>VBSM01001265.1:17514747-17541580 GCA_008086735.1 Cheirogaleus medius
AATTTGATTTGCTAAGATTTTATTGAGAATTTTTGCATCTATATTCATAAGGGACACTGGTTGGTAGTTTTCTTTTTTCATTGTTTCCTTTCCTGGCTTTGGTATAAAGGTGATATTGGCTTTGTAGAATGAGTTGGGGAGGACTCCATACTTCTCAATATTGTGGAATAATTTCTGCAGTATAGGTATCAGTTCCTCTTTGTAGGTTTGGTAAAATTCAGGTGTGAAAAGAAATTTCAGAGGATGTAAACGGATGAAAAACCCAACCATGCTCATGGATCGGCAGAATCAATATTGTTAAAAGGTCTGTAGTACCTAAAATTATCTACAGAATCAATGCAGTCCCTATCAAAATGCCAACATCATTTTTGCAGTTCTAGAAAAAATAATTCTATGCTTCATATGGAACCAGAGAAGACCCTGTATAGCCAAAATAATCTTAAGCAAAAATAACAAATTGGGAGGCATCCGTCTATCAGACTTCAAGCTATAATACAAGGCTAGAGTAACCAAAACATCATAGTATTGGCACAAGAACAGAGATATAGACTAATGGAACAGGACTGAAAACCCAGATATAAAACCATCCTCATATTGTCACTTAATTTTTGACAAAGCAGACAAAAATATACATTGAGGAAAAGAATCTCTATTCAATAAATGGTGCTGGGAAAATTGGATAGCCACATTCAGAAGATTGAAACTAGATCCATACTTCTCACCTCTCACAAAAATCAATCAAGATGAGTAACAGACTTAAACCTAAGATATGAAATCATAAGAATTCTATAAGAAAATGTTGGGAAAACTCTTATAAACATCAACCTAGGCAAATAATTTATAAAGAAGACCCCCAAAGCAATCACAGCAGCAACAAAAATAAATAAATGGGACGTGATCAAATTGAAAAGCTTCTGCACAGCCAAGGAAACTATCATTATAGTGAATGGAAAACCTACAGAATGGGAGAAAATATTTGCATACTACACATCTGATAAGGGGCTGATAACTAGAATATATAGAACTTAGGAAAATCAACATGAAAAAATCAAACAACCCCATTAAAATGCAGACAAAGGACATGAATGAAAACTTTTCAAAAGAAGACAGACTGATGGCCAGCAAACATATGAAACAATGCTCAACCTCTCTAATCATCAGGGAAATGCAAATCAAAACAATAATGAGGCATCACTTAACACTAGTGAAAATGGCTTTTATCAAAAAGTCCCAAAACAACAAATGCTGGCATGGATGCAGAGAGATAGGAACACTCTTACACTGCTGGTGGGACTGCAAATTAGTATAACCTCTATGGAAAGTAATGGAGATACCTCAAAGAACTAAAAATAGAACTCCATTTGGTCTAGCAGTCCGACTACTAAGCATCTACCCAAATGGAAAAAAGTCATTTTATAATAAAGACATCTGCACCCAAATGGTTATAGCAGCACAATTCACAATTGTAGACATGTAGAAACATCCCAAGTGCCCATCAATACATGAGTGGATTAATAAAATGTGGTATCTATATACCATGGAGTACTACACAACCATAAAAAACAATGGTGATCTAGCACCTCTTGTATTATCCTGGATGGATCTAGAGCCCATTCTTTGAAGGGAAGGATCACAAGAATGGTAAAACAAGCACCACATGTATCATCATCAAATTGGTACTAACTGATCAACACTTAGGTGTACATGTGGAAGTAATATTCATTGGGTTTTGGGCAAATGGGAGGGGAGTGGGGGGATGGGCAAATTCACAACTAATGGGTGGGGAGTGCACTGTCAGGGGGATGGGCATGCTTATAGCTCTGACTTGGGTGGTGCAAAGGCAATATATATAACCAAAATGTTTGTAACCCCCATAACATTCTGTAATTAAATAAAAGTCTCCTAAGTAAAGAAATGATAAAATACCCAAAAGTGCTTGATATATCCCTTGATTCTTTTTGAAATGTATATATAAGTAGATTCTCAACTGTGGCCCTTAGAATACCATTTTCTTTAAATGTTTGGAATGTTTTTTAAAATTTGTAATATAAATCTCTCGATGATATTAACATAACCATAAGAATGTTAAAATTTCTGATATACTTTACAGGAATGAGTCAGATTAACATAAATTCAGTTTTTCTGTAATTTATGTATTTCAAAACAGATCCGGATCCACTCCTTCCCACCCGTTGTTTTTTTTTTTTTTTTTGGATGAGAAGTTACTAGCATCTTGAGAAACTCAGTGTGCCATAAAATACTTTGTGGGAAAAGCTGAATTCATCAATATTACAAGTATCTATAAGGAGGAAATCACATAACAAATTGCCAGTTCACTATAATAATTTTTAAAAGTTCAGGCTGGTTAACATTAATATAAATCATCAAAGCAACATCCAGCTTTAATGAAAGGTAGATTCTAGGATCAAATATAATTATTCCCTGGGCCAGTAAATGACCTTTGCTTATGGAAGAATTCAATAGCATAAAAATATCTTCATCTTTACTATGTACTTGTCAAGACTGTGAGTATAAATGTCACTAACTCTTGTACTATGTAGTTCTAATGGAATTTTAATTTTTCCTCTTTATCTCCCTCTCAAGTATTATTTTCTTTACTATTTTATGTTTCATGTTGCTTTAACTTGTATCATTTAACTTGTGTGATGTTTCCATGAAAATAAATCTTTCTTTCATCTTATTCTCTAAAATTATAGCATATTAACTTGTTTGAACTTCAGAAAGAATTCAAGCCAAGGAGAAAGCTGATTTGGCATTTACTTGCCATAAATATATGTAATGTTATGATGCATTTTCTGCATAGTCTTCCTTTAGGAAGAAAAATGTCTGTTGTACCTATTTATCCATTTGTTTCACTTTCTTATTTCTATAGTTTTTAAGTTTTGTGCACTATCATAGCTTATGCTGTTTATTTTTTAAAAGTAAGATGAATTTTTGTTTATTTTGGAAATTCCAATCTCATTTCTCATAAAACCAAGAGATCAATTTAGCCTGTGATGACTATCACACTTCAAAAATAAAGAAATCTTTTAGAACTGGAGTTCCTTGAAACAAACTAAAAATATATGCAAGTAAACAGGAAAAACATGTAAAAACAACTTTGGTAAAAGTCCAACTAATGATCTGATCTCCCTGTGAGTTCTTAAATGCTTTAAAGAATTATAGCATTGTCAAAAATACAGGTTAATCATTCTTTATTCCTTTTTAAAATAACTGATATGTACAGTTATATACAGGTAAGAGTGAAGGTAGTAATGATAAGGAACTGTTTTTGCTAACTAATCAGACTATGATGTAAAAAGTATTAGCTAAGCTGCTTTTGAATGCAGTTATAAAAAACCCCAATGGCTTTTAGGACCTGAAGTTTAAAAATGTAACTAAAAATACAGAGATAGGGTGGTTTTATTAACTGTAATGAGGTTCAGAATCATCAGGTTTTTGCTATGTTTCTCTGTGGTTCTGTTTAGTGAAAAATAGAAGAAGAGATGATTCCTTCCTCTATTAAAAAAATTGAGGCCAGGCGCGGTGGCTCACGCCTGTAATCCTAGCACTCTGGGAGGCCGAGGCGGGTGGATAGCTCAAGGTCAGGAGTTCAAAACCAGCCTGACCAAGAGCGAGACCCCGTCTCTAAAAAAAAAAAAAAAAAAAAAAAAAAAAAAAAAAAATTGAGTGTTAAGTGTTTGCACCACACATATTATTATATATATATGTGTGTGTGTGTGTGTGTGTGTGTACTTTAGGAGGTAATGAATATGTTAAGTGTGTTAATCACTTCATACATTGAAGTATAAATATATCAAAAGATCATGCTGTACACCTTAAATATATATGATTTATATTTGTCAATTATACTTCAATTAAGCTGGAAAAATTTTCAAGTAGATCAATAGAGGTGATTAGATGTAAAATACAAAACTGTAAAAATAAAACTAAAAACCAAACTTTTAAAAAAGTCCTGGGTTTGCCAGGACCTCTGGAATTAAAGGCTCCTACATAATAGCAAATGGCTAGAATGATTCTTATAAGGTCATCTATAGGGTTCAGAATGCTTGTGAAATCAAATGAAAGTTGAAATGGGTTCCTTTCTTCTTTTGTTCATTTATTCATTCAGAAAATAGTTATTAAGAGTGTGTTATGTGCCCCACAAGAGCTATGAAGATAAATCAAGCAGAGATAGAGAGACACAAGTATGTTCTCTTTAATACAACAATTATGTAGGACCTTTCCACCTACATGAAAAAGGACGAAAATCATGGGAAAAGCATTCTGGGAAGAAAAGAAGTGGTCTGAGCCAAGTGTGAGCTCTGGCTGGTTTGAAATTCATTAGGACCAGTGTAACTGCCACACAGTAAGGGACAGGAAGGACCCAGGAATAAAAACAATGTTTGGAAGGACACTTTTCTAAGATTTTGAGTAAAGTACAATAATATTTTGTTTTCATTTTGAAAACATTGCTCTTACTGGTCTTGGGAAATTGAGTATAGAGAATCAGGAGTGGAAATTAGAAGGCCATTTTAGGAGGCATTTGCTATGGTATAGGCTGGAGATGGTGGCTTAAATTAATGGCCCCTTAATGAAATATATGAGAATTTACATAAATCAAGATACTTATGAAAGTATAGTATACCTAACAAATCTTGAGACTATCATGTAATTAAATTCTTCAATGGAGAAATTACCCTGAATAGCACTATGCTATTTCATCTACTTTTTAGCAGACTAGGAAGCAGACAAATGCAAAGTCCCTTTTTCTATCCAATGTTTAACTCTGAAGTTTCATCTTCAGAGGTGTTCTATAAATACTGATTTGACTACTGTGTTCCTACAGAAGCATTCATGCTATATAATCCAACTGACACAAATCTAAATCTTTCCTTCACTTGCCATCTTTATAACCTTGGGCAAATTTCAGAACCTTTATATTCAGTTACCTCATGTGTAGAGTATGGATAGTAATATGTAACTCAATAGATTATCTCTAGCATTAAGTGATACCATGAATATGGATTGAGGAGCACACTCCTTAGCATGTATTAGCAATTCAACAGGTATTAATTTATTCTCCCTTATATTCTGAATAATTATTTTCAGGCTTTAGGTGTCATGAGAAATTCGACTGTGTGTGCAAAGTAGGAATCACTGCTGTAGCTTTGATGGGCAACTGTTTTTATGGAAGAAGTTGGTCTTAATCACATACCCAGTGGTCCAACAGTTACCCAGCAACTGTCAAAGGCTCTTGGAATAAGACGTGACTATGCCATGGAGATGAAGAAAAAAAAAATCTGCTTTTGCTGGGAATTTGTCCATTCTAGGCATAGATAATTTTCCTTTGGCAGAAGGCCTGAATGTTTACTGGCTTTGCTTTCTATTCTCTGAAAATGAGAAAAATAATTTTCCCATGAAAATTCTAAGTTCCCAGAGCTATCTTTCAAGAAGATTTTGAGTAGACAAACTTATAATTTAACTAGGCATTCTGTGACCTT
The DNA here is from genome assembly GCA_008086735.1 of Cheirogaleus medius. Taxonomy (NCBI): domain Eukaryota; kingdom Metazoa; phylum Chordata; class Mammalia; order Primates; family Cheirogaleidae; genus Cheirogaleus; species Cheirogaleus medius. The sequence continues at coordinate 17,520,252 of VBSM01001265.1, forward strand.
CAGCTATCATTGAGTAAAATAGCAAATCTCCATGATCTTCTTTCAAAATTGCACTTTCTATGCAAATTTGTATACTATTATACATATATATTCCTTTAAAAAATATTGACTGCAGCACACTGAACCAAGTTTAACTCTTACAACATGTGTTGATGTCTATTAGTGTTAGTCCTCATATCTGCACTGGATTAAAATGCAAAACCCCCCAAATTATTCGGTGCATATAAGTATAGCTGAATTTTGGTAATTATAGCATCTACATAGTAATGGATGATCATAGGAACATGGGAGTGATCTTTATTTCACACTAATAACTTTAGTGTTTACCTTTTCAATCAAGTACCTGCTTCATTGACACTTTTCTAGTGAAAGTCAACCTAAAGTCTCCCTCCGTATCCGACACTTCCAATATTCCACTATGCTGCTTTCTCTTGCTCTCACTTGGCCTTGGGCTCACTCAGACTGCTGTCTTTCCAGCATCTCTGTTCTTTCATTTTTTCTGTAGTATCCCTCACTTGGGACTGAGCTTCCTGATTCACAGGAACATTCTGTGGCCACTATTCTCTATCACATAATCAAACTTTTCCAGACTGATGTTCAAAAGCTTAGGGTTCTGGATTTAGCCTTTCTTTCCACTGTTGTCTTTTACTCATTTGTGGAGCTCTATATTTACTTGTAGCTTCAGTGTCGACCACCAAATTTCTCTGATTTCGACAGGGTAAGTGGATTCTCTCTTCTCTGAACTCTACTTTTAGCAGTTTTCTTTGGGGCCCATCACACTACACCTCCTGTGAGGGATTAATGGGGTACTTTGAGACTGGCAGCTACCATTTCTCTCATGATTAAGGTCCTTAGCTTGTTTCCCCACTTCTTCTATCAAGTCTACTTGTTTGAGAAGGGAGGAGGTGGCAACACAGGGATGGCTCCTTTATGTGTGGTACTACTAAACAAAACTTTTTATTATGCAGTCAACCCAATTTAAATATTTATTTTGAATCCAATGTTCTTAATATATTTATTTCAAAAGGTTATCAATTTTCATATATCTCTGCATTATATGTTATTTATTAAAATTATATTTAAACAAAGTCTTTATTATAAAATCAAATAGAATTTTGTCCATAGAAATTATACAATTGATTTTTTTGTTTGTTTTTTGTTTTGTTTTTAATTTTTGTTTCAAAATAGTATAGGGGTACATATGTTTTTGGTTATATTAATCACTTTTGTAATGCTTGAGTCACAGCTATAAGTGTGCCCATCACTCAAATAGTGTTTATTATACCCATTAGGTAGGTTTTCTCCCATTCCCTCCTGTCCCCTCACCACTGCTTGATTTCCACTGAGTTTGTGGTGGGACTGCAAATTAGTATAAGCCCTATGGAAAACAGTATAGAAATTCCTCAAAGCAAACCTGCCATTTGATACTGCAATTCCATTACTGGGTATCTGTCCAAAGGAAAAGAAGTCATATTCTCAAAAAGACATCTGCACTCAAATGTTTATTGCAGCACAATTCACAATTGCAAAGATGTGGAATCAATCCAAGTGCTCATCGACTCATGAGTGGATAACCCAAAATGTGTGTGTACATACACACACACACACACACACACCATGGAGTACTATTCAGTCATAAAAAGAATGAATTAATGCATTTGCAACAATTTGGATGGAGCTGGAGACCATATCTATCCTAAGTATCCGAAGAATAGAAAAATAAATACCACATGCACTCGCTATTAAATTGGAACTAACCTTATTCTCTACCTCGGTGGGGGTAGGTGGGAGAGTGAGGCTGGGTGGAGCTGGGTTGGGTGAGCCTGCTCTCACGTTCCACAAATGCTGTTAGCAGGGGTCAAATGTCTGTTCTCTGCTTCTGGGCAAAGATGCCAGGGAGGGGCTGAAATGGCCCCACTCAGCTGAGAAGTCTGCGTGTGGGGTGGTGCTGTCCATGACCTGCAGTCTGGAGCAGGCCTGGCTCCTTTCCACCCTCCCCTATTCCACGGTTTCTCCCTGGCCTCTGTGGGCTGGCAGGACCTCAAGCCAGTGGATCTCTCCTGGCTGTGTTGCAGGCCAGAAGGTTCCCTGCCCATGATCGTAGCCTGAGCTGGGAGCACGGCCCTCCCGTGGGAAGACAGTTGCCCCTCTAGCACTCTGATCTTCCCCTGAAGACACATACAGCAGTAGGCTCCTTCACAAATATCCCTTCTGTGCCCCTGGGGCAATGCGATTGAGACCTGGTTATATGGAATCTGGTCTGCAGACCTGTTCCCTGGGCTCCAGAGATCAATCCCTGACCCTGCCAGGGAGAAGAGTGCTGGTCTCAAGTCACTCATGAGGTGCCCAAGCTAGATCAATGTCTCTCTGCCTCGGATTTGCTGGGCTTTCCAGGAGTCACCAGGCAAGCAACACCTGGGAGGGCTGGTGGGTAGGGAGCTCACACTCTGAGTACCCCTTAGTCCACTGTAGGGCCCCAAAAGGAAAGGTCCCATTCCATGCACACGCCTCTGGGTGGTGGCTAAATTGTCTCTCTCAGAAGCTGCCGGTAGGAAAGGGAAGGGGGAAATGAAGTAGTATGGCGCCTACTGATCAGCTCAGGTCTGCCAGCCAGGAGGTGTCCTGAGGGAGCTGGGAGCCTGGTGCTCTGTCCACAAGAGGCTCACCACTCATTGGCGGCAGCCGTCTGTGGACTGGTGTTAACAGGTCTCTCCAGCAGCTCAGGAGCCCACCAGCAGTCTGAGATGCAAGGGAGGGAAATTTTAACCACTCCACATACCCTTGTGGCTGGTCTCGGAGCCTCTTGGGTGGGGGGCACTTTCTCCTTCCAGTTCTCCACAACTTCTTCCTGTGGAGTCTCCTGTAGTTTCAGGAATCCTTCCTACCGACCCTCATTAGATCTATGTTTGTATGCCTGTTTATTTATTTTTTTTTCACTTTCTTCTAAAATCTGTGTTTCTTATAGAAACACTCTGGCTGGTGGCTTTTCTCATCCACCATCCTGCCTTGTCTCTTTCATAGATCTAGAAAAAACAATTCTACGCTTGGTGTGGAACCAGAGACAACCCAAAAAACATATGAAAAAATGCTCAACATCTCTCATCATCAGGGAAAATGCAAATCAAAACCACAATGAGATATCACTTATCTCCAGTGAGAATGGCCACTAGGGTGTGACGCACACCTCCAGTGGGTTGACATGCTTGCAGCTCTAGCACAGCGGAGGGGCAGGAGGAAGGGTTGGCAGGGGAAATATATGTAATCCTAACAATATTTGTACCCCCATAATATAATGAAATTAAAAAAAAGTCTCAAAATAATAAATGTTGGCATGGATGCGGAGAGATAAGAACACTCCTATATTGCTGGTGGGACTGCAAACTAGTACAACTTCTGTGGAAAGTAATATGTAGATGCCTCAAATAACTACAAGTAGAACTATCATTTGATCCAGCAATCCTATTATGGGGCATCTACCCAAAGGAAAAAAAGACATTCTATAAAAAAGACATCTGCACTAGTACATTTATAGCACCACAATTCAGAATTGCAAAGATATGGAAACAACCCAAGTGCCCATCAATACATAAGTGGATTAGTAAAATGTCATGTATATATGTACCATGGAATTCTACTCCACCATAAAAAAACAATGGTGATCTAGTACCTCTTGTATTATCCTGGATAGAGCTGCAGCCCATTCTACTAAGTGGAATATCACAAGAATGGGAAAAGAAGCACCACATGTACTCACCATCAAATTGGTATTAACTAATCAACACTTCTGTGCACATATAGTAGTAATATTCATTGTGTGTCGGGCAGGTGCGGGGGGAAAGAAGGGATGGATATATTCACACCTAATGGGTGCAGTGCACACCATCTGGGGGATGGATATGCTTGAAGCTCTGACTCAGGTGGGGCAAAGATAATATATGTAACCTAAACATGTGTACCACCATAATATGTTGAACTAAAAAAAAATAAAAATGAAAAATAAATTGGAACTAATCGATGAGCACGCATGTGCACAGAGGGAAATAAAACAAAATATTTTAATTAGATATTTTTACCATGCAAAAGTAAACCAATGTTCTGTTTTGGAATGGGGATTTGTCATTAGGGATCAAGTTGCTCAGTATAATAACAACTGTTTTTTGTCTATTACTGGCTGAGATGTGATGCTGGAGGTGGTGAAGATGCAGGATGGTCATCATGATGACTGTGAAGTTCGTGTATCTCCAGGTTATCAGGGCCTGCATTCCTAGTCTGGACACCCATATTAGAAGGAAAAATTCCCCTAAGGTACGTCAAAAGGTGGTGGTGGACAAAAGAGATCAGGAAGGATCCCTCACCTCTAAAGGAACATATCATATAGATTCTAGTAGCAGTGATTCTGATATCCCACCTTACATCTCTTTTTTCTGCATATTAATATGTTAATATATGCATTTAACAAGTAATTTTTATGGAACTACTATGTGCCAAATGCTCATGTAGGTACTGTGCTTAAATCCGAGGCAGCTTTACTGGAAAGCTAACAGAATTAAAGATCCAGGTCCCCTCACTTACATGAGGCCTTTCCTAAGGAACCTTAATTAATATTGGCTTCTATAAAATTTTCAAAATAAGGTAATTAAAATTCTTTTGCCTCTTTACTTGTACCTTCCTTTCATCGTATTTCTCATCCTGTCAGTGTCTTTGGAGTTGCAATAGACGTTTTGAGATCTGATTAAAGGGAAGTTGAATTGAGAAGGTACATTTAGTTTGGGATTAATGGAATATTTTTTGCACTTAGTAGTAATTTCTACATAGAGTTAAGTTATAATTATTACTAACCATCTGGAGATAGGGTGATGTCCAGTAACACTCTGATCACTAATATTAGATGATAATGAGCTTCTGCTTAGGTAATACAGTTATTGGCAGATCTCAGCTATGATAGATCAGAGCAGGAAGAGGATTGGCATAAGTGAGAATGTAGGAGATACCAGTTGACAAGGACACTGTGGTAGAGTGAAAGGGGATTTGGGAGGAAGGTGTCTTGAGAAATTGCCCGTGATTTGGGGTGACTGACCTGGAGACACTTTTATGAATGAATAGGACACCCACATGGGAAGGGTGACGATTTGCTACAGCTGAAAGGTAACTTCACATACTACACATTAAGGTGGTGTCACATTATGACACAACCGTCATTTATTTTGGCAACAAGTGCTTTCCTTTGATGCCAGGTTCTGGTAGGCTATACTTACCTGGCATAAACCTGTGGGATACTACAGAGTTTACAAATATATTCTTCAGCCCTTATGAACTCTTTAGCGTGATAAATATTGCTAACTTTAATAAGTGCTCTATTTTTTTCTTTACATTTAAATTAACATGTTTTCTTTGATGCTTTCACATTCCATAGTCATAGGCTTGATTACAAATATCCAAAAGCATTTCTTCAACAGACAGGAACATCATTCATATGAAACCCTCTCTTTTCTTCTAGTTTATACTCAGTGCTGAACATAAACATGAGCTTGTAGTACATTTCCTCCTCTAATTCATATTCAAATAAAATAACTTGAAAACAATAAAGAGATGAATTTCCTATAAACTGTCAGTTATAGGACTTGACCTGGGCATCTGTGCTGTGGCATTAGAAAGCAAACTTATCTATTCTGTGAACAATTTTTTAGAAAATATTATAGTACCAGAAACCCAAACTGACTATTTCAGAGCACTCAATCCCTTGTGCTGTATGATTTAAAGGAGATATTTCTTCTTATCACAGACTGCCAAAAAGCAGTCTAATTCTATCCTGCCCTGGTCAGTCAAATAAAGTTGAACATGACAAATTTGAAGCTTATGGAGTAAGGACCTCTACAGCCTTTCTCCTCCAATACTCCACAACTTTACAAGTGGCAATAAAATTTAGTTGACTTTTTTCCCCCTTTTTTGGTTTTCTGTGTTCTCTTGGTTGGAAAGCTTTTAAATCCACTCATAAACATTTATAGCTAAACTGTCCTTCATGACATCTCTTTCCCATATATCTTAGCAAATTTATACTTCATGAGGATTGTGTTTTGAAAACATAATTCAGTTGATGTTCAGCATTTTCTTCAGTGATGATCACGGGCCTTCAAACAATGGTTGAGTATATTAATCTCCACAAGGCTTCCAGAAATCCATCAATGGATATTCTTAAACTCATCATAAAGGACATCTATATCCTTTAGTATCCAAAACAATTAAGCAAACAAAAGTCTCACAGTATTTCTTAGATATAGGAGAAATTCTAGGGATGAAAAGCCACGTATACACAAATAATGGAAGGTATTAGATCTAAATGAAATGCACCACAGGGCTGTTAAATTGGAAAAATTGGTCTTATGTCATGGAGCTCACCAGTATTTTTTGGATTTTTACTATCAAGTTCATGAAATTAGCGTCTTCACTGTGAGAAATGTCAAACCTAATTATAAAAGCTAGTAAGTGTTGTATTATTAGGAACCAAACACCTACACCAAATTCAAGGCAATATGTTGCTTAAAGAAAATTTAATAGCAGAAAACAACCCCAAACCATCTAGTTTATAGAAGTTCTCCATCAGAGCCCTAGGGCCAAATTTGCATTTCCATGATATTCTTTTACATCTAATGCTAGAAATTCTTCTGGAGGCTAATCAGTGACTTTTCTCTGATTCTTCAACTCTTCTTTCTGGATCTTACTTTTTCCACACTTGTGTAAAGTCTAATTCCTGTAACACATCCCTTTCTTCATAACATTCTTTCTCATTGGTCCTACTTTTCCTGTTTGTGCCTGGACTGATAGACTTGCTCACGGATTCCCTCCGGGCGGCCAAGAAATTATTCACCTGTCTTGTTACCACAATTGATGAACTAGGAGAGAAAACTGATCAAAGAAGGAGCCCGTCTATAGACAGGACTATTGAGAGAAAAAATGTGGGCTGATTAGATAAGGTTTTTGCATTTTAGGATTGGGACACAGGGATTGTGTCTGTTAGCCAGTGGATTTAAAACAAATGACTTTATGTAGAAAGGGGCCAGGGCAAGTCATTGGAAAATATTTTTAAGTTAAGGGATCATATGAAAGATATGTAGAGAGAAAATAAAATAAAAAGAAGAATGGTAAATAATTTCTGACACTCAGAGATGGAGAACCTAGCCTGTGTTCCTTATGGCTTTTCATTTGTCAAGAAGTCTAGCCTTGTTTTACTTTCTGTATTTGGGTTCTGGAAAACATGACCAGATCCTGGAAATCAATGCCGTCCTCTCTTTTGCAAATATGATTTTTTCCCTTGAGACAAACAAATAAAAATGCAGTTAAATGAAACCAAACGTTTAAATTATATAGACAAAAATTAAAGCAGAGATGTGAAAACCGAGCACTTTTAGGTAAGATCCTATTTTTATTTAATACTATCTAGAGTCCAAGGATAATAATCACATTTATGCCAGTGATTTCTAAGATACAAGGACACATTTAAAGTACACAGTGGAAATATCCTATTTTGCTACTAGATGGTTATTTTTCCCCCAAAATAAATGATTTCCTGTAAGACTGATACATTATGATATATCAGACTCTGTGCTGGACACTTAAAGATAGATAGATAGGTGATAGATAGAGAGTAGATAGAGCCAAAGGGACAAAGATATATAGAGAGACAGAGAAGAGAGAGACAGAGAGAGACACACACAGAGAGAAAGACACACACAGAAGGAGACACTTTGATCTTTCAAACTTCTCAGTGTTGTTTGGGAGACAGATACACAAATAGAGAATTTTTAAATAATGCAGTAACATTAGTGATAAAGACATACACAGAATAAAACAGAGTAATATGGGGAGCACTGCATCCATATCATGGCACTCCATCTTTTTTACAAAACACAAGGTTATGATTTTCTCTAATTAGGAATTGAAGAATTTCAGGAACACCTGCAGTAATATTCTTGAAACAGGAAAAGAAGTACACTCTCTTCCAACAATGTTCATCATGTTTATAACCTACGACTAGTTTATATTCTCACAGTTGATCATTATAACTCCCTTGCAAACATCCTCAACTGTCATTTCCTTTTTGTGATTTTTCATATACTTCTGGAAAAACCATAATTCAAGTTAAATCAAACTCTCATTCTACTTTAGCCTGCACCTTGGAGATGAACATAACTGAATAATAAAAGTACTGGTCTCATTTTAAATATGTGACATGTACCCTCAAGTGAGCCCCTAATGCTGTCTAGCATCGTACTATATATATAAATCTCCCATCTTCTCCCTTTCCTGTTCAAGATAGATACCTCAAAATCTCCCTTTCTTTTCAAACCTCCAAAGCCCCTCACCCATCCACCCTCTCAGCTGATGACCTTGATTCCAACTTATTTGAGAAAACTAAAGCAGCTAGAAGTCTACAATCTTTACACTCTGCATTGTGACCCTCACTGCAAAACCCTCTCTCTCTCTTGCCTGATTTATTTTTCTCCATAATAATTATGTCCAAAATTAGCTATTGACCCACTGTATAGTTTGCCTATTTGTTCCATTAGTCTCACAAGAATAGGTCTGACAAGCATCTCACAGGGGAAGGAGAAGGAGCTCCACGGATCCACTTTTATTTGCTTTATGTCCAGGCATTCATTCCATAGAACACTTTATTTGGGGCGGGGTGAGATTCAGTAGATAGAAAAAAAGATTTGAAAACCATTTGTTTAATGATTCATAGATATAAAAATGAAGATATCTTTATTTCTCGTGAGTTTTCAGTTTAATTTTTTTTGAAAATCAAAAATCCATAGAAAAGTTGCAAGAGCAGTAAAACCAGCTTAATATTACATGAACTATTTGTCAGTAAGTTGAGAATGTGATGCCCCCTCATTCCCAGACATTTCAGTATTTTTGACTTTTTACTTAATGACAAAATACTAGAATCAGAAAATTAACATTGAGTGATGACTGAACTAGTTCTCAGATCCCAGCAAAAGAGAAAATTGTCCAGAAAATATTCTTTAAAGCCCCCAAATACATTTCAGAATCCTGCTTACACTTAGTTGTCATGTCTGTTTAGTTATTTTCAAGATAGAACAGTTCCATAGTCTGTCCTTAACTTTAATGATCTTGATATTTTGAAGTTTATAGACCAATTGTTTTATAGAATGTTATTCAATTGGGTTTTTCTGATATTTCCTTCTAAGTAGATTCAGGTTTTGTACCTTTGGCTAGATATTGCAGAAATAATATTGTGTTTTTCTCATTGTAGCCTATCAGGGACACAAGATTTCAAATTGTCCCATTACAAATGATGTCTGATATCTCAATATGGATTACTCCCAGGCATCCCTCTTAAAAATAAAATTCTTTGTCATTTGCAATTAGTAAGTATTTGGTGTGGAGGTATTTTGAAACTATATAAATATTCTGTTCCTCATTAAACTTTTAATTTATTTGTGTATCCATTTTTATTAGACTGGAACTATTGGTTTCTCATTTTTTTCAATAGAAAATTATCCATTCCTATTAGGTTTATTTTTGTGCTCAAATTGTCCCAGAGCAAGATGGATTGTCTTTCAGACATTATTCTTTGACAATTTTCTTACTTTTTGTCATAGGCAAAGCCAAGCTTATCTTCAAGTTTGGTTGCCCTATCCTTGGATTCTGTCATTTTTCAAAGAATCACTAGTTTCTTATAGAAGAGAATGGCATGTAGAAGATAAAATCTGGGAGGTAGGTATAAATGTAAACCATGAGTTTCTACTAAAACTTCCAAATACAATCAAACACCATTCTCCTTTTCACCTTTTCTCTCTCCCATGCTTGTAACTCCAGTCTCTGATACTAGCTAGCATCAACCTTAACATACTTATTTAACTAATATCCCCATGATCACAACATTCCTGTGTATGTGTTCTCTTCACCTTACTTCACCTTTAACAGTCTGTGCCCAGCCTCAACCACCACCTACTATGTAGCTCCGTATTACTCTGTTCATGCTCCCTAAACCTGTGCCAAAAAAAATTCACAGAGTAGAAGCCCTCCTCACCCAACTAAGGCTCTGGTACCCTGCAAAGGGCTGCCTGCCTCACCCCCCAGTGGATGACAGCCTTACCTCACTTGGGCTCAATATTCCATACTGGACTGTCTTCCTTATGTGGTGCAGCTTCTGTTCCTCCCTCTCATTTCTCTCTTATGTGAAAACCTTTCTCATCACCCTCGGCTCTAACACCCTGCTTTGGTCGCTGTGGCTCCTTTTTACTTAGTGCAGACTTTTACCTTGGTTGGCCCTACCTAATGGCTTAGGATGGGATTGCTCAGGAAATGAAAGGAAGAGATGGCAATGGTAGAAAAATGAAGGAAAGAGAAGAAGTAGGGGATGAAGAAGAGAAAGGCCATTCTTATGATTTTAACACAGATTGAGATTAATTTACTGGATATATTGTTTCACTGGCCATCCTCTCAATATTTTACCCTCTTTCAGTCTATCTACTTTCTGGTAGCCACATTAAAACCAATGTAAACTGGTAAAGTTGAATTAAAATAAATATCTTAACCCAATATGTACAAATTATTATTTTGGCATATAAGCAATATAAAATTATTGATATGTTTTGTATTCTTTTTAAATATTGACTCTTCTAACATCTGTTGTTTTTTATTGGTACATAATATTTGTACATATTTATGGGGTACATGTGATATTTTGTTACATGTATATAAGGTATAGGTTCAAGTCAGTATATTTATGGTATCCATCACCTCAAGTATTTATTATTTATATATGTTGGGAACATTTCAAATCCTCTCTTCTAGCTATTTTGAAATATGCAATACATGGTTAACTATAGTGACTCTACTCCGCTAGTGAACATTAATGCCAGTTCTATCCAACTGTATGTTTTTACCCATTACCAAAGCTCTCTTTATTCCCTCACCAACACCCTGGCATCGATTGCTCTACTTTCTACCTCTATGAGATCAACTTTTTTAGCTCCCATATGTAAGTAACAGAATGTTTCATATTTTAACTTACAAAACATCTCATTTTGGATACTAAATTTCCATCAGAAATGTTTGATTTATATTGAGATTACATAAAGTTATTAATTGAAAAAGTAGATTCATAATTCCAAATTGGTTCAAATTCACTTAAAATACCCAAATATGAAGTAACCATCAATTGATAAGATTATAGTAAAACTAGTTAAAATAAAATAACAAACTCAATTTCTCAATTACATTAGCCATATTTCAAGTACTCCATAGGCACATGTGGCTAGTGACTACAGTATTAGACAGTGTAGGTACAGTCACTTAGAAAAAAGAAGAAACCGAGTTACAGAATGCTGTTGGTATTGATAAGAAAGAATATCAGTGACTTTGAAGTGATGCAATCAATCTAATTTGGTGACAGATTAAATCAGAGGCAACGAGGGTTTAAGAGAACATTCCAGAATAACTTGCATTACTTACCTAATATAATAGAATTCTAAACAATATTTCTCAAATGTTAGTGTGAGGAAACTTCCTTGAAGAGCTACTTAAGAGTACATATTTCTCTTAAGAGAACAGTCCCAAAACAACAAATGCTGGCATGGATGTGGAGAGATTGGAACACTCTTAGACTGCTTGTGGGACTGTAAATTAGTACAACCCCTGTGGAAAGTAATTTGGAAACATCTCAAAGAGCTAAAAATAGAAATACCATTTGATCCAGCAATCTCACTACTAGGCATTTACCTGAAGGAAAAAAAGACATTCTATAATAAAGACATCTGCACTTGAATGTTTGTGGCAGCACAATTCACAATTGCAAAGATGTGGAAACAACCCAAGTACCCATCGATACATGAGTGGATTAATAAAATGTGGTATATGTATATCATGGAATACTACTCAACTACAAAAAACAGTGGTGAACTAGCACCTCTTATGTTATCCTGGATAGAGCTTGAGCCCATCCTTTGAAGTGAGGTATCACAAGAATGGAAAAACAAGCCCACCACATGTACTTGCCATCAAATTGGTACTAACTGCTCAACACTAAGGTGCTCACATGGTAGTAATAGTCACTGGGTGCTGGCCAGGTGGGTGGGGTGGGATGAACTCACAAGTAATGGAGGCGGAACACATTGTAAGGGGGAAGGGCACACTTGTAGCCATTGCTTGGGCGAGGCACATACATTACATGTAACCACAATGTTTGTACCCCCATAATATCCTGAAAATAAAAAAAGTAAAAATCATTATGTTAAAAAATATATAAATAAAAATATATAATATAAATAAATAAAAATAAACATACATATGTCCTAGCCTTTGCACTGTTCCCTCATAAATCCTGGTTTAGACATTCTACAGTGGGGCTTAGAAAACTGCATTTTAGTTAATTCTGCCTCAGATCATTTTGAAGTAAACTTTGAGAAATAGTGCCCTCCAGAGTTTAACTGGATTAAAGCCAGTTTACAGTCTAGTGTTAAAACCTGTATAGAGCAAAGCAGCTGATGTTTTCCTGCCTTCATTAGGGCAATGCTGAGCCAGTATCATTGTTTCTGTTTCATGAATGACATATACTTGCACTCACAACTCAAGAGTTTAGAATCTTACCAACATGTGTGGATACATTTTGAAGTTCTTAGATCATTAAAAACACAGCAAATGATAAATTGCATAAATAATTGATTCTAAGCAATGAAGTCTACTGCTGTCCTTCTCTCAGACTGGCAATATTCAAATAGTGGCTATGTTCTATCCAAAGACATTTTCCTGGTCTACCTTATAGAAGGTCAAAAGAAGCAATATTTTTGGCACTATTTAGAGATTATTCATTTGTTGAGAGGAAAAGTATTAATGTCTTGGTCCTATACATATTGGCATTATTTTTATTTTACATTGCTTTATTTTCATCCCCAAATTTTGTAAGCTTGCATTATAGACACAAATTTGTCTCACTAGATATAAAATACGGTTTTCTGTTTTCATATCCACTATTTCATAATGATTCATCATCTAGTCTTTAATCCCAATTATTACTTGAGAAAATAACAAGACACTAAATGAAGAAAAAAAACAAGCTTTGTTCAGGTATTCCTACATATGGCCTCATTTTTAAATTTATATGTGTCAATGTTGCTTGATTAAAATTTAAAGGGAAAAGTTAAGTATACGAGAAAAAACAAGTAAAAGATGTGATTTGTGTACATTGCAATCTGAATGGCATTCAGAGAGAGATTTCTTTATGAATATCTAAAAGTATGTACTAATGAAACCATATGTAAGAGAAACATCTGATGCATCAACAGAATATCTCATTACTATAGCATTCTGTCATGAGCTTCCTATACAATAAACCCTTTTGTTTCATTAAAGTAGCAGCACTGAGGATGAAGTCTGTCTTGCTCTGGAGTAGCTCTTTCTAATAAACTACAGTAAATTTGAACTAAGGGCCCTAAAAATCTATAAATTGTACAAATCATTGATATAAGAAATGTGCCACAGTTGTGTCAAGAGCCTTAGAAAACTCCCTTAGGTCACCAGCTGAGCAAGAAAGAGTGACCTCAAACAGGACAGAATTATAAGCTTAACTGGAACGGCATGGCTGAAATTTATATAGGTCCTTATTGAACACATCACTGAAAGAAGCAGTGGATTTATTTCTTGCATGTCAAGAAACTCACTCCTTCAACCTGATATACCATCTGACAAATTTCAGTCCCCTTTCACCCTTTTATTTGCCAGTCTTGTCTATATAGTTACTATGGGTCACTTGTTATTGACACCCTAAAACAAGAACAGGCATCTCTCAGTTTTTATTGTCTTAAACCTACTTACAAGTTGATCTATCCCTGAACAGTTATCCTGCATAGATTACACCCAGACTATTTTTGGTTTAAAATCAGATTAGAGGATGTGTTCTTCAGGATGCTTAATACAGAGAAAGTACAGAGTAAAATAAAGTCAACTTCCTGTTGATGTACAGGAATATGGGAATATACATCCACTAGGTATGACCAATTTATTATTGCTATTCATACAGCTGAAAAGATTAAATTTATTCTTGTAATTCATATAGCTAAAAGTTTTATGATGCATTCAAAACCCACTTTCACTTAGCAATTATTTATTTTATCCAGTTAGAAAATTGGAGAGGAAGAGATGAAAGTTGTTCAGATTCCCTACATAAATAATTGCATTAATTAACTCTATCTTAATAATGTATTGTAAAATATTTTATTTTTATAAAATTAATAATTTTACAAAATTAATAATCAGACATTGATAATTCTATTTGTTACATCTATAAATTCTAAAGTTAAGAATTCCTTCAGTTATTTCTATATATAAATACTAGGATAAGATAATTCTATTGGATTCTTCCTGTCAAGATGCTGGTGCCAAAATGGCAAATTTAGGTAAACTGCCTCCTGAAAAAATTCATTTTAAGCTGTCATTGTGTGCCACTTGTTACATACCAGCAAATTAAGGCTTCAGAATACAAACATAACACCTGGGGTCCATGCCTTTACGAAACGAACCTCATAGTCCAGTGGGGGAGTCAAGGAAGAGAACAAATAGTAATTGTACATTGTGCACTGAGAAAATTGTTTCTAATGAGATTTGGAAGATTCAGGACTGGTTCATAGAGGTGGTTCAAATTAAATGAGTGGAAGTTTTTCCATTGCACAACCTAAAAAGGCATTCCAGACAAAAGGCATAACAGTTACAAAACAAAGGTGACAGCTATAGCATGCTTTAGGAAATGTTCGTGCTCATAGCTCAAGCAGCAAGAGTGTGGAAAAACAGGGAGGAGAATCAGTAGAAATGAGAAGCTGAAGCTGAAGTCAAAGGCCATGGTACCGATAGCCATGAACATCACTATAAGTGAATTGAATTTTATCCTACAGATGACAGTGCATGGTTGAAAGATTTTAAATAGGGGAATGACAATATGTAGTTCAGCTGATTATTGAAGGTAATTGTTTAGAAATTATAGTCATTGCAATAACAAGGTTACAGGCTTCAGTTCCACAGTTCCTAATTTATTTATTTTTCCAGTTTTTCATCTCTTGGCTCTAGTTCAAGGGCTGATAATAAAAATTCTCAACAAATTAGGAATAGAAGAAAACTTTCTCAACCTGAAAAAGGGCATCCAAGAAAAACATACAGATAACATTATAACTACTGGTACAAGACTGAGTGCTCTTGTTATAAGATTTAGAACAAGACAAGAACTTCTCACCATTTCTGTTCAATATTTTACTGGACATCCTAGCTAATGAACCAAAGTAAGAAAAATAAAAGTCATACAGGAAGTAATAAAAGAGTTTCTGTTTTCAGATGACATGATTTATCCCAAAGGAAGAAATAACATGTTTCTGCTTGCAAAGGGTATGGTCTTTCACATAGAAAATCCTAAGAAATAGTTTTAAAAAAGCTTATAGAACTAAGAAGTAGTTTACTACATTTAGTATTTTTATATAAAGGTAAAAAATAGTCAGAAAAAATAATTGTTGCCATGCCCATTAATTGAAAGATTCAATATTGTTCAGATGTAAATTTTCATCAAAGTGACTATAGATTTAACTCAACCACAATCAAAATTCTGGCAGGATTTTTGTGGAAACTTACAAAATAATTATAAAATTTATCTGAAAAGTTAAATATTCTAGACTGGCTGAAATAATTTTGAAAAATAAAAATAAATTTAAGCATGATAAACTACATAATTTCTGTGACTAGCATATAGACACTGACAAATATATATTTATTATTAACAAATGAATGAGTGCATATCCAGGTATCCTACATTTAATAATAATTGATAATAATAATAATAATTGATAATCTTACTATTATCAAACCTCACATTCACCTCTCATAGGAAAAATGCATTGTGAGAAAGGCAAGTGATGACATCGGATGAAGTAAGAAATTAAGTGAATTAACACATCTTAAGTTCTATTGAGTTTGATACAGACATATCATTAGCTACCATATCATATTGGTAGCTTTGCTATTTATAAATTAAAAGCAAATTTTTCCATAGTTTTTTCTTCAAAATTCCAAATCAATATTATATATTTTCACAGCCACTCCTATGTGTTGTTTCTCTTGTAAAATATTTAAAATTGCTAAATGTATAAACATTTGAGCTATAATGGTCATTAAAAATATTAAAACATAAATAAATCACCCCTTACTGAAATCACTAAGCTTGACTAACCTTGAAAGGTAAAGAATGAGGGAACCTAGAGAGACATTTATTGCTTCAGATAATCAAAGTTAAAACTAATTATCTCATAAATAAGCAAAAAACACAAACAAAATCAAAAACACAATTATCTTCTTTGGCCCAGACTGAAGTTGTTGAACTGATTAAGTGTAAATAAACAGAGGTCCTTATGAGCTTTCTTTCTAGAAACACAATCTCTCCAATTTTATTTTATTTAGCAAAATTTTCACTATGCCTATCTGTTTCAAGTCTGATAATTTCAGCCTACAGATTATTGCACATAATTTTGCAAATGACTTGGAAATTCTCCATGTAGCTGACAAGATTTACTAATTATTGTTGATCTTAGCCTAGCAATAACTATGTCTTCTAGGATGGACTTTAGCCACCAATACGCTAAAAAGTAGATATTCCTAAATTGCATAATTTAGGAATCATGCATCATCACATGTTAAAATGAGATTCATGAAAGATTTTTTTCACCTCTCATAAGCATTAATATCTTTCAGAATTATAGGGTTGTTTTTACATATGGATGCTAAACCGTAAGGAAAAATTTACTCTAACTTGAACAATTTGTTGATTTTAGATAGAAACCTATCACTGGGGAAAACAGAGGAAATTTACAATTCTGATGTCAACATTTTCAATGAGTTATTTGAAACAATTATAATTGTGCTTTGTTTTGTGTTTATGTATAGAACAAAAAAGGAATGGAACAAAAAAAAAGTTCCAGCAGATTTGTAAAGAGAAGCTCAAACAAATGAGAGGATAAAAGTAGAAATAACAAGGAAGAACAAAACATTTCATCAAATAACAAATGACAGAGGATTTCTGAGAGAGTATTCAAAACCATGAATGATTGAACAGGTAAGGGCAGTATGAAAGGCAGCAGAGCTGGGAATGAGCGCTCCAGTAGAAGCAAAGAATTAGAGCCTGGTTTGGAAGAAGAAATGCAAGCACTATCAGATTCCAAAAATAATATTGGAAGCAGGGATGTGGAGAGTGTTGATGGGAGAAGGTTCTCAGATATTTTATTTAGACATTAATTACTGCTCCATTCCCTTGGAAGAGGTGATGTTTCTAGGCAAACTCTCTCTTTACCCATATGGTTCAGATATTTGATATCCTTCCTTTGTTCTGCCTGTGATTAAGATAGTTAACCAAATACTCCAGGATAAAAATAGCACCTTCAGTAAACAAACATGTCTCAAACAAGTAGTGGCACATGGAGTTTAAAAACAATTTCTTCTAAATCCTGAAAGACAGAAGGAAAGCGTGAACATATTTCATACTAAAATGTCACCAGGTTTCTGAAATTCCTGTGCTACTCATAGATTTAACATCACTATCAATTTAACTAAAGTAACTAGTATTTGTGTATAATTTGATGGTGCATGATGAATTTTTCTCAGATATTTGCTATAAATTTCACATATTTAGTTATTGTCCCACCTGTATATGTGAGGTGGCTCTGAGAGGTGAAGCCACTTGTCTATGGTTATGCAGGTAGACAGAGAGAAAGCCAGATTCAAACACAGCTGGATTTACTTCATTTACTTTGGAAACAACACTCATTTCCTTCTACCACTTCACCTCATGTTTCCCTGCCCTTTGCTTGTTGGTATGTGACTTTGACTTTACCAAACGGTTGCTCCAATTGTTCTTTAAATGTCATCAAAAGAGCATATCTCTTGATAATAAGGAGAAACAATTTCAGAGACACTAATCGATTTTAAATTCCTCCAAACCATTAAAAGATATAATTTTCTTAAACGGCTATAAAATCCAATTAAAGAAACGAAACTTTCAGACACATAAGAGAACTACTGCATATAGAAAACAAAAGTACAGTAAATATGGATCATGTGAGATAAACAAGGTTTATTCTCAACCTGCCTCTTTGGGTGCATTATTTATGTTCATGACTTAACAAAATTATAAATACTTATATGCTATAGATCTTTTTGGTAGCTCCTAGTTAAAGCTGAACATATTGTTTTGGGATTGAAGGGCCTTTTGCATCCATACCTTTACTCTTTTAAAAAAAAAAAGTTTGTCACTTGATAATGCTAATAAACTTTTCTCTTTACCATCTAAATACCAAATTATTTCTCTCTAGCTTATCTCAAACACCATTAGAAGCATGTATAATCCTACCACATAAGGTGAATGCCCTCCACAACTAAAACTTCATTATAATGTGGTCGCCCAGTTCATGTTTGACACCTACTTTTTGAGGCAATTCACCCTATGTTTGGAATACTCTGAGTAAAAGAAAATTCTTTCATGTATTGTAGTGAAATCCATGTCTACGGTTTCTATCCACTGAGCTACCTAAGTCAAATCTTATAGCTTTTTATTATGTTTCCCTTTCCTCATTCGTCTAATTACAGCAAACAACAAAAACAAAAACACAAACACAAACTTTGTACGTAACATTTTGGTACCATTACTAAAAAAGAGAATTTTTTTGAAGATTGCTGAAGTCTTTCACAGAATCCGGGGAAAAGTTGAGCATAAATGGGTTTTAACAAGGGTGGAAACCAGGGAAGTTCCAGAATGCTGGCTGGATAATTTTGAAGAATACTGTATTTCTGCTTCCTCTTGAATGGATCTTGGCTTCCTTTGTTGTCTTAAGAAACAATATCCTTCAGGAAAGTCTTAATGGAAAGGATATTCTTCCCTTTATTTTCAAAAATTTCTTTCATTTCCTTTCTGCTCTTATTCAAAGGAATATATGAATTGCTTCACTCTTCCAAATCAGGTTCCCATTCTTTTCTTTGAAAAATCTACAAACAAACCAAAACAAAAAAGAAAGACCTCTTTGGTTCCACCACAGGCCGCTGTTTATGGATTAAAAAGTTTGGAGTCGGAAAAACAAAATGTGGTGTGGGGAATTTATGAATTAGGACTACATCAATATTAGTCAGTGACCTATCTGAGCAATTACAAAAATATGATACCTCTGTAGTCATAAAAATAAATGATATGTCATGAAATCCCTGGTATCTAATTTGTTCTCATTTCTCTTTCCACAAGTATAGAGTGATTTTTATAGAGATCCATTCTGTCAAGTAAATATATCCATGTCTTACCATAAAATGTTTTCATTAGATTTGTCTATTTTGTCCTCATTCTATCTGGTTGCGGTTGTGATCTGGAATTTATAGTATATGATTTAGGTGTTTCATGAGAATGGAGACCTTGACCAGAGTAATGTTTCCTGATCCCGTGTTGCTCCAAGACAGACAGACACAGCAGACCCACTGAAAACATCTCCCTGTCTTTTTCCCTTCAGACGTAAAAGGTATTGTTTTCTAGCCCCATTAACTCCAGGATACTTAGTTCTCCCTTACTATTTTTATTAACTTTGCCCAACAATTTTGTAAATACTCTTTTTCTTGAAGGTATTTAATCACTTCTTTTGAGTGGATTATCTATTTTCCTGCTGGGATCCTCACTTACACAGAGATTAGACAAGGAGTGCCCTCAGGAAACTAATGGGATTCAAAAGTGAGAATCTAGGATTGGATTGCTCAAATATTTGATGAAAGCATGGATATCTTTCTTGTGAGGAAAAAATAAGAAAATGGTTTTCAAGGGAATTATAGTTATTCATGGTTTCCAACGGATCATAGTTATTCAGATTACCACTAGTCGTGGTATTGAAGGATGGAATGCAGTACTACCAACTCCAGGGGCATACAACCAGTGCAGTTACAAAGTACACAGACTTGAAGTCTAATACTCTGCATTCTCTGTCTTAAAATCCTTAATAATTTTATTTTTGAATTTTCATGATGTAAATGAAGTCCCATGGGACAATGGAGCATTGCTAGGGGCTTGGAGCTTCAGTTTACATGCAGTTCCACTTGCCCCTGCCTCTCCACATTCCTGTGATGGGTTCTTGGCCACCCTGCCCTTACTCAGTGACTACTGCCAACCTCTGCCCCCACTGGGGACCTAGGTGCTGGCACAGGGAGAACTGAAGTCAGATATGCACAGGCTGTACCACTTTGCCATGGGGCAGGACCGTGGGCACGTGTGAGAGCCTGCACATTTGTGCCACAACTTTCTCCATGCCTGAGAAAATATGTTAGTTAATAGCAGATTAAAAAACAAACTCAATGACAGTTGAACAGGAGACCATAGTAAAAAGGAAAACTTTTTTCCAGGTTTTTGAACCATGGATTAAATTTTTATTTTGCAGTAGGCCCCACAAATTATATAGCCAGCCCAGAATGTAATGCCAGTGGAGGGCAAGCTCTTGAGAAGTGTACTGTCTGTAGCACACACAGTTACTCTGGTTAATAATGATGATTGGAAATAACTGAAGCATGTCCTGCAATCCCTGACAAAACTAAGAAGTATACACAAAGACCAAGGAAAAACCTTTGAATGCCAAACTAAGCACAGAAGGAAAATTGGAAGGCTTCTGTTACAATTTTTTAAAGTGCTTTATCTCCAATAGTAGATATGTTTATCCTTTTTTATTCATTTTAGAAGATCTTTAAATATGTTAAATAATAAAACATAATTTTTATTTCAAATGTTTTCTCTTGTCATTATTTTTTAAAGCTTGTTTTTGGAGTCTTGTATAGAAGTTTTTTTTTTCATTTTATGTGGTCTAATCTATTGATTATTTCTCTAATGAATTGTGGTGTCTTCTTAGGAAGGCAGTTTCAAAATTCCATTAAAAATTCTCTTACACATTCATAATTTTTATATTTACATTTACATATTTAACTCATCAAGGATTTATGACATTAGGTGGTGGACTACATTATTTTTCTCTCTGGAGAAAGATACATGAAAACCATTTATAGGAGTTCATCTCCATGTTGCTATTTATACAATAAATTTGGGAGCAAACTGGGAATATTTTAAGATAAGATATATACTCACTGATCATAAAATAATAATTGGAATGCATTCATCTTAATGCAATTAATGTTTTAACTGAATTATAGTTTGAATGCTTAAGTTTGAGGCAAAACAGTTAAATAATATAAAATCGAATCAAGAAAAGAAATTTAGGGTCTTCTTCATAAATTCTTTGCCTAGGCCAATGTCTAGAAGAGTATTT
>VBSM01001265.1:17543393-17559751 GCA_008086735.1 Cheirogaleus medius
ATGCTCAACATCTGTAATCATTAGAGAAATGCAAATCAAAACCACAGTGAGATATTGCCTAACCCCAGTAAGATTGGCCTCTATCAAAAAAAATCCCAACACAACAAATGCCAGCGAGGATGCCGAGAGATAGAAACACTCTTACACTGTTGGTAGGACTGCAAATTAGTGCAACCACTGTGGAAAAGAATTTGGAGACACCTCAAAGAGCTAAAAATAGAAATACCATTCGATCCAGCAATAACACTATTAGGCATCTACCCAAAAGAGCATAAGACATTCTATAATAAAGACATCTGCACCTGGATGTTTATGGCAACACAATTGACTATTGCAAGGATGTTGAAACAACCCAAGTGCCCGTCAATTCATGAGTGGATTATTAAAATTCGGTATGTGTACACAAAGGAATATTATTCAATTTTGAGAAACGACAGTGATCTAGCACCTCTTATATTTTCCTGGATTGAGTTTGAGCCCATTATGCGAGGTGAAGTAACACAAGATTGGAAGAATAGACTCCACTTGTACTCGCCATCAAATTGATACTGACTGATTAACACAATGGTATTCACATGGTAGTAATATTCTCTAGAGATGGGGGGTTGAGGGGGTAAACTCACAACTATAGGACATGGTACGCATTGTGGGGGGGAAGGGCAGGTCTCTCACCCTCACTTGGGAGAGGCAATGATATAAAATATAACCAAAATGTTTGTACCCTTGCAATATCCTGAAAGAAAGAAAGAAAGAAAGAAAGAAAGAAAGAAAGAAAGAAAGAAAGCTGGGAAAACAAACAACCTTTCAGCAAATACCAGTAATTTCAGAGGACAGAACCACAGACTGAGAGGTTAGAACCAAATGCCATTCAGAATCATTCCCAGGCAGAAGGATTGAGTCATAGTCAAGACATTGAACACTTATACCCAGTTATGTTTCAGAATTTCTGTGGACCAGAGACTGCTGTGTGAATATGGTTTCCTTCTTAGTAAATGGTTTCCTTCTATGCCTTTTTCAACATTGTATGTTGGTTGTGGGCAGGGGGATACAACTGTCTCTTTAGTTCAGAGTTCTTTATATTGAGAAGAACTATACTCAGAAAATCTCTATTATAGGAACCATCCTCCTGGAGTTCATCTAGAGGCAGACCAGATATAGACAACAATATCCAGGATTCAACCTTGAGCATAATTCCATAAAGAGATATTACTTTGGGGTAGGGGTCATTGGAAGTGGGTGAGTGTTTTTTGCATGTACTTTGTGTGTAAATAATTTATGACCAAAGGACCAACTCTGGCAGTTTTAAAACATGGTCACTAAATTAATAGGCATTTTTTTTCTATCAGGAGGTTATGTGGCACATGGACAGTTTCCAGGTCCAGGTCTTAAGACTGGCAGCTTACATTTGTTCTTTCTTGGAACGTGGCCTCTAAACTCAGCCACTATCCTGTGGGGAAAGCTAGACTATATGTAGAGGCCATGTGTAAGTGTTCTGGCTGAAAACCACACTTTAGGTCTCAGCTGTCAACCAGCATCAACCACCAGATAAGCAAATGAAAAAGACCTCACTCTGACCCTAAGCCCAGCTTTTCTGACCACTGCTGCATGAAAATCTTTAAAATTCCTTAGTTGAGGCCGGGCGCGGTGGCTCACGCCTGTAATCCTAGCACTCTGGGAGGCCGAGGCGGGTGGATAGCTCAAGGTCAGGAGTTCGAAACCAGCCTGACCAAGAGCAAGACCCCGTCTCTAAAAAAAAAAAAAAAAAAAAAAAAAATTCCTTAGTTGAGCCCAGTCCACCTCCAGAAGTATAAAAGATAATAATGACACTATTATTGTTTTAGTCATTAAGTTTTGAGCTGATTTGCTATATAGCAATAGAAAACTTTAATGGTATTTTTGTCTAAAAAAATGAATTACCTTTTAAAATATTGGTATTTTAATTATCATGCATAAAATTAATAATAATGAGAACAAGGATTTATAGTTAATAAAAATTTACATATATGATCTGTGATAAATATACCTTCATCCTATCTTTTATACTTAAAACTAAACATACTAGAGAGAGAGGGCTTATTTATAAGACAATTACTAGTAAGTTCAAGACCATTTATTGTCTTTAATTATCCAGAAATAAATTATGTTCATTACTTCTGACACACTAAGGCTAAGGGTTGAAACAAAACAAAACAAGAAAGGTTGCAACTTACCCTGATCATAATTTGAAAACGTAGAGGGTATGCACTCTCTTTTTCACCAAGTATTCCAATACAGATTTTTCAGTTATCTATGATTAAAATGATTAAATATCTGTAAGGAAAATCAATTCAACATTTTGATATGAAAATATAATGACTAGTTTTAAATACAACATCCTATTGTTCATTTATTAACTCAGTTTTAATTAGCTACATTGAATATTTATCAACTTACCTTGCTATCTCTATAAGAAATTTATAATTAAGAATTATCTGGTTCACATCACATATTCTGTGTCTTGTACTTTTAGGAAACATTACTGCTGTTTCTTTTCCCCTATAGAGAGATAGGATTGAAAGTGATTTATACATATATTCCTCTACTAAATCATTTTTAATTTAAAACACACTTTATACCCTTTTGGTTTGGAATGCACTCAAAATCTCATATTGTTTGTTATATGTATTCCTATTTTATCATTTATATAAAATTTTATCTCTATATATTTTTGAAATAGTCATAGTGGACAAAAGTAATTGTTCTAAGGAAGGAAGAACACAGGCTTGTAGGCAGAATTTACTTTTAGCCTTAAATCCATGTGTATGTTTCCTCAACTATAAACTGGAAAGGTAGTATCTTCTCTGCTTACTTCACATGATAGTTAAAAGTATCTATGAGATTATCCATGTGAACATCCTTTGCCATTGATAGGTATTTATAAAGTAAAAGTTCTGCGTCATGCACTATGCTAGGTGAGAATGAAATCTCCCATAAAATGAAAGAATGTATAAATTTGATGACTGTAAGTTACATTGAACACAATAACTTTCAATCTTATTTTACAGATGTGAGATCTAGTGGCTTTTTCAAGTTTAAATTGGATAATAATTTGTGACCTTTGACTCTTGAGGCAATACCTACAAAATCATCACCAAGACAATAACTGCTACATTGAATAATGTGGTATATTTTTATTTTAAAAGCTTTAGTCCCAATGCAATATTCCTAGAATTAATTTGGACAATATCACCTAGTCTTTCCCATCATGAAAATGAATCAGAGGAAGCATAGAATTTCAGGTGAAAGTAAAGCATAGTATCTTCTTAAACAACAACAGCAACAAATTCCTCAATTTGAGCCTTAGTGTTGCCTAGATACTCAGCCCAAAAAGAGAAAAGGCTGAGAGAAGTGACAAATGATCCCAGCAACAAACATAGATCACGTCAGAAGATGGCAGTAAAGGCGCAGAAGCAAAGGCGACCCGGGTCTTATATTCCAGACTGCATGTATTCCACCTCCTTTTATCTGTCACTTGAACAAAATTCAATGTGTGGATATTTTGGTTTCCCCAAATTGAATATTTGCATTTTTAAGTAAAATTGAAAACAATATTAGAGGCAGTATATAGTGCATAGAAAAAGATGAAAGAAAGAAAGAGAAAGAAAGAGAGTCCCTGTAGTTGACAATGATGACATGGTATGCAAATTACAGTAAGATGTGGTTAACTACCCAAAGAAGCTTATAGTTTGATGAGTGAGAAAAAAAGATATAGCAGCAGTTAATGAGTAAATAGAAATAGACACAACATGCTATGGAATAGCAGAGAGGGACTGTGTTAGTAAGTCCATGAGTATTAGGAGTTTTTCCAGAGGAAGAGATGTTTTAACTGAGCACAAAAATGAAGTGAGCCTGGCAAAAAGAACTGCTAGCTTAAAAGGCAGGGGGAAAACAGTTAGATTAATTATTTAGACTGCATTAGGAGTATTAATTATAAAGCAGGGTATATATAAATGTAAAACAGTATATGCAATAAACAGGAACTAACTTTTTTCGTACAAAGAAAATACGTATATACACATTTTCATTCCTTTCATCTTCACCATTTCCTGATTTACTACATTTTCATTATCCCTGCTTTGCAGAAGAAAAAACTGAAGCTGAGAGAAGTTAACTAACGTGCCAAAGGTTATGTTATTAAGAAACAGTAAAACTGGCATTTGAACTGTCTTCCTGACTCAGTAATGTATATACTCTTTTCATCAAACATTGATGCCAGAATAGTTCAATATTGATGTTATCGATTCATGTAAATGAAAGGTTTCTAAATATCTAGTTCTTTGCCACATAAATTAAATATTTCAGTTGTCAACTGTGTGCCCACTATGGGGAGATATAACCTTAGTTTTTATTTTTTTCTACCATATTGTCAAAATTTGAAAATAGTATATGTGGGGGACATGGGTCAAATGGGGAATAATAAAGAATGCTCTGTGACTCTAGCCATTTTGAAAGTTAATTTGATTTATTTTGATTTAGACTGATTTAGATCAATGCTCTTTTCCATTGCCATAAAAAATCAGGAACTGAACATTGACATTAACAGTACATTTTTGGAAACAGGTGGCCAGTGCTTTCTGCTTGTAAAGTTTCAGTTAAGAAGTCTGTAGTTAGTCTGATAGGTTTTCCTTTGTAGGTTAACCTGTTGTTTTTGTTTCACTGCTTGAAGGATTCCTTTTTTTGTGTTACTTTGGTCAGCCTAATAACTACATGATGTGGTGATTGCCTTTTCACATTGAGTCTCCCAGGAGTTCTGTGTGCTTCTTGTATCTGGATATCTAGATTTCTGGCCAGACCAGGCATATTTTCCTCTAGTATTCCATGAAATAAGTTTTCCAGCCCTTGTGTATTTTCTTCTTTTCTCTCTGGGGGCTATGATTTTTATATTTGGCTTCTTTACATAATCCCACATTTCTTGTATGTTTTGTTCTTGTCTCTTGTTTCTGTGTTCTTTTTCATCTGATTTGTTTAGCACACAGGCATTATCGTTAAGTTCTGAAATTCTTTCCTCTGCATGATCCTTCTGTTCTTGAGGCTTTCCACTGTGTTTTGTAGTTCCCTAAATGTGTCTTTCATTTCTGTTTTGTTTTTCTGTAGTATTTCAATTTCTTTAGAGAATTTTTCATTCATTCCCTGTATTATTCTTATGGCTTCTTTATGTTTTTTTTCTACTTTCTCTTTAATTCCATTGAGTTTCTTACAATTCATATTCAGAATTTTTCCTCTGTCAGTTTAAATTATATCATGTAAGTAGGTATCTATTGATGAAGAGTAAATGTTTTCTTTTGGGGGTGTCTTTTCTCTTTGATTTTTCATGTTTCCTGTGTTCTTTTGCTGATTTTTTCTCAGCAGGCTACTTTGTTGAGAAATGGGGGTACTGGGGCTGGTTTATGGCTTTATCTCCAAGTCCCCAAAGGGACTCCTTGACAGTGCTGAGAAGATGCACTCTGGTTCTGTATTGCCTTAGAAGTGTTTTAGCCTGTGGGGTTATCTGTGAAATGTTGTATTCACCTCTTGCCAAAGGAGATTAGTGAGTTTGGACCTCTTGCTTAAGCTCCCAGGTGGTGAATCACTCTTGTGTGTGTGACTCCACTGCCCTCCAATAGTATGAAATAGAATGCACTGTGTTGAGCTATGGGGTTACCCTCTCTGTTGTTGCTTGTAGTTTGCATGGAGGAGTCAATTATAAAGGTATTCCAATGCCTTTGTGTTGGGCTTTAAACCCCTGAATGCGGTATACAAGTGCCCCGATATTTCGGAAATGTATTGTCACTCCCAAGGGTTACTTGAGCCCTGTTGCCATTTTAGATGGGGTATGGGCAACTGGTACCCGCAAGCCTGAAAGCGTATACTTCTGTGATTGCTTGATCTGCTGCTAGGGGAGAGCTGTTACTATGTTATTTGGGGCTCTTTCCCCCACTTGTGTTACAGTTCTTGGTGGGGGGTGTCAATTGGTGCAATTACTGAGGACTCTGGCCAGGATTTTCCTTCCCATTCCACAAGCCCGAAAGTTGGCAGTGGCCCAGGTGCCAAGGGCAAACCCTAGTGTTATGTTCTTGTCAGATGATCAAAACCAGCCTGCTGGACTGAATCAACAGTCTTCCCCCTTTTGCTTAGTTCCATGGTTGCACACATTCACTCCAGTCACACAGAGAAAGCGACTTTTCTCCCTGTCTCCAAGGGTGGAGTCTGCCCTACTGGGCTGCGGGAGGGAGGGATGTTGCCTGAGACCACAGATCGTCCCAGCCCAGAAAACATCTTCTCTAATTTATCCCCCCCTCCAAGGGCAGGCACTGCCCCTGTGGGAGAGAAAGTCAAGCTGCTGGGCTGGGGGAGGGGTGGTGTCTGAGGCTGCCCTGAGTCTCAGCCCAGGACACGGCTTCTCTCCTTACTCCCCACCTCCAAGGGCGGGGTTTACCCCAGTGGCGGGAAAGACAAGTGGCTGGGCAGGGGGAGAAATCCTGCCTAGGCCACTGGGCATCTCAGACCAGAAAGCGGCTTCTCTCATTACTCCACATCTCCAAGGGCGGAGTTTGACTTGTGGGCACAAGACAAGCAGCCAGGCTAGGGGAGGAGCTCTGCCTGAGGCCAAGGCAGGTCTCAGTCCAGAAAGCCGCTTCTCTCCTCAATCTGCACCTCCAAGGGCGAGGCCTGTGCTACCAGCCTGAAAGGCAAGCTGCTGGGTTGGGGGAGGAATGTTCAGAAAGCTGCTTCTCTGGTTACTCCCTTCCTCCAAGGGTGGGGCTGCTCTGCCAAGCTGGGGCAGGGGTGTTGCCTGAGACCATTGCCTGAGCTTGCTTTGTTGGGCTGAGTAATGGGTGGTTCCCAGAACTGCAACGGGCCACAGTGTTTCAAGGCTATGGACCCTCAATATGGCAGCTGCCCACCCACAGAGAGCCAGCACTGGAGGCGACTGCTAGGGGGGCAGCAGGTGCTGGGTTTGGCAGGCTGTCTCAACAAGCCACAGGCTGTTCCCACTGCTTACCTGTCCCACTGTCTCACATCAGTGGAGTAGGAGGTTCTGCACTCTCTGTCCCACCATGCGCCAGCCAAATCTTCCATGGTTTCCAGGGACAGAACCTCCCTTTTGGCGTTCACCTCCTTTGTTCTGGTCCCGCTAACTGCCAGAGGTGAGATGCCTGTCTCCAAACTCCCACCTGCGGACCCAGGAAGTGTCCACTCAGACAAGTTCCTCCCCCACCCAGTGTGGATCTAGCACTGAGCACTAGATAGTTCAAAATGTTTTCCGCTATTGTCTCTTCTCCACACAGCCTGTCATCCCATGCCACAACTTTTTACAGACTTCAGGCTCTTCCCTGCCTGAGTGGATTTGGAGGTCGGTAGAGGAAGAGCCATTTTCCTGTGTCTGCTTCTCTGCAGATTCACTATGCTGTTCTTGTGGGCAGGTGATCTACTTATGTGTAGCTGTCTGCTTTCTTCACCTCATACTCCGGGAGCAGAGAGCCAGGAGGCCACCACTGATCTGACCATTTCCCACCAACATCATTGTGGTGAGTCTTAATTCATTTGTTCATTTATTGAAAACAAGGACAAATAATATTTTATTATTACTAACAGGTAAAGATTTTAGAGAATAAATATCAAGGATACTCAACAGTAGCTCGAAAACACAATTGCACAAATAATAAAAAATCATCAATAGCAGCACAGTCAGGCATGACTAGTTGGGAGGGTAGGGTAAAGATGGTTGCTGCACTCACAGGTTTCCTCATCTACACCAAAGGTGAGACTTCTAAGTCTGTCAAAATACAGTTGTGAATATTTTGCCGCTTGGGTGCAAATCCACATTCCTTTGCCTTGTCTTGTAATATTAGAATGGGACCTTGCAAACATTCCTCCTTTGCATACTGGCTTGATGTTTATCTTTTTGAAGAAAGCAATGGAGGAACTGCAAGGGCATAGCAAGAGAAATGGTCTTCTTTTCTTGGTTCCAGTGACTCTTTGTGGAATGACTGCCAACATGGCATGTGGGAGTCCTCTTGATGAACTTTAAAGGTCAGCTAGGGTTTTTTCTGCACTTGCCAGTAAGTTTCTTCTTCACTCAGTAGGTTTTTCTTAGGGATCATCTCCATATAACCTTCACCTCCTAGAAGTTTCTCAATCACCTGGCTGGTAAGTTTTAAGTACTCACTCTGGCTCAACTGCAACACATAGCAGGATAATTGTCTATGTTGCCCATGAAATTACTTACAAAGAACATTTAAAATTTGCTTGAAAATAAACACTTTATCACAGAAAAATTAAGAGAAGAATGAAAACCTGGCTGGGCTTGGTGGCTTATGTCTGTAGTCCCAGATACCTGAGAGGCTGAGGCAGGAGGATTGCTTGAGCCCAGAAGTTTGAGGTTGTGGTGAGCTATGATGACACCACTGCACTCTAGCTGGTGTGACACAGCGAGACTCTGGAAAGAAAAGGAGAGAAAAAGAAAGAGAAAGAAAGAAAAAAGAAAGAAACAGAAAGAAGAGAAAATAAAAGAGTGAAAACCTGTAAGTTTTATGGAGTGCAAGGTCCAAAATATTTATAGTATATTATTTACAAATCCAAAGAATTTATTGAGTCCTTGCTAAGTGTGAGACATTGTACAAGATTCTGAATTAATTTAATGGTGACAGGAATATGGCCTCTGCTCTTGGGGGAGGTAGAGGAGACTTGTATTCATGCTACTAATAGTTACTAAGCAATTATTTATGCAAGGCACTGTGCAGTAGATACATGGAGAAAGGGAAAAAGAGAATTCTTGACTTTAGTACTTTAACTTAATAATAAGCAGCAAGGAATGTAGATGTTAAGCAAATGGTGACAAGTGTGATGTGCTTTCCAAAAAGTGTCATGTGGGTAGGGCCGATCTGTGGTTCATGCTTTACATCAGGGCTTAGTATAATTCCTGATAAACAACAGATATTTGGTAAGATGTACATAATGAATGCAAGCATGGAAATATAGTCCTCCTGTAGCCTTATTGAATATTCCAAAAAGTTTTGAGTACAGATTCCTTAAATAATTCACAAAGAATTAAATAGTCTACAAAAGTTTTAATGAACCAAATCCCCAATTTTCTTGAATATCCTTACATTTGCACATATATATACATACACACATAGAGTGTGTGTGTATATATATGTACATAAATATAAATATGTTTGAGAGAGAGAAAGAGGGAGGGAGGGAAAGAGGAGGGAGAGAGAGAGAGAGAGACTGCTTGGTATTCATAAGGCATACATATAAACCTTATGGAATTCCCATAATCATAAATACAGAAATAGCTTCAAAGGCTTGTCAATTTTCTCCGAAGTACAACCCCACCAAAAGTCACATATCTGATGCCATATGCTCAGACTAAAGATTAGCTGTCTTTTTAACTTTCACCTATAATTTATTTGTCACTTTTTGAGAAGTTTTTACATGTCTTAAAGACTTATATTGAAATGTTTTAACAAAATATGGCATATCTTTTAGAAGATAAGTCACCCTGAATTAACAATCCAATCTTGATTTTATTTAAACCTTCTATTTTCTAAGAACCAAGAATTTCTTACCTCTTTTTTCCCCTTCTTTTCTTCAAGTCACATATTGGTAATTGTATTTTAATTTTTCCAATTTTTCCATACCCTTTTTTCACAAGGAATTTCTAATTTTTATTTGTGTGACTATGTACCCATTGATGAATGGAGATAAGCTGAGGAGAAAACACTATTATTTTGGAAACTATTGTCTTTGGTTACAAGCTGAGTGATTTATGTTATTCAATACTATGCTGCAGTAAATCACAAAAATACAGTGGCTTTTAAGGGCGTTCTTGTGTATTAAAATCCATGAAAATAAAGTTGATGGATTCCATGGGTACATTGAGTACATAGTAACAATATTTTTTCTATTAGATTTTAAGTCTCTTCTTAGATATTCAGACTAGAGCTATAAAAAATATATGATATTGTAGAGGTAGTAATAGAGTAGGAGGAAGTTAAAGGTGGGCACCACCTTAAACTGTCTCTCAACTATTATAGATAAATCTTTTAATCTGTCCGGATCTCATGTACTTTATCTATAGAATTGGCTTAATGACTTATATTTTTATTTCTGACTCTGAGTATTTGCAAATGTGTTTAACAAGTAGCTTATGAAGCAGAAAGAATGCTCAACAATACCACACCTGATGGGCTAATGGCATTGAATTTAGGTAGACTGAATGATCAAAATGCTTCTGTTCTCTTTTTTGCCATTAATATTCATTTGTGAAATATTGGATAGGGTGTAAGATACAATCTGTGGCCAAGGAACAGAATGAAACCAACTGGTTCCTGAAGATGGGTTTCTATATGGGGGCTTCATCAATATTACTATTTAGCCCACTTTTACAATTTGTTTGATTCAGGTAAAACAGATAGCAACTAAAATTTCTTGAAAGTGTCTATCCAGTTTTCTAATGACCTTGAAGAATCTTCAAAATTATAATTATTTCCTGTGGATCATTGCCTTATTTTTCTAACTACGAAACATGTATAAATTCTAGACAATATTCTAGACATCAAAGTGTTCAAAGTGTTCTAGATTCCTCAAAACTAATAGCAGACCGACCATTCAATCCAGAAATCTCACTACTGGGTACCTACCCAAAGGAAAAGAAGTCATTATATCAAAAATACCCATGCACTTAAATGTTCATTGCAGTACAATCCACAATTGCAAAGATAAGGAATCAACCTAAGTGCCCATCAACTGATGAGTGGATAAAAAAATGTGGCATATATAGTAGTACTCAGTCATGAAGAAGAATGAAATAACATCTTTCACAGCAACTTCAATGGAACTGGAAACCATTATCTTAAGTGAAGTATCTCAGGAACAGAAAAACAAATACTGCATGTACTCACTTATAAGTGGGAGCTAAATGATGTGCACACATGGTCATATAGAGTGGTATAATGGACTTTGGAGACATAAGGGAGGGTGTGAGTGATCAAAAACTAGCTGTTGGATACAATGTATTAATATATTATTCAGGTGATGGGTATACTAAAATCCCTGATATCACCACTATACACTTCATCCATGTAACAACAAAACATCTTGTGCCCCCTAAATCTACTAAAATTAAAAAAAATAAATAAAAAATCTACTGGGAAGGACAGGTATATATATATATATATACATATATATATGTATATATATATATATACACACACACACTCACACACACACAATTGCAATGCAATGCATTTATTTGTAGAGTGCTCTCATGAATAATATATATAGAGTCAGAAAGAAGTAATAATATATTCTGCCAGAAATAGAGGGAAGTAGTATCACAAAAGGTTTCAAATATAAATGGCAGTTCAAACTTACTCTTTAAAAATGTGAATTTTGCCAGAAAGTAAAAGCAGAAATTGAGAAGAACATTCTATGTAAAAGGAATAGCATAAGCAACTTTAGGTCACAAGAGAGCATGATAGCTGGGAAGCAGAAATTCATCTGTGAAACACTCCAGAAATCTCCAGATTTAGTCAATGCTTCATCTGAATTTTTATAGCAGTTTGTTCACCTATCAACTAACTCCCTATACAAGATTCTTGGATGCTTAAGGTATGGAGCATTTCTGATTTACCTGG
This sequence comes from Cheirogaleus medius, assembly GCA_008086735.1. Taxonomy (NCBI): domain Eukaryota; kingdom Metazoa; phylum Chordata; class Mammalia; order Primates; family Cheirogaleidae; genus Cheirogaleus; species Cheirogaleus medius. The sequence continues at coordinate 17,555,057 of VBSM01001265.1, forward strand.
AGCCACACTTGGCCCTGGTAGCTGCTCAACAGATTGTTCTTCCATCAATATATGAAGGAAGTAGTGATGTAGCTGAACTGTAGGTTGTATGAGATAGACTCTGAAAGAAATGTGTGATGGGATTTAAATGCCAAAATAAGCAGTTTAGCTTTTTTTCTATCGATGAAAACAAGTTACCAATGATTTTTAATTTGATCAAAACTATAATTTTAAAAGACATTTTTTTCCATTGTTGTTGAGAGTTTTAAAAGTAAAAAAAAATTTACTCTAGCCCCAAAACAAAGCCAAATAGACCCAATAAAATGAATGAAAGTTCTTTGTAGAGAAATGATGTAAGTCATTTGGGTCATGTACAGCCATTAGGTTTTATAGTAAATACAATAGCCTCTAACAATTGAAGTTTAGTGAGGACTATAGGCTTCCTCCTTTCATCCTTGCTACCACTTAAAAATAAAACCAAGCCTGAGATAAACTTCTGCTATACACACACATTTGTTAACAAATTGGCACAAATCAGTTACTCTCCTTCTGCAAGGTTGATAAGTTCCAATTCTCTGTTCATTTAGATGCTCTACCAGTATCTTCCATGAAAGGCTAACCAGAGGAAAATGCAACAATATTCTAACAACAGGATCACCTATCTATCTAATTGGAGAAAGGCATCCAAGTAGCTTCTAAATCAGCAACTGAAGAAATAGATTTTAGGGATCAAACGTAAATTATTATTTTTAAGACTATAGGCTGTAGGCTCCCAGATGGGTATACAGTGTTGATATAAGGGTAATGCTATTGTTTGAATATTTTCCTCTTTGATATTCATGTTGAAATTTAATTGCCATTATAATAGTATTAAGAGGTGAGACATTGAGAAAGTTATTAGACCATGAAGGTTCTGCCCTCATGGGTGGGATTAATGCCCTCATGAAATGGGTGAGTTTGGTCCCCTCTTGTTCCTTTGAGGTCTTGCCCATTTGCCTTCTGCTATGTAATGACATAGCAAGAAGGCCCTTTATAGATGCTACCACCTTGACCTTGAACTTCCCAGCCTGTAGAACTGTGACCCAAGAAACTTCTATTCATTATAAATTACCCAGTCTCAGGTATTCTGTTATAACAACACAAAATGGAATAAGACAGGTAGGAATGCCTGTATACTATTTATAGACAAATCAGATATTTTAAGCAACCATATCTAACATTTAATTGAGCTCTTTAACAAAGTATCTGATATTGACTGCTGATAAAGTTAGGCAAAGTCCCTTGTCCATTTCTACCCAACAGGGTTCCAGTGAGATTAAGTTCAATAGCCATTTAAGGATCAATTTTCAAATGTCAGAATTTGAGTTAGATGCACCAGGCAAGAAAGATACAAAAATTAAAATGTCAGGAATTGCATGAATATATTGTGACCATTGCTGTAATTGAGAGTGGTGCCACCTGCTTTGTGTAGGCAAATCTATTTTTATATTTTTAAAATATTCTGCTTTCAAGTATTCATTTCCATTTTCAGAACGTATTTCTAAGCTTGTCTTAGAAACTGTAGTCATTGGAGGATCAAAACATATTGCTAGGATATAAAGTCAGGGAAGGCTTTCCAGACAATATGATATTAGAGCTAAATCATAAAGAATAAATAAAACTTTCACTGATTAAAAAATATCAGAAAATAATATCTCAGAAAGAGAAAGTAAAGAAACAAGGATACAAAAAAAAAAGAGAGAGAATCAGTCAGTGTTGAGGTATGACTGGAGCTTCGATTAAAGATTGATAGAAAATCCTACACTGTTAGTTCTAGTATTGCAGGTAGGCAAGCTCAGGGGAAGTATGTGAAGAAGAGAACTGAGCTTCAAATAATGTTGAAGTCATGGAAATGATGGCAGTTGCCGGTAAAGGAGCCTGGAAAGGAGCAGTTCAGATGGAAAGTATTTTAACAGATCTGAGAACATTCAAAATAAGAAAGTTCCCAAAAGGAATATCCTTCAAACCAAGTTTTCTACATATAGTTTTCTTACGGTTCTCTCTTTAGGGATAATGTAATTAATATGATGCTGTGATGACAAAGAAAAAAAATATCCTGAAATACAAACTAAAAACACCAAAAAAACTCCCAACTTTGTTATAAGAATTAAGAATTATGGGCTGGGTGTGGTGGCTCATGCCTATAATCCTAGCACTCTGGGAGGCGGAGGTGGGAGGATTGCTCGAGGTCAGGAGTTCAAGACCAGCCTGAGCAAGAGCAAGACCCTGTCTCTACTAAAAATGGAAATTAGCTGGACAACTAAAATTATATATAGAAAAAAAAATTTAGCCAGTCATGATGACTCATGCCTGTAGTCCCAGCTACTTGGGAGGCTGAGGCAGAAGGATTGCTTGAGCCCAGGAGTTTGAGGTTGCTGTGAGCTAGGCTGACGCCATAGTATTTTAGCCCAGGCAACAGAGTGAAACTCTGTCTCAAAAAAAAAAAAAAAAAAAAGAATTATGAATACAAGGAAGGCAGAAAAAGCAGAGAACGGTAGATGGACATATCCTTGAAGATTTAATAATTTCAATAGAAGGAGGAAGGAGTAGATGTCTTCCTACTGATAATTGTTTATTGTCTTCTTTTTCTTCTCCCATCTTTGATTCTTGTTTATACACTGCATTGTTCTTTTCAGTTTTTTGTTTGTTTGTCATAAGGAGTACAACAGGCAATTCAGAGTCTCAAATTCACCAGATGAGGTAAAGGTTAATGTATGTTTTTTCTGCCATTTGGATATTTAATTGATTCAACACCATTTAATTATCTTGGTACATTATTAAAAATCAGTTATTCATATATCTGTGAGACTTTTTCTAGACATTCTCTTCTGTTCCATTGATCTATATGTCTACCTTTTTGCCAATAATAAACTATATTGTATGCTGTAGATTTATGGAAAATCTTAAACTCAGGTAGGACAATTCCTTTAACACCATTATTACAAAGGGAGCCATTTATTAATGTTTGCTGAAACATCACCATTTATATTCTCATAATTGAATAGCTGCCACTGATAATCTTTAGAGGGTGGTGCTTCAAAAATTCATAAATTCCAGGTATATTTATCATATACATTTATTGGTAGATCAAATATGTTCTACTAAAACGATGCCAAAGATAAGAAATTTCCCTTAGCAGATATCATAGGATGGACATATTACTATAATTAGAAGGAGATTTGAATAAGTCCTTTCTCTCCACCATTCTCAGGGTAAGAAGAAGTGATTACAGCAGACATGTTGATAACCCTTTCTTTCTATCTCCTTAATTAATACATTCATTTATTTAAAATATTTTGAATAATATATATAATAAGCAAAACAGTATGAGGAATCTGAAAATTAGTACACATGTCCGTGTTTCTTGGAAAAGGTCATAAATAAATAAAGAGGAAAAGATCAGTTGTAATGGTAAGGTTTGGGAAAGCTTTGTGCAGAAAGTTGTAAGTTGGACCTTTAAGGAAAGATGGGGTTTAGGGAAGTGAAAAGAAAGCAGGAAGGACACACACGGCAGTGAGCCCTGTTTAGACCTTTCAGTCACAGATGTTTAGACTTGACTTTAAGAGTCTGAGACTTTGTGATTTATAAATATTTTCTTTCTTTCTTTTTGGAGTCTCTATACTTTACATAGCTCTAAATAAATTCACATTAGAAACCTCTAATTGAAATTATTTTATCATTTAATGATGTTAATTGTGATGTAAACATGAAACTCGGCAAAATCTTGAAAGATTTTTCTAAGAACTTTTGTTTTTGGCATGGCTATATTAATTATGATGTTCTCTGGTGAGCAAATAGCAATTATTAGTCATAGAGCTTAGAAAACATTTTCCTCAGGGAACTAGGAGGAAGGGATATCATTATTATCATTATCATCATCATCATCATCATTCATCAACTAATATTTACTATGTACTTTCTATGTGCTCACCAGGGATTGGTGGTTTTCTTTTTTTTGTTTGTTTGTTTGTTTGTTTGTTTTTTGTGTTTTTGCAACCCTAGCCATTTCTTACTTTAAAAGCAAGGACTATTTTTAAAAATGGTATAAGAACTTTTTATAGAAGGAGGTAATATGATATTTTGTCAAGCAGCATGGTATGATTATCATATTTGATTGACTGACTCTAAGGAGAACTCTTTCCCGTGCAGAACACTGGCATGTTATTTGGAGCTGATTGAGATGGTGCTAATAACCAGTGTGTGGCTACTGGTGTGAGCCTGTCACATGCACTCACAGTGTACTGCCCCGCACACCATGCTGTTGCTCAGGGAGGTCATCGTAGGCAGTACTTGCAATGAGGTATCCATCCACATTTGACCAGTCTTCAGAAAATGGATCCCAACACTGAAGAAGCAGAAAGCCTACAACCTGAATGCTCATACCTGTGTTCAAGAAGGAAACTTCAGTGGGAACAAAAGGCACAGCACAGCAAAGTTTTCCAAAGAATCCCTTCTGAATTCTATACCACCTGAAAGTATTCCATTCCCCTAGCAATTTCTTTTTTTTTTGTTTCATTTTATACTGTCTTTTAAAAATTTTATTTCTTTTATTTCAGCATATTATGGTGGTACAAATGTTAAGATTATGTATATTGCCAATGCCCCCCTACCCCCTCGAGTCAAAGCTTCAAGCGTGACCATCCCCCAAATGTTGCACATCTCACTCATTATGTTTGT
>VBSM01001265.1:17559851-17615134 GCA_008086735.1 Cheirogaleus medius
CCAGCTCTATCCAGGAAAATACGAGAGGTGCTATATCACCATTGTTTCTTAAAGTTTAATAGTGCTCCATGGTATACATATACCACATTTTATTAATCCACTCATGTATTGATGGGCACTTGGGTTGTTTCACCCAGTCACAGAAAGTAAATGGTGTTGCTGTAGACCATGTTCTGGTAGTCTAACTCCAGAGACAGTTAAGGAGGGGGGTTTCTTTACCACAATGTCAAGCTCTTCCATGATAGCAGGGGTTTAAGATTTTGTTAATCATGTGAATACACAGTACAACTTTTAGGGACTAACATTTTTCAGCTCTTTGGATTATATACAGTACTCTCATGTCTTCTTCTTATTTCACCTTTGTATTATAATAATTCTATGATATAATTATGATGATGCCATAAACCTTGAAGACAGGGAATCTGTGATTTGGAAAGGTCTAGAGATTTATACAAAGAGCCCAAACTAGTAAGTCAAGTTGTAAAGCCTGAACTTGAACCCAGGTCTCCCGATCATAAATCCCATTTTTAACACTTGCTGTGAATTTTGCGATGAGGTACTCACATGGTTAACAACCAAATCTTTGCTTAAAGTGGAACCACAGGCAGTGATTTATAGAGAAAATAAACTTTAAAGTTCCCTGGTGACAACCAATGTCACTGAATGGCATTTGGATGTAGATATTCCACCTATGTGGTTTGCAGTTACCAGGTTTGAGCAAGAATCTTGTAGCATATTTAAGTAGCAAGGCATTATGTTACAATGGAGATATTTTTGGTAAAGGAACCCTCCTCTCTTCATGAACTACCAAACATGTTGTCAAACACCAGCGGACAAAGATAGCTCTAAGTGGATGCTTACATGGTATGCCTAAAAAGTAACTCAAATATTTCTCCTACTGGCCTATATATTTTATGCCCCCAATTACATACTAGGAACCTATTCTGTGAATTGAATTCTTTTACTCTTAAGTGCAGATATATGGCAGAAGGTAAATAAATAAAGAAAGACCGTAACACCATTCTGTCTACTGTCATAGATAAACAAAGCTGGTCACTAGTTAAAATGATAAGGACAGATTTCTAATCAGTAATATTTATTGAAATAGGAAAGAGTCTAGTGTGAACTGGTCTTAACTTTGATTTGTGCAGGAGTGACTGACTGGGCCTTTCAAAGGAAGATTGAAGGAGTAGGGGAGGGAAGATGAGTGAGGAGGGGAACTCAAGCAGAGTCAGGGAGGTGTCAATTTACAAAAAGCAGGAAGAAGAGTTGGTTCATGTGACTAGGCCTTCTGGGTTTGCTAAACTGGCACTTATCAAAGATAGGCTGCTACTCTTCCACAGAAACTGGGAGACAGAGACTCTATCTTCAGGTGTTTGTTTCATAAATAGTAAATTCTTATGGCAACCTTGAAATTTCTCAGGCAGTAGGACTGGAGTCATCATCTTAGGGGTATGGCCTTGGGCTGTTAGAAACTATACATGTGCCAGTATTTGTTCAAGTCTCTTAGTGCCCAGAGAAGACAAAATGACTTGTGCTGACAGCCTGTAGCTTTTATAGACCAAAGTTGAGGCCTAGTTGAGAAGAGGACTAAGGAGAGCCTGACTAGAGTTTGGTCAAGGAGAGAGTGTTAGTCACAATTTTTCTTCTTCTGTATGTGTGGGAAGGGGACGGGGAAGGGGTGAGGCCATCATGAGTATGGTAGGCTCTGTGGTAGTAGACAAGATAGATTTCAGAAGTAAGAGAAGAATAGTTAGGCAAGAAACACAAGTTTCTGTCAAATTTAAATATTGTCCACGTCAGGCCTTATAGGTGCAATTAAGTTTCATGACTGTCCTCTTAGCAAATAAGCAGACTATCAATTTTTGCATCAAGTTTATTTCTGAAATTTCAGAAAGAATGAGGAAGGTCCCCTATCATAATCCTGGGAACAAAGGGCAGACACATATTTGTAATTAGTTCTTTGTAACTCTGTTTACATTATTTAACTTTTCTGATACATAGTTTTCTCAACTATAAAATGGTATGTCATTGTTGTTCATAAAGTTGACTAAGAATTGCATGAATCATTCTACCTGCTACTTGATAAAGACAAAGGTATGGTGGTGTGAGGCTATAGTCCTAGCTACTTAGGAGGCTGAGGCAGGAGGATCACTTGAGCCCAGGAGTTTCAGGTTACAATGAGCTATGATCGCACCACCGTACTCCAGTCTGGGAGACAGAGCAAGATCCTGTCTCAAAAAAACAAAAACAAACCAGAAAAAACAAAATACCAGCAAAAAACCCACCACCACCACCACCACCAACAACAACAACAACAAAAAAACCCAAAACAAACAAAAAAAACAAAACAAAGCCCCAAGCAATTACCTCAGGTTATCAGGGTCCATGAGAAATCCTTTGAGAATTGGATCAAATCATAGTAAATGACACAGATGACATCTCTGTATCTGCAGGCATAGAATAAGAACACAATACTTTTTATTAAGTAATAAACAAATTAATGAATAAAATAGGAAGTAATATATTTCCAAAAATATTTATAAACTTGGAACAAAAAATTCACTAGCTATGGAAATTTGTTTATAATTTCTTAGTCTAAGTTTCTTTAACAAAATTATATATTTTCCATGAAGTAGTGTTTAAGGATTAATTGAGGGCAAAAACAACCATGTAAAAATGTAGGTAATCACATGCAAAATCTCTACTTGGACCATTTAGACCAGAATAAGCACAAATGCATGTCACTTTCTTTCCCCAAATTATTTTAATTAATTTAGGTATGTCATCAGTTGATATAAAAGTTCCTTTGTGTTACTTTTTCAATGAGATTCAGATGCATTTTCATTAATTAGGTGACTATTGATTGGGTTGTTTTCTTTTGCTTGGTAGAATAAGAGTTTTTATTAGGCAAGATTTATATATTATTTTACTTTAATATTTTGCACTAAAATAAGGCTGACAACAATAACAATAAATAGATTTTAAGAAATTGTTCTTTTAAAAAACTTCAGTGAAATAGATTAACAATTTTGAAGATATTTTACCTTTTTAAAAATTTCCCAAGAAAACAATAATGTTAATCTTGAGTTGAGATTCTTTTATTCTTCATATCTTTCAGTGTTGTGTAAAATTCTCTACAAAAACTCCCCACCAATTTTTAATAAATAGAAAGAAAATAAGAAAAGGAAAAAGATACAAGCCAAAAAGCATGAAATAAATTTACAGTGTCAGTCTTAATTTCTAATGTGTACTCTGTAATTTTGGGGCTCAGTAACTTTTACTTTAGTCTTTTTAGTTAGAGATTCTATAATTTGTAAATGATTGTATTTTCATTGGCAAATATTGGCAGTAACTTCTGTGATCCTAAGACAAACATTCTTTTTCTGGTGAATGGTTCTGAAGTCAAGAACTAGACAGTTTATATAGAGTTACATAAAGTGTATATTAACTGTATAAATCAAGGTTTCACATTTAAAGAGTTTAGTGTTTATCTCCTTCAATAGAAGAACTCCTTGGGTATCTGTATGTAAAATTATGTGCATGTGGGTATAAATACAAACACTAAAGAAAAAGATTTTCAGAGTATATGTTGCATTTAGTCCAATTAAACTTGCTTTTTGGAGACTGAATTCCCATAGGCATGTTCCTATCCCAAAGAGGAAATGTGCTAATAAAAATATAAAATTTATCCATTTGACTGTATAATTTTTATAGATTCATGGAAAATAAAAGCATCTCTTTCAATGCTAAAAATTGTTAACAAAATATTTGCATAGCAGGACAGTTTTTCAGTGTTCGAAGTTAGATTTTGATTCAAATTATGTGTAAATGGCTCAGGCTGAACATTAACTTAAAAGATGACTTGGTCCAATCATGGGCTGCTGTGGAAAAGAATCACCCTGTCAATGACCAAACAAAACATTTTTCTTTTACATTTTCAGTCATTGGGCAAAATTACTGAAATGAGTTCATTCATTCATTCGTTTACCACTTTTTATCTGGTATGAGCTAAACATTTTTCAGGGTTCTGCATTAATGGGCAGAGCAGACCATGCCCTTGTGACATGTGAAGCTTATATTCTATGATAAATCAATTTATAAACAATAAAAATATAATAAATATGTTAATTACATAATATATTACAAAGTGATAGATGAGATAAAGGAAAAGTAGAGCAGAGTAGGGAGGACTAAGAGTGCTAATATAAATTTATTTAATGTTAGCCTATTTTTATATTCAGAAATATAATGATATTGTTTAACTATTTACTTGATAATGAATTGTTTTCATAAACAGAAAAAATACACTGTAATTTTTAAAGAATTTTCACTTATAATTCAAAGGTCACTCAACTGGTTTTCAAAAAGAGGTTGGCCAGATGTGCTGAGATTTCCCTGCAAGTCCTAAATTCTAATTCATGTGGGACCATAAGGTGGTGACCTCCCATTTATGCTTGTTAGGAGCTGCTTGATAGCACTGAGACAAGAACCAAGGCCAACTAGTTCCTCATGAATATACAGCCTCTTGAAAATGTTTCTGTAACTGAGTTTAGTGCCAGTTCTCCAGTGTCTGTGTTGACATTCAGCAGTCTCTGCCCTTCCTTCCTCTTGTTTGCAGTTCTCTCTGCTGGGAACACTTCCTTCCACCAGATTAGCCCCTCTGGCTCCTTTTCACAAACAAGTTTTCAAACCCAGCGGCCCCTTCTCAAAGAGACCTTTCTGACACCCACTATGAGAATCATCTGCTCCATTCTGGCAGATGTCAGATAATATGTCATAATATTAATTGTGTTGCTTGCTTCATAGCACTGAAGTTAAATAATTGCTTTTTGTTTCCTTTTTTACTGCACTCTGTCTTACAATTTGAGCCCTCGTGCAAGTCTGTCTTCGGTCTGTCTCATTCAGAGCTATAAATGTAGTCCCAGCCCAAAGATAGATACCAAATAAATATTGATTGAATGAATGATGAGTGCCCCCAATTGCCCATAATTACAATATTCAGGGTCAAGATACGTTTCTCTTTAGTTTGGCATTTTTATATTAGTTAAATTATTAGTTCTAGAGTAAACACAATTAAACAAATTGACCTGGTTCAGGAAATAAGGCATTTAAAGTACATTAAAGTACAGTCTAGTTTCTCATAGTTAAGGTAGTGGCTCTGGAATTCAAATTCTAGCTTTGATCTGGTCAAATGTATTTAATCTCTCTATAATCTTGGGAAATTAAATTTACCTTTCTGTGCTTCAGTTTCCTCATCAGTAAAATTAGGATAGTAATAGTCATGAGAACAACTTCATAAGAGAACAATTCTTACAAAAATACCTGACATAAAATAACTCAATAATTATTATTGTTTTTAAAATTTTTATAGAGTAACCATAATATTCAACATCGAGATTGTACCTGTGCACATGATAAAAAGAGCACGAGAATAACTATTGGATATATAGCAAGGCTGTGGCCAAGGATGTAGGTGATCACATTTTCTACCAAACCAGTGCTTCTCTTGGGATAGCTATTTACAGAAACCCATTTAGGTTGGTCAATTGCAGAAAACACAATGTTGTGTAAAGATGGGGCCATCTCAAAGCTGCTGAATATGTGATTGCTGAAATCTGTATTTGCTGGAAATTGTCTATAGTCCCTGCAATGCACTTTCTTCTAATGTTCTTCAGTTCTGGAAAGTGTCTATGAGATTTTTTTTTTCATTGAAATGGATCCTCAGAGACATGAAATGTCTGAATAAGGCTTTGTTAAAACATTTTCTTTAAGTATACTTTCTCATTTTTATTTCATATTTCTTAACTAAAACATCTTGGCTGTCTGAGTAAATAATGTGAATCAGATCTCAAATATACTTAAAGTGTGATAGTAACATAATAATTCCCAGGCAATCTATAGAACTTACACTAAACCAAGTATTCTTTTGTGAAAGAGACATTCTTCAGAGCCCATGTGACATTCCTCAGACCTCAAATGTGTCCATCAAGTTCTCTCATAAAAGTATGTGTCAAATCAAATGACATCATCAGAATAGGGAAGCCAGAAAGAAAGTAATTCAAAAGACCAATATATTTCTTCAGGACTGAAAAAGCAAAATGTTGCATGAGGTGGGAATTGGTCTTGGGAATTTATACTTAAGATTTTCAAATGGCAACAATGTGTGTAGAAAAAATTATTTAGCTTTGATATCCTGTGTTAAATTTTCTGGTCTATTTAATGAAACACATTTCTGTAATGTAAGAGTTGACAGGAGCTCTGGTTTAGACAGGGAGAGAGTTTGCATGTTTTAGGTCTTGGAGAGAAAATTACCCCTCCACTTATGCCTGAATTCTCATAATGATGATTTATTTTGGAATTTTGAACATTGCTCTAGAATTTTAGTTCTAATTTCCCCCCAAAATGTAAGCAATATTAACCAAGTCCCAATTAACCACAAGTTACTTTTCTAGATGACTGTCCCACTTGCCGTCAGACACATTTCTTAGATTTAAAGAAACTGCTGTATTTGTAAATCAGACATCCAAAAAGGGACTTTAATCTAGAACATATAAAAATGTTTATTTAAGTCTTAAAAGTTAATAATGAAAAGATAAATAACCCAGTTAAAATGAGTAAATTATCTGAATTGACATTTCCCTAAAAGATATACAGATCACTAATAAGCATATGAAAAGATATTCAAATCATTAGTTCTTAGAGTAATGATACCATTCATACCCACTAGGATGAGTGAGTTTGAGGCTTTTCAAATTTCATCATTGCTATTGGCATAAGATTCAAATTCATTCAACTGGCATTTAATATTCCATATGATGTGCTCTAAAAATAAATTCCCACTCCCATGGTCTACCATCACCACACTTTTCTTACTGAATTACTGGCTGTTTCTCTCACCAGGGCTACCACATGTTGATGTGATGAACAGTTCCATTTTTTAGTAAGCCCCGAGGTGATAATATTGCAGATGGTCTAGGTAGAACAGTTGCCTAGCTGTTGTCTTGCATAAATAGCAATGAAAACACTCACTTGAAAAAGTGGCATGTCTATCCAACCTGCATGCAGTTCTTTTTGTCTTCCTTTCTCATCATTTTTTCTTTTGTTGTTATTTGTATTTTTTTATTTCAGAATATTATAGGGGTACAAACGTTTTGGTTACCTGAAATGCTTTTGTACAGTCTGAGTCAAAGTTATAGGTGTGTCCATCACCCAGATAGTGTGCATTGTACAAATTAGGTGTGAATTTACCCATCCCTTCCACCCCGCTGCTTGATTTCTGTTGACTTTTACTACCATATGTGCACATGAGTGATGATCTATTAGTTCTAAGTTAGTAGTGAGTACATGCAGTTTTTGTTTTTGCATTCTTGCAATACTTTACTTGAAAGTCTCCAGTTCCATCCAAGTTGTTATTAGTTCACCATTTTTTTATGGCTGGATAATATCCCATGGTATAGATATCTCACATTTTATTCATCCTCTCATGTATTGATGGGAGTTTGGGTTGATTCTACATCTTTGTGATTGTGAATTGTGCTACTATAAACATTCAAGTTTAAATATCTTTTTTATAAAATGTTTTTTTCCCCCCTTTGGATAAATACCCAGTAGTAGGATTGCTGGATCCAATGGTAGCTCTACTTTTAGTTCTTTGTGGTATCTCCATACTACTTTTCATAGCAGTTGTCCTGGTTTGCAGTCTTACCAGCAGTATATGAGTGTTCCTATCTCTCTGTATCCATGCCAGCATTTGTCGTTTTGGGACTTTTTGATAAAAGCCATTCTCACTGGAGTTAGGTGATATCTCATTGTGATTTTGATTTGCATTTCCCTTATGGTTAGAGAAGCTGAGTATTTTTTCATATCTTTATTAGCCATTAGTCTATCTTCTTTTCAAAAGCCTCTGTCCATGTCTTTTGCCCACTTTTTTATGGGGTTGTTTGATGTTTTCTTGCTGATTCGTTTAAATTCTTTGTAGATTCTGGTTATTAGCCCTTTATTGGATGTATAGCATGCAAATATTTTTTCCCATTCTGTAAGTTGCCTGTATGCTCTATTGATCATTTCCTTGGCTATGCAGAAGCTTTTTAATTTAATCAGGTCTCATTTATTTATTTTTGTTGTTACTTTGATTGCCTTTGGGATCGTCATAAATTCTTTGACTAGGCCAATATCTAGAAGAGTTTTTCCAACCTCTTCTTCTAAAATTCTTACTGTTTGATGCCTCAGGTTTAAGTCTGTTATCCATCATGAATTAATTTTTGTGGGTGGTGAGAGGTGCGGATCCTGTCTCAGCCTTCTACACATGGCTATCCAATTTTCCCAGCACCATTTATTGAATAGGGATCCTTTTCCCTTGTGTATGTTTTTGTCTGCTTTTCAAACATCAGATGGCTATATGAGGATCGTTTTATATCTGAGTTCTCTGTTCTTATCCATTGGGAAAAAAAGATTCCCTTTTTTTGTTCACATAGTATTTACCCAAATTTTGTGTGTCTTTCATGTATAGATTCCTCATGCTTATTTGCTTGATTTACAAAGCACAAGAGGACTTCCCTAGTCCTCCCAAATAGCTGGGACTACAGGCATGCACCACCATGCCTGGCTCATTTTTTCTATATATTTTTAGTTGGCCAATTAATTGCTTTCTATTTATAGTAGAGACAGGGTCTCGCTCTTGCTCAGGCTGGTTTCGAACTCCTGAACTCGAGTGATCCGCCCGCCTCGGCCTCCCAGAGAGCTAGGATTACAGGCGTGAGCCACCGCACTCGGCCAATTTATATACTTTATACACTTACTATTTCCTCAGACACAAACATTCTGTTGCGATAGCTTGTTGTTTTTCTTAAGTTCACATTAATTTGTGTTTGTTCTTACTAATTTTAAGAGCAGAAAGCCTGGTAGACTAAAATATTTCTTATTATTGTCTTCAGATTTCTATGTAGTTGTATTTAAAATAGCCTTGTTATGATAAAATGGCAGTGCTATAATCTTTAGAGAAAAGTCAATACTGAAAACTAATTTTTTTACTTTTTGTTTTCTATTATATTTTTTATTGATATATCCTAGTTGTACATATTTTGGGGGTACATAAGATATTTCGATACCTGCATACAAAATGTGTAGTGATCAAATCAGAGCATTTGGGATATCCATCACCTTAAATATGTATCTTTTCTTTGTATTGGGAACATTACAATTCTTCTATTTTAGCTATTTTGAAATACATAATAAGTCATTGTTAACTATAATTTCCCTACTGTATTATTAATATCTAAAACTAGAACTTATTCTTTCTATATAACTGTATTTCTGTACCCATTAACCAACTTTTATTCTTGCCCTGTGTAGTTCAATACAATATTCTGCAATAAGGATGTTGACCACACTGTGCCCTGGGACGCTTACTGCCATATTTCATCCTGATAGTCTTTATAAAAATGTCTGTAAGATTACTTTCAGTATATAATATTCTGAAGACAACAAAGGGAACAACTATTAATAATTAAATTTATACTTTGAAATGAGAATTATATACATTCTACTAGGTTATTAAGTTAGAACAGGGGTCAGAAAACTATGGTCTATAAACAAAATCCATCCATCTGCCTATTTTTGTAAATAGGAGTTTTGTTGGAACACAAACCATTTGACATTTGTTTGCCTACTACCTACAGCTGCTTTTGTACTACAGTGACAGAGTTGAGTAAGTATGACAGAAACCATGTGGCCCTCAAAGCCTAATGTATTTAGTATCAGGCCCTTTATAGAAAATTTTACTTGCTGATCCCTGACTCGGAAGATACCACATACAGCAGATTGTAAATATTATAAAGCAATATTTTATCAGTTATTTATAACACAGAACTATCCTTAAAACCTAGTGGTGTAAAATACTAATTTAGTTTTTCTGATTCAGTGCTTTGGTTGGGCATTTTTTGCTGCTTTCATCTGAGCCTACTAATGGAGTTCTATTCTGTTGGATAATAGCTTCAGCAAGAAAGCCCAAGGTGGCCTCACATATGCTAACAATTGGTCCTGACTTCATTCAAGGGACCTCAGTCCTATTCTGAGTAGCTGATCATCACAGTATGAAAGTCTGGCTTCCTTACAGACCTGGCTCTATGTTCAAGGGAATGAAGGCAGAAACTGAATGAAAGGCTGCAGTGAGTATCTGTGAACTCTATCAGCATGAAGCCAAGCAGTGTTTGTCATTACATTACTGGCAGTACTTGGCACAACACTTTGTATATGGCTTTGTAGAAGTGATAGAGGCATCAATACAATGATGGATCATAGAGCAGAGTTTAAAGAGGGCAAGACTAACCATGACAACTGAAACCCTTGATGGCAAATCTCTGAACATGCCATTCCCTGATTTGTCTAAGCTGCCTGGACAAGGCCTCTGACAAAAACTGCTCATTCACTTGTTCCATCTCCTCTGTTAGATTTTGATCAGATAAACATTAGGGATCACAATAGTTGTTTAGGCCAAATATAGTGAAAGGTGAAAATATAAGCCTTCTACCGTGTTTCCCCGAAAATAAGACCTACACATAAAATAAGCCCTAGCAGGATTTCTAAGTATTTGCGCAATATAAGCCCTACCCTGAAAATAAGACCTTGCGATGGGCGTGGCTACGCAGCGTATCTGCACAACTTTTGCATTTTGTCGCTGAGCGGTAAAGAAGATGAGCAGCCCTTTTCATCTGCCCCATCCTGACAGCTACTATCCCAGAGGTGACTGGAAAGGTGTGGGCAGCCCCACCACCAAGGTTGGCTCCCCTGTGTCAGGTCCCGGCTATCCTGTGCATGCTGCAAGCTGCGGCTTTGAGGGGAAAATAACACATCCCCTGAAAATAAGCCCTAGGGTGTCTTCTTGAGGAAAGGTAAATATAAGACCCTGTAGTATTTTCGGCAAAACATGGTATGTGCATGATCAACACTCACATGCAATGTTAATAAGGCACTCTGCAGTCTATAAATTCATGAAGGAATTTCCAACACCTGGGATGTGATTTACTCTGTGGAATTCAGCCATCTGGTAAACTAACTTTAACATGCCAGGCCCTCGACCTTCACAAGGCTGGAGTGTTTCCTTTCAGGTCAGTGATTTATGAGTGCCCATAATGTTTACTTGAAAGGGCCCATCAGGTTAAATTGTGCACTAAAGTAACAATCATGGTTGTTTCACTTCAGCCAATTTATTTGGGTCACACAGCCTAAATATTTTAAAAGTCAAGTACATTGCATATATTGCAACATTTTCTCTCTAACTGGGGCAACCTGAAATATATAAAAGATAAATGAATGTAGAAAAACTAGAAAGCATGTCTGGAGAAGCAAACTATATATATACACTAGGTAGCTTTTATTTCTGAAAACAACTAAATTAAGACAAATGGCATTACCATTTCTGTCTAAAACTTTCAGATTTATTATTATTTTTATTTTTAGAGTCAGTATTTGACATAGGAGAAATTTTTAATATCTGCCTTTATAAACATTTGTTTTTAAAAATGAAGTATGTAGTTAATTTTATTGGAGATTGATAATACTCAGAATCCTATTTTCCATAATGCATTTTAATGTTATCCTCCTTTAAATGACTCTCTTCTGTGCTTTCCAAATAACAACCCAACACATGATAGATTTTAACATAGAACTGCTCTTTGCAAAGGACTCATACCAACCATGGGAAACCAAGATTTAATAGAAACCCTTTCATCTAAATTTCAGACTTTCTATGTCAAATTTAGAATCTTGCATTAAAAATTGTATGGAGGTTAAAAAAGTATTATATAAACATTTTTCAAGCTAGATATCATTACTTTTGCTTAAAAAAGAACCTATTAAGTACTAAACATTCATTGCACAGGACCCTTTAATTGCTTTATTTTGTACTCACAATAACACTTGAGGTAGGTCTTAGTATTTCCTTTATGCAGACTGAGAAGGAAGTGAAGCAAAGGACTTGCCCAAGTTAAGTGATAAGTTAGAATTAAAATTCAGACCTGCCCTATTTCAAAGCCCACACTGTGTGCAATCCACTAGATAGTTTTTCTATTATCATGTGTACAGCAATGTTATGTGTTATGATAAATCAAGAACTGATCTGACAGCCAGTTAGATATTTACACATTTTTCTAAATATTATAGAATTATTAAATGGTTAGCCAGAGAACTGTTGAGGCATTTGTGGCACCAATAGAGTAAGTAGCCTTTAATCTTATTTTTGGACAGATAAGGCCTTTTATCTTTCCAATTTCATTGTGTATCCTTTTGTCTAGAATAGTTCCATGGCCAGTTTTATATTATTATTTTAAGAGTATGATGCCACTAAAAATGAAATGAGCCTTAGATATAGATAAGCTTAAATCCCAGCACTCGCATTTACCAGCATATAAATTACTTAGGCCACTTCAACTCTCTGAAGCTTGAGTTCTTCATTTATAAAATAAAGGTAATACTTGCACCTCACTCAACTCATTGAGTTTTAGTGAGGATTAAGGAAGCACTATATATGGAATTTGTTTTCACTAAATATATGTAAGTATGGTCCTTTTATTGCTTTATTCCAGACATCTTAGCCATCTACTTTAGGATTTCTATTTTTTCTTATGTAGTACTATTTTTTGTTTCTCTTGAGTCTATAATGCAGGGATCAAAACTGGACAAGTTCACCTGAGAGAAAATTGAGAGTACTGGAGTGATATAAATGGTTAAATATGAAATAAACTTTTACTGTGTTATCAAGATATTTGTATTTATCTACTGCAATAGCTATTGTTAACTTAGCTAATACAAGCAGACTAGCACAAAGCCAAACACATGAAAGGGTCCTTTGCAACTCTTAAAGTTAGGATATCTGACTTGAAATAGGTTTTGACATGGACCCTGAATAACACAAAGGTGTGAGGAAATAGTTACACACAAACCTGAAAATGTTAATTGAAACCTCATTGTGGGAACCCTGAAGGCCAGGCCAAAGGCTTGACATTTTTCCTGGGGAAATTGGAAAGACATTTATGAAAGCAGTGAGAATTTTGTCTTGAAGGCAGGGACTTATTGAATGACAGAAAGCAATTAGGAGGATTTTAGAGAAGGCACAAGTGTGCAGTGATGAGGGTGTGAACTCTTAGGCTAAGGTGAAAGCCCATTGATGAATTTATTCATCAAGAGTTTACAGAATGGTTTATATGTGCCCAGCACTATCTGAGATACAGCAGTGAAAAAGAGAGAAGGAGGAGAGAAAAGTGTAACAGACAACTGGATATTGAAGGGATTAAAATGTCTGAGGCGTTTCAGGTCTGAGTAACTGGGGAAAAAATCAAAACTTCTTAAAAAGAAAAGGAAATTAGAAAGAACAGATCCTGAGGGAAAGGTGTAGTGTTAGTCATGTTTAGATGGTGAACATGGTTTTGGATTGGAATTGTTCATTCTGCATGTAGAGCTTTGGCAATAGAAATTGGACAAGACATTTTGACTAAAATTTTAATTTTTAAAGTTTGTTAGATTGAGTAACAATTGAAATAGTAGCAACAGAAGTAACTATATAAAAATGAAAGGAAAAGATCTGCCATGAATCCATGGATGATGCTCTCATTTCCAGGGATGGAGGAATCAGGGGAGTCTACATGAATTTTAGAAATATCAGACATGAAGGGCAGAAACAGTTTGCAAGACAGAGCAGAAGAGAAGCCATTCAAATGTTGCAGCATGCTACTTACTAGCTATGCAATTTACATCTCCGAACTTGTTTATGCGTCCATGTGAGGGAACAGTAATGCACACATAAAAAGGGTATTATTAAAAATAAAATAAGTAATGAAAGAGGTAGCTTGGTGATTGGGTAAGAATGCTGGTTCTGAACCCTGCCTGGAGTGTATAATCCTGTCTCTGCCCCTCAGTGACTCTGTGAACTTTCAGCAGGTGACATCCTTGTCACTTCACTTCCTTCTTATGTGATGAGGGAGGGAGGATGATAAAAATCATACCTACCTTCCATATTTGTTCTGAGGATTATGTGAAATAATACATGTAAAATAGCTGACACCTTGCCTGGCACATAGGAAAATACAAGTAGATTAATTAGCTATTATTAGCTGTGTAGTTAGTGATTGCTATGTACAATGTTTAACACACTACTGGGCATATGCTAGCCCTCAATATGTAGTTGTTAATTATTTTCATTTAGAATAAAGGAAGAAAAATTAAGTGATTTATGAGTGAGAAAAGATTATTTTTGACATCATTCTTTTCAAAGTTGTATAATAAAAGGGAAAAATGATTTCTTAAGGAAACCAGGTAAAATTAAGATTTTGACAGTTTAACAGAAATAGCAGATTTATAAAAGTAAAGAGGCTGTTTGTGTGGATATGGAAATATCTAGCATTAAAGACAGGAAAGCAACTAAATAGCTTTTTTATACAATATTTTTTCATTTAGTTCCTTTGTATATTACAAAATCATGATTTGGGAAGTATGTTAATAAGATAACTTAAGGTTTTTAAAAATTAATTAATACTATTTCATTGTTTTCCTATGTTTTTAGTGTTCAATATTATTTGTTGCTAAGGACAATAATAATAATCATTATTATTTTGGAATTCTGATTACTTAGATGCTTTACATTCATATTTTTCAATGATTCCACCTACAAATCTTTTAAGTATTTTTATAATTATTTAAAAATATATGTGCTCACAATTATAATATAGATATAAAATGTACACATGTCAGATTCCATTTTATTTATTAAGGAGTTACAATAGATTCAAAGGAAAATTTGCACTACCGGACATATTTAGTCAAATAGATGCAAAACCAGTAATCAATTGCATAACACCAGATACAATTTAATTTCTATCATCAAGAATTGCTTATGTTGTTATCAGTTTTCTACAAGTTACAGAGTTGTAAATTAGCTCAAAGACAATGAAAGATAAAGTCCTCTAAAAATCAGATAACCTGGAAGTATATGCTAGGCATGACTTATTTTCTGTTATTTGACTTATTTTGACTTATTTTCTGTTATCTTATTTTCTACAATTTATGAATCTATTATGTTGAATGGAATAGGGACTTTTAAAATGACATTAAGGCTGTATTTCTTAAAATACGGAATTAGTATGGATTGTCCAGGCGAGCCCAATCTAATTACATACGTGAGCCCTTAAAAGCAAAGACTGTTTTCCAGCTGGAATCAGAGTGATGAGGCAGAAGGAGAAGTTGGGGATATTTGAAGTGTGAAAGTTACTTGCTAACACAGCTAGAGGTGCTACATGAAAAGCATTAGAAAGAAAAAATCTTTTGTAATCTTTTGGTCCATTTAAAATTATTTTACAATTTTCTCTGCAGTTCACATTTTATGGAGTAATAAACTAGAGAGGTACTGGCTTAACTTGGATCCAAGGGTGATAGAGTTTGAAAGGCGGCTAAGAACTATCTGATTCAGGAACACTTTCTTAATCTATAGGAAAATAGTTCTTACCCGGGAATGATTTTTTTTTTTTTGCCCTGGGGCATATTTGGCAAAGTAGGAGACATTTTTGGTAGTCACAACTTGAGTGCTTTCTGCCATCTAGTGAGTAGAAGCTGGGGATGCCACTGAACAACAGATGGCACTGAACAACAGATGCCACAGAACAACATAGATTTATCTGGCTTGAAATGTCAGTAACGCTGAGGTTAAGAAAAGGTTTTTTAGGGTATGGGCTCCTTTAATCAACTCCATGCTAGAAACCACAATTCTTTTGCATTTCTATCATTGATAGCATTTCTATCAAGTGGAATAACACCTTGGAAATAAAAGATATCACCCAACATTAAAGCTGTAAAAGCTCTTGGGGGCTTTTTTTCCTCTGTGGCTTCACATCATTTGAATAGACACATCTTCTTTAGTGATAGTCATTTTATTGTGTGTGCGGGCTCTGTTGAGAGTCTGTGATGCTGGAGGAGTTCTTTGCAGCGGCACAGGAGGAAATCACAAAAGCACAGAAGCCAAAGGGTATACCGTGCTGTTTCCACAAATTTAGCTTTGAATTAAAAAATATATATATGTGAAGCACAACAGGTGAGCCTGCTTACCATGTGTTCTAGCAATCGCTCCTTCAACATTCCCTCTTCATGCCAGAAGAGGTTGGTAAAATTGCATACAGAGCTATCATAAAGAAAATAAATGGATTTGACATTTAGACCTCTCTGAAGGCCTAAAATGCGTTTTAAAAACATGTGATACTAGAACTATAACTTTTAGTGGAATATGTTGTGATAGTTTTGCTTCATTGTTTTCTTATTTGTTCTGGAGAACCAACTTCTGATATAACTTTATGTTACTATTCTATAAATACTGTAACATTGCCCAGGTACAGAAAGAGCAGTTTCACTTCTTTTATCTTCTATCTTGCTCTCGATGAAGATATACCTAGTTTACGTCCCATGTAGATTTAAACTCAGTTAACACCCTGAAGGTTTTACTCTCCCTGAGAGAAATGACAGTCACACACAGATTTCAACCATGTTTGAGGGTCATATCCTATTGCCACAACTTGTTTACCTAAACTACTTCTTTCACCTTTATATAATCCCCTCCTCAGACATATTTGTGTCTCCTATCTTGGCCTTCCCACAAATGCCAGCTGTTTCCTAACAGTCACCTGTGTGACTCTGTCACTCGTGGCTACCCTGATTTTCAGGAGTCACCGGTTTCTTAACTTACCTTACAACCTGTAACTTCTGGGATGCCAATACAAGAAGAGGGTCCATCTATGATTGATCTAACATTGCCTCTGGCAGAGACAGGAGAATGAGGCTTGGCATTTTATTAATACAAGGAAAACAGTAGATTTGTTTCTGGAAAACTCAGAGTTTAAAAAATTGAGCAATACCCTAGTATATGAAGGGAATTAAGAATGTTGCATCAAATAGGTTTAGTATCTGTTTGGACCCTAACATTTTGTATGAGGCGATTATTCTTTTTATCTATTGATCTGTTATAAATTATCCCCAAATTAATGCAATTTTTTGGATCTTATGGTTTTATAGTTCAGGCATTCAAATAGGATTCAGTTAGGCTAACTTCTGCTCTATATAGCTTTGGCTAAGTTCATTTTGTAGGTTTCAGCTGATGAGTAGCCTTGTCATAAGGGTTCAAAATACATTCCCTCATAAATCTGAAACCTTGCAAAGGGTGCCTGGAAGACAAGATTAAGATGAAACTGGTCACCTGTGTGCCTACACATGCTTCTCCAGCAATGAAATATCAAAGTATTAACTTTATGTATCCTGACTCAGGGCTTCCAGAAAGAGTGTCCCAAAAGACAAGAGGTAGGAGCTGAATAAATATGGACTTTACTTATTAATAATGTATCAACATTGGTTCATTAATTGTGGGAAATATATCATAGTAATGTAAAATATTAATAACAAGGCAAACTGGATGTGGGATATAAAAAGACTCTCTGTAGTCCTTTCAAAATTTTCTATAAATCTAAAACTGTTTTAAAATAGCAAGTTTATTTTTTAAAAAAGAGATTTAGTTTCAATTTTTAGCATAAATTCAAGACAGCCAATATTCTGCCACATACTCACTGTCTTTAGCATTGAAATATCCTATTAATCTGTCAAGGCACAGATCAATTTTATCTTTGTTGTTATAATTCCTATAAGCCTGTGATAAGCAGAATATCCTCCCCAAAAATGTCTACATCTTAATTCTTACAATTTATGAATCTATTATGTTGAATGGAATAGGGACTTTTAAAATGACATTAAGGCTGTATTTCTTAAAATACGGAATTAGTATGGATTGTCCAGGCGAGCCCAATCTAATTACATACGTGAGCCCTTAAAAGCAAAGACTGTTTTCCAGCTGGAATCAGAGTGATGAGGCAGAAGGAGAAGTTGGGGATATTTGAAGTGTGAAAGTTACTTGCTAACACAGCTAGAGGTGCTACATGAAAAGCATTAGAAAGAAAAAGAGCAGCCTTCAGGGATAGAATTTCACTCTCAGTGGCTCCTAGCTAATAGCAAGAAAACAGGGACCTCAGCTCTATGACCTTGAGGAACTGAATTTAGCTAACAGCTTGAATGACCTTAGGAGTTAATTTTTCTTCAAACTCCACAGCAAGGCATACAGTTTTGTCAACACCTTGAGTTCAGCCTTATGAGACCAGGCAAGGCTACCTGGACTTCTGACCTACAGAATAGTGAGATAATATATGAGAGTTGTTTTAGGCCACTAATTTTGTGGTTATTTATTATGGCAGAAATAGAAAACTAAAAAAAAAAAAAGAAGCCTCTCATAATACCTTAGAAATAAATATAGCTTCTTAATTCCTCTTATATATACACACACATACACACACAACAATGACAAAATAAAAACTTATCCAGAGGTAGCGAAGACATAGCTTATGATCTTTTTTCTGTGTTTCTTCTGTCATTCAGAATTACATGGTACATTGATCCTTTCACTGCAGGACATGACTATGGTCATCTGCTGTAGTTTTACAATGCAATTATTGTTTTTCACTAATAAAATTTGCAGAGAAATTTAAATCTCTCAGTCTGTAGTTTCTAGTTTGAACATAGTCTTTATCAATTATATTTCTAAAGAGATTCTCTTTTCCCATATTGAGCACATTCTCAAATTCTACCTACTCATTGTACATGGGAGCAGTTTATTTGTGTAGCACTATGGCTTTCTGCTTTTGGTCTCTCTGATTTGAAATACCCTATAATTATGCCCATATGTGTTTGCTATAAGCAGAAATAGGGAATAAAATTATATTACATTCTTTGTTAGGAACAATAGTTTCCAAAATAGGTTTTATGAACTTAATTATGCCCCCTCCCAAATTCATATGTTAAAACCCTAAATCCAATTTAACATTGTTTAGAGATAAAAATGTTAAGGAGGTAATTAAGGTTAAATGAGATCATATGGGTGAGACCCTAATCTGATAGTAATGATGTCTCCATAACAAGAGGACGAGACACCAGAGATCTTTCTCTGTCTGGACAGAAGAACGGCTATGTGAGGGCACAGCAAGAAAGTGACCATGTGCAAGCCAGGAAGAGAAGCCTCACCAGAAACTGACCTTGCTAGTGTCTTGATCTTGGACTTCCAGCCTCCAGAACTTAAAAAAAAAAAAAAGTCTGTTGTATAAGCTTCCCAGCCTATGGTATTTTGTTTTGATGGGCCAAACAGACTAATATATGCATTGATTGAAAATGTATAGTTTATATATTTATTTAGGTATTAAGAAAATATTTAATATCTACCATGTCCATGGATTCTTCTAGATTCTAGGGATAGAATAGAAAATAAAACAGACAAAAATTTCTGTAATCATGAAGATTATGTTCTAAATGTGGAGAGAGAAAATCATTATGGCACATAAATAGGAATTGAACTAGGATGATAATAAATGCCAAAAAGGACAATAGAGAGGGGAGATTAGGGAGTATCAGAGGGTGAAACATGTTCGATAATGAAGTGGGGGAAGGCCTCATTGAAAACTGGCTTTTGAATAAGAATCTTTAAAGGATAAGTGAGTCCTGTGAATAGTTGGGTGAAAAGCACTTTAGAAAGAAAGAACAGCAAGTGCAAAAGCTCTGATAGGAAAGTGTCTGTTAAATGTGGACAGAACCATGGGCAGCCAATGTAACAGCAATCAAGGAGTTAAAGGAGATGAAGACTGAGGGGAAGCTGGAGGGAACCTTGTAGTTCCTTCTAAGGAATTTGTCTTTATTTTAGGTTGGGCATGCCATTAAAGTAGAAGGGTGATATGGTCTGAATTCTATTAAAAATGGCAACTCTAGAGGTTCTATAAGACTATATTGTGGATGGAATGGACACAAAAGTGGTGAGATAGATCAATCAGCTATGACAATAGTCCAGGTGAAAGATGATGATAGCTTAGATATATTAATATATGGGTTGTAGTAATGCATTATAAATGGCAAGAAATGGTAAAAATCTGAATATATTTGGATGAATCTGGATTTTGAATGTATTTAAATGGTAGAGTCAACAGAATTTGAAGGCATTAAATGTGGGATATAAGAAAACGAAATGTATTAAGACTTACTCCAAGGGTTTTTTTTTTTTTCTGAACAAAGAGGAGAATAAAATTGCCATTCACTGAGATCATAAAGACTTTTCTCTATCTACAATTTGCTTATTAGGCATATGTCCTAGAAAGGTTATTCCAACTTAATATCATCAATTACACCTCAGTTTTAAATTAACAATTTGTAAAGGGTAAGTTGATGCATATTTGAGAAGAAACAAGTAAAGGGGATTAATGCATTAAACAGGTACATTATTTATTTTTTGCATTTTTATATGCAGTCAAAACTTGTAAGATTCAGGGAAAATGTCTAGCAAAATTTTCTGTTCAAAATTGAATAGTTAATTTCAGCATTTCTAAAAGTTGCTTCCCCAAATTGTTAATAAATATACACAGCAGTAGGAGCAGCAACAGGAGCCGCGGCAGCAATACAGCAATGTGATTCAATAATGTAGAACCCTTGTTTAAACTGCAAAAGTTCTCAAAGCCTGGATATATTAATATGCTTTATAAATCTCCAAAAGGGAGGCATTGTATGTGGCATTTCCCAGGCATATTTAATTATAGAACACTGAATTAAAAAATCTTGGGAGAATTCTTTAGTAATAATTATCTAGTTGATAATAATAAAAAGATAAAATATAAAATGCTTAAGGAACAAAATGGCACAAAACTAAAAATGGGGATCACTATCATTACTTTCTTTCTCTTGATATATAGATGTATTATGTGAAAAGTCTCAAAATGACATGAAATCTACCCATTTTAACTTCATATTAAATTATTCACCTTTATTACTAAGATAAAGCTAAATAACTTTGGCACTTCCCTGTGAAACATGGAAGTGTGTTTTCTTTAACCATGGGAGTTGAGAAGAGGAATACCTTTGTGAACTGTGGTAGAAAATTAGATTTCTTGGAGGAGTCTGTTTTGACAATGAAGAAACAGAACCTGTGTCGGTTAGGAATTGCATCGAGCTACAAGAAATCAAAAGTATCACTCCAGTAGCTTAAACAGAGAAGATTATTTTTCTCACATGGCAAGAAGTCTGAATAGAAGTTGTTAGTATTCACTCAGCTACTCAGGGGTAATATTAGGGTCTCAGTCTTTTTTCTTCAACTCCATTTTCAGTAACTCAACAAGGACTAGTGTCTTTACTTTCTGATTTTACCTTCAATGATCTTTAGACCACAGTATTTCACTGTCTCAGGAAACAAGAGGGTCACTTAGTTAACAGATTTTAGAAATACATAAATCATTTTGCCTAGAAAACAGAATGTAAGAAAATAAAATAACCAATATATGCACATATTGTTTGCAGACCAAAGTTAATTCCTTCATAGTTATTCATTATATTGTCAAAGAGTTTGGAAAAATGGGATTTGTTTTTCAGAAGTCTTTATTGCCAAATCTTCATGAATTAAGTTAGAAAATGTGTTCTTTGTGTCTATAAAGACTTGATTTCAAGTTCTAACTATTCTAATTATTAACTGTATAGTTTCCCTTGGCTTATTTAATACCTCTGAGACTGTTTCCTTGTGTGTAAATTGGGAATATTAATTACATTTCAAAGGTAATATGAAGATTAGTTTTTGTATGTATAGAAACTTCAAAGAAAATAGCCCTACCCATCTTTATATACTGTGTTGAATATCTGGATAGATACCACTGATGATTGGGTTAATTACCTCTTCATTGATCACAAAACATTATAAGCTGGCAGATTTTTTTTTTTTTTTGGTCAAAAATGGCACACCAAGATGTCTTGTTTTACATGTTCTCCCACAGGATTCCAATTCATCACCCAGATATGTAGACTAATTCCCCCCATTTTTTTTGAAACTAGCCAGGACTTTTTGACTGCC
Organism: Cheirogaleus medius; assembly: GCA_008086735.1. Taxonomy (NCBI): domain Eukaryota; kingdom Metazoa; phylum Chordata; class Mammalia; order Primates; family Cheirogaleidae; genus Cheirogaleus; species Cheirogaleus medius. Next base: position 17,581,798 of record VBSM01001265.1, read on the forward strand.
TCAACAAATAAAATATAGTGAGAATGATGTCCCATGACTTCCAAGATGAAATCATAAAAGGCCATACTGCTTCTCCATGGTACACCCTCTCTCTTAGGACATTCATCCTTGTAACTCTATTGAGGAAGCCCAGAGCACATTGAGATGCCACGGGTCTGTGTTCCAGCTAAGGCCATAGCCAACAGCAAGAATCAACTGCTAGATATGTGAGTGAAGAAATATTCAGATAATTCCAGTTCTTAGAGATGCTCCAGTTGTGGCTGAGTGGCTGTAATGACAACCTGTTCTCAGTGAGCCATGCCCAAATTGCAGCTTCATAATCACAACTATATTGTTGTTATTTTAAAACACTAAAATTTGCAATGGTTTATCACATAACAATAGATAAGGTAATCATATGTAAAATTGATCCTATTAATATACAGTTACTTTGCAGATGAAGGACATGATCATCAGAGTAGTGATATTATTAATACTCATCAAAGTACTGAATAATGAAGCAAAGTTCTGCGTCCAGATTTGTCTTCATGATACATTTTATTAATTTGAGAGATTGTATTTTTGTTTCAGTTTAATCATAAGTTCTCTGAAGTAAAGAACTATGTATTTAAATACCATGTTGAATTGTGATTCTCCCTTAGTTTTGGCTAGTATAGGGCCACCATTAATATCTGATATCAAAGAGAGATTGAAATAGATCTTCCTGAAGGAACTGAAACCTTACCATAGGTATTCCAGCTAAATTCAGCATCATTTTAAAACATATTAATAATAATAACTCATAATTTGGTAGGAGTCTGTTTCTTCTTTCATAATTCCATATGTACAATATTTTTAAAAATAATATATACAAGTGTTTAAATGAGATCAATGTTTCTTTACATGTAAGAAGATTGTAAAAACTACACATTTTCTTTGATTTCTTCTCTTGGGTAAGCATGACAAGATTTTTACATATATTTTAAACTATAATTTGAGGGCTTAAACTATTCTTTTCCATTGAATTCAAAATCCCTTGATGGACTCTAACATTTCATCTTCAAAATATCTCTATAACAAAGTATTTTCGTAATATAATGCTAGAGCTCAAAAAAGAAAAGCTGTAGGAAAATGATCTAATCACCATAAATTGAGAGCAAGAAAGCTTTAGAGAAGAAAATATCTTGTCCCAATCATTTTGATTACCACTGGCAGTTTATATATTATGGACTCTGGTGGTATGGGACTTCACAAAATTATCTCCAATTTTCATTGAAAAGCTGTCATTTTATAATGATTTTACTCCTTTGATACACAGAGAAGGAGCTCAGAATATTTAACTTATCTGCTGTTGTATAATTAGTAAATGGCAGAATCAGACACATAATCATACTCTATCATTATTTTACACAACTGAGGATATGAAACAGATGCATCAGTTTAAATTCAACTGCACTCCTGAATACAGAACCCAACACATTCTCCTTTTTGGTTGCAGGCCACATTAAACCTTTTTGGAAAAACCTGTACAGTTACAAACATATTGCACCTATCTGCTAGAAAGTTTAAATACAGCAGGTTCATATCCTGTGGATCTGTTTAATACCCAGTCTGAGTTGGAAACAGGTATTACTTCCAGCTCATTATAAAACATATTTTTGCCAAGCTGTTTTAATAATATGCAGAGCATCAAGCACCTGTAAACTCATGAACTAAGAGCTACCTTGGCTCTGCAGGAAGGCAATTCACTGGTCTAAGTAGAGGCTGACAGGTCTAAAAAATGAAAAACAAACTCATCTGTCCTCTCATTAACTGAGATGTCATAAGCTGCTTAAGGTTATTCAGAAAGCAAGAATATCCTAGAAACAGTCAGAGAAGAGGTCTACTTTCTCTCTCTATTCTTGTTTATTCAGTTCCACTGGGCTGGGTAGTGTTTATTACTGAGGCAAACACAATTTATTACTGATAATTTTTTAAATTGCTCACAAAGGCCAAATGTTGAGGCACTTGGAAATACAATTCAATATTCTCCAAAATGCCTAAAGCTAAACTCATGATTAAATCTTTTGATTATCTCTGGAGATGCATTTTTTAATATTTCTTTCAACATACGCTAAAGTCAGTAGAGAAAATACTTTCAGAAAAAAACAAAAAACAAATACACAGTAACAAACAGGTTTATTGATTCTGAGAACCAAATAGTGATGTAATTTTCATAGTTCTTTCTCTTAAACTTTAATAAATTACTTTGTAATGAAATTATAGAAATAAATGTCATAGATTCATTAATATTGGCATTTTTATAAAGAAATTTGTGTTGGTATTTAAATACACATATTAAACAAATATCCAATGTAAGTTCTTTTATACAATTTTAAACAACAAACTCTGATATCTTAAATTATGAAATCAGTATGGTTCAGGAAAGGCAGATTATTAATAACCGAGGTACAATCAATACCAGTTATACCCCAAGGGGTCTTCACCCCACTGCTACTGCTGCCACTGCCACCGGCCCCCTCAGGCAGGGACAAAGCCCTGTGGCCATTGGCTCTCCTGTCACTGCGGAGGGTCTGCCCTACTGCTGCTGTGGCTGCTGTTGCTACTACTTTTGTGGGACCCTGACACCAACAAACACCCACAGCTGCCCAACTCCACTGCCACCATGGAGAGGGACCCACCCTTTCCCCCGCCCAAGCTTTCAGCAGCAGCCTGGGGACCAGCCTACTCCTTCACTTTAGCATCCCCTAGCACCTGCTTGGACTGTGATGACCACAGAGGAATGGGGAGATGTGGGAGAGAAGTAGTGTTACAGGTTCCTGGTGCATCCCCCTCTCTCCTGCCTGAACATTCTTCTGGAGAAGGACTTAAGCACACCATCCAGGGGCCTGGGACCTGAGGATTACCTAACCTAGTCCACCACCACCAGCACCTAAACACCCTCCCAGAGGTCTGAGTTCCAATTGACCAAAATAGCCAGTAATACCACAGTGGGCACCTATCAGCACAAACAGAAATGCAGTGTACTTCTCCCTCTTTGCACTGAGCAGCAGAGGTTTCAGCAGAGGAGAACAGGTATACTGCAAAGCTATCTGTTCTGAGCCAATGTTATAGTCTTGGAACTATAGAAAAAAAATATAACATTGGCTCAGAACAGATAGGTGCTGGTGGTGGTGGACTAGGTTAGGTAATCCTCAGGTCCCAGGCCCCTGGATGGTGTGCTTAAGTCCTTCTCCAGAAGGACCCTGAAGAGGCTTCAGAAAAGGAGAGGAGAGTGTTATTCATTTTAATTTTTCAGTGGAAATACTAGATTAACACTGTGAGAACTATCAAATTTTGGAAGATATATCCAATGTTTGGAAGGCAACATACACTATAGGAACTCCTTTATACAAGAACTATAAGCATTGAAGACCTTGCTATCCTAAGATCTCATCATTCAGAATCCATACAGAAACATAGCACAGGGCCTGGTCTCTATGCATAAAGTGAATGAAATAAGACCCCTTTTTGCGCTAAATGCTGGACACATTTTCTTCCACTGGTGCATAAGTGAGTCAAGGAAACATGAAACTATGTCTAAAGTTGAAGAACCCAGCTGATTTTCCTTTCCTGTAGTATAGAATTACAGCTCTTGGTAGTGTAAGCAGAGCAAGGATGGCAGTAAGAGGAGCACTGGACCTCCTAAAATGATGATGGGGGGAGCTGTATTTGTATTTGTGTATTTTTTAGTGAGAGAATCCATGGCTCTCATCAGATTCTCAAAGAAAGATGACTGAAAAAATAAAAATAAAAAGATATTCACCACTGATCTTGAGAGAATTCTAGTAGGTTTTAAGAAGAAAACCAATTTTGGTCCAGCTCTTGTGGCTATAAATCTCTCCAAAATAAATCATTCCATCTTCTTGCCTCATTAAGTACGTTGAAGTGAAGATGATGGGCTGTTTCATAATGTGATAGAGTGCTTCAGGGTCATCATTCTGTAAATGGATTCTTATGCCTGCCAGCTAATGAAACAGGGGTAGAAGTTTGAGTCACATGTGCACTGAGTCCAGGACACGTCCAAGATGTTTTTGAATGATTTTATCACTATGATTTATTTTATTTCTTTTTTTCCTGTCTTAAATGTTTAATCTTGAGTTCTGGGTTTAATTGATTTTCTTTTGGTTAATTATGTATACAGTATTTAAAGTTTACCTTAACACATCTTTACTTTGTGTGTATTTTAGGCAAACAGCTTAGCAATTTTAATAAATAGATGAGGAAGAAACAATTTATTAGGCAAAAGAGTGTTTATGGTTTAATCTCATATTTCTTATTTAGCATACGTATATAGTAGGTCCATTTATCCAGACATTTCTATTACATATATATCAAATTCCTCATATTTTCTTCACACTATACTAGGTTCTACAGAAGAGTCTTCAAATTATTATATTTAAATCATGCAAAATAATCCCTGTTATTCAGGAATATAAAGATTAGAATTTGCATATTGTATAAGAGATGCTATATCATATTATATAGTATAATGATGCATAAGATAATATTTACAAAAATGCATATAATTTAAATGAATACAAAATAGATTAGGATAAATGTACCAATAAAATAAAATACACTAAAATGCTATATATAGTTAAGTGAGGGAAACATCCTGTCCTGATGTGATGACTATCAAAAGCTCCATGAAGAGGTAGCCTTTAAAATGAATGAGAGAATAGGAGCTCATATGCAACCAAGAAAGCAAAATAAAGCAAAGTTAACATCTCAAAAGCTCCTTTATGCTCAACAATTATGACTTGTTTATAATTATGAATACAATTATATTTGATGGTTGTTATAACTGCGTACTGTTTCAGACCAGTTAGTTTACACAGACTGTCCTTGTAGTTTCTAGAAAAAATTCTATGGGTAAATGTTTTAAATGATCATTTGTGCAGTCTTTCTTGTTTGATAGCGCCAGAGTACAATATACAGAAAATAAATGTGAGAATTTTTCTATTAGATATAATGACAGCAGAAAATCTCTACTTTGAAAGAAAAGATACATTTTAAGACTTTGGCATTATACAGTTCATCCATGTAACAAAAACACTTGTACTCACTTAATATTTAGAAATAAAAAATTTATATACAATAGAGTTATAGTTATAGGTAAAATATGTATGAATTACATCATATATATAATATAGTAATATAATATATAAAGAAAGAAGAAAGGGATGAAGGAAGAAAGGAAAGAAAAAAGGAAATAATTCAGACAATATATACACAAGGTGGTGGTGTATAAAAGGTATATTGTAACGAGTAATCTTTAACTTAATCATCAATATGCAAATTATCATATAAAGTGTGCCCCTTATTTGGAAATGTATAACCAAATTAGTTAAACAGTCCATGAGCTAGAAAGGCTGTTATTTACTTAAGCTTGTTGATGACAGATCTGTGGAAGAGTCTGACATTTCATTAGGAAGTTTACTGAGTTTGACAATATGACTTTTGTGTTCTTTTCCCTTCATAATGTGTTATTATAATGAGTATAATGAAGGCAAAATAACTCATTTGAAACAACTTATCATTATGTTTGACAATGAAACTGTGGCTAAGATTCTAATTAACCAAAAATAATACCAATAACATCTAAATTGTTAGACTCAGGCAACATCTAGTCCAACCTTTCTTTACAGATGAGAAACCCAAGGTTTAAAGAGGTTAAGCCCTCTTTTCATAAGAGCTCGATATATCTCTCCAAACACTTTATTTCAATTTGGCACTAGCTATAAACCACAGAAACAACACTAGTGGCTTTCTTTAAGTATTCTCCAAATGTAGTTACTTGAGTTGGTGCTTAAACACTTTAAGTTTTGATTCTTAAGGTAAAGCTGTGACTAGTGTCACAGAACACACCTTTTCGTACAATTTATATTTGATTGCAGGGAACATTTGTCACCGACTGACACATGGAAAATTATTTTATTTTCAATATAAGCTCTCACAAATTTCTCAGAGCTATGAAGAGATTGTTAATGAATGGCTCACTTGTGGAAACCTGAAGAATTTGGCATATCATATATTTCATTATTATATATTGTTTCAAAATATGTATTAAGACACTTTAAGAGTGAATTATTTTCCCAATTGCAATTGTAAAACATGTTTCCATAGGAACAAAATATAGAAAGAAAGAGAATTGCAAAAATTATATTACCTTTTCTTACTGCACAAACAAGTACTTAAAATATATTGCCATATCTTATGCAATATATTTTAAATATATACTTGGAATCCCACCATAAATTATTTGTATCTATTTTGTTCTACTTAACGTACAAATTTTGTCTAATCAAATATTTTCGGTAAATTTCCTATAAATAGCTGCTTATTTGTATCATCTGACCCTTCTCTGAAGTTTACTGGGCATTTTTCTATAATTATTTTTTGGGGAGTGGGCTTACTTTGAAGATTTCTATTACCAACAAAATATTAAAACCAATTATTTATGGCTCCTTTCTGTGATTAATGACTAAAAATATTTAACCCAATTATCTATTAAATATTTGCTTATATTTTCTTATAATTACTTTTATGATAAACTGAATTTCTAAAATGTAAAGACAATATTGATAAAAAGTATTAACAGTACTTTACAATTCCTGATAGAATTTAAATTCTCAAGAAATCCTACCTCTTACTAAAATGTGACTGGATTGACAGATATGCTTATCCAATTAATCAGAGTTTTGGAAACAAATATTTAGGTCAATCAAGTGTCCTGGTTAACACAAGTAACAAAAATTTACCCCATTTTTTTCCTCACGGTCCCGTACAAATAAAATAAACTTTGTTCTCTTTATAGCTAAAAGTTGCAATCCTTCTGAAGCCCTAGATGATTAATTTTCTTTAACATTAAACTCTTTGAAAATTTAGGATTTTTCCAGGGCCTTGAGCTCACCATTTTGAGCATCAATTCTCATTATGATGGACTGAACTACTGCAGTTCAAGGATAATAAGCTGACTACCTACTGATTCTAGTAGATTCAGTGTTTAACTTATGGGGAAGTCTTTGCCTCAGTTCTTTCATCTATAAAATCATACTCTCCATCTCAAGAGTTTATTGTGAGGAAGGGAAATGTATATATGTGGCAAGTGCTTAGAAGAGCCCCAGGATGTGATCAGCATCCATTCATGTTAGCTGTCTTTACAATCATTAATATTTTTCTGTTTTCATGTAATGTGAAACTGGAAAAAAAATACACCTCGTCTTCAGATGCTCCTTCATTTATTGTCTGTTAAAAGAATCAGTGAGAACAGTGCTAGATCATGTAGTAACGTGATCTTTATTGCTAGTTCTAATTTACTTGTAACTAGTTAAAGTTTGCTGATCTTCTTCCCCACCCTTCATCTTTTTTATTCTTTTTTTCAGGATGTTAGCTTTTTAAATGCTATCATGAGACAGGGAAAGTAGGTCTTTGTATATGTAATCGACCTTACTGCTCATAGAATTAGTTCCTCAGCACAACACACTTGATTGTGGTACAGCTGAGGTATTAGCATAATCTCTATTCTCACTGCCTAAACTTGCTGTGTATACAAAGTCCAGTTCAAAGGAAATCCTGTGACTGGAAACTCACTTTAGTGAAGCAATATGCTGAATTTGTTCATTCATCTTCCTTGCTCAAGGCCACTTCCCACAATTACATCTGAACACCAAAATCAATTATGCTCTTCTAATATATTCTTCCCAAAGGATTTCTCATCTGTGAAAGTTACTCAGACAAACCTAAACAAAACAAACATGGAATTATCTCTGATGATGCTTCTTTTTCTCTCATATGCCATAATGTGTCCATTGACCAATCCTGCCCATGACTTTAACACTACCATACTGGGCTAGCCACCACTCCCTTTTCTGTATTATTAAAAGAACATCTTAATTGGTCTCCCTGAATTTAGTCTATCCCTCCTTATCATAGGAACCAGAAAGATTCTATTGAAATGTGAGATATATATGTCACTTCTCACCTCAACACCCCACAGTGGCTTCCCATATTATTTAGAGTAAAAGTCAAAATGCTTGAAAAGTCTGAGAAGGTCCTGTATGATTTACTACTCCATTAGAGCTCTGTCCTTATCTAACTCTATTCTGAAACTTGAAATTGCTTTTGTGTTGTAAAAATCAAACTTCCTTTTAAATATGTTTATATTTTGATTTATGATTACATATGTAAAAATATATACACATATTTTATATGCATATATTATATATGTTATGTGTACATAGTATATATGTTATATACTGTTGACTACATAGATTACTTTTTAATGACAGTCATGTGTTTTACTCTGAATCCTTGCAATCCAATCAACAAAAATCAGAAGTAATTACACAATGTTTATCTATTTGCCGCCAGTGTTATTCTCTAGGGAAAATTCTATGTCTGTGCTTTGAAAGAAGGTATTAGAGGAATCTTGGATATGTGAAATTATATATGACCAGAAGTTTAATGTCATGTTAAAGCTCAGACTACAAGATAGTATCACATTTAGAATTAGAACTCATAAGGAGAGATCTCTATTATGTCACATATGTAGTTTATGGTAAGGGTATATGGAACAAAAGAATATGGTCAAGTATATAGCCAAATTTTTAAAAGTTTTGAAAATATATAAATATGTACATTTGGTAACAATAAGAGATTATTGATTTTACTTCCATGGAAAATTTTTCTAGTGTCTTCCATTTCAATTGATAATATTGAATGATGAATCTGGTAGTAATCATATGAAGTCATATAATTCATTTACCTTTCTTTGTGGAAACATTTTTTACGTTTATTTTTCCTACAATAAGTAAACTTTAATCTGATTTCAACACTAGAAATTCATAAATCATAAATTCATTCATAAATCTATTTCATAAATCGAACATAAAAATGATTGAGTTTGATGAGGTAAATCCCAATAATTATTATATGATAGCAATAGCAATAAGAAAAAGTAATACTAGTAGAATTAATGGTAGTATTTCTTAGAAATAATTAATAGTTATAACAGTTGTTATGAAACCATTTAAGGACTGCTTACCATGTACACATATTAAGATAAACAATGGAATTCTAACTTATTTAATTTTCACAATAACCCTATACAAGGGGTTTTGTTATACTCTGTTTTATGAAAAAAAAAATTGAAGCTCAGAAGTTTGAATAACTTTCCAAAGTTACACAAGAGTAAGTACGAAAAACACAATTTAAACACTTACCTACTTGATTTCCAGGCATAAGAACTTAACCCAACACTGTATTCAGGGATTCACTGCATTAGATTGCCACAACCTAACCCATTAAGTGAGGAGTTATTTAAATAGAAAGTAGAATGGAATGCTGTAAAAGGAAGTATTTTTATGATATTTTTTATTATATATTAATACAAAATAATTAAAAGGAGCATGGTTTCTAAAACCTAAATTCCACCTATATGTAACACAAATTTTAGATTAATGTATTTTACTTTGCTATTTAGATAAAAGGAAAACAAAGCTTCTTATCTAATTTGTAAAATGGTGTTTTTAGTGTAAAAAGACTAAGTCATTGATAATAATGTCTGAACTTTCTCATGCTGTGTTCTCTTTTACCAAAGCCTCCCTATTTTATTCAATCATTAAATTGACAGTCCAATCAGATTTCCTATATCTGTACTTTTAGGTATATCCACATGTTGCGATGTATATTAAGCTATACTATAAGGATTACTTAAGTCTTTATGCTTCTCTGCCAAGCAATACATTTCTCCAGAAATCCCAGACTGGATTTAATGCCTGCAGAATGCTCTCCTTGTGCCTAGCATTTTTGGCAAATGTTTGTCAAAATTTTATTTCTCAATTTTGTAGCCTGATCTTGATGGAGCCAATTTTACTTAGCTTGACTTCTTGCTTATCTTGACCAACAAGGTTTTTCTTATTAATATAATTCTGCTCTATTTCATTTGGGCAGTTATAAAGAAATACCTTGAACTGAGTCATTTATAAACAACATAAATGTATTGCTCACAGTTCTGGAGACCAGTAAGTACCAGTTAAAGTCACCAGTAGATTCAGTGTCTGGTGAGCAGCTCTTCTTCATAGATGGTGATTTCTATGTCCTCACATCTAATAAAAAAGCAAAAAAAGTTTCCTTAGGCCTTTTGTATATGGTCACTAATCCCATTCTTGAAGGGGCAAAGCTCTCATGACCTAAGCACTTCCCAAAAGCAGGCCCTGCTTCTTAATACTATCACAATGAAGGTTAGGTTTCAACATAAGAATTTTGGAGGGAGACATTCAGATCATAGTAACTTATTTCCTAGTCTTTTATCTGAAAGTTTTTATAATATCTTCTAGTGGATTATCAACTAAGCAAAACCCTCATTGTGTCGTTCAGGGGCCTTTAATACTTTTGTATCCCCTAACTTATATATTATTGTTTAAGGATATCTATCTTTACATTGAATTAACTGATATCTTACATGGCAGCTTATGTATGAGGTGCTCAATTTGTCAGTATTGGTTCTCTAGACAATTTTTATTGAAGGTTAAGTGAATCTATTCTATGTTATAGGTTACCATGGCTCAAGGATCATATTATCTTCTTTATTTTGAATTCAAATTTAACTTTAAAATTATATTTCAATAGAACATGATGAGGTTGTTGAGTAGAACACTGAAGTGGTTTCTATAGGACATATGTATATGTGTGTGTATATATATTAATATATGTGTGTATGTATATATATGAATAGCAAGGATAATCTTATAAATATATTTAAGCTATATTTTGCTGTTAGGGTGGGAATTCATAATGTAGGATGAGAAAGAGTTTTCAACTCAAAGATTAGGATAGGTTTGAAGCAAAAAGTTTATCATATTTTCCAAGAGAGGAAAGGGCATGACACGAAAAGAAGAAGTATCAGTCCTGAGGGTAAGGGGTTTGTGGTCTTTTATTGGGGTATAAAGATCAAAACAGTTGTTGTTGTGAAATGATAATGGGAGACAGTTGTGTTTGTTTTTCTTTCTGTTAGGATGGCTTTATTAGACTTCTTGGAATGTAGTTCTGGGGGATGCGAGGGAGGGTCACACTACTTCTGTCTGCTCAGTCCTCCTCCGGGTCTATAAAACAAACTCTTAGCAATAACAGGTTAAGCCACAGGTGGTTAAGCAAACAAAGGGGCAGCCATTGTGTGCTGTGATTTTTCTCTTCTTTTTTTTGTTAGATAGTTTATTAGCAATGCCGTGCTTTCATTTGACATGATATTCAGGAAGCTACTTACAATCCATCTTCTTCTATAATTCAGAGAGCAATACCAACATCTCTACCATGTTCAATCTATCACCTCTCATATTGATTTATCTAGGTAAAATTAAGATAACAAATGCATAAGCATTCTATTATGGGCTTTTAAAAATTTGTGCAACTAATGTTAGCTTATCATATAAAAATAAATCTTTGACTATCTTTAATTTTTAGAAAAGGTATACTTTTATTATATCTTTTTCATGATGAACTCAACAGTCCATTCAATATCTTATCTGCTATACAAATCCCAATACACTGTGCTTTGTGTATGAAAAGCAAGGAATAACTGGTAAATCAGTACTCTACCTTCCAGGAACTCATAATCTAGTGGAATCATAGTAATTATTAGCTAAATTTCTATTAACCACCAAGTAATTTTAGCTCCAGATTTATTTTAATTAAAAAACATATCAGCCATTATTATTTAGAAAAGGAGGAAATATTTGTTAATTTTCATTTTAGTCTTTCCTGGTAATTACAGAACATTGAAGTTTTTGGTAACATGTATCACAGTTTAAGAGTCTTCCCTTCCTTGTGATTCAAACTTTAAAATGTGGAAACAACATAATATGTGATATGAATTTTAGAGATTATGACTTACAGCGTGGGTCTCTTTCCATGTTAGTGCCCACTTCCCCTCCAAACTACATGGAATTTTTTCCTTTTACCTTTTTGCTAACCTCTAATTACTTAAGTGCTGTGAAATGGAACCTGTATTTTCTGATTCATCCATTTATTTTGACCTTGTCCAATCTCTTTCCCTGCACATAGAAGTGTTTATTTAGCTATCAGGATTTAATGTTTTGTGCTCCTCCATTTTCATGATCATGCAAATGTGTGTGGAGCTAATAACAATAATGTAACAGAAATAGCTATTCTTACCATTCATTGGGTACCTACTGTGTGTGAAGTACTGCATAGGGCATTTTCCTTTTACTATAATATCTTTAATCCTTATGACAGTCCAGCAAAGTAAGTATCCTGGTCTCTGAAATCACAGAAAAATATATATATATATAAGGAAGCTCAGGGACATTAACATGTTCAAGTTCAAATAAAAAGTTGTAGAAAATTTGAACCAAGGTATGTCTATCTCTAGAGACATACTCTTTTCAGTAAGTGGCAGTCTCCTTTTATCACGTTCTGCCTTTATTCTACGTAGCTCACTTCCCAACACTACCATGATACTATCTCTGTTCTTTTCAACCCACACTCTGCTCTACCTGCCTGGGCTCTAGTGGCAGCCTTGGAATTGATACCTTATCTAGTTAAAGATGTGGCCCAGCTGGGATACAAAGCTGCCCTAGAATCAACAGCTATGGCCTGTATTTCTGATTCATTCTACTTAGTATTTCCACTGGAAAACCTCCACCTGTTGAGACTACTGGATCCACTTTGGATTCACTGTCTTTCCTTGCATTGACTCCTGGATTCCTTTGCAATCCTGAGAATTCCTGTCTCTGCTGTGTCCTTTGTCTAACTCCAGTATTATAAATTTCATCTTCCTGTTGACCTCCATAACCTGGGTGAAAAACAAACTACTGTGGTAGTAACAGTTTTGCCTTTGCAGTCAAAAGAACCTAAGTTTGGATTTTACCCCTGCAATGTATTAGTTATTAATGAGTCATTTCATTTCACTTCACACTGAAGAGGTTTGTGCTCCAATGTTAATCAAAATCCCACAGTGTCTCAGTAGACCAGGTCAGATGGTTTGTTTTGTTTATATCACTGTTAACAATTTAACTCTTGAGAACATGTTCTTTGTTCATAGTTCAGACTTTAAATTATAGAGCCTTTCTACTTAATAGCATCTTTATTTTATATTGATTTTCTTCATAATTTTCTGTTCTGATTTGTTGCTAAACAATTTTAGCAACACAGTTAACAGTAATAGTAACTCCGAGCGGCTATATGTGTGCTGTTGGGCATTGCCCTGACATGGAAATATGAGCTGCCGATGTTGACTGCTTGCAATTTTTGCCTATGGGCTGGCTGTGTTGAGAAGAGTTTTTTGCATTGTCCTGACTCTAATTTGCTCCCGTAAAAAGTAAAAAAAATAGCAGCAGGTGTTATAACATGCTTTTACTAGCTCCCTTGAGAGGCTGTAGCTGTTTCATACATTGTCATAGTGAGTTACGTTTGCTAACATTTCTGCTTTCTCTTTTGTGCTCAGATGGTCATTAATCATTTATTTTAGAAGGGAGAGAAACATACAGTCTTTCTAACACTGAGTTTGAGAGGAAAGTGGAATCTATTTTCATTAACCCTGGCCTTGGATTTCTCATTTCAAGTAATCTGAACTGAAAAGGGTGCTTTTAAAATGTCAAGTTATCCATTGGATCCTAGGCAGAAGGTTAAGAGTCTAACCAAACTCCTGGCCCTGTGAGCCTTGTAGAATTCCCCTTAGTTGTCATACTGAGTAGCTAGAGAGGAAAGTGCATTAAATCAGGCTCAGCAGAAGTCAAAGTGGCAGGGATAGATGCTTGCATTATTATGTGTACACATGAATCTTCTAATCTGCCGTGATGTGCTTTTCGAGTCTATTTTATGAAAGTGAGTGATGAGGGTGCACTTAAATCATTTTCAGAAATTCACAGGATGCCAATGGTGCTTAAGAGTTTGTTTATGCAGAATGGCTGAGACTGGGGTCCATGGTTGAGAAATCAAAATAAATTACGATACTTAGTGAAAATCAAAAACCCCTATCCCTGACTCCTGGCCATTTTGTTCTACTTACTTGAACTATATACTTACATACATTTCAATATACTAGAAACCATTTTGGAATGGAATGCGTTTATTTCAAAGATCAAATAAAATGTGAATGTGAAAGTGCATGTCTAGTCAAAGTAATATAAGATGGTATGTTGTTAATAAAATGGGAGAATAAATAAGCCAATTATATGGACCTTGCGATTATAGATTATAGAAATAAATTCTAAATATCACAAAATTTTAAAGATTTAAAGAGCTTGGGATAATTTGACTATGATAATCATCTCATTTTTAGTTGAATAATTGAGCAGAGGAAAATTAAATATTATCATCAAACCTAACCTCCAAAATAGTAATAAAATAAATTTTCCCTGGATTCCTAGCCTAATTTATTCTCAGAAGTATTTCTTCTTTATAGACGATATCTTATAAATTTTGATTCTAGACCACTGATATGGTATAAATATAGTTACACGTAGATAATATACACACTTTAAAGTTAAAATTGTGAAATTATGAATAAGGCAATATTACTTTTATCCTATTACTATTTTTACTATTTTAAGTATTAAAATATATTTAATATTAATATTATCTCTTATTACATAAAAGTGACCACAGATTTTCAGAGATGGTGGAATATTTTCTCCCTTTCATTTTGTTTTGACTTTTTCCCCTAAAAATTGGTACAACTTCAATGACATAATATTTACTTTTATCACTGAAAAGGTTATTAAGTATTCTCTGATTGCATCTGATAGATATAGCATAAAAAGTACATGTTATGTGATTAAGAGGATAAAAACATGTCAAAATTGTGTAGAGACCTTTGCATTCCACTGAGCACTTCCAGGACCTTGTTACTTTTAACTATCCTAAAACCATGTGAAGTATAATTTGTTAATCTCATTTTACCAAGTACAAATTTGAAATTCTAGAATTTAAGTGAGTTGACACCAATTTCACTACTGACAGGTGGTAGTGATTCATAACCAACATGTTCTGATTCTGAAGACTGAGTGCTTCCCAGGGTTACAAGGTGTTTTTTTTTTCAGTATCTGAGTGGGTTGCCCTTTCCCTCCACCACTTGTACAGTTGCTTGAGTAATCTTGATTTAGGACCATGAGATTAGCAAGAGATAAAAATTGCAGTGAACTAGACTATATTGAGATTAAATGAACTCATTGTTAATACCTTGCCTCCATGACCTCCACTAGGTGAATGTCAGGCACATATCAGCACAAAGCTAGTAGCTGCAGGGAACACTTGGATGTGGTGACTATGGCTTTGTTCTTGTTAACTGTTAGTGGTTAATGGTCCATGCTCCATCTACTACTGGCTTGGGTGATTCATTTTCCACCCTAAACTTCTATTTTTCCTTAAGCAAATTGTTGTGAATTTTCTCAAATATGGCACAATTTTTCACTTAAAGTACCAGTTTGATTTGGGAAAAAAAAATTGCAATTCATTTGGAGTAAAGTCTGATGAATAAAATTGGTGACTAAGTAGAATCACATTTCTTAGGGGTAAGAGTTTTAGTTGTAAGCAAATTGCATTACTCCAAAGTCACCTTAATTTGGCTTTTTAGCAAACTGATTCAAATGTTCTCTTTTTGTCATGTTGTCTCACACTTGAACTTATTTGGAGAGAGAGTAAGTCTTTGAGTATCATATTATTATTTTAGTATCAATCACTGCTTTGACAACAGTGTTTTGACACTAACTACATATCCTGTTATTCTATTCAATTCTGAAACTAAACTACCCAGAGTTAGCACCAGACTCCATAGGCTTAAAAGCTCAGTCCTCAACAAGATTGCCCTCACTTAAGAGGCCAGTTGCAAGTCTTGGACCACTTGTACTTTTGACCAACCAGGTATGAATTCAGAGGTTTCCATGATTCCATCAAGTTTAATAGTATGTTAGAATGAATCACAGAACTCAGGAAAGCACTCTATTGAATGACAATTACAGTTTTTCTATAAAGGATACAATTCAGGAACAGCCAATAGCAAAGACACACAGGGCAAGGTCTGGGAGGGTCCTGGATGCAGAGCTTCTATCCCTTCTCCCCTTGGAGCCAAGGTACGCAATCCTCCAGGCACATTAATGTGTTTACCAACGAGGAAGCTCTTTGAACTTTGGATATCCAGAGTTTTACTGAGATCTTATTATGTGAAGTGTTGGATCTCAGTTTTCAGTCCTCTCCCTTCTCAGACGTGATGGTGGGAGTGGGGTGAACCTGAAAGTACTAACCCCTCCAGTCATGTATTTGGTCTTGCTATTGTGGCCAGCCCTTTCCTCAAAACTATCTCGTGGCCCATCTTGAGTCACCTAATTAGTATAAACTCAGGTGTGGTCAAAAGGGTCTTCTTATAAACGACAAAAAACACTCTTATCATTTAGAATATTCCAAGGTTTTTGAAGCTCTGTGCCCGAAACCAAGGACAAAGACAAGACATATTCTTTATTATAGCATAACCACTGACCATTTGTAATTTACTTTTTAAATTGATTTAATAAAGGAATTATTTATAAAAAGATAACAAACTACTATAATATTTGATTTTAGCATAATAATCACTGTATGTGAATGCATGTACATGGTCTGTCTAAAATGTATCCAGCCATGTAATAGGAAAAATAGAGAAATTTATTGATGATGATACAAGACACATTGTACATAAGACAATGACTCCTCAGTCCCCTTCAGAGTAGGCACCTTGGAATCTCATACAGTTCTCCCAGCATATCTTAACCTAATCCATACACATTCAACATGCTCAGGTGTTCTGCTTGTTGCAGGCCTTCCAGAACATGGATCACTTTCAAAGGATTCTTGATCATCTTTGAAGTATTTGTGCCACACTTTTATTTGCACTGCACTCATTGCATCATCCCTGAAAGCCTTCTGAATTATCCAAATGGTTTCCGTGGAGGAATGTTCAAGCTGAACACAAAATTTGTTGCAGATTCATTGCTCTACTCACTCACTCATTTTAAACGTGATGGCTACACAATACACATGGTCACTCAGTAGTGTCTAGCGCCCCACTGACTGGTACAGTGAAGTCGTCATTGTTCATGCATGTGCAACCCAGTCCACTCTTCTTGGCTGCCAGGTTATGTGGATGCCGCCCAAAGTGTTCTTGTTATATTAACAATGGCTCAATACTTTCCATACAGACCTTTAATGCCTGTGATTATGTCTGCATGTGCTATGAAAGAAAAAAAAATAGGGAAAAATAATGCCAAATTTATTGTAAGGGATAGACAGAGGTGCATACAACAGCAGTTAGCCCTAACTGAAACGTCTGTGACCAGGGCATTTGTGAGATGTGACGGGTTGGATTTACTTATTTTCCAATTGGCCTAAATTTAGTCATTTATAAACTGTTATAGAAGTTCAGATCTCTGTAATAGCTCTTACAGGCAAATACTATTCCTTATATGTCATATTTTAGATGGTAGTAGTTTTTGCTTGTTTTAGGTACCTATCTAGAAAAGATCAAATTCATAGATTATGCAGATACATAGATAAGTCTCACCTACAAAACAGCTGAAACTATCATGTCTCATCCTTTAGGCAAACCATTCTTCTGTGAAGCAGGGACAACAATGTTGGAGGCAACACTGCATGGTAGATAGGATTTCAGAATGAATTAGATCATCTGTGTTCAAATAAAGCTCCATCTCTCACTAGTTGTGTTCCCTTGGGCAAGTTCTTTTCTCTGCCTCAATCTCATTATGAATAAAGTAGGATATAACAACAATATAATACTCACAGGCCATTTTTGAGAAATAAATTAATTAATGTTTAAAATACTTAGCAGTGCCCAGCACATCCTAAGAATTGAGTAAGTGTTAATGAAAGATTCTGAGTTTTCATATTGACTCTAGATAAATTTTATTATAGCCCATGACCAAGTCATTATTGTTATTTAGATTTTCTGATTGCCTCATTAAAAAGCTAATATTGCCAAGCATGGCGGCATGGACCTGTAGTCCCAACTACTTGAGAGGCTGAGGCAGGAGGATTGCTTGAGCCCAAGAGTTTGAGGCTGCAGTGAGCTATGAGGATGCCACTGTACTCTGGCATGGACAACAGAGAAGGAACTTGTCTCAAAAAAGAAAAAAAAAAAAGAAAAGAAATAAACCCCTAATATTATTATATTAATTTATACCATGCACATAACTCTTCAAAAAAAATAACAGTTTGCTTATTGCCTTAGTTCATTTTCTGGTGCTATAACAGAATGCCATAGACTAGGTAAATTATAAACAATAGTTTATTTGGCTCACAATTCTGGAGGCTGAGAAATCCAAGAGCATGTGGCCAGTGCCTGGTGAGGGTTACCCTATGGCAGAAGGGAGGAAGGCAAAAGAGAGTACAGAAGATAGGAAAAGGAGCCAAACACTAGAGATAACTAACCCACTCGTGCATTAATCATTCAGGAGGGCAGAACCCTCATGATCCAATTATGTCACAAAGACTTCATTTTGTAACACTACCACTGTGGCAACCAAGTTTCCAACACATGGACTTTTGGGAAATACATTCAAACCATAGCACTTACCTTTATTGGTTTCATTGGTGATCATTCTCTAATCCCTTTTAGCTTGATAGCTCTTGGAAAGTTAGTTATTATCTATTATTACTTATGCAGGTGTTGTGAGGATTGAACTAAATACTGTGGATAAAATATCTAGTACATAGTAGGATGGACTCCAAATTTCTAAATGTATGGAATGTGTGAAAAGCAATCTGATTGGAAGATGGGCTATGCATTTTTCCTTAAAATTGCTGCTATACTCTTGATTGTATATTTACTGTGGGGATTGGGGACTGACATTGAGCTATTGGATGAGCTAAGTCTCCCAAAGTACCTCATGGTTCTTCCTGACGGAGATCCTTGATAAATGTTATTCCTTTTCTCTGAATATATTTCTGTAATGTGATGACAAAAGTGTTCTTCTTTTTATCAGAGATGCCTAATTCTTTAGTCTACCTAGAATCTGGTTCATCTCAGTATTTATTGTTAGATTTATCAATCCACAGTAGTTGAATATTCTAGGAACTAGAGATGATGATGATGATGATCATAAAGATGAGAATGGTTATAATATTTTCTTAGATGACTTATGCTTGGCATTCAAGATATGAGTGTGATTTATGTTTGGCATACACCATATGAGTGTGATGTGTTAATTATATGATTCTAAAAGTAACATTTCAAGTTAATTATTACTCCTCCCCCATTTAAAATAAGGAAGTTTACATATTTCCTTAAAAGTCACAAAGCAAGCAAACAGCATAATCAAAATTCAATCCCCCAATTCCTTTTCTTTTCCAGTAAGTCTCTATGTGCAACAAGGGTACTCCCTGTCTATGTATAGTTTACTCCAATTTTGATCATTTGGGATGAAAATATTTGTTCACTACTGTTCTAATTTCCAGTTGCCAAGGTAACAACCATCCTCAGAACTTATCACAGAAAATCTACAAAACATTTGATATTACTCATGAGTTCTATTTATTGATTAAGTCCTTTAAAAACATCTGCTGGCAAGACACTAAAGAGGGTTTTGTATTAAAATTTAAAAGATGCTTCTGAATTATGCATTTTTTCCCTTTGTTTCTTAAAGGATATTTTAAAGCCTTCATTACTTGTGAAGGGAAATCTCCAAGGGTTATTACTGACGTGGTATTAAGATAGACACAAAGTAAGGAAAAGGACAAATTTCTTAAATATGATAAGCCTAATAATACAAGACGTATTTTCTGTCATTATTTCTTGACACTGATGCTTTCTGAAATACAGAGTTTTCAAATTAAAATATATTTTGAAAAATCAAAGTATTTTGCTAGATTATTTCTTCGAAGCTCAGATATTCTGATTATAAATTGAGAGACTAAATTTAATTTAATTTGTAAAGAATGCAAACCACAACACTGTGTTAGGGTAGATGCCTCTAACTTACAATTTACTCAGTGAGCAATCTGAGCGGAATGCGTGGAGGAGAATCAATTTAGATGAGGATAAAAAGCACAGCCTTCCCTTTACCCTTTTTACAAACTGTGTAAGTATACAAAGAACTATTGTACCTCTGCTGGGTAATGTCCCAAACCCCATCCTCACTCCCCTTGGAGAAATGAAGAAATTCCCAAGGTCTAGGGATGTGGGAGTGAGCTGGAAAAGCTGCATTTCCAGTTTTTGTAACAGACTTCAGGTACACTTCCCATAGAAATTGTAACCAAGGGTGGTGAAAGAATTGGGACCAGTGCATGAAATACAAATTAACAATAGTGAGGCTTCACAGTTAGGCTGAAACTAGCCTTCTCACCATGATCCTGTTTCTGAGATTTTTAAATGACATACATTTTTAATTTGGGGCACAATTGCCACCAAGAGGTGAAATCTTAACTCATGAGAACAGGATAAAAACAGAACATTATTTCTTCTTCCTTTCCTCATTTTCCTCCTCTAATTTCTCCTCTTTGTTTTTCATAATTACCAAGTATTTCCTACATTCCAGAATTATTCTTTATAATGCTTTATATGTTATAACTTACTTATCACAACTTTCCTATATGGTAGAAATTATTTTCTTATTTTACAGATAAGAAAACTGGGGTGAAAATAGGGGAAGCAACTTGTGCAAGTATCAACAGCTGGTAAATTCCTTCTAGGCCCTCTAACTCCAAAGTTCATTTCTTAATCACTGCACTATTTCACCTTCTTGCAGTAGTTATCTCCTGGCTCTAGAGTCAGTTTAAAGTGGGTTCAAATATTAGCTCTGCCAAATACCAGCTCTAAAAAAAAAAAAAAAAAAAAAAAAAAAAAAAAAAAAAAAAAACAGTTACCATAGAGTTACTTAGCATCCTAAGCCTCAGTTTCTACATACATAAAATGGGATAAATAATATCTATCTTCTAGACGTGTCTTGAATATTAAATAAAATAATTAGTATAGTGTCCAGCAGTAGGACTTTGAATCCCAAAATAAAACTTTGCTAATCTTTACTTTTGTTTGTTTCTAAGAAAAATTAAATGAGTGTTTTCATACCATCTAGTTTAGGCCCTGGTAAAATTTTGTTGATTGCTACTGTCAAGGAGACTTTTCAATGAAAGGGTTGTAGAAATGAAATAAATATCACCCAGATGAAAGTGGTGTAGAAATAATTGAATACCACCCAAATGTAGAAATAAATGAAAGCAAAGAATATTTATTGAGAGTTTGATTACCAAGGGAGTCAGTCACCATTACTTGGCAGAAACTCAAAGGCAGGCAGGGGAATTGTAAGATTTCTTCGTTGAAAAAAGGGAAGGCTTCAGATATGCACTGAGGTTTTTTGGCATAGTGATGCTGGAGTTAACTGAATGTGGTAATGATATGTGATTGTTTAGGATAGAGTATTTGCCTGTTTCTAAGTTTGAAGCAGTGGCAAATTTAGGTAAGCTAGCATTTACTGACCAAGTTATATCCATTTTGGGTAGATTGTTTCAAGGTGGTTCTTTGTCTTCCTGGACTGATTGTTGCTGCACATTGTAGGTCAGAGTTCTCTATTTCTGTGTGGTCTAGCCATTGTCCATTTGTGTAATAAGTCTCTTGATGCCTAATTTAGCTAATAAACAACAATGCTAGAAACCATGAAATTGAGCCGAGAAATGCACACTAAGGGTATTCTTGATTTTACTGTAGAGCACCACATTTATTCCTTTTTGTCTTACTTCTCCATACCTTATTCTCTTCTTATTCAACCCTATCCTTTTTTTCTGGTAGAAAGAAGAAGGTTAGTTGCCAGTGGTGGAATGAGAAGACAGCTTACCTCTCTCTCCCAACAAACACAAACACCTGAAGCCCTGAAGGTAATGAGACTGAAAGTTTCTGTCACTTGCAGAATTCCCAGCAGGTGATTTTTTTTTTTTTTAAATTCTATGAAGGAGCTTTGATGCACCCTCCTCTCATACAACATATGACGTTCTTGACCTTGCATCACGTTATACTGTATTGTGGTGTTTGCCACACACTAACTTCAAATTCAGTTGAATTAACGAAACCAACAAGGTTCATGACTTATATTACCATCCAAATCTGATGAATGCGTGAGATTCAAGGCAACAATTCAGTCAAAGGGCATTTGAAATGCATGTGTGTTCAACCTACCCATATTATCTTCACATTCTACCCAGAGATGACTCTCAGAAAACTAATGTGTCATTTACTTGCCAGATCATATTAGTCATCCTCAATTCATTGTTCATGCTGAGAGAATGAGTAGCATCTGATAGGACAGCTCTCTTCAATTTTAAACAGATGTGAAATGCATGTAGATTTTCCTAAGGACATAGTTGTGATGTTTTCAAAGCATAAGACAATGTCTTTTCTAAACTGTTTTCTATTTGAAGTCAAGTTTGCTTTTCTTAAAATACCTCTCCAAACTCTCCTCTCGAAGGACAAAATTCTGTAAATGGATTTTTTTTGCTTTATTTGCACTTATTTTATGGTTATAGCTTCAGTGTCAAAGGCATCATTGAAAACCTCTTATGAATTCCATCTGCATTTGCCAACAGAACTAAAATGATTTGTGGTAAAAGTGCAGAGTACATCTAACCTTAATAACACTTCTTTGTTTCATGCTACATCGTGAATACTCTTTTTGTTTCTATTTCTAATTTGCTTGGCTCCAACATTTAAATTTGCTAAAGAAAGTTTTATTCAAATAAAATATCTCCTGAGGGTTCCTGTACTCCAAGGGAATGTCATTGTCACTGAATCAGTATATGACCTATCATATCAAAAGCATTCATGATAGAATTCCCAGGAATATCTATAGTTTTAATTTCCTTAAGCAAGAATAATAGGGAGATATTACTCCCTATTCTAAAAATAGAACTGCCTAGCTTTACGGCTCACATTCTCTGTGTTTTCAAAGCCTCTTTGTCATACCGTTAAAGAATCATTTATCCATATTATAAATAATAACAATTTCCAGTTTGAGTGGCATAGTATGCTCCAGGAGTTGTGTCAAGTACTTTAGGCTTACTATTTTGTTGGATACTTAGAACAATACTATTAATTGAGTACGACATTACCCTTTATTTTGTTTTGTTTTTTGAGATCTAGAGAAGTTAACCAAGTGGCCCGATTTAACAAAGCTCATGAAAAGTGTACCTGTGACTGGGAAAACAGAAGGTTTATTCATCATAATTTACAAGAACACAAATATTAAATAAATACCTACTATGAAGTGTTAGCAACTTTCTCTTGACATTGTGTATCTATGCATGAATGTACCTATTTTTAAGTAGAAGAAGTGTAACATGATGAAAAAGACTCTGGGTTTTCAAATTATACATGCTTCTGTTTGACACATGACTTCATCACTTAATAGCGGGGTGATTTAGGGGAAAAAATTACTTAACTTATCTTGTTAACTAATCTGCAAAATGAGATACGACTATAACCTCATTTTTTTATTATAAATACAAAATTTAAAAATATATAAAAAGTCTACCACAGTGTACCGGGATCTCTCAAAAGTGATAATATTATTATAATATTATTATTATCACTTTTTAGTCCCAACACCAAAAGTGTATTTCAAGAATTTAAGGAATTGATATTTTGTAAGTATTGTCCCAACTAAAATAAGTAAGAAGACAGAGAACAGTATTGAAAGGTTGAATTACTGAGGGCAAGCGCCATGGAGTAGACAAAGAGACAGCAATTGACCAATCAAGAGGGCAGTGGACAACCAGGACATTTGGTTAAAGTCTCCATTTCTATTGTCTCTCCAAAAATAGGAGGATTATAGGAGGCACTCTAGCTTTAATATATATATTTTTGTTTTCAAACATCTATTGGTGTCCAGGAAAATTAATAGCTATCTAGGAAAATTAATTTAATTCATAAAATATTTACTAGATGATTCTCTTAAGTCAGGCAAATTGATAAGCGGGGTACTTGAAACATGGCCTGAGGTTGACAGACATATTCTTTTGAGATATCTAGATCATTAAAAAAATAGTTCTGGATATAGATATTGAGATCATCTAGCCAAATATGCATCTTAGGGTTCTCCTAGAAACAGATCTTAAGAAAGCTTTGAGCACAAGTAGTAGTAATAATAATACATATGGGAGGTTGAGGAAATTTCAATAAATGATATGTTTTCACACAAACGATATAGACAATGAAACTCAATTCTACCGAGGAAATAATGAAAACCATTATGATGTGAACGAGCTGGGTTATTTATGTACCACTTTCTCATGGATAATGGTTTAAGACTTCTTCTGGGGAAACTTATACCCTGGTGCATTCTAGGTGGTTCTAGACCATTTTAGGTCTAATATGCCCACCCATTCACAGTGGGCATATTTCACAGGAAGATTTTAACATAAGACTCCCTCTCTTCTAAATATAAAGAATGAATATGAAGTTTTTAAAAAATAGATATACAGAACAAGTACCTGAAATTAAAAGTGTAAAGAAAAGGCACCTTGGGCCATGGTAGCTAAAGCTTGAGAGAAGATGACTTTCTTTTAGATTTGATTTTGCAATGCCTTTTGTGGTGGCTGAACCTGGTCAGGCTAGAAATTTCCATCAAAATATTAATGAAACAAAAATTTTGGAAGTATGTGAGCTACAGAAATGACCACTGAAGGGACTACAATGCTGAGGAGAGCTATTCCTGTATGAAGTTAAGAGTTTTACTAGATGTACTTGTGTCATCCTGAAATTGTGATGACTTTTCTTAGATAGGCAAATAACTCTTTAATGACTTACATTAATTTCAGCTACTCTTGAAAGATAGACAAAATCAGCTTTAGTATTTTGACTTCAATTTCAAACTAGTAACTTTAAACTGTTTTGGATAGAGAAAAGAAGAATCCATAATAAACATATTTACCTAGATATTAATATCCTTTCTCTGTCTAAGAAATTATGGCATAATATCTGGACAGAACAAAAACATTTATATCAAACACCTATGTGTTCTAGATTCATCTCCATTGTTCATTTGTTGAAAGATCTTAAAATTATTCAAATTATTTTTGTGACAGCATGTATAACTTACTGAATAAATAATGAATGCTAGCTTGGATAACGTTACCACTTTAGTTTATTTAAGTAAACAGTGGGGATAGAAACATCTTATGTCACTGAGTTGCTAAGGAAGGAAACACTTGACTGACCACATCAGAGGAGATCAATATGTTGTTTCTTTTCTTTTTCTTTTTTTTCTTTCTTAATTTGTACACTCATTTGGCATCTATTTTGCATTACCAATTTAACATCCCATCTAGATCTGTCTCCCCAAATTACAAGGACACTTTTCCTTCTGTCTCATACCTTATTGAGTTAAATGGATGTTCCATTGTTTTCTTATTTTTATCTTACTTGAAAGTTTTCCCTTTCCTGTTAAAACTAAACTGGGTATAATGGCCACATTCTATTGTTAAGGTAAGCTGAAAATAAATCATGGAGAAGATATAGGATAAGTATTAGTCTATTAGTGCTAAAATATTTTTAATGAATATAAAACTCCTTGGGAATCATTGCCCACTGAAAGTGGAGAGCTAATTCCTTTTTTCTTCTCTTCCCTTCTCTCCTCTTTTTTCCTTTCTTTTCCTCTCTTCTCCTCTCTTTTCTTAGCCCTATGAAAGAGACAAGCTGTTGAGCTTTATTTAATACAAAATAGTCAGATTTGGTCAATGGATAATTACTTCACAGTGAGTTATAAAGGATAAATGAGAACTGGACTCTATATAAGCATACCTGAAAGATATGCAGGTTCAAATCCAGACCACAATAATAAAGTGCATATTGCAATGAAATGAGTTACACTAAATGTTTGGTTTCCCAGTGTATATAAAAGTTATGTTTACACTATACTATTGACTATTAACTGTGTATTAGCATTATGTCTAAAAATTATACATACCTTAATTAAATAATACTTTATTGCTAAAAAGTGCTGAGGACCATCTGAGCCTTCAGTGAGTCATAATCATTTTGCTGGTGGAAGATCTTGCCCTGATATTGATGGCTGCTGACTGATCAGGGTGGTGACTGCTGAAGGCTGAGAAGTCTGTGAAAATTTCTGAAAATAAGACAACAATGAAGTTTATTATATCGATCGACTCTTCTTTCACAAGAGATTCCTCTATATCATGCCACACTGTTTGATAGCATTAACCTACAGTAGAACTTCTTTCAAAATTGGAATCAATCCTCTAAATCCCTGCTGCTACCTTATCAACCAAGTTTGGCAATATTCTAAATCTCTTGTGGTTATTTCAATAGTGTTCACTGCATCTTCACCATTAGTAAGATTTCATCTCAAGAAACCACTTTCTTTGCTCATGTATAAGAAGCAACTGCTCACTCATTAAAGTTTAATCATGGCATTGCAATAATTCAGTCACATCTTCAGGCTCCGGTTCTAATTCTAGTTTTCTTGCTATTTCTACCACATCTACAGTTACCTCCTCCACCAAAGTATTGAACTTCTCAAAGTCATCCATGAGGGTGGGAATCAACTTCTTCAAACTCCTGTTAATGTTGATATTTTGATCTCCTCCCATGAATTATGAATGTCCTCAATGGCATCTAGAATAGTGAATCCATCCCAGAAAATTTTCAACTGACTTTACCCAAATACATCAAAGGAATAATTATCCATGGGAGCTGTAGCCTTAAGAAATGTATTATTGAATAATAAGACTTAAAAGCCAAATTAATCCTTGATCTATGAACTACAGAATGGATGTTGTGGTGGCAGGCATAAAAATAACATTAATCTCCATGTACATCTCCATCAGATGTCTTGGGTGAGCAAGTGCATTGTCAATGAGTGGTAATATTTTGAAAGGAATCTTTTGCATTTTTCTAAGCTGTAGATCTCAACAGTGGGCTTAAAATATTTAGTAAATCATGCTGTAAACAAATGTGTTGTCATCCAGGTTTTCTAGTTCCATTTCTGGAGCACACGCAGAGTAGATTTAGCATAATTCTTAAGGGCCCTAGGATTTTGGGAATGGTAAATGAACATTGGCTTAAAGTTACCAGCTACATTAGCCCTGAATAAGAGAGTCTACCTGTCCTTTGAAGCTTTGAAACCAGGCATTGGCTTTTCTTTGGTATCTATGAGGGTCCTACGTGGCATGTTCTTCCAATAAAAAGCTGTTTTATCTACAGTGAAGTGAAAAATCTATTGTTTATTGTAGCCAGCATCACCAATTATCTTAGCTAAATCTTCTGGATAACTTATTGCAGTTTCTATTTAATATAGCAGCTCTTGCTATTTCACCTCATACTTTTATGTTATAGAGACAGCTACTTTCCTTAAACCTCATGAACCAACCTCTGCTAGCTTCAGACGTTTTTTTCTACAGCTTCATCACCTTTCTCAGACTTAATAAAATTGAAGAGAGTTAAGGGCTTTCTTTGAATTAGGCTTTGGCTTAAGGGAATGTTGTGGCTGATTTGATATTCTATCCAGACCACTAAAATTTTTCCATTATCAGTAGTAAGGCTGTTCTGCTTTCTTAGCATTCATGTGTTCACTGGAGTTGCATTGTTAATTTTTTTCAAGAACATTTCCTTTACATTCAAAACTTGGTTATCTGTTTGGAGCAAGAGGCCTAGATTTCAACCTATCTCAACTTTCAATATAGCTTACTCATTTCAAGCTTTTGATTTAAAGTGAAAGACATGCAACTCTTCCTTTCACTTGAACACTTAGGGCCATTGTAGGGTTATTAATTGGCCAAATTTGAATATTATTGTGTCTCAGGGAATAGGGAGCCCTGAGAAGAAAGAAAAAGATAGAGACATTATTGGTAAGTGGAGGAGTCAGAACACAAAAAACATTTATCAATTCAGTTTGCAGTCCTATATTGGCACAGTTCATAGGGCTCCAAACCTATTACATTAATAACATCAAAGATCACTGATTATAGATCACCGTAACAGATATAATAATGAAAAAGTTTGAAATATTGTGAGAATTACCACAACAGAGACACAAAGTGAGCACATGCTGTTGGAAAAATGGTGCTGATAGACTTGCTCAGTGCAGAGTTGCCCCAAATCTTCAATTTGTAAAAAATGTAATCCCTTCAAAGCACAATAAGGTGAAGAGCAATAAAACAAGTTATGCTTGTATTTCAGAATCTTCAGTAGGTAATATTGATTTTTTTTCTCATTTTATTTCTACAGTTAAACAAAAGCAGACATTTAATGATCATTTTTCAACATGCTGACATAACACATGGACTCTAGAGTTAAGCTTTATCCCACTAAGATATCAATGCCAACATTTAACCTGAAAGTAATTGTAGAAGTGCACTTCTACTTCTAAATTACAAATGGTTGTGTCCTCAGTAATCGGCAACCCATTTATCACTGATGTTACTGATATCCACTTATTATGTAGATTTCTGAACTTGGGAGCTATATTGATAAACTGTCAGAAGTGAGAAGCAATCAGCATTGAGAAAAAAGAAAAAAAGACTAATCTTATTCATAAAAGATTGATTTACTCAGATTGCTGTGCATGTTTTAGGATTTCATTTTATTTACAGGTTGAACCAAATGAGATGCTATTTGCATAAATCAGAAAGAGGAAAATCTTGGAAATTTCATGGGATTCAATGTGACTGACGAAATGGCACAGATCTTTTCATGGAGCTCTACCATGATAAAAGCCATTCTTTCAGTACCTAATGGATTAAGGCCAATGTATTAATTCTCACATTGGTATTCTTGAACATTTATTCAAAAAATATTTATTAATGGTCTGCCATTTTCCAGATATAGCACTGTGGCGTTGAGCTACACTATTGCACATCAATTAGGATTCCATGAAGGAAGCAGAACCACTAAGACTGATGTGGTCGAAGGGGCTTATTGTAGAGATTTGATCTTCGAAAATTGTTGGAATTGGTGAAGAATTCTTTGGAAGATTGTTACCTTTGCATCTGACTGTAGTCCTGAAATCACATTAGACAGCAAAGCTGGCAAGTGGGGAAAAAAAAGACAGTGGAAACAGAGTTAGCAATACAAAATGAACCCCCCGCCCCACAAAAAATGGAACAACATGTAATGATGAGTGGAACCTGTGAGAACAAACTAGGACATGTGTCTATCTCTCACTCCATCTAACCTCAATGATGAGGATTTGTCTGTAGAAGAAGTTATATTGCTTTGCCATTGATACACAATGAGCTTGGGACCAAAACAGAGAAACTGAAAGAGCAAATGGAAAGGCAGTCTGAGAGGGTTGGCTACTCTGACCTTCCTTATTAATAAGGTGAGCCAGAGGACCAGTGAACCTGTGTGTGAGCTGCAGCAGCACCTGGCATCCTATGTCAACATTCAGTGCTAAATGACCCCTGCTTTGCTTCCAAATCCCAAGTTTTTTCTTGTGGTCAACCCTAACTTAAAAATACGCAGGGAAGATAATTTTGGGAAATATTATCCCAGCTTAGCCAAGTTGACACAGAGGACAACCACCATAAATAGGTAGTTACATAGTGTGCCTAGAATTCAGGAAGGAGGAAAGGGCTTACTTAAATTATATATCTGAGTTTACTAGTTTAGAGGTGGTATTCAAGTAGAGCAATTGGATTATACCACCACAAGTATTTATGTATATAGAAGAAAGGCCACTGCAATTCTTAGATGTCAAGGATGTGAGGAGGAACTAGCAAAGGGCATGGAGAAAAAGAAGTCAGAAAGAAGTATAGGTCAGAAATCTAGTGAGGATGGGATCCAGAAAGTCAAGCAAAGACAGAGTGATTGAATGAAGATAAATGACCAGGTTTTTTTTTTTGTTTTTTGTTTTTTTTGCCTTATCATTATTGAATTCCCTACCTGGGAAAGCAGGCTTCAGGCTTCCATCCAAATATTTTACCCAGACATAATACAAACTGCAGGATCGTACTAGTCCTTTCAGTGTTAGTAGATGACAGAATCATCTGATACTTTATTTTTCCTTTATACAAATAAGAAAAATGTTTACTAAGGTAGTAAGAATTTAACAGCTTTTACTTAGCAGAATTTTATAGAGTAGATAACAAGCTAGGCAATTACAGTTTTAATTATTAACACACCACATAAGGTGATGATTCTACAACTAGGAGGTTATGGAAGTTTGTGACATGCGACTACAAATATGTTATTAAAAATTACAAATTGTTTAGTGATTATTTTGATAACCTCTTAAGTAGCAACTCCCCTCAAGAAGCAATTGAGTGTGGCTCAGCAGCTCCATTTTGCCAAAATGTGTGGACAGAATTGTCTTTCACTAATGCAGATGATCTATACTACTGAAGGAAGCCAGTAAAACAAGACTTTCACTTTCTTCAATTTTCTTCAACTTGATAGTTACATACTCTTGGATATCTATAATGCTATTTATGAAATCTATTAACAGCCCATAATATTAATACAATACTAGGTCATTAACTGGAATGGCCATGCTGGAAAATATTTCAATATTTGTTAATTATATCCAAACCATACTCTTCAGTTAAGGATCAACATATTATAACTTGAAGAAATGAAGAATTGCTGTGGAATAATTTTAATTATTTCTTCAAAATGGCTTCAGTTGCTTGGTCTATGGACTGCAGCATTTTGTTAATATGACTATTCACAGAAAAAGCATCTTTCTTAGCTTTTACAAAGTAAACATTTAGCAGTTTTATATATTTGTTCAAATATGCAATCATGACAGGCATTGTACCTCAAACAAATAAATTTCCTTGACCTTCCTCAGCCACAAAGCCCTTTAAGGCATAAGCTTAAACCCAAAAGGAAGAATTCTGTTTGCTGATATTTATTCAGCACTCATCATTAAATATATCATAAATATTGATTGATATCTGAGTAGTATTTATTGCTGTGTTCATATTTTTAATAGCTTCTTCAGACTTCTTTTCATCTTCCAAAGTCCTATTTTCATTATTTAGAATTCCTTGTCTAATCAAATCTCCAAAGTCCTCTTTTTCTATATACATTATAGATATTCATTTATGTGTTTCACTTTTTCACTGAGTTAAATATTTATTTATGATCATAATCTTTGGAATGTGGTTATAGTTCCTTTTTTGCTACATAATCCAAGACATAAGACTGAAATAGTCTCTCAGTTCAGTAAATGGTTTATCTAGTCATAGATCTTCTATTGCATTTATCTGGATGAAATTCTATTACTGTATGTTTCTTTATACTGATCCTCCTTTAGCCAACTAGTCCGTATATCTTAGAGGTTTAATTCTTAAGAATTCCACAGCAACTTGAGATTGGTTCTTGTGCTATTACTAATTTGAACAAAAAAGTAATATATCCAGCATCTTCTCTGCTGACCTTATTTCTATCTATAATTGTAAATGAATCAAAACCTGGTAATATCATATTTTTGAGAATTCCAGATGCTATGGCTGTTGCATTTATTAGGCAAACGAGCAGACTTTTCCACCTCTTGCCCATGGTCATTCTACAGCCTCACCCTCTGCCCCTTTGGCACTTTAGCCAACTGTTTTATTGCTGCTTCTGGGCCCACAGAGAACAGCCAAACCCACACAGAGCACTGCTACCACCTCCTGAAATACATTTTTAATATCATTATATTTCAATGTAGTACAGGATGAAATTTAATATAAAAATGAAATTTCACCACAATCATTTCTCTGTGGATGCTGTGGCTTTTTCATTGATTTTGAATGTTCCCTTGATTTTCTTGTTTGCTGAACCTTACAGGTGAGTAAGGAAGGTGACAAAGAAATAAGAATAAGCTACTATCTTGAAAAAAAACAAAAAATTTTTCAATTCCAATTTTATTCTAACCCTACAGTATATTAGTAAGTAAAGGCTCCAGTGTAAATTATGTAACGTGCATAAACCATGAAGAATCATCAACCTATATCCTGTCGTGAAGTCATCAGGCAGTTTGTCTCACACACAGCTAGCACTATATACTGAGTGTGTCCAGTGGGATCATTTAACTTCTCTTTACTTTTAAAAATAAGGATAATTTTTTTTGTCCTACCTCAAGGAGATTGTGTGAATACTGATGGAATAATGTCTATGAAGCAATTTGATTGTCTCATAGAAATGATTGCCAAATGATTTTCAAACCACCTATTGGATTTTTCCTGTGTAAAGAACAAATCCATGAAATTAGATTATTCCTGCAGCTTTGCATGAGTTAGGAGTGAAGAGAGATTCTTTCATGCAAAAAGAAATCAAGTAACGTATGGTTGTCAAAGGTGACCTGTCTGACTCAGAGAAAACTCTGGTAAATGAATGATGGCATCATAAATGTACTCAAGACACATGCATTTCTGAAAAATGCAAATAAATCCCTCAAAGACAGAAGACTTGAGGTCTCTGATGGCAGAGAAAGTAACTCACTTCCTCATAAACTGTTTTGTGGCATTACCATCTATCAAGTTGCCCACATTACAAACCTGGGAGACATTTTACTCTACTTCATTTACTCAAAAACCTGCCTAGTCTTCCTCCTTTGTATTAAGTTGGTGCAAAAGCAATTGCGGTTTTAGCATTGTTGAAACGTGCTGTTTGATACTGGAATACATTCTTATATGTGGTTATGTTATACATCATTTTAATGTGCATTTCTTGCTCTATCTTTTTTTGCTAATGACTTATTACTTGCTATTTATTTTATATTTATTTTAGACTATGGAAATGATGTTAGACAAAAAACAAATTCAGGTGGTTATCTTACTGGAGTTCAAAATGGGTCATAAAGCACCAGAGACAACTCGCAACATCAGCAACGCATTAGGCCCAGGAACTGCTAATGAATGTACAGTGCAGTGGTGGTTCAAGAAGTTTTGCAAAGGAGATGAGAGCCCTGTGAAGATGAGGAGCATAGTGTCCAGCCATTGGATGTTGACAATGACCAACTGAGAGCAATCATCAAAGCTGATCTTACAATTACACAAGAAGTTGCCAAAGAACTCAATGTGACCATTCTATGGTTGTTCAGCATTTGAAGCAAATTGGAAAGGTTGAAAAAGCTCAATAAGTGGGTGCCTCATGAGCTGACTGAAAATAAAATTTAAAAAATGTCATTTTGAAGTGTTGTCTTCTCTATTGCATGAACAGTGAACCATTTCTGGGTCGGAATGTGACTTGAGATGAAAAGTGGATGGTATACAACAACTGGCGATGACCAGCTCAGTGGTTGGACCGAGAAGAAGCTCCAAAGCACTTTCCAAAGCCAAACTTGCACCAAAAAAAGTCATGGTCACTGTTTCGTGGTCT
>VBSM01001265.1:17615184-17626445 GCA_008086735.1 Cheirogaleus medius
TTTTTGAGACAGAGTCTCACTCTGTAGCCCGGGCTAGAGTGCCATGGTGTCAGCTTAGCTCACAGCAACCTCCGACCCCTGGGCTCAAGCAATCCTTCTGCCTCAGCCTCCTGAGTAGCTGGGATTACAGCCATGCACCACCATGCCTGGCTAATTTTTTCTATATATATTTTTAGTTGTCCAGCTAATTTCTTTCTATTTTTAGTAGAGACAGGGTCTCATTCTTGCTCAGGCTGGTCTCGAAATCCTGAGCTCAAATGATCCACCCGCCTCAGCCTCCCAGAGTGCTAGGATTACAGGTGTAAGCCACTGCACCCGGCCCACTACAGCTTTCTGAATCCAGTGAAACCATTACATCTGAGAAGCATGCTCAGCAATCAATGACATGCACTGAAAACTGCAACACCTGCATCCAGCATTGGTCAACAGAAGGGGTCCAATTCTCCACCACAACACCTGACTGTATGTCGCACAACTAACACTTCAAAAGTTGAATAAATTGGGCTACGAAGTTTTGCTTCATCCACCATATTCACCTGACCTCTTGCCTACTGACTACCACTTCTTTAAGCATCTAGACAACTTTTTGCAGGGAAAATGCTTCCATAACCAGAAGGCTGTAGAAAATACTTTCCAAGAGTTTGTCAAATCCCGAAGCACGATTTTTTACACTACAGGAATAAACAAACGTTTCTTGTTGCCAAAAATGTGTTGATTGTAATCACTCTTATTTTGATTAATAAAGATGTGTTTGAGCCTAGTTATAATGGTTTAAAATTCACAGTCCAAAATCACAATTACGTTTGCACCAACCTATTATTTCACTAACCATGTCTTGCTCCTTATTGTCATTAATCTGCTTTATTTCAGACTGCCATGATCCCTAAGCTTCAAATGTTGTGATAATCACAGACCTGGTCTTCTTGCCTTCATTACAGTCTCCATATTTGTGGCATATATGTTTATTTTTTTTTCTGATCCTTATTAATTTCTTCAAACCTATGCTCCAAAGAGAGGCTTTGCTCTAGTCATGCGGAAAAGCATACATTTTTCACGCATACCATATATTTTACTCTCTAGCCTTTAAACATAATGTAAACCAATTATTCCCTTCCATGAAAGCAGCACTATTATGCGGTGGTGGAAGCAAGGATTCTGGCACCAGGGTTCCTGTGTTCAAATCTCATCTCTTCACTTCCTACTTATATGATCTTGAGCAGTGTTTTTATACTCTGTCCTTCAGTTCCTCATTTGGGTAATGGAGGTAATAATAACAATAATAATGTTTATATGAAGAATTTTGAGTTTTTGTGAGGAGCAAATAAGATAATCAATGCATTTAAAACATTTAAAACCATGCCATAGACATAGGAAATAACTAATAGTTACCAATTATCATTATATTTTGTCTAATTCTAACTTATACTTCATATAAATTCCAATTTGCTTATTTTGTGTGTGTGTGTGTGTGTGTGTGTGTGAAATCTTTTCCACCACTTTCCTTCCTCTACTACCAGGAGAACTAATCACTCCCTTTTTTGTGCCAATCTTATATCTTCTCTATATAATCTTATAATAGGGCACGTGCAGATGATTGTTATTATGTATCTGTCTTGTCCATTGTCCAAGGAGACTTTTTTAATGTTAGGGCTCAGGTTTTATTTATTTTTCAATTCCTACCCTTTTGTTACAGAATCTGACATCTGACATGGCTAATAAATACATTAACTATATGAATGAAGAGTAGAGTCAAGTGTTCTTTGCTGGAAAATATTGCTGGGAGGTGAACTAAGTACCACCGCTCTCTAACTCCAGGGACTATGTGGTCCCCAACGGTTTCATGAGAAATTATTTTCTGCAAACACATGCATGCTCTCTTTCCCAGAATTCTGAAATGAATATTCAATAAAGAGGAGCCCTTTTGCTTTCAGTTTTACCTTTGGAGGAATTCCTCCCTCACTTCCAACATTTCAGTGACCCAGAAAGCTAACGTCATTTCTTCAGCAAAAAAGTCCCAGATGCCTTTTGGCAGTTAGAGCTCAGCACTCTCAATACAAGAGATTTATACTAAAATATATCATATTTTTCACACTGTTCCTTTGGCTATAATTTTTGGAGCACATTAATTATTGTTCAACAGTATTTTCTGACTCACATTGATTTCATAACTTGAGAATGGGAGAGTCAAACTTTGTGTTTTTAATACTTATTTAATTTAGATTGGAAACATTCATATATCCATAATTAGATCGTGAAACATGTGTTTCCCTTTAAAATGACAACACTAGTGGTTCTATTATTATTTTTATAATTTCATTACAAAATCTATTCTATGAATTCAGGTAAAAGAATTGAGAATAGGCATCAATTTTTCTTTCTCACAGCCAATGTTGCTCTTATTTTTTTCTGTAAGCATTTTCTCAACTGCCTTTTGTGTATGTTAAGTTATTTCAGTTGATAATCAAATAATTTAATCATGAGTTTGGCTTTAGGCATTTGGGGGAAAACTGAATTGGATTTCTTAGCACCTTGACATTTGAACTTAGTGCATGAGTTTGGCAAATCATATCTATTATTATTTGCCTCACAATACACACTGCCCAATACAAATATAACATGCGCCTGAGCAATAAATGTAGAGAACCTCTTCTCTAATGTGTCTAGGAGATTCTTGCTTTTTTCTGATGAGCTTCAAGCAGCTTACAACAACAGCTCTCCTAAATCAAGGAAATATGGATTTGCTTTCACCCTCCATTCACTCAGCTTGAAACTAGCAAAATCCCTCTTATTTAATTAGTTTCAATGTGCATTATCAAATATTTTGGTCAAATAGGGAGGATAAGTTATATCTTATTGTTGTTCCTAGATTTTGTATCAAACAGAACTGGTAGATCTATGAGTTGCATGTAAATTTTTAATAGCTAAGTGTTGTAATATATGCTACATGGAGAACGGATAATTGTTTCTTATAAACAGGATGGTGGGCATGTTGAGTTATGTATTCCAGAATGGTATTGGATTTATACTGGCATATTTTTCTATCCCCTAGATCTGTGAAATAAAGATGAAATATAATTATGGACATGATTTTGTCGTTATTAACTGGGTCATAATTGATAAATTACTTGAATTTTCTGAGCCTTAACTGATAGATTTCTTTTTTAATTACTAATCTTAATCACCCTTAACTGATAGATTTTTTATGAGGGTTATAGACTCATTCTCCTACCCAAAGCTTTGGTGCGGCCTCTTAGGAGGCACTTACGCCTATTGGATCTGTAACAATTACTACAAATGTTAGTGGCTTAAAGCAGCAAAAAATTACTATCTTATGGTTCTGGAGGTCAGAAGTCTGAAATGGATCTTACAGGATAAAATTAAGGTGTTGGTAGTTTGCACTCCTTCTGGATGCTCTAGAAGAAATTCTCTTTCCTTACTTTTCTAGCTTCTAGAGATCACCTGTATTATTTGATTCATGGCAAAGAACTTTGGTTTTCAGCTTTGAATTAAGTGTGATGATCATATATTTGGTATTTAAAAAGCATTTTCCTGATAAGACCATCCACATATTCTCTCGCATTTAATTCAAAGATGCTCTCAATTAGCATGCTTAATATTTTTCAGGTACTCATTTTGTTGATTGTTCTTATTACAAAATGCAAAAGAAATTATTGTTCATCCCATACCTACAGGTGCTATGCATTTTACATACTTTATCACATATAGTTTACTCAGTAATTCTGGAAAGTTTGAGATTATTGTTCTTATTTTATAGATGAGAAAACTGCAGCTCATAAAGGTAATATAATTTTCCAAGGATTTCAAGAGGATTCTATTCACATCCGCTTTATCTCAAAACCTTTTCTCTATTTGGTATATCACATTGTGTTTTTAAATATAATAATTTGATAAATAGAAAGATTTTTCCATCAAAGCTTTGTTTCTGTGGCTTCTAAGAAGATTTTTGGGCAATTCCTTTTAATATAAAACAGAAGATACTGTCCAAACACAGAGCTGTGTTCTCTGGGCGAGTCAGGACTGTCCTGCTTATATGTGCACAACTAGAGATAAAGGGCATGCAATGAACAAGTTGTGTTCTCGTCAATTTGACTCCATTCTGATTATTTTATATTTGATCTCCAGTAAGGGATTATCAGAGCAACCCTGGACTAGAAGGTACCTCTCACTCTGATTGTCTGTCAAATATAATTATGGATATATCTGCAGGTTCCACATCTATAGATTCAATCAATTTCAGATAAAAAATATTTGAGAAAAAACAATAAAAATAATACAAATAAAAATACAGAATAACAAGTATTTATATAGCATTTACATTGCATGAGGTATCATAAGTAATCTAGAGATGATTTAAAGTGTACAGAGGATGTGTTTGTTTATATACAAATACTGTCATTTTCTACAAGGGACTTGAGCATCTGCAGATTTTGGTACCTGGGTTGGGGGTGGTACTGGAACCAATCCTCAGTGGTGGATACCAAAGGATACTGTGCCCTAGTGTATCCATTGAATGCTCTGCTCCTAATAAAGCCAAACCTTGCTTGCAGTGGCAACTTGAATTGCCCTTTCTTGCAATATATTCCCTTTTCTGTGTTTTGCCCCAAGGGAACTTTCATTATGTCCTTTGGACCTCAGAAAAGTGTCTTGTGTGGAGTAAGAAAGTGCAGAAACATATGGCAGTTTGGAGTCAGGCATTTTGTTTTGCCAGATATTTCTTTTCTGGAAAATACGTTGATTAGGGGAAAAATTATGTCAAAATAAAAATAATAAGTGTTGATAAAATCAGGTGAATGAAATGTTTAACTACAGCAGTTTTTTCTGTGCTTATATTTATCTCAGATTGAATGAATTAGATTTACTGAAGAAAGCTAGGAGGTGTGAGGTGGGTAAGTTTTCAAGTCTGTATCACCTGGAAAAGATCCTTGTTCTCAAGAAAGGTGAGACGTGGCAGTTTTGTCTAATTGCAGACTGAATGCAGTAAAAATCATTGTTCTGAACATGAAATTAATAAGTATATCACAGTTTCTTGATCTAGTTATTTATTACATTCCAAAAAAGCTATTTGTCATATACTACACTACCTTCATGTCATATGAGCACACCTTCTAGGTCATTTTTGCAAATATGGATAATAAAATTACTTATTTTCCTCTTTGCTTCTAGCAGATTGTAACTTTTACTGAATTTGGTGCTTTAAAAAACGGCAGGCATGAGCCAGGTTGTAATCAAATTATTTGACACTGGGCTAGATAATTCTTCAAGCACTTTCTGTGACTGCAACTTAATTCTCTTAAACAGCATTGGATCAATTTTCTTCAACAGACTGACAGAAGAAAGCTGTCTGTCATTGGGAAAATTAAAAAAAAATCCTACCAGACAGATAAGATGGATGATCAATCTTGCAAGTGGGTGATGTTCAGGTTCTTTATGTCTAGTAAGCAGTCAGGCAGGTGCAGATGGAAAAATTTCTTTTGCTTTTATGAGAAATGGTAATTCCTCAAATGTTTACTGAGTGCCAACCAGATGCCATGCTTTGTTAAACAGTGAGATATAGTGAGAGACTCTATCTAATCTTTCCATGAATCTGGCACTTTCCCTTCAGACTTCAATTGAAGAATCTTTTCCAGAGAAAAGCCTTACAAGAGTGGGCCTTGTCCTTAGTTTGAACCCTTGCCATAAATTTCTATATCTAGCTTTGTCAATTGTTCATATATTTTATCATTGCTCATTTATAACGTTGTCTTTCCCAATGCTCTGTAAGATTCCAGATATTATGAAATGTATCTGTACTCTTTATCAACACATCTCCAGTGACTGATACTGATTGGCACATAACAGCTGCTCTATAGTTTTGATATGTGCATGATGCCTAAATGCAAATAATGAAAATAAAATAATATGTAAATGGAGATTTGCTAAGAAAAAAAAACAGTATGAACTCATGACATGGATAAACCCTGGTGTCTGGAAAAGTCAAGGAAATTTTCACAGGGACTAGACAATTAAGGTAAAATTTACTCTTTAGAGAAGATTTCCAAAACCAAACAGATATAATAGCAGTTGAAACAGAAAAAGAATATAAGCACAGCATATTATGGGAGCTACAAATTGAAGCATAGACTGTGAGGGATAGAGTATCAAGAAATGAATCCAGGAAAGTAGTTGTCTAGTGGTCACACAGTTTTTAAGCAGCATTGCTGACTGCAGCTGCTAGATCAGCATCCACACTTCCTTATGTTTTGCCAGTAAGGACACAATGAGCCAATGGAATTCAACAGTTTTATATTCATGACTCAGTAGGCAGCATGAGCTTCATGTTCCTGTCAGTGTTCTTTGTTCCCAAATCTCATTGGATGATGTGAGGCAGGTCCAGATGAATGATGCCTACACAGGGATCTATGACATAGCTGAGGAACCAAGCTTAGAAAAGACCCTGTCTTACAAAGGAAAATCTGCCCAGCCTTTTCCTAATAGGTAGGCATTACCTTTGTTATCCTGGTAAGAAAACATATCAGCTGTCTGACTCAGATGAAGACACCATCTCTATTTTCCAAGGCTCTTTGCTAGGCAAATATCCTTGTGAACAAACTCTGTCCCGGGATTGTAGAGATGTCTCGGAGAATTTCCTCCCAATAATTTTAGGAACCCATTTTTGGAAAGCCTGCCTTATTACCTAAAGCATTTGTATTTATATATTTTTGTGTTGATGGGGAGAACTATTTTCATGTAAAAGGGTAAAAAATCAAGCTCCTGTCAAAGCTGATAGGTAAGCAGTTGCTTCTTGCCTCAAATATCCAAACACTATATGCCTAGGATATTTAAACACTTTAGTTGCTTAGATATCTCTTGGCAATATGTACACAGAAACCCTTAGAGGAAAGTAAATTTATGCTTATGTCTAGAGTTTGAAACTTTTCCTGGTTTCTTTGGTGTGTTATCTTTGTCAATTCACAACTTTAAATTACACTTCACAATTCATAGCACATAAAACCTTTATGGCATATAATATGATTCCATCGTTAGTCTGATTCATATCACTTTCCCTGAAGCCAGATTTTCTTTTCTCACTCTCATCACAGACATTTTTTTTCCTTGCAATGACTTATTTCAGAATGGTAACTTTTTATGAAACAACATGCCTATTATAAAGTCAAGTTTTAGAGTTGCTTTATACTTACACATTTCTATAGAGAAAATATTCCCACAGTCAAGAATTTCTCTTGAAAGATTAATAAAATTGAGAAGAGATGTTAAGCATAGAAAATCAGCACTGTTTTCCTTTTCTTTCTGAATAGACATTAAATTAAAATTAATCATAAATTTAATTTGTTGGAGAGGGTGGATATTTGAAGGAGAGTGAGAATGAGAATAAATCTAATTTACTCATTTGACAGTTATTAAGTGTTTTATAATTCTAGGCCTTTTCTTATGTTTTTGTGGAAACACAAAAAATAATAACACTTGGTGTATACCTTCACTGAGCTTTCAACCAAGTGAGAGAAACAAAGGAAAGACATTCTCATAATAAATCTGGAAACTCTTACAATAGGCAAATACACAAAGTGACATGAAAGTACTCTTTCTATGCAATTCACACAAAGTTTCATCAGGGAAGCAGTATTAGGGCTTGATATTGAGGAATGAATAGGGATTAATAAGATAGAGTCTAAAAATAATGACAGAAAGAATGGTATGTCACATTAAAAGAAATACGTGAGAAGAATGTAAAAATACATGTTGCATTAATGAAGGTGTTGAATTTACAGTTGAGGTGGAGCTGGGATTACAAGGTGAGAGATTATAGAAACAGTATAGCAGACTACAAAGATAGGTTGGAGCCAGATCACACAGGGCCTTGGATGCCTTGCTACCAAAAAGCTTAAATTGTATTTTTTAGGAGTGATATAAAACAATATAATTTTGATATCTGTTCTAAAAGGGTAATTCAAAATTTATGTGGGAATTTATTGAGAGTAAACAAAACAATGCATTTAGTATTTGGAGAGTGTGATTTAGCATGAGGGGAAATCCATAACTTACAAACATAATGAGTGAGAAGTGCAACGTTTGGGGGATGGTCATGCTTGAAGCTCTGACTCGAGGGGGCAGAGGGGTATGGGCAATATACATAACCTTAATATTTGCACCCCCATAATATGCTGAAATAAAAAAAAAGAGATAATGATATATAGAATAAAGAGAGTGGGCTCCGGTACTGGGTTTATTTGAATCCTGGTTCTGCCATTTACTTATTGTGTGACTTTGAGCAAACTATTGCTCAACCTATTTGTTTGATATTTCAAGATAATTAGGTAATTAGTGTTAATTATGTATCAACTATCATTCTTTGCTCCAATGATACTGAGGAAAACAAGAAAATACATTCTGCATTTTTAAGAAACTTACATTTTTATGGTAGAGACAGGCTACAAAGAGAAAATCAAAAGTATTATGTGACTGAGATTGATGAAAGTGTTGGCGCTGATGTATAAGACCTTTGGGGAAGGCATTTTCAAGCAGATGCCTTATGAGCTGGAAATCTGAATGATGAGGATCCAGCCAAGCAACCTCCCGATTTACATTTCCACCTCTGTATTGTTGGAACCACAATATCTACTTTGTAAAGTTGTACTGAGAATTTTTAAAAGACTAACATATATGAGGTAAATAATAAAGTGTTTGTAAGCAGAAGGAAAAAGTCAGTTCCGTAGCTTGTTTGGAACTGTGACCCTAGATTCTTTAGCTTACTCTGCAACTTTATAAGCATAAACAATCATTAGCTTCGTAATGAAACTGTTTTCATACCTTACATGACCCTAAATTTTTCTAGACCTGCTAAACTGGATTCATTATAGACTTGCCCTTCTCTAAGTTGGACACTAGCTGCTTGCTCCCACACACCTATAATCGGCTTTCTTGGAAACAAATTTAATCTCCCTGTAATTTTTCTTTTATTATTTGTATCATACTTTTCCAGTTTGCAAAAGGTAGACTAGTAAGAAGAGAGAGTGAATTTTTGAAGGTTACTTGAAAGTACAATAAAATGTTAAGAAAAAGATAAGAACTGTAGTTGAAGTATAGGGAGACATAGCAGAGAGAGATGTTTCCAAACTATTTTCGCTGCATGGCAAATGTAGGGAATGATGAAACTATATGTAAGTCATTGTTTATAAGAATATTCTAATGAAAAGGTGAAATTTTTGAGTTAATATTTGCAGGAAGAGTAGAATATATATTTTGGGGTTAATATCTTTGTTTTACTATGAATGAATTTTGTGTCCATTGCAATCCCTGTCTTCTTTCTTTAGGTAATGTATGATTGACTCAAGAGTGTTAGATACTAATAGTGATGTCAGAATATTCCTTTCATCCTCTCCCATTCTTTGTGATCTATATTGTCTTTTAAGTACTTAGGACCCAAAAGGCATGTCTGGTTCAGTAGTACTGTCTTGTCTTCAATAGTGACCCTCACTCAGTGGGGCCAGGGTCACTGCCAGGGGTTTCAGCCTGTCTACCTTCCCAATCATTATTCCCCGATGATTGCAATTAATTCTAGGGCTGTAATACTCCATGCTATCTACTCTTCCTTTTGTAAACTAAAAATCACAGCACAAGAAGACATTTTCACATCCCTACATTTGGCTGAAATATGTTTGCAATAGATTTAATGATGTTTGATGTTCTAATCATAATTATTGTTTGTCTCTAAGAAAGCTTTAAAATATATACTAAAAATATTTGTTGTCTTTTTTCTTAAGTGGAGGAAAATTGTTAGCAAGGTTTATCTACCAGTTGTTGAAGAGATATGGTCCCAAATGCTTCACTCTTGGATGGAATCATTATCTAAGTCTATGTCACTTGCATTGTTGGCTGGAAAATTAGTCTACATCTCTAACAGAAGCTAAGGCCATTTTTTAAAAAAATAATTGAACTGTAGGTTCTAGAGAATAATTTAAGGACTCTGTGATCTGCCTGATATCCCCTTAGGCTTGTGTAACTGAATTTTCAAGTCTTATGCTATAGAATCACAGTCTTATAGATCTTGATTGTGTTATCGTACTTGTGTCCCTTTGGGAACCAGGAATGGCTTTAAAAAGACAGACCCCAAATTGAATATTAGTAATTTTGAAAATTTTGTTACCCTTCTGCAGTAAAATAGTC
Organism: Cheirogaleus medius; assembly: GCA_008086735.1. NCBI lineage: Eukaryota > Metazoa > Chordata > Mammalia > Primates > Cheirogaleidae > Cheirogaleus > Cheirogaleus medius. The sequence continues at coordinate 17,625,367 of VBSM01001265.1, forward strand.
ATATAGAAAAATAATCTCTGTGATTTCTCAAACTTGCCTCTGAATTTTAAATTATTAATTGAGACTTTTGCAGGCCAACAACAACAATTGCTATCTGTTAGGACAATATTCAACCTTTTTTCTTTGTACTCATTTGACTCTCCTTCCAAACTATGTAAAACTTATCCAGATGAGTAATATCATGCCAACAGCATTAAGAAAAAAAGGATATATCAGGTTGGCAGGACAACATTTGCACTCTATCTTGAAGATCTGTTTCTATGTTCTTGTTACTTTACATCATATGGTATTTTAAAAAGTGAAAAACACGAGAATGGCTTCATAGGTGTTTACTGTTGAGACGATTTCATAGGTGTTTTTGCAGTGACTCACAACAAGGATTTTGCACTTGGATTTTAATGCTCTGTAGTTACCATCTTGCAATTCTCAGTAATTTTGTCTTTGACTTCATGTTTTGTAAGTTAAGTCTGATGAGTCATCAGAACATACACAGGAGGCTTGGAGCTTGAGCTCCCATATTGTTCTATCTGCCTCTGCATTTCTTGGATGAGTTCTGAGCTGTCCCCTCTCCTACATTCCAGCACCCTAGGAAAAGCAGACCCTTACCACCTTCTGTTCCTGGTAAGGTCCTGGATGTGAATTTGGGAAGTGTCAGATTTTGTGCTTGAGCCTCACTGTGTCTCAGGGCAGGACGTGGTGGGGGCCATCCCCGCCCTGTGCTGGCAGCACCAAGACATATATGGTGAGTGGAAATCCAGGGGCTACTTCTTGGTGGTAGTGAGTTTCTCCTCTTCTTGATCTAGGTATTGAGTGTGTTCTGGCAAAAAGGTTTAAAAAGCTTTGGGGAGATTTTCTACCTCCCATCACTCAGGAACAGAGGATTGCCCTCCTCATTCTTTGAGCCCTCTCTGCTCAGGGGTTTACTATAAGAAACCAGTCTAAGAATATACTTCAGGTATTTCAACCAGGAAGAATTTAATAGAGGAAGTTTTTTGTCAGAATTTTGGTTGAAAGACAAGATATACAGATGGGAGCAAGATGGCGGACGAGAAACACCGCCAGTTAGAGCGTCTCTGCAG
>VBSM01001265.1:17626545-17637010 GCA_008086735.1 Cheirogaleus medius
AAAAAAATTAAAAAAAAAATAAATAAAAAAATAAAAAGCTTTGGGGAATGCCCATTTACCATAAGTTGTGGTGTTGGACCCATTGAGAAAAGAGACATGTGGTTTCCCTGGTCAGGGCATGGCACATCAGTCTAGCATCTGACAGAATGGTTGACCCAGAGTCCTTGGTCTGTGGCAGAGAAGAGCACTCTGGTGCATGTGAGTGTCAGAACTTGGCCCATGAGTGTTCTTTGTCCAGGAGCACTCTCTGGACCAGCTGTGTGAGTTGGGCACTGGGCTTTCTTTCTCTCTAAAATCTTCCTAAGTCCTAGTGTGTCTGCTGCTCTAGCCAGTTCTAATCACCTTCCCTGGGCAAGACACAAAATAGAAATTGTGAAATTTCAGTGATACTACATGCAAGTTAATGTTCTGAGCATTTATATTTAAAACTGGCCTTGCACAATATAAATTAATGGTTAAAAGTATGCTAATCATTTAAAATTTTAATTTTTCTGTACTTGGAATATTAAATAGCAAATAAAAGCACCACCATGACATGCTGAGAGACAGACCACGAAGAAAGGTAATTCCTCATGTATGGCACTTTTACGCTGCTTATTGAACAAGGGGTCCTATGTTTTTATTTTGCACTGGATCCTGTGAAATATGTAGCCAGCACAGGATGAGTCTGCGATTTGGCTGTAGATATTGCCCCTTCTCCGTATCCTGATAGAAATATCCTCCCTATGAAATTATTGAATAACTGAAAGGCATTCCAAGACAGTTAAATATCATATACGTTTTGGGCAAGTGATCCTGTTTTTTTTTTTTTTTAGAGACGGGGTCTCGCTCTTGGTCAGGCTGGTTTTGAACTCCTGACCTTAAGCTATCCACCCGCCTCGGCCTCCCAGAGTGATCCTGTTTAATACTTAAGTAAAAACAGGAATAAAATACTGCTTAGGACAGAATATTAATAACTATTACTTATGGAAGCTGACATATTGTTTCACCTTGGCACAGGTATGATGCTTATGTAAGGAGCCCAGAATATGCCCAATAATACTATTAAAGTCACAGTGGCATGGAGATGCCAAAGCACATGGATCCTCCTACTCAAAACTACAATAGCTTTGATTTTCATCTAAAACAAGAAGACTGAGAAAAATATTCAAGAATAAACAAGTTGTGTGAAAAAGTATATAGTCTTTAACTTGCAAAACAAGTGCATACAAGACAGAATAATATAGAATGATAGATGACAAATTTCTAAATTTATGTTGCACAACATATTTAGATCAGGTACCTTATACTTATATTAAACTGTCAATGAATCTGCATTTGCTTGGAACATAGAATTATTTGCCAAAGCATAGTGAGTTTTTATTCATAGATTGTTCTTAGAGGAGCAAGATAGGTAACTACTTTCCTAAGTCAATATTTCTCAAAGTTTTACTTACAGACTACTTTCAGAGAATCACTGAAAAACTTGATAAAAATTAACTCAATACCAAATATTTATTGAACACTTGCTATGTTCTAAGCTCTGTGATAGTCATCATTGATACCATGGAGAAAATAAACTTCTTCCTCTGGGAGTTTACATCCTGGAAGAGAAGACAGATATTAATTATGTATATATGCATACATAAAATTACTACCGAGAGAAAGCTACATGGTATGAAAACTCTAATTGCAAGATAAATAAATCCCAGAAGATCAGTGACTACTACCCTTAGAAGTGAAATTTTTAACTAATATCTAAAATAGAATTAAGAATTTACTAGGTGAAGCGAGAAGGAAAGGGAGTTTCACATACAGAGAATAGCCCATAGGAGAGCATCTTAGGCAAAAAGAAAGAACAAGGAAGTGTCTGAGGGAGAAAGAGAAAGAGGGAGCCTTGTGCAACTTGAGGTGGACGAGATAGGCAGGTAATAGATTGTGTAAGGTCTTGTGGGTCATAGCACAACCTCTGCCTCTGAATCAGCAATATTTGAGGATGATGTCTGGGACTCTTCATTTATAATAAATATCCCAATAGTTCTTAGTTATATTTATTAAAATTTGAAAGCTCTGGCCTCATCATTCTATAAAAATTCTGTAAAATTCTCAGTGACAGTATTTATAAACACAGGTTGGTGCCTAACTATTAATATCAGGGGCAACTGCAAAGGGATACATATCAGTGGTGTTGCCCACATTCCAGACCTTAGGCAATTTTCTGGGATGATTTATATCTTAGACTGTGGCTGCAACCAAAGTCCTCAGTCAACAGCAATGTTTTTTTATTTTTCTTGTTCTCTTGATAGAAGTCACATTTTTTTTTTTTTTTTTTGAGACAGAGTCTCACTCTGTTGCCCAGGCTAGAGTGCCATGGTGTCAGCCTAGATCACAGCATCTTGGGCCCAGCATCCTGGGCTCAAGCAATCATACTGCCTCAGCCTCCGAATAATTGGGACTACAGGCATGTGCCATCATGCCTGGATAATTTTTTCTCTATATATTTTTAGCTGTCCAGCTAATTTCTTTCTATTTTTTTAGTAGAGACGGGGTCTCGCTCTTGCTCAGGCTGGTCTTGAACTCCTGAGCCCAAACAATCCGCCTGCCTCGGCCTCCCAGAGTGCTAGGATTACAGGTGTGAGCCACCGTGCCCGGCCTTAATAGAAGTAACATTTGTTCTCTATCTCTCGAGAAAACATGCTATTGAAATTATTGATGTGTTTTCCATTGTTTAAGATGTTATGACTTAGATCCTATTGTAGGTCGTCTAAGATTATTTTTAAACCTGAATTTTATGAGTTAGATATTTTTAAATTTTATGTATAAGTGAGATCATGCAATATTTGTCTTTCTGTGTCTGGCTTATTTCACTTAGCATAATGTCTTCCAGGTTCCTCTATGTTGTTGCACAAGGCAGGATTTACTTCTTTTTATGGCTGAGTAATACCCTAATGTGTGTGTGTGTGTGTGTGTGTATACACACATGCACACATACACACACATATATGGAATATAATATATGGAATATTATTATATTCCATAATATTCATATGTGTGTATCTATATATATATAAAATATTTCCTATATTCATTCATCTATCAACACTTAGGTTGTTTCTATATATTGACTATTACGAATGATGCTTCAATTAACAAAACAATGCAGGAATCCCTTTGGAATAGTAATTTCATCTCCTTTCGATATATACCCAGAAGTGAGATTGGTGGGTCATATGGTAGTTCAATTTTTAGTTTTTTGAGGAAACTCCATATTGCTTTCCATATGATTATATAAATTTACATTTCTACCAACAGGGTATTGGTGTTTCCCCTTTTGTCCACAATCTCACCAACCAACACTATCTTTTGTCTTGTTAATAATAGCCATTCCAGCAGGTGTGAGATGATATCTCAATGTGGTTTTGATTTGCATTTCCACAATGATTAGTGATGATGAGCACCTTTTCATATACCTGTTAGCCATTTGTGTATCTTCTTTGGAAAAATGTCTGTTCAGGCCATTTGCTGAATTTTTCATCAAGCTATTTCTGTGAATTTTGTATAGATTTTGAATAGTAATTCCTTGTGGAGTATATGGTTTGCAAGTATTTTCTCTCATTCTATAGGTTGCCTTTTCAATTTTTTGACTGTTTTCTTTGCTGTGCAGAAACTTTTTAGTTTGAAGTAGCCCTATTTACTTACTTTTGCTTTTGTTGCTTTGCTTTGGTGTTATATACAACAGATCATTGCCAAGACTAATGTCATGGAGCATTTCCCTTATGTTTTCTTCCAGGAATTTTATGATTTCAGGTCTTATGTTTAAGTCTTGAATCCATTTTAAACTGATTTTTTGTGTATGGTGTAAGATAAAGATCCCATTTCACATTTTTTTTTGCATGTGGATATCCAATTTCCCCAACCATTTATTAAAGAGACTTTTCTTTCCCCATTATAAATTCTTAGTGCCTTTGTCAAAGCTTAGTTGATCATATATGCATGGCTTTATTTCTGAGCTTTCTATTTTGTTCCATTGCTCTCTGTGTCTGTTTTTAAGTCAAAACTCAGAGAAACAGAGAGCAGAATAGTAGTTACTGGGGACCCAAGAGTGGGGAAATGATGGAGATATTGATCAAAAAGTACACATTTCTGTGGTAAGATGAATAAGTTCTGAAGACTCCATGTACAGCATAAGTATAGTTAGTAGTAATATGTTGTGTACTTGAAATTTGCTAAGAGAGTGGATCTTGAGTATTCTCACTACAAAGAAAAGAAAGGTAGCTAGGTTAAATGACAAATATGTTAACTAGCTTGATTGTGGTAATCATTTCACAGTGTATAAATATACCAAAGCATCATGTTGTATGTTTTAAATATATGTAATTTCTATTTGTCAATTTTACACAGTAGAGCTAGAAAAATGTTGCAAAAATGCTTTTATATAAAACCACTGTGTTTACCATTTTACTGAAATGATAATTTCTATGCATAAGGTTCTAGAGGTGAAAAAACACTCTCATAATGAAACACCTAGTTAATATCTGGGCACAAAAGTAATTATTGATATCTCAGTTATTGATCTGCTGCTTGGCAGGTGCATTTCATAGTTAATACTCCTGTAGCAAAATATATAAGTCTACTAATATTAATATTACCTTTGTGGCTTGGTAGAATAGTGAATTTTTATTAGCTTCTGAGTGATGTGTCATAACCTCAATGAACAACAGCACAATTCAAAACTCTGGTGTGTCAATGTCAGCCCAGCCTTTATTTTCCATAAGCCAGAGGTGGAGGAAAGGGGGATGCCCAGGGCTCTTCAAGCAGGGCTGGAAAAACCATGGGTAGGCATCAGGGTCAAGGGAGCCAGAGAGAAAAGTCAATTTGTTCTTTTCTTATTTTTATTTTACCATGTGCATTTTTAGAAAATCAGATTTATAAAAAATCAATAAGTAGGAGGGAAATGGAATTCTTATGATCTATGTAGGTAAGAGGACAGACAATGAGGAACCCTGACTTTTAATTTCAAATCAAAGAGGAAGAGCAAAGTTGATGTGCCCTCTTGTGCTTTTCTAAGAGTTGTTCTTGACATGATGAATTTCCATTAATTCCCTTTGGAAAGAAGGAACTGACTGCTGAGAGAAAAAAGCTCCACTACTACTTCTTTTATTCCTTATGAAAAGAAGAATAAAGAGAGGCAGACATGAGAGGTCTGTTTCAGAGACAAAGAGTAATGAAGGCATGGTGAACAGGAACCTGAAGAGGATATTGAAATGAGAAAGAAGCTAGGGAGAAAGGAAGCCTAGCGACACTTTTGCAGAAGTAAAGGGATGGAAGGGTGATCCCCAGAAACTGAAAGATGATTATGTGTCCAGCATTTCAGAGAAGTGAATGGAAAACTCCTGATTGAAAAAAATAAATCATAGGAATCACGGAAGAAATTTACATGCCTTTTTTTACAAAGAGAAGGATTTAAATGAACAAGTTAGTAAATCAAAATGCTTGACCATAAGTATATATTAATATAAATATATACAAGCATTTACAGATTGAGGAAAGCAGTTTACTTTTACTGTCTCCCTGCCCTAGACAAAGGAGCAACACTACAAAGAAAGTATTCACCCCTTGAGACCATTACTGTGACAAACTTGCTCCTGTGACAGCTGGACACTGCAGTGGAACTGAAAAGATAAATGTTTGCCCAATGAATGTACGAATGGGTAAATGATGTTAACTTTCGGCTAAATAAATGGATCTTAACAGAGATTTGTTAAAACTTTTCAGAGAGAAAGAGAGTTGTATTTGGGAGGTTTTAGACAGTGTTGGATTATTTTCTTTGAGTTGAGTTAGTCCTGATGGCTGACTTTGAACAGGTAAAAGTACCTGATGTACTAAGTGGCTGCTGTTTACACAACCTGGGTTAGCAGCTGACACCAGCTTCTTTCTGTAAGATTCATTTTTGGGTGGATGAAACTGTTATCACCCAACCACGTTCATTGCCCACTTCTCAAGAGGAAACCAAGACACTGAAACAGCAGGGGTTACAGTGGTCAAAGAGTTTAATTTTGTAGGACACCAAGTGAGGAGATAGAAGAAATTTCTCAGATCTGTTTCCCTGAGAATGTAGAGACCAGGGTTTTTAATGGTGGTTCAGCAGGCAGGGGACTGGGGAATCGCTATTACTGATTTCTTGGTTAGGGGGTGAAATCATAGGGGTATAGAAATTGTATTGTGCTGAGTCAGCTCCTGGATGGGGTTTGCAAGACGAGTTGAGTCATTTACTTGGTATGGGTCACTGGTCTGGGTGGGTTCATTGATCTACTGGAATTCAGGGTCTAGAAGATATCTCATAGACCAGCCTTGGGTGTCACAAGGGTGATGTTATCTATGGGAGCAATTAAGAAAGCTAATAATCTTTATGACCGTCAGCTATGTGATCTTGATTAGCAAGCAATTATAGGGAAGCAAGCTAGGGAACAATGGCTAGTTATTGTTTTTAACTATGCCTATGCCTTTACAGAGTTCAGGCCCTTACCATAGTTCCCACCGTGTGGCCTTTTATTAATGTTATAATATAAAAGGCGGTTTCAAACTTGTACTATATTGGACTTTTTTATTGTTTTTGAGACAGAGTCTTACACTGTCATGTGGGCTAGAATACAGTGGCGTCATCATAGTTCCCTCAACTTTCAACTCCTAGGCTCAAGTGATCCTCTTGCCCCAGCCTCCCAAGTAGCTGGGGCTACAGGCTCATACTACCACACCCAGCTATTTTTTTCTTTTTTTTTTTTAGTAGAGACAGCGTCTCACTCTTGCTCAGTCTGGTCTCAAACTCCTGAGCTCAAGTGATCCTCCCACCTTGGCCTCTCGGAGTGTTAGGATTACAGGCATGAGCCACTGTGCCTAGCCAAATATTGGATATTTTTCACTGTGACATTTGCTAGGATCTGTTTCAGGTAATGATTTTTCTATGGAAATCAGGGAAATAGCAATGTTTAAAGGAATGGTTTTAAAAACTCAGTAAAATAGTTAACAAACAAAAATGCAGGAGAAAAAGAGAAAAAAAATGAATTACAGAAGGATTATTAGAACTTCGTCCCGAACAGCAAATAAATCAACCATATATTCTCTAAAAAAAATCAAAACCAAAATTAGAGAGTAAAATTTCATAATCATTTCAATTGCCAATATACTTATTTATATGACATAAAAATTCATGTTGTAAACAACATGGATTTCTCAGAATTTACAATGCATTTCTTAATTACCTTTCATTCATTCTTCAGATTTTAGCTTGATGTCATTCTATTCACAAAAATTTCATGGATAGCATCGCTCCTTCCTTTTGAGTTGGCTTTCCTTCTTACATGTGTTTTTATTGTTCCCTTAATTCTGCTAGATTAGAACTGAAAACATAGCCATTTATAATCCCTGTTTGACTGTGGGCAGCAACCATGACTATTTTTCACTGTATCCTTAAGATTTGGTATAGTATATATCGATTGCTGATACGCAGAAAATACACATAAAATATTTAATGAATAATATGAACATTTATAGAATGTGCATTATAAGAACTCTGTATGTATTGCATAATTTAATTCTCATAATAATCTTTTGAGTTAGGAAAAATTTTTTACCCTTTTTAGGGATAAAGAAACTGGGCTTGCTAATATGCCCAGAATCTTATGGCTAATAGGGCAGAAATGTCCAGAGATTATATCTAAAAAGGGCACAAGATTCATGTAAATAGTGAATTCTGTGGGCATAATACATAAGAATAATTGGACTCTTAATTGCAAAAGAAATTTGAGAATATCCTCAAATACCTGCTTGAAAAAATTACTACTACAAGTTGCTTTCCATTCATAGGTATTTTGAGTAAAGGTACAAGAAGCATAGAACATTTATTTATGAAAGGAATATTATTGATTTATATTAAGATCTTAATTATTCCAGATGTTGTTCAAATAACCAAACGATTATCTCTTAAGGTAGAACATAAAGCAAAGTTTGGGAATAGCAGGAAAGCCTATAAACAAAGAGGTCATTTAGTTCTACAGCATGAGAAACTTAAGTTTTTATGGTTTTTACTTTCAAATTTGTATTCATGAGTTGTCTGAACCCTAAGACAGCTGTTAAAATAGACCATCAATAATGAATGACATATGGAATGAGGACAAAAATAGGATGTTAAGAGATAATGATCAGGACTATGAATAAGAAGTATCAGGATGACAACAGCTCTACATTCTTTAAATGACATGTGGGAAAACGATGACTCATATGGGGAAAATCTATCCTCCTAGAAAAACACAGTTTCTCATTTAATAGTGAATGGATTTAAGCATGAGAGAGAGGGAGAGAGAGAGAGAGAGAGAGAGAGAGAGAGAGAGAGAGAGAGAGAGAGAAAGATCTCAAATATTGAATCCCAGAGTTGCCACCGATAAATCCTTCTGACTTTGGGTAGTTGTTCTGTCATCATCTCAGTGTTGTCCTCTGTAAAATAGGTTTATTTGTGAGTTGTCATAAGGCTAAGTGGCTTTCATTATGCAGTAATCTACTTGCAATTTGTTATAATACATGTTGAATATATTTCAATTCTAGCCATTTTCCCCCATTTTAGTGTTATGCTTTACAAATATCAGAGTGCTTATTTGATTTTCACAATACCTCTGTGAGTAGTTACTTAGTTTTTTTCTAGTGAATAAACTAGACTCCAAATATATTTGCATTATTTTATATAAAGGAAATCATAAAAATAATAGCTAATATTTATTAAGCACATATGTGTCAGGCACTACAGTAAGTCGTTTATGTACCCAACCTATGTGTTATGTGCTCTTATGTTTCCCATTTAACATGCAACCAAACTGAGTCTTGAAGGAAAATGTAATTTTACCAGAATTATAAAACTTATATATGGTAGACCCCAAATAAACCCATGGATATTTGCTCCATCCCCCAGTTAAAAGTGTTTGATGTTGTTATTAATCAAAGACTCCATTACTGTGCAGACCTTTTACAAACTGTTTTCATATACAATGCATTTTATTTCTATAATACTGTGAGGTGTGTATGACATATATTATTTTATGGCTTGGATTGTTATAACATTTTAATTGAACAAATAGTGATTTAGATAAGCAAAGTCATTGCCCAACCTTATTGCTTAGCTGGGACAAAGCCTGTATGAGTTGGAGCTGGTTTCATACCACTGGTGAGAGCCAATTATGGACATCTCTTCTCAACTCTGCATTTAGTGACATTATGATGGGAACTGGAAATCAGCCATGGTGGGAATATGTACACCAGTGAAATTGGCAAACACTTCAAATGAGTATTTCCTCTCTACCCAGAGCCGAATTATCAGCATACTCACCATCGACATAGTTATCCGAGAAAGGCAATCTATATCAGCATGGGACAGATTTAATTTAGTTCTACTCTGATCTTTGTTATTTCTTTTCTTCTGCTAGGTTTGGGGTTGGTTTGCACATCCTTTTCCAGTTCTTTGAGAAGCTTCATTAGATTGTTGATTTGTGATCTGTCTTTTGGATGTAGGCATTTATGAATATAAAATTTCCTCTCAGGACTGCTTTATCATTTAGTTCAAAGAATCATTTTATTTCCATTCTAATTTCCTCCTTAACCCAAAAATCATTTAACAGAAGGTTGTTTAGTTTCCATGACTTTGTGTAGAGATGAGAGTGCACCTCTTGTTAGATTAATGAGAAGCAGAAAAGAAAGGATGCTAATAAGCTCAATCAGGAATGAAAAAGGAGAAATTACAACTGATACCATGGAAATACAAAATATCATCTATGAATACTATAAAAAACCTCTATGCATATAAACTTGAAAATGTGGAGGAAATGGACAAATTCTTAGAAATACACAGCATCCATAGGCTCAATCAGGAAGAAATAGGATTCCTGAATAGACTAATATCAAGTACCAAAATTGAAGAAGCAGCAATAAATAAACTTCCTAAAAAGAAAAGTCTTGGACCAGATGGTTTCACACCCAAATTTTACCACACCTACAAAGAAGACCTGGTGGCTATCCTGCAGAAATTATTACACAACATCAAGAAGGAAGTAGTCCACCCCAACACATTTTATGAAGCCAACATCACCCTGATACCAAAACTAGGAAAGGATGCAACAAAAAAAGAAAACTACAAACCAATATCCCTTATCAATTTACCAGACTTCAAGCTATAGTACAAGGTTATAGTAACTAAAACACCATTGTACTGGCACAAGAACAGAGACATAGACTAATGGAACAGAATTGAGAACTCAAATATAAAACTATCCTCATATGACCATCTAATCTTTGACAAGTCAGACAAAAACATACACTGGGGAAAAGAATCCTTATTCAATAAATGGTGCTGGGAAAATTGGATAGCCACATGTGGAAGATAGAAACATGGTCTGCACCTCTCACCTCTCACAAAAATCAACTTACAGTGGATAACAGACTTAAA
>VBSM01001265.1:17637110-17663829 GCA_008086735.1 Cheirogaleus medius
CTAGGGAAAGAATTTATGAAGAAGACCCCAAAGGCAATCACAGCAACAATAAAATAAATAAAGGGGACCTGATCAAACTAAAAAGCTTCTGCACAGCCAAGGAAACTGTCATGAGAACAAATAGCCTACAGAAGGGGAGAAAATATTTGCATGCTACACATCCGATAAAGGGCTGATAAGAATCTATATAGAACTCAGGAAAATCAGCAAGGAAAAAAATCAAACAACCCTATCAAAAAGTGAGCAAAAGACATGAACAGAAAATTTTCAAAAGAAGACAGACTAATGGCAAACAAACGTATGAAAAATTGCTCAACATCTCTAATCATCAGGGAAATGCAAATCAAAATCACAATGAGATATCACTTATCCCAGTGAGAATGGCCTTTATCAAAAAGTCCCCAAACAATAAACATTGATGTGGATGTGGAGAGATAGGAACACTCTTACACTGCTGGTTGGACTGCAAACTAGAACAACTCTGTGGAAAATAATATGGAGATACCTCAAAGAGCTACAAGTAGAATTACCATTTGATCCAGCAATCCCATTACTGGGCATCTACCCCCAAACAAAAAGACATTATATAAAAAAGACATCTGCACTCAAATGTTTATAGCAGCATAATTCACAGTTGCAAAGATGTGGAAACAACCTAAGTGCCCATCAATACATGAGTGAATTAATAAAATGTGGTATATGTATACCATGGAGTTCTACTCAGCCACAAAAAACAATGGTGATCTAGCATCTCTTCTTGTATTATTCTGGATGGAACTGGAGCCCATTATACTAAGTGAAGTATCACAAGAATGGAAAAACAAGCACTACGTGTGCTCACCATAAAAAATTGGTATTAACTGATCAATGCTTAAGTGCACTTATAATAGTAACATTCATTGTGTGTCGGACAGGTGGGAAAGAGGAAGAGAGTATGGGTATATTCACATTTAATCTGTGTGGTGCACACTGTGTGGCTATGGAGGTGCTTGAAGCTCTGAGTCAGGTGGGGAAATGCAATATATGTAACCTAAACATTTGTACCCCCGTAATATGCTGAAATAAAAAAATAAAGAAAAAGAAAACACAGGACAGAGAGAATGATATCTTTATGGTGCACTATTTTTCTCTACTTCTTTTTATTTTTATTGTGTTAAGAACTGTTAACATGAGATATGCTCTCATAACACATTTTTAAGGATGCAATATATTTTTGTTGACTATAGGTACAATGTTATATAGCAGATACCTAGCGCACTTTTCTCTTGCTTGACTTAAAGTTGCAGTCTTGCTTTATTGGTGTTGATGTGATGTGTAATTGTGTGTGTGTGTGTGTGATTTAACGTCTGTGTACCTATTTATACCACCTATACCAACTCCCCACTAAATTGTAAAGTCCAAGAAAATAGGATAGGAATCACCAGCAGACATCAAGTTCCCCTTATAGTCTCTAACTCGTAGTAGGTATTTAAGTGAATGCAATTTGAAATAATGTGTAACACATTGACTTAACAACTGATATACTTATTTATAGATATGAAGTGCAATAGTTTTGAAATTCTTTACTTACTGTCTTTATATTATAATTTTCTTTATTAACTTTTTGTTCAAAACAAAGGGAAACTCATGGATTCTAAAAGATGTTCTGCCACAGTATAAAAACACCAACTCACAAATCTAGAAATTTAGCTCTCTGTTTATTCATGCCTAAGTAAGAATTGCCTTCATATAGTCCAATGGTTGAAAAAAAGAAAAAGAAAAATGATATTCTGACACATGAAAATTATATGAAATTCAAATTTCAGAGTCCATAAATAAAGTTTCATTGTAACAAAATCACATTTATTCAGTGATATATTGTCTATGGCTGCTTTCATACTATAAGTGTACAGTTGAGTGGTTGTGACAGAGTTCATATGGCCTGCAAAGCATAAAATATATACTATGTAGCTCTTTACAAAGAAAGCTTGGCAACTCCTTCTATAGAGAATCATACTCTTGTTCATCTGTTTCCAGTGTTGGTGAGTTTACTTCTTAATGAAGTGTTCCTTCTATGGTGAGACGGCTGAATTATAATAAACATTTCTCTTATATTGAGACAAAATCTTACTCCCTGAATATTTTATTAACAAGGGTATAGATTGTAGTGAGGTGAGAGCCTGATCTCTGTAGCCAAATTGACTTAGTTGGAATCTTGGAACTGTTCTTCTCCAACTATGTGTCCTTGAACAAGTTACATTACCTTTCTATGTCTCATTGTCCTATGTCTTAGAATTTTTATGAATGTTAAATCACTACTAATATTTATACCTTTATTATTATAGTGACATGATAGCTTCTACAGGTAAATGTACATATAATTTTTTTCCTGAGGAAAGAACTCAGGACTTTTATTATATTCACTATGGTATTTTGGACTCTGAAAAACTAGAACTCTTCATGCTATTAATATTTTACTTGTAATGAAGCAAAACCTTCCATATACTTTGTACCCAGTGTAGATGAAAGTTTGGCTTTCTCCTGGGGTGTCTGCTGAACATATTTTCAAGAGCCCATTCTTAGAGAATTGTCTTCCTCCTCTCTTCCTGTGACTGAATTTTGCAATCTAAACCATATCCCTTTTCCAGAATGTAGAACAGAATTCATTTTTCTGCCTTACTTCTTCCTCTTGATAAATTATAACTGCTATATTGAGAGATGCTATCACTCTCTAAAGATAAAACTCTTCCTGTCAGGCACCACAATCGTTTCCAAGGCAACTCAAATAACTTGCAGGGACAAAGTTGCTCTCTGTTCTTCTTCCTCACTGGGAGAGAAAATTTCTATGTAGGTATTATTATCATAACTACGGAAATGAGATGTATAATAAAGCCACCTTTCTTCTTCTGGCTACCTCTGTTGACTATCTCAAGAGCAGTTTGAAAATAAAGCACTGTTGCTGAATGAAAGGTGCTTTCAAGAGCTATACTGAATTTAAGATGATTGCTACCCTCTTGTCTTCAGAATCACAGTGAGTCTTGGAACCACATAGTCCTTCACATGAAAGGATGACCCCTTACAAAGCAGGATAAGGTGTAGTTTGAGTGGTGAAGGAGAGGACACTATTTTGTGGAAAGTGAAGAAGGGAGATACAAACAAATAAACAAGGTATGAAAAAAAATACCTTCAACATAGCCCAGACAAGTGTCTGTAATTCTACCTTTGGGTTTTATTCCTTTGCTTGTTGCATTCCAATTTTGAAATGTAGGTATTTATATTGAGATATGACACATTTACCAAGTATTAATCATAACAGCAGAACTTAGTCCCTTTTCTCCGGCTGGTTAGGGACTTCTGAGTACTTTGATATTCAGTAGCTAATTCTACCCTCAGAACTTAAATGAAACTAATTCCTCTGTGCCCATCCAATTGCTGGGAAGGCAGTCAACTCAAATGAGCCCAAGGCATTCTGGTCCTATTTAAAACCATGACTGCTTACTGATCTCCATCACACTCACACCCCATCCCCCAAAAAACTTTGATCTCACTCTTGAACTCATTGCCTCTTTATTGTCAGCTTATAATCTTCATTTGAAAATTATATATACATATATGAAAGGGTTGACCAACCATTTAATACTCTAGGTTTATTCAGCAATAGTAAAACATAAAGACAGAAGAAATCAAGTTCACTGAGGCCTAGATTAGCATTAGTATTTTATAAAGGAAGGAGGATTTTGAGTTCAATAAAATGACATCTAGGTGTTTAATTTGTTTTGTGACTAATTTATACAGACTGTCATTATAGAACTGACCATATTTCCTCACATATGTTACTTTTCCTGTATTCCTTGTATCTTCCCCTCTGCTGTCCACACTCCCAGATTAGCAGTTTTGTGAAGTCAAACACTGTTCTGTTTCTCTTTTGTTTTTGTATGTCTATTCATATGTCATTATACTGCTTGGCACAGACTAGGTGTGCAAAATATGTGTTTGTTTATTAATTGAAGAATGTGTACATTTTGATGGGCCAATGGGAGAGAGAACTTCCCATATTCTAAGTTTCTTGTATAGACAACTAGGCAGATTTTAAGTGCACCTATAGAAGAAGACAGCATTTTACTTGGAGGCCTTCCTACAGTAGGCAATGGAAAGCCTGACCTGTGACTTATTGTAATACTTTGCCATTATTCATTAACCTCAGAGTTGACATTCACCCTGTGCTGAAATGTACTTCCCAATTTCTCCTGGCTAAGTGGTTGCTTGAGTTGTCTTTTGTCATTTCTCTAGCAGGGTTACTTATTTGAAATAGTGATTTAGTGGTTCTAATTCTCTTTCTCTCCATGTAAACCCATCACATGGGAATTTTTGTAGCCAACTCCACTTTTTCTGGGCCAATGTCATTTCCCCCTGCTGACCAGGATTGTAGTAGAGAGGAATGTTATAAAGAAGCACTTGAGCTTCAGTAATGAGTGTTGGCTCATCCTCCTCAGCCTAGAGCAATGTGTTGTTCATAACCTTTGGGGGACTGATGAAAAGGTTGTTTCCTTGACAGTTTTCATTTGTATGTCCCTAAATTCTTGTTCTGTAATATCAAAAATGAAAACTTTTTTCTCCATATGGTAGATAGGATGATGGGGATGCACAGGAGAACTTTAGGTTGTTTTTAGATCATACTACAGTGGTTATAAGTAAGGGATTGTATGTCAGAACAATCTGTGTTTGAATACCAGTCTGTCACATACTAAGGAGTTCTGGGACCTCAAAAATTATGGCTTAACTATTCTAAGATAACTTTTCATACATGAGGTTGAATGCTTAGAAAGTGTTTATTGGAATTCACTAGTATTTTTCCTATGTTATTATTGCTTTAGTTTCTTTTTCTGTAAAATTAGGATAATTTTGTCTACCTTAAGTATTTTAATGGTGGATGATGAATAAGGTGATGAATGTTACTTCTCTATGAGCACATAAGTGTTGATCAATTAGTATCAATGAGAAATTAACACTGGCTTTACACACTTCATTTGAAAAATGGAAAAGCAGGTGCAACTACCTAATTCATTTTTTTGAGGCTGATATTAACCTGTTTCCAAAAACAAAGACAATACTAAGAAGGAAACTATAGGCAAACATCCTTCATTATGATAGCTACAAAAATACTTGATGAAATATTAAGGAATAGAATATAGCTATATATATATGAATTATATACCATTGCCCAGTGAAGTATATTTCAAGAATTTAAGACTGGTTTAGTGTTTGAAAATATATCACTGTAATCTACTTTAGTAACAAACTAAAAATAAAAATTGCATGATCATATCAAAATATGCAAAAAAAGAGTTTGCCAAAATTTAACACATATGCATGATAAAAATTTCGGAAAAACTGGAATTGAAGGGATTTTTTCTATCTTGAAAAAGATCATGTTAATAACTGATATCTAAAACTATACTCAATGGGGAAAGACTGAATGCTTTCCGAATATGATCAGAAACAAGACTTGGGTATGTGCTCTTAACTTTTTAATTAAATATAGTGTTGGAATTTCTAGCCAATAAGGCAAGAAAAGGAAACAAATGACATGTAGTTTGGGAAGGGGAATAAACATTCTTCTCAAATGCATATGTAACATTCTTAAGTATAAATCATATGCTATGACAAAAAATTAATAAATTTAAAATAGTTGAAATAATACAATAATACAAAATATGGTCTTCAATCATAATATAGTGAAATTAGAAATTAATAAAATAGACATTTTTGAAATTTACAAACACATGGAAATTAAAGAAAACTCTATGGGCCAAAAAAGAAATAATAATAAAAATTAGAAAATAAGATAAATGCAAATGAAAATACAACAAACCAAAACTTTGAGGATGCAGTAAAAGCAATGATTAGAGAAAAAAATTAAGGATGAAAAAGCCTACGTTATACAGAAAGACATATTTTAAATCAATAATCTTAATTTTCCACTTTAAGGCATTGAGGAAAAATGCAACCATGATAAATTCAAATTAAACAGAAGGAGGGAAATATTATAATAACAACTAGAGTTGAAATTAATTACATGGAAAAGAGAAAAACAGAGTGAATCAACTAAATCAAAAATTGTTTATCTGAAAAGATCCACAATGTTGACAAACTTTTAGTGAGATTGATCAATTTACCAAGACAGAATTACAAATCAGGAATGAAAAAAACAGTCATTACTACTGACTTTGCAGAAATAAAAAGTATTTTAGGAAAATACTTCAAACAACTTTATGTACACTAATTTGATATCTTAAGTGAAATGGAGAAATTCCTAAAAAGGCATAGATTACTGAAACTGAGTCAAGATGACTCAAGATCTAAATAATCCTATAACAAATAAAAAGATTGAATTAATAACTAAGAAACTACACTAAGAAAAGCACAGACTCAAATGGCTTCACTTATGAAGCTTACCAAACATATAAAAAGATGTCATAGTTTTCTTTTGACAAACTCTTTCAAAAAAACAGAAGAAAGGACAATTCTCATATCATTCTATGTCCAGTATTACAGTAATACAGAAGCCAGAAAAAATCATTAAAAAGAATATAGACAAATGTCTCATTAATAGTGACACATAAATCATCAACAAAATTTTAGAAAACTGAATTTTCAGCAATAGGCAAAAAAATTATATGCCATGAACAGGTGGGTTTTATTGTTGGAATGCAAGGTTCGTTTGACATCCAAAAATCGATTAATATAATACATCATAGTCATAAAACAATGGACAAAAATCACTTGAGCATCTCTATAGATACAGAAAAATCATTGAACAAAATTCAACTCTCCTTCCTCATATATACACCCAACAAACAAAGGAAACTAAGAAAAGACTAGAGCTTCCTCAACCTGAGAAAGAGCATCTATAAAAAAGAAAATACACAGCCAAATTTGTGCCTAATGTTGAGTGTAAGATCAGCAATAAGACAAGGGACTGGCTTTCATAACTTCTATACAACATTGTAGTGGAGTTTCTAGTGTGGGCAAGCAAGAAAAAAAGAAGACATTCATATAGGAAAGAAGAAAGTAACATTTTCTCTAATCACAGATGAGAAGTGTTCAAGAAGATGGGGAAAAATTGAAATCTCCATATGTTGCTACTCAGAATATAAAATTGTGCATCCACTTTGGAAAAAGCTTACAGTTCCTCAAAAAGTTAATACATAAGTGCCCTATGATATAGCATTTTCTTTCCTTGTATATACTCAAGATAAATTAAAACACATCCAAACAGAAAATTTCTGATGAATATTCATAGTAGCATTATTCATAAAAATCAAAAAGTGGAAACTGCAGAAACTGATCAACTGATGAATGGATAAAAAATGGTATATTGATACAATGGGACTAGTGAATTAGAGAAACCACAAAAGATTTCTTAAAAAGATAGAATTTGGCCTGGTCATTAACGAATTAGTTATATTTAGTCTGGAAAGGGAATTATCATTTCTTGAAAGAAAACAAAGTCTGTGTCACAGAATATAAGGTTAATGGAAAGTTGTTCCTCTTCTCCTCTGTCACATCTGGTCCTTTCTCCTTCCAAATTTCTGTTCCTCCTGTGTGCTAGACATTAAGATGAAAGACCATGTAGGGGAGTGTGTAAGATTAAAAAGACAAATTCATAGATGCAGAGAGTAGAGCACTGGTTGCCAAGGACTGGGTTGTGGGGGAAATAAGGAAAAGTTAGTCACAGGATACAAACTCTCAGTTATAAACTGAATAACATCTGGGGATGTGATGCACAACATTACTTGAAATTTTCTGAGATAGATCTTAAGTGTCCTTACTACACACACACTCTGGTAACTATGTATGATTACAGATGTAATAATTAGCTTGATGTGGTAATCACCGTGCAACATGTTCATGTACCAAATTGGCACATTGTACGCTTTGAATATATGCAAGTTTTATTTCCAAATTATACCTCGGTAAAGCTGGGGGACAAAAAAGTAAAGGGCTCCAGAACAGAGTGCCTTGTTGAAATCACAGCACTTTTATTGAGTGCTCTTGTGTGCATTCCATGATCTCTTAACGATTCACAGTAAGTGGGAATGATAATGAGATGCATTTCATAGAGCTCATTGAAGAGTATATGAATTAACAAATGAAAATCACTTAGAACAAAGCTTGACACATGGAAAGCACTCAGTATACTTAGTAGTTATTACTAGTGAACAAGATCATAGAGAATACCTTTCTGTGATAGCAATTTCTTCCTTAACCTCTGAAGCGTGTCACTCAATCTGATACAATGAAATATAAAATTACGTAATTTAGCAATTTGCTGATTCCAAGAAATCTCAGTATGATTAATATGAAGCTCATAAATGTCAGCCATACACACAAAGAGAAATGCTGGGCTCACTTCAAAATGAATGAAAACTGTAGTTTAATGCAATAACTACTAACCTTTCTCCATCATTTTGATATTAGGTTTTTCCTATGTTCAGGTATTTTTCTCCTAAGAGTTATATATTTGAGCTCCAATATTCTTAAACACTTCACAAATAATACAAAACACACCAGTGTTTCTTGACATCTACATAATACAGAAAAATTCAGTTAACAATGCTAATAAAAACAATAATCTCAAGTTCTGAGAATCAGTCTTTAGTTTACAGCACAATTATTAAGTAAGTAACATTTAATAAATTATAGTTAATCTTCACTACAACAACAGTAGAACTACTTTATGTTGTAGAAATTTAAATTAACTCATAGGTCACCGAAGGAAAAAGGATTCATTACATTTTTCTGGAACTTTGTACTTAGAAAAAAATTGTTTCAGATATAAAACTTGCCACTCATAAGAAAAGGTGTGTATTATTGCATTCATTTTAAAGATGATGAATCTAAGATATAAAGACTTGCTGTGACACACAGAAACTCATAGGACTATAGAGTTAAATAATCTGATCTCTTTTTGCCACAGTGCAGTATCTGACCTTGTGATTAGCACACAGAAGAAACATAAATATTTATTGTATACATGGATTAATTAACATGTGACAGAATGAGCAAATATCTACATACATCTCAATTAAACCTAAAAGAGATACAGAAATTTATTAGAAACAGAGAATCAAAAGGTTTACCAAATTTCCAGGGATTATACAGCTGGTTCTATGGCAGAGATGAAATCAGGACAAATTCTTTTGATCACAGCCTTCCATACTCTTTCCAGGGCCAGTGGCTAATATTGTACCTAGATCTTTTTTAGGACTTAACATTTTCATCTAAACACATAAAGGTTAATATGAATTATGACTCATGTGCACTTTCAGTTGGCAGACAGTGAAAAATTAGAATCATCGTTATCTTTGCGAGGTTTGTTGTATTCTTGCAAGGTTATATTCTTGCCCTAAGAAAAATGCATTGTCTGCAATGAAGAGTCACAACATAACAATTTAAAAATCTGCCTAAATCTTCCCCAGTCTAATTTTCCCACCATTTTAAGAACCTTCCTTTATCTTCTTTATCTTTATCAGTGAATTATAAATTATGGTTCACACAATAAAATGACCAGTATATTATATAATACAAGGGACCATACCTTTATCCGAATTAATAATTTCCTTATATGGTGTCCTAAGAGGAGCTATCTGAGAGAACCAGACGTAAAATATTCTTCCCTTGATTATGTTATATTCAAATTGGGGAAGATATACAATAAAACCATAAACACAAAATTAACCTAATTTGAAATGGTGATAAATAGTACAAAGGACATGCCATTGGGAAATGTCATAGACAGAAAATTTAAGGTTGGAACATGGCTGGAAAAGGTGACCAAAGTGTGATTCTAAGGTGACATATGAGCTGAGACATAAATGGTAAGCAGAAGGCCATTATGCCAATACCTGGAAGAAGAGCATCCCAGGCAACAGTCAGCAAGTATGAAGACTCTTAATTGGGAATAAGCTCAAGGTTTTAGAGGAGCTATACGTGAAGGGCAATGTGACTAAAACACACTGAGTGAGGAGGCAGTCCTAGAAGATAAAATCTGTTAGGTACCTGAGTACCTAAGAGTCTTTTAGGTATGGAGATTGCATTTTATTATGGCATCATGTGGTTTAGCAGCTGAGAAGGATGAATTGATGAAAAGGGAGGAGAAAAGAAAGGTAAAAGACAAGACTGACCTTGAAAAGGGAGTAAGTTGTAAGATCCAGGGAAAAGTAATGCTTATAGGATTTGCATAACATTTATTAGGTGAAATCTGATCCATTGAACTTCAGGGCAAATAGTGGTAAGTTGGTTGAAAATAGATTGGGCCAAACTGTAAAGGCAGAAATACAATTATGTTGTGTTGTATAAAGTATTGTCCAGGGCCTGCTAATGGACCTGAGCCAATGCCAAGCCTGAGTAGTGTCCATATCTGTCTCCATCCAATTACAGGAGCATGGTATGGGTTGGGAGGAGAGCCGGATGAGCCAGGACAGGGCACATTTAGGGCAACGTGAAGCTCCTGGAGGGGTGGGAATAGGAGTGAATATGTGTGAGGATAGAGAGTTTGGCACAGGTCGGCAGTGCAGTTCAGGAATGGAGCCAAAGTCAAAGACAAAGGTGCTAAGCTCAGGTGTGTGGTTCAAATAGCAATTAAGTAGCAGTCAAAAGATTAAAAGGTTAACAAAGGAGAAATACCTCACAAATGTGGTCATGAAAGGTGAAAGGATGTTGCATGTTGCAGATTCCATGGCTTTGTGGTAATCTTGGAAATGTCAACAGCCTTATGGGATCAGACACTGACACCCATGTTCAGATGATTAAAAATTGGAAATCTTGCCTTGCCTATGTAGCATCTGTCAAAAACAGCCTGGAACCATTAACACAGGTGCCGCAATCTATTTGTTTCAGCATCTAAGTTCTATTTTTAAGAAATGCACTTTATTAAGATAAGAATATTAGGTCAACATATACCTTTAATCTTTATAGACACCCTTTTTGATATGCAGTATGGTATGAGGAGCCAGCATATCAATATGCAGAACATGTGGTCCCCACCCCAGAGATAATAACCATCATTGCTTCCTGCCCAATCTGATCTTGGCATTTCAAATGTATATTTCAAAACCAAATAGGCTTTGCTTCCTGCCCAAGGTACTTCAGAGCCTGTCATCCTGGCTCTCTTCCCACTGGCCCACTGTAATATGCAAAAGAGGGATCATGTTTAAATTTTCCAGTGCCAACTGGCTGATTTCACTCCCTCTGACACAGTATTCAATGCCAAGACCTCCTGTTCTGCAGTAACAGAGAAGGGAAGGGTCAGCCAAGAATGATTGCAAATTTACCATAAAAGAGCCATTGTAGCTATATTCCTTTTAAAAATGAAATTGCTTATAACTTTCTTATACTTCCATCCCAGGAAAATTTCCCGATTGCATTAGTTAAGTTCATTTACTCGAAAATTCTCTCTGAGTGCCTTCTTTGTATTGAGAACTGTGCTAAATACTGTGTATACAGTGTTCATTGATATATGAATATACTGATATTAAAATCAATAACAAATTATATAGAAGAAACCATCAAGGTGCAATGATAGATAATAATGAAGTGATGAAATAGAGGGAACCAAGGACTTAGGCAAGCAAATTCAGAGGAACCAATCTGAAAAAAGAAATATTTGCATGTGTGTACATATCGTTTCTTATGTTTTATGTATTCAGCACCCTCCATCCCATGTTCTCCCACCCCCTACTCAAGAGTTTGTAGATTCTTAGTCTGGTTTAGGCATCTTGACAAAGAAATTTTAATGGGAAGAAATAGCATGTCCATCTTATTTCTAACACATCTCTACTGACTATAGTAGCTGCTTTCAGCACAACTGCTTTTGATCTTTAATAAAGGTTATAAAATGTAAGCTTTCCTAAACAGCTATTTTAACAATAGACAATGTCATCTTAAGGATAAATGTTAGCACTTGTGACATATAAGTAGACAGAATACTAGTAAGTATGCTCATTACCTCCAAATTCTGACCATTTACAAGAAAGCTTTTTAAACAAGAAACAATAGAGGATCTTTAAGAAGTGTATTTCTGGTCCATGCTATAAAGGTTAGCAGTTTTGTTAGGTGTACACTATTTTGTCATACAGAAGCAGTATGGATTGTTGCTTCACTGATCCAATGGTGACTTGAAGCAATAACCTCTATGGTTTTCCCAACCTTGTCCACAGTTCTTAGTCACAGGAACTAAGACCCTCCACCATGTCTCTGTTGTCCTCAAGGCCACAACTCCAAATATATTAGCTAACATCCCCAAAGGGATGTTAATATATCTTCTTATTAGGCTCTGTATCCATGTCCCAAATTGACCTCTCTCTGTCAAAGTGTCATCCCTTGTGTCTTCCTCTAGGGCTTTTATGTTCCTTCTTAATTTTGACAACTATAGATACCCTCTTCTTTCATTTGAGCTCAGCTTTGTATCATTGTTTTGTTCCATTTTTCAGCATTTCTAAATTTTTAGCAGGTGTGTGGGAGATACAGCCAGTTGGGGGATGTCTGCATTAGTTCAGGCTGTTTTGTTGCTTAAACCAGAAAACTACCATGTGAAATCTTTAAATGTTGTTTCTTCAAATGTCTTAATAATGCTGGTTGCACAAAGTTTGAAAATATGAAATTAATTTTTGGACATACAAATGCATAGAATATTGTGATCTTTATGGTGATTTGAGGTTTTATCAATATTACTCATTATCACATTAGATTAGCTACTGTCATTTGTTTGATATGGATCAGAGGTTATAAGAGAGGAGATTAGGAAGCAAGAAAACCATATTACCACAGGATCCAAGGAGTGTGAGAAGAGAATGGTCATGGAAAGACTGGCAAACGGGTGTAACACTTCCGAGAGCCCATATATGATATATTCTGACAACCAATTTTAAAATAAAATCATTGGTGACCTATGAGAAAACTATTTTAATGAAATCTATACTCTGGACTCACATTTATGAAAAATGAAATTTTCCTTGCCTAATTAACAGTACCCATTCAATTTATTTACCAGTTGTTCTGGCATTTAAAAATGACAGTATATAGTTAAAAATCATTAAAAATATTCAACTCTGAGTCAAATCAAATACACACGGCCCTCTGAATCAAACACTTGTTTTTTCCCCCAAAATAGCTCATCTGACAATCTTTCCCATCTCAGTTAAGGACAACTCCATCCTTCTAGTTATTCTGGCTAAACACATTGGAATTAGACTACACTATCCTCTTTTCATATTTTGCTTATATATATTTTTTTACTTTTATGTTTTTCTTTTTAGAATGTAAACTCCATAAAGGCAACATTTTTTTAGTGTTTAGCTCATTGCTTTATTCTCATCAACGTATAACACATAGTAAGAAAGCCTTCAATTACTGTTTGAATTCAATGAATGAAATTGCTTGTAAGAGCAATTAAGAAAGTATATGAAGCATCATATTGATGTAGTAGCTTAATCAGATATCAAGCTTTCTAAACAAGAGTTGTGTGCTAATACATATGAAGCTACCAAGATTTGGGCCTTGTTTAGCACTGGGGATTAAGTAGAATTGCAAGTAGGATCTACCACTTATAAGATAACTTTTACCAAAAATCTTTGTCTAGTTATCTTAGTCCAGATGACACTTCTCTCTGCTTTTCATGAAGCCCCATTGCTTTTATATAGAAGAAAATGGAATAGAGTAACTCCTTGTTCTTGGAGAATCTTTATAAAATGCCGTTTATCCACATAGACTTTGGAAGGTCCTTGAAACTATGGAGCCCATTTATTTTATTTTATATCATTTATGTTGAGTCAAAGATTTGTTTAAAAGAGTTGGAAAAATTTATTCAATATATAATTGATAGAAAAACTATTTAATTGTAGTAGGAAGGCCGATTATAGAAATAATTAGGTAATCTTAAATTGAGAGAACTCTGCTGACAGTCTCCTGGGAGACATTTCCTTGGCTTCTGCCAATTCAGGTTGAGACCTCTGGTCTATGGCCAAAAGACTAGCTTTCTTCACTTGTCCCATATCCATTTAGTCTGGCAGTTTCTTGGCTATGATATGAAAATAAACTTATATTTTTATTAAAATTGTAGATTTATGGGACACAGCCCATATCTACTGAATTAGAATCTCTCAGGGTAGAGCCCAGAAACTTGAAGTTTTAATAAATACCCCAGATTATTCTTTAATTCTAAAAATTGAGAACTGTGCTGCTTAGAGATTATAATGATGAGGATTTACCCATTTTATTTCTTCCAGACTATATGGTCCACTTTTCTCTCTATCGTTTGCTGAAATTAAAAGTTATAATCTAAGTATTTTTAACCTAAAACCTTTTAAAACAAAGAATGCTGTATAATTCCATCAAAAGTTTGATTTCAGTTGCTAATCAATTTCTTTGGACCCAACCAAGCACTTATAGTTCTGTCACTGTCTTAATGGCTATTTTGTACCCAGTATGATTTCCACAGTAGAAAATAGCTCTCTGTTGTAAGGTGACAAATGTTTCTAGACCACAATCTTGGTGACCCAAACTAGTGTCGTGGTGTAAATTTTATAATTTGTGAAAATATTACTAGCTACCACTTAAATGAACTTGGGGCAATCTGGTAATCTGATAAAATGGTTCCTCCAGTTGTTGGCAGGGAGAAGAGGCAAAATCAGCTTTTATATAAACTTGTGAAGTCAAGAAAAGTGTAAGCTCAGATCCTGTCATTTGCAAAATGTTGAGTTTGTAAGCACAATAGGAAATAGGCACATAGCAAAGAGTTAGGTTCAATAAATTACCCAAGATACTTGGATTCTAGTGGAAAAATGATGAAATTATTTCTGCTGAACAACTTCTTATTGATTTTTTTCTAGTTTCCAGAGGCTCACTTACTAGAACAAAAAGCAGATTAGATGGATGTGTCACACTGGGCATTACAAATGTATTTAAATGATTGTTTAAGCAAGAACAAGTAAATTAAAACTCTGCACTTTGAATAGCTCTATTGATTGCAGTATAAAGACCTATGTATAGATAACAAGCAAAATGAATTTAGAAAGCAAAGGGACCAAAAACAACAACAAAAAAAGACAAAAACAAACCAAGTAAAGAATTTTATTTATTTTATTTTATTTTTTTGAGACAGAGTCTCACTCTGTTGCCCCGGCTGGAGTGCCATGGTGTCAGCCTAGCTCACAGCAACCTCAAACTCCTGGGCTCAAGCGATTCTTCTGCCTCAGCCTCCCAAGTACCTGGGACTACAGGTATGCGCCACCATGCCCGGCTAATTTTTTCTATTTTTGGTAGAGACAGGATCTTACCCTTCCTCAGGCTGGTCTCGAACTCCTGAGCTCAAACGATCCACTTGCCTCGGCCGCCCAGAGTGCTAGGATTACAAGCGTGAGCCACCACACCTGGCCAAGTAAAGAACTTTAAAGGCAGGTTTTTAACTTCGTACATTTTATCAGTGCTATAGAACTATTAGTGTGGTATCACTAAATAATGTCAAAGGATGTGTTGAGTGGTTTCTAATACATTTTAAAACATGAATCTTATAGGGAAAGATTCTTATAATTTGAAAGGCTTTGGGAAATAGATCTGGGATGTCTTAGGACAGAATGAGTTTCCAAAATTTAGAAGTGATACTTTCAAGACTCTCTTCAGTGGTTCCCTACTGCCTCTTCTCTGAAAACACTAAATCTGTATATTAGTGTTTTAACTGAACCAAATTCAAACAGAAGTTTGGCATAATCTCATTTTCATAATCTCATCAACTGGTTAATGAAAAATTACCAGTTAACACTATGGGATTGGTCACTAGTAAAATACAAAGCCACTTACCCAGTTCCAGAAGTCAAAAAGAGGAGCAAAGTTTCAGTTTAATTCAGTCTGATAATTTTGAGTGAAGTAGCTTTATAATTCTATGGAAATGTTACATTTATTTTCAACTAAAAGTATATTTGGCTGGTTCCATCATTCCAAACCACTTTTTCTTTTTTTAGTGGGCCGAATGTGTGGGAATTTCCTGCTTTCTAGGTTTACATGATTTGCTATTAATATATGAATGCCATTTGTTGATACAAAATTGATATTTATTATTTTGTTGACACATTACAGAAAAATATTACAAGCATTCAGAGGGACTCGTTAATGGAATTACTAGTTTTGCAAAAACAATATCATAAAAATTCAACTGTTTAAGATAAAAGTTAATCAATGTAGGTTAATGAGCTCAGGAGAGCTTCTTTTGTATATTAGAATTAAAAATTTGCTGGAGATTCTGTTGTGCCAGTATCTTTAGTCTTAATACTGGCAAAAATAAAAATATACTTAGGTCTTAATCTCTACAGGCATTTTACAAATAATATTAGAAATAACCTGAATAGTATAAATGAATGAATATGAGGTGATCAAACAAAATAAAGTTTCTTTCTATATAAAAATGATATACTTTAAATAAGAACTCTCATCTGATAAGCATTTAGAATTGGATAATTATAATAGTAATATAATATGCTTAATTGATTGAGGGAAGTGAAATCATTTTCTTGATTTCTCTTTCTCTGTCTGCCTCAGTTTTCTTAATATCTTTCTCAAGATGTTGTAAACATTAAATAAAAATAATTATTATTCACGATATCAAGTTAGAGTGAATATTTTGTTTTCTTTCTCTTTAGTAAGTGCTATTCCTCTTTTAGACCTGTTTTTGAAGAGTATATTTTGAAACCTGAAAATTCTTCTAGATATGCAATCTGCAACCCACATCTGGATACAACAAAATCTTATCTTCTTATTGAAAGGTATTACTTCTCATTTTAGAAAAGTAGATCTATCCAGCTTGGGCAACATGGTGAGACTCTGTTTCTACAAAAAAATTTAAAAAATTAGCAGGCATAGTGGTATGCACCTTTGGTCCCAGCTACTGGGGAAGCTGAGGTGGGAGGAATGTTTGACTCCAGGATTAGAGGCTGCAGGGAGCTATGATCATACCACTGCACTTCAGCCTAGGTAGCAGAGCAAGATCCTGTCTCAAAAAAAAAAAAAAAAAGAAGAAAAGTAGAATGATCTATCATTTTATTACCTTATTTCAGAAGATTGTATAATATATTATTTTTTACAAAAATGTCTATGTTTTAATTGTTATAAATAATAAATGTTAACAATTTATTATCTCATGAAAACTTATATAGATTTTTGTTTTAATCAACAAGATTTATTGTCTCGCACTTCCCTGTGGTTCTGTCTCAGGTTCTCTCCTGAGTTTGCAGTCAAGCTGTCAGCCGGGGCTCTAGTAATCTGATGGGCTGGGGGGTGCACTTCTAAGTCTGTTCATATGGTTGTTGGCAGGCCTCAGTTCCTTGCTTCTGCTTGCTACATGAGTCTCTCTACAGGCTGTCTTAGTATCCTCGTGACATGACGTTTGGCTTCTTTCCCAGAGTGAAACAGAGCATGAGAGAGTGACCAACACAGAAGCTACAAAATCTTCTATAACTGAATCTTGAAAGTGACATACTCATTTCTGCCATATTCTGTTGGTCAGTCCAACCAACTTTGTAGAATATGGGAAGGGATAAGATTTTTTTCAACTGAATGATAAGAGCAACACAGGCTCCCCAAATCTCTGGAATATAGAAAAAGAAGTGATAAGAGGGAAATGCATAAAACTCAATGCCTACATCAAAAAGAAATAATAAGGAAAGGTAGTGTAATTTTTATTTAAAAAACCCAGAGACATTTGCAGATAGAAAATTTGCATTCATACCAAGAAGGGGTAATTCTCTGTGGAGATGAGCACTGAGGAAAACTCTGACAAAGGAGACATCTTTGTTTAAATCATTTTAGTATTTTCTTCATTGCCCACTAATCCTACTTGGCCCCATAGGGTTATTTTTTAACTGGCTTAGATGCATCACAAATCAAATCATCTCAGCCCGGCAAAGCCTATTATCAGTGAGTCTATCAGGTTATAATTTTTATTCTTCAATTTTCTCTTCTCTTCCTCCCAGTTTTATAAGTCTGTATATATAAGCATTTGTCTTAAATGGTTGCTATGTAGGCCTCGCTGGAAATAGAGACATGAACTAAAAGTCCTTTTAGTATCTTTTGATCTCTTTTCAGTTCTTTATATCCACTATCCTGGAAAAGAGTCAATATAAAAAATCCAGCCATAACATTTTTAATATTTGTTTTTCTGCTAAGGAAAATAAAATTGCATTAGGTTTATAGTTATTGCCATCATTTTCTCCAAGTTATTTCTAGGCCAAGATGACTTTTACCATTTCTAACCTGATTTTGAAAATACCATTTATCCTGCCAAATATGATTTTAAAAAATGTAGATATACCTTCTTTGGTACAATTAATAATACTCCAGGCCATTAAGAAAAGAGAAGACGCTTATTTACTTAGAATTCTGTTTATCCCATCTTCTTTTCCCTCCCTCATTCATCTATTGATCTTCAGCTAGGCTTTTGAGAATGCAAGGACATGCTGTACTCTAGCTCCATACTAGACCACAAACAGAGATATAGGCAGTGCAATGAGAGTAGGTGAAAAAAAGCTATTCTCTCCTGTTCAAGAAAATAGAAGTGGCATCCTGGTAAACGTTCAGAAATGCAGTCTCGAATTTAGCCTAAGCATCAATGTGTGCAAAGTATGATGACAAGTCCATGCTACTTATTCACCATTATTATTTACATAAGAAAAAAGGAAGCCTTGGGTTAAAGAGCCAGCGTCGTCATAAACATAATTTTGCTTTCCTGGGGATTTGATACTTAACCTTCAATGTCATCAGCTAGTTAGTTCAGTCTTCTGTTCTAAACAGAGGTCTCTTCCTGAACTGAAGTTATACCATGAAAAGGGAATTTTTCATCAGCCCCAGGCTACCAGGATGGCTTTTAGAACACTGAGAGAGGGAGAACTAGATGGAAAACATCTTTAAATCTCACATTGTCCATCCAGCTGTACTTTCAAATAATGCCTTTGCACCTTTGATTAAAAGCAACTTCCTAAACACTCTATCTCTGAGGCTCTAGAATTCATAATTAAGAAGTTTTAGGAATTTTACTCTTTTATCTACTAAATTCAAAACTTCCTGGAGATTAAAACTTTACTGAGAATAGAGAGAAAAAATACCCTTAATCCAGGAATGAGAATTTCATCATTTTCTTACTGTCATATAAAAATTTCAGAGTCTTTCTCCCTGTTTTAAAGGAAAAATGCTTTGATAATCCATAGCTATGATGTACAGGTTTTTTTTTTTTTGTATTTATACTTGCCTTTTTATTGCAAGCATCTCAGTTCTATTTCATCTTCCTATCGTAAATCATATGGGTTAGTGCCCTGGCTTCCACCTGTTTTCTTTGCTTCTGAATGTTTTCCTTGAATCTCCTCCTGTACACTGTAATGTGCCTCATTTTAAAATTAACCATGTGTATTAGTCAGGGTTATCTAGAGAAACACTACCATATATTTAAGAACATTTACTTAAGAAATTGGCTCATATGATTACAGAGGCTGGCAAGTCCAAAATTTACAGAGGCAGTGTCTCAGCTTGCGTCTTAAGGCTGGAAGCTGCTGTAGCACCACAAAGAGCTAAGATTACAGTGTGAAGTCTATCAGACAAGCAAATTCTCTTTTTGGAGGAGGGTCAGCTTTTGTTCTAGTCAGGCCTTCAGTTGATTGCATGAGACCCACCCACATTATGGAGGGCAATTTGCTTTACTCATTCAATTAATTTAAATTTTAATCTCATCCAAAAACACCCTCTCAGAAACAGCAAGAATAATGTCTTATTAAATACACAAACTTGATATTTAATGCCTTTTACACAAGCATTCTCATATTGTTTGTTTAGTTCAGGGTTGGGGAACCTTTTCATGTTGGAAGGTAGCAATGATTTAGCTGTAATCAAATAAGGCCACATTCAAGAAACTTCAATTAGATATACTTAAAAATGTACAGTTATTTTCTAAAAATCTAACTACTATGTACTTCATAATTTCAAAAAATAAAAACTGTCTGTTAATTTTAAAATTAATGAAACTTTTAATGATTTTCTTATGTCTGTTTTTTGTTGGAAAGCACTTGAATATTTGGTTGCAGCATGGAGGTCTGCAGTTTCAGTTGATCCTCTAGATGGGTATCAGTCATTTATGATTTTAAGGATGTTTTGATTTGGGTTAGGTAGGATAATGCAGATTCACAACAATAGGCAGTTGAAAAGCAAGTAAGCATTTTTCTGGCATGTTGTTGAAGGCATGCGTATTCTACTGTATTTTTTCATATATCAGTTGGATCTTTCTTAGCATTAAGCAATGGCTTCAAAATGTAATCTACTGAGAGCTCAATCAATGACATTAGTAATTCTTTAGGTGCCTTGGTGATATCAACTAGGGGAGGCTGAAATGCTAATTTGAATGTGATGTCATGATTCTCAAAGTCAGAGAAAATTTCATTGTATCCTCCAATTAATAGGTCTATAGCAACTACATATTCTTCAAGTGATTTGCATATATCATCCTGCTCATGAATTATCTTTGCTAACCAGGGAAAATATTCATCCAAAATTTTCTTTTGAAGAAGAATTATTTTGAAGAAAGATAGCTTTTTCTGATATGCTTAGATTTTTGGCCACATATCATATATAGACTTAGTTTCACATTGCAAAGAAATATTCAAGTTGTTTTGATTTGACATGATATCACACAGAAATGCTGTATTCCTACAGAAATCTTTAAAAAATTCACATTGCTGATTCTGCTCTTCCTAAAATTTAATTATCTGTCCTCTTAGAGGTAAATTTCTGCTTAACCCTATGAAAGCCAATGCACTTTAGAATGATATGGCAAATTCACACTGAATACCTCATTATTCAACTTCAGCTTGTTATGAAACTGACAATGTGATGTTTCATTTGTATGAATATAGTTAACAATACTTATAACTTGTTATAAAGTGTCACTTAAAATAGTAGCTTTAGCACAGGTATTTTTCTGATAGAAGATACAATATAAAGAAATGAGAACATCTGGAACTTTTAATACTTTTTTTGTTTTTTTATAGGTGCAATAAACCCTTCATGTTTTCCTGTCATGGAAAGTGCACTGTTTGTGCATACACTCACTAAATTTACCAAATTCAGTCCAACTTCATGACATTTACCTTGGAAGTTGTTGAAGATGTCTATTCCCCATATTCTGTTTGTAAAAGTGCCCAAAATGAGTAACTCTTCCTAGCAAAGAAAATCTTTTATGACACAAATGAAGTATAAACCTATGCTGAATCAGTAGTATCAGTTGATTCATCCGAAGCAATTGAATAATATATATTTTCCTTCTGAATTGTTACATGAAGTTGTTCTGTTAAGTTGAAGGCTAATTCATGCTGCTGATAAGTTATAGTTTTTCTTGAAAAAGGTATTTGTTTGCACTTTCAAATGTTATCGGGGTCTAAGCATCCTACAACTTTGGCAATGCATTGTTTCACAATTTCTATATCACTGAATGGCTTCCCTTTTTTTTATTTTGAGTATATAAGCTACTTTATAAATTGCTTCAGTGGCATTATTTCCAGTTCTTATTGCTGCTTGAAAGAATTGTCTTTGCTTTTGCTTTTCATCTTTTAATTTCTGTAATACAACATTTTGCACCTCTTTTAATTTAAAATATTTGTGGTTCTTATGACTGTCATTATGCTTACAAACATTGAATTTCTTTAATGTTGATGTTGCTATATCACAAAGCAAGCAAATTGTCTTATCTTTAGCAGAAACAAGATAATATTGAAATTCCCAGTCTTCATTAAAATATCTGTTTTCTTCCTTTAGCATTCTCTTGGTCTTTGACATGAGGAGCTGTTAAGCAGACAGAATTAAAAAATACTGCAGAGCTGTGCAACTATTCATAAATTCCACTTCAAACAGAAACACAGTGCACCACTGTCAACTGCTGATAACAGACTGGTGTACTCGACCCCCATAAATTCTTGCCATCCAGCCTCATGTGGTAGTGGTGCCAATTAGGTGGGCGAATTAGACCTAATCATGAGTGTAACAGCCAATTTATCCCTTATGGCTTACTAGTGTTCTAATTGTGCTGGTCAATCTAGGAGGATTATTTCATTGAAACTTATTTTATTCTTTGGTATTTTAAATACATTAATTTTAAAAATAAAATAAAAGTATAAAAGATGAATTGTATTAATAAATTATATTAATAAATTAAATTGTATTAATAAAAATGAAAGGATTTGTTCTGTAAAATTTGGATTCAGTCAAAAGGCCATACTGAGAGAACTAGGAGGCCACAATTTCCCTACTCTGGTTTAGTTATTTACTATGTCTTTATCTTTTTAGATATTCTTTATAAATGCTATGTAGTTGACTGATTGACAAGCTTCCTTCAAAATCCTATCTCTTGCAAAAGTGAAATGTAACCCAGTATCCTATCATTGCTAATAGTAATAAAAGCTAACTTTCACTGGGCATTTGTAATGTGAGAATTTTTTCTAAGCACTATTAATAAATTAACAAATTTAATACTTACAATAACTTGATAGTTTGTTGTATTTTGTCTCTATTTTATGAATTAAAAGTAAAGGACAAAGAGCTTTTGGATCTTGACCAACACTACTGAGGTGGTAATTACAACACAGATTCTGTCTCTAAAATAGTATGAGAAGCTAATTCTTACACATAACCAATTGTCTACATTAGGAGGGAGAGCAATGATGGGGTATTTATACTTTTGTTTAAAGTCTAAACTTAATCTTGGGTATATGAAAGATTCTGAACATTACAAAAATGGAATATTATTGGCTATGAACTAATTACAGCTTATGATGCAGCTAATCTCCCCACCCAGTAATTCGGAAAGACATTTCTTTAAAAGGCATATCCATATGTCTTAGTGTCTAACACATGACATGGAACACTGTAGGCTTCCCAGAATATTTTTATTCTGAAATGTAAATATAAGTAAAAATATGAGCATATATCTATAAAGCTTTGCCTTTATGTAAACATCCAGAATGTTTGGATCAAATTTTTTGGAGGGCTATGAAATGTTGTGATTCTAAATGACCAGCATGATTTGGCTTAATCACTTGTTCATACTTAGATTTAAACCAAAAAGAGCCACAAGACACATAAATTTAATGATTTCCTTTGACCATCAGCAGAAAAAAAGTATGCTGTGATTTTTCTTCTTTTGTGTCACTAAGAATTAAATTCAGCAAAAATGTTATCCACTGGTCATGAGTTATCTCTTTTACCTACTAATCAGCAGCCTATATATTATGAGATATCAAACACTGTTAAATTTAAGATGTCTAACTAGTGGGGAGTAAATCTAAAATAGACATTTTTTAGAATATTAATAGTGGTATTTTATAATTACATAGTGCCCTTCATTCAAGGATTTCAAAAAAGCTTAGAGGTATGAATTAAGCTTCCTTGGAAATTTAATTTTCTTTTTAATATGTGTAGGGGGCTTTGGGATTTCATTATATACCATTATATATTAGAGATGCTTTAAAAAGTATTTTCTATTTTACTAATTTAGAAAATAATTGAGAGATCCATGACTAAGCAAGTATATTACCTTTCTAACAAATTTTCCATACATATAATTTAAATATTTAAGACTTCATCAAATGTAAATGTCCAATGTACTTCATAGGATGGCAATAACTAAACTCCAACTTCCAGGTATACTTATTCTTTCTATCTTCATAGTCACCTTTACTATGAAACATTTCAGTTCAAGGTACCTTGTATTATAAATTTTTGTTGTTACTTACTATTCAAATATTACATGACATATATTAAGTGTATGAGAAATCTTTTCCAAGATCATTATTTAGATAATGTTCAACTTTGAAAATGCCTACATTCTTACTTTCCCAAACTTTACTAACATAAACTATATATTTCTTTTAAACTTTCAGGTCTATAGGTAGATGAGACCGATCATTTGGGGATTATTTGACTTAAATTTAAATCTCTTCACTGCAGTTTACTAGTGTTTTGGCTTTTGATATGACAAAATCTCAATCTTTAAGTCTCAGTTTCTCCCCTCTAAAGTGGATGAAATAATAGAACCTACCTTCTAAGATTATAGGGAGGAGTGAATGGAATTGTGCATGAA
Source organism: Cheirogaleus medius (assembly GCA_008086735.1). NCBI lineage: Eukaryota > Metazoa > Chordata > Mammalia > Primates > Cheirogaleidae > Cheirogaleus > Cheirogaleus medius. The sequence goes on from VBSM01001265.1 coordinate 17,661,253, forward strand.
GAACTTTGCCCCAACCAACAATTAATTTTATTTGCTCATTGTTGGTAGGTATGGTAGATCACTGGACTCTACCTCCATATTCCATAACAATGTTAGAGTAATTGACTTCTGAGATTTAAGAATAATGTTATTATATATAAAGACATTATTGCTGATGGGTTCATTCAGAACAAAACACTGTTTAAGGGAAAAAAATGTGTCTTAGTTTTTTTAGTGCCTTAAATGTTTATCAGGAAACAGAGTACAAAATGACAATCAGTAAATATTTGATGAACAAAAAAGTGAATAAAAATTGAACAATAACAAAGGAAATGGTTCTATACTGATCAGCCCTTCTGGGTGCACATGAGAGGATGCTTCTTTCTCAAAGGGTTTACCCCATGCATAAAGGCATTCTATCAAGGAATCATATCCATTTTCATGGCAATGTGACTTTTCTTATAAAACTCATGCCCTCTCGTTTTACCAATAGCCATGTGCATGCTGTAAATTCCTGTCCCCATCATATATTCCCTTTAAGATTAGACTTGATTTACATATGAGAAAAGTGGACTTGGAGTAGTGGCTATTTGCTCTGCATTATACTATGTAAACAGTATAAGTTTTAATTTAATACAAAATATAAAAACAAACAAAATATAACAACAAAATGTCCTATCCCAGAGAGTGATAAAACCAATTTTTGATTCTATACTTATGGTCTAGGTATTGACCAAAAATTTGGCCATTTCTCTCACTTTGCTTTCTCCAGTATTCCATAGCTAAATTTACCACTGGATATAACTTTTAGATACTGAACCCCGTTCTCTTCCAGAATCAAACCTGATAAGTATAGAATGTATATATAACAATCTTCTTCCCTACTACCTGGGGGCCTTGCTGCCAAAAGATCCACCTAACTGGGAGTTTTACTGGATGCCTATATTTAGCCACAAGGGGCAGGATTCCTTATCTGCTTTACCCCACAATTTTATTACCTGTTGTACCAGATATATCCTTATTTTTATAGATTAGTATTTAAATACATTATTAGGATTTGGTATCATTATTTAATGCCTGTTTCCCTGAGCACTTGGGAAACCTTGTCTAATTTTTTTTGTTCTATTCCCTAAGGAAAAATAAATATCCTTTCCCCTTATCTTCTATAGATGCAAATCTGACATCCGTTCCTACTAAATGAGTTTCTTGAAGGAATCAATTCAGTTTGGTTCATTCATTAAGTCCTCTTTTCTTCCTAATTGATTCCCTTTAATCAATAGCATTTAATATAGTGACTTAAACACATATTGTGGGTAATCCATACCTGTTTGCTGAATAAATAATTAACTATTCCATTATTGAGCTCAGGGTTTTGTCAAATACATGTTTGAGGCTGACATCCCACAGTTTCTCAAGATAGTTTCTGAGGTTTCCTGTGGCTACTACGAGAGGCAGAATTATGAGCAGAGTGGTCTTATGATCTGACCTACATAACATGTTTTACATTTTCAAACAAAACTCCAAGGTTTTTCATTCTGAAATTTGTTTTTCTACACCATTATTTAAAGCCTCATTGCATTTTTTAGTATCTACAAATTCCACCTGTGCTAACCACCATCTGTGCACTGCAGCAATCTCATCGGCAAGGTTCCAGGTACTTTTGAGAATTTAATACATTTTCTGATGACTTGTGTATTTTTATGTATAAATAAATGAATCATATGAAAGTGGAAATAGTTTCACAGTAGCCTTAATATGATGCATACAAAAAAGTGACATAAGGAAAAAAACTTTTATTTTGGAGGAAAATTAACAAACTTCTCAGTCCCTTTGCTTTGTCTAGTACTAACAAAGCAATTTTCTGAGCTATTTTTAAAAGGAATTTGTTAGAAACATCTCTTTCCATTTGTCATTTCACAATAAAGTGTGATTACTCATCTCTTCACTTTTAATTGAAATTTTCTTCCTTATACTATTTTCAGACACATTTGTTAAATCCAAATATGAGGGTTTTAGAGCAGAACTCAATTCTTGTCCACTTAAATAATCATTCTTTATTGCAAAACTATGTATTTTTGTTATGTCATTGTTGATAAAAAAAACTTTCTTTATGTTACAAGCTCTTAAGAATTATGTTCAAGCTGTTAGTGTAAATAACAACATATAGATTCTGATATTATCAAACATATCAGCTTTGCTTTAAGATTTAATCACCCATAAACATTATGTTTCAACTTTTCAGTATTTCTCCCACATATATTAATTTTAAGAAGACTTTGAACTTATGGATTTATTTTTGAAGATTTGCATATCACCACAATACTAATATATCATAAGGGTTTCTTATTTTTTCTTAAGATTTTTACTATATTTTCTCACATTATTTTCTGCCTAGGCTTTACTGTCTATATTAAATAAAATATAAAATTAATTTATCATTCTTACAATTCACTATTGCAAGGTCTTGGAAACAACCCAAGTGCCTGTCAATTCAGGAATGGATAATTAAAATTTGGTATATGCTCTCAATGGAATATTACTAAATTCTAAGAAACAACAGTGAATTAGCACCGTTTATGCTATCTTGGATTAAGCTTA
>VBSM01001265.1:17675898-17687767 GCA_008086735.1 Cheirogaleus medius
GGTGACTCTGTCTCTCTGTCCGGTGGGACTACGGGAGATCCCACTCTAACAACGGAAGGTACAAAGAAGGAATCTGAAAGCAGGAGTCCTCCAAAGGATGAAAAGGATAGCAAGATGAGTGAAAAAGGAGTACATAATAAGTGCTATCTAGGGTTTGATGACTAAATTTAACCTGAATAAGTTTAGAGCAAGAGAAATACATTTTGTGTGTGTGGTGTTATGTGGTGTGTATACTCCAAGTAAATCAGTTTGGATGTGTTAATTTAGGAAATATTTTAGTAAAATATGGTGCTTTATTTTATCTTCTGTCTTTGAACATTTTGATCAATTAATGTTTTATTTGTTGTAAGTGACTGTTACGGTTAATTTTATTTATTAACTTGGCTGGGCCAGATAGCTGGTAAAACACTGCTCCTTCTGGGTGTGTCTGTAAAAGTGTTTCTGGAAGAGATTAGCATTTGAATCTGTAAACTGAGTAACGAAGATTCCTGCTGCCGCCTGTCTTTGTATTATTTCATTCTATACATAAGGGTGGAGGGCAATTTGACAAAAGACAAATCAACACATTACAAAGTCATAGACTTTTAGATCAATGAGGAAACCTGAGAGAGGCCTACTTAATCTCTGTAATGCTTAAGATATACTTAAAATTGTTTTGTAAATAAAGATCCAGAGAACTCGCAGGGTTAGTGGACTGACTGAGGGCACACAATGCATTGCTGGCAGTGCCATTAAAAACCTGAGGGCTCTGAGCCCCAGATCCATGCCTTCTGGTCCTAGTGCCACCAGCTGCTCCCTAAGGAAGGTCCAGCAAAGTACAACTTAAAAGGAAGTTCAGAAGTAATTGGTTGGATGGAGTTACAAGAAAAAAGCCTCAGGGAGGAAAATACTTTTATAGGCTATATAGCTGACATTTAACTATTTGTTTTGTCCCTGACCCTTATGCCACAATGTACAGATTTTTCCAAGCCTCATTCATCTAGAACAATAAGAAAAAGGGAGTGGACCAAAGAAAACTTTACAGCACCAAACCAGTGACATGGCTGGGTTTTCTGATTGGTCACTGCTCAGTCAGAGCTTGAGTAGAAAACAAACCACAGTATTAGAAAGGAGTTTTGTTTCTTCCTCTAGAGAGAAGGTAAACATCTAGAATCAGAAACTTCTAAAATTATATCTTTTCTCTTTTCCCCATTTCAACCTTTCACTTCTTAAAGTCTTGAGATTTGAGATCAATCATGGCTAAAATGGATTTCAGGAATTTTGCAATGTTTCATTTAAGAGATAAATAAATAAATAAAATTTACTGGAGAGACATAATTGTGTCTCTTTTCTTTTGGTATATATTTATTTTTTGTAGTTATTTTAAATCGGTATCTTTGGATAAGTTTCTGAGGGATCACGGTTCTCTCTACTTATACATTTGCTTTTATATGTGCATTTGCTGGTAATCTGATCTACTGCTATGTGCATGAAATTTATAAAGTCATTCATGACCTTAATTCAAAGTAAAAACAAAAATGAAAATGAAAACACTAATTGAAGGATAATATCATGTTATTAATATACACATGAAAATATAACTGTATAGGTACCAGAATGATCAATTGGGTTAGTGCATTCTTTGTTGAAGGAAAGCCTATACTGGAAACCCAACTATATATATTAAAATGTTTAGCTTCATGAGCATAGAAGTAGAGAAAACAATCTTGGGTAACCTCAATGGCTTGTTTCAACCTGCAATAGCCTGTGAAGCATGTATATATTTATGATAATACAAGACCTGCCTACCTGTATGATAATACAAGAGACCAGAGATATTTTCATCCATCAGGCATCATATATTCTTACCTAGACAAACCTGGAAAATTGTTTTTTGATGATGACTATGATGATGATGATGATGAAGAAGACTTTATTAATTTTTTTAAGATTCTTAAAAGATTCATTTTCTATAACACTTTGTATTACCCAGAGGAAATTATTATACATGTGAACTGTGCAAGTCTCAAGATGTAAGACACATTTTTGAATGATTTAATGGCACAATTTTCAAGGTCTCTGATATACAAAAATTTATCCTTTAGTTTCATTATCGTGTGTGATGTTACAATTGTACCATGTTTTATATTGATCATATGAATCTGTTCATTGAATCTATTTAAATATATTTGACCTTTATTTCCTCCATTTCTTTTTTAAGTCTCAAAAATGTTCCCTGAAAACATTCAGGCATTGCAAGTTGAGTCAACAAAGGAAGAAAATCTAAGTGCCAATGAGTCTAAGTCTCAAGATGTAAAATATGTTTATAAAGGATTTAATGGCATTCAATGTAAAAACAGATGTAAGCACTTAAAAAATGTTAGTTAATGCCACTAGGAAACTTATAATTTGCAGAGAATATCCATTATCTAAACATTGTGCCTGAAAGTGTGAGAAAGCAACTGTTCTTTGGATATGAATACCACAGTTTAGCTTAGACTGGTTAGACCTTCTAACCAGGTCTTTAAGGTTTTGTGAACATGAGCTCTTAGAGAGATGAGTGGGTAACCAGTAGGCTAAGCAACCTGCCCGTTCCCGCAACTGTGACATAGAAAGCTGTTAAAATATAAAAAAGTCAGGGTGTGATTCTATATTCTCTTCTCCAACAATGAAATAAGACCAGCATTACAGACTTAGCATACTAAAGAAAGAGAAAATTTTGCTTTGAAGTAAAAACAGGAATTTTCAAAAAGTATAAAATTTGCTCTGTGTTTTTGAACAATTTAAGAAATGTTGGCCGGGCGCGGTGGCTCACGCCTGTAATCCTAGCACTCTGGGAGGCCGAGGCGGGTGGATAGCTCAAGGTCAGGAGTTCGAAACCAGCCTGACCAAGAGCGAGACCCCGTCTCTAAAAAAAAAAAAAAAAAAAAGAAATGTTATAAAATTTAAATTCAAGGACTTTGCCAGAAATTTTTAGTTCTTTCCTGCCTAGAAATGAGAAAGAACATTGAATAAACTCAAACTCAGCTCTTCAATGTGCATGACAGATTTAAAAGAGTGCTCAAATATTTGCTGTTTGAAAAGAAATCAGGTTACAACTAAAAGAAAAAAGGCAGGATATAAAAACAATTTAATCATTTCAAACTTTTTTCAATGATAGAATTACCCATAAATATTGCCTTAAATATTTTAGATATTTAAGCATGTACACAAATAATGAAAGTAGAACACAACACAGCTAATAAGAAATCAAAATAAAATGCTCCACAGTTTCAGAGGATGGTAGATTTATTTTTAAAAGGGGTAAAATAAGAAGTTACGAAGTCATCAAGTAGCATTTCACATTTGATCTGAATTTTGAAAGATAGATACATTATTGATAGTGTGAACAAATGTGCAGAATTAGAAAAATTAAGATATATGAGAAATGAATTCAATATAGCTTAGAGTATCAGATATATCTGAGTGCCATGGGATGGGATTCTAGGAAGAAGAGAGATTGGAAGTAGGTTGTGGAGGGCATTGAATGGCAAGCTAAGGAGTTTATACATAGGGAGGCAATGGGAAGTTGTTAATATTTGATTTGGGGAAGGATATGTATTTTTTATGATCTATTTTCCTGGAATATTTAAAAAAGAAATATCACCAAATATATTCCCTGTGAGAGGAAATATTTGAAAAGTTTTATGTGTTCTGCCATTGATTTATAGTGTGTACTTTTCTTGTAGAAAGTAGGACGTGCAAAAAATCATGCAGTTTTTTTGGTTTTGTTTTGTTTTACAGTTTCAAGTCCTTCACTTTTTTCTTTTGTCTGGCGGTTTTTCATCTCTCTGGCAACTTTTCACCCATCACTAATTCCCATAAGCCCAGTTTGAATCATTTTAGTAACCTGCACTAATTGGAAGCTCTCTCTCTAACAAACCCCTCCAGATAAAAGCTTATAGTGTATGTTCATTATAGCATAGGTTTTATTCTGAATCCAGAGACTGCAAAATCAAACACATTCAAGAGCCACATGATAATGCAAGTGAGCAAAATGAGCCAGGTTATAAGATCTAGATCAGTAGTTCTTATTTGTGGCTGCAGAATAATGCTACCTGAGGTGCTATTATAAAGTTCTTGAGATGTTAATATGCAGATAAGATTAAGAACCCTGTAAATCAATAATCTCAAATGTATGTGATCAGAAGAATCACTTAGATGTTTTTTGTTTTATTTCTTATTAATAAATATTCCCAACCATTGGCAAGAAATTAAAAATGAAAATAAGAACTGTGAATCCCAGGAATCTTTATTTTTAACAAAGACTATCTCCTACAAATACATACCTGATGACTAAGAGACAAAGGGGTTTGTGGGCCACAATTCGAAACATATAGATGAACAAATCTCTTTTAGTATAATAGTCATTAGTAAGCGCTTGCTTTCTTCTACCAAGATGTTTTACAGTTTAAAGAGGGCAAAGCGTTAATTAGACTCCATAACTATGGGTTTTCTGGAGAAGAGCATAGACTTGGTCATGTGTTTTGATTATGACTAGGTGGGAGTCATCCCCGAGCCCTCTCTTTGTCCATTATGAAACTATTAACACTACATATAAGACCATTTATGTAAAAAAGGCTGAAATCTATCAAAATGCAGATGTGTGATAACATTCCTTTTATACCTTTACCATAAGAATCATTATTTATCAATAGACTAATGGCTTCAGAAACAAAATCAAGTTCAAAGTGGGGATGGTAACATTCAATGCAAGAGTTACAGCTGTCCTTCTTGTTTTGTATAATGTCCAGCACAGTACCATATTTATATGTGTCTTTAATTCATAATAACTGTATTTAGAAAGAGAAGCCACACTGCATTTGGGACAAGGGGAAATATCTATTAGTTAGACGTCTATATAGTCCCAGGCATTTTGCTGTGCATGTCGTGTAGGTACCTTTATCATAATGAGAACTCTAAAATTTTATTTTAATTTTGCATGCAAGGAAATTCACAAAGAGGATATGCAATGTGTCTAAAGTCATCTGTGTGGTATTATTTTTTACATATATAATTATTTATATGTAAGAATTTTCTTTAAAGTTAGAAGGTTAAAACAATACACATCTATTATTTCTAAGCCTCTGTGGGTCAAGAATCTATGAACAGATGTAGCTTATTTGGATCATTTTGCTTCTGAATTTTTTATCAAACCTGCATCCAAGGTTTCAACTGATGTGCAACCATTTTAAGCTTGTCTAGGTCTCGAGGATCCACTTCCAAGCTCGCGTCATGGCTGTTGGCAGGGGATTTGATTCCTTTGGCAAATGGTTCTGATAGAATGGCTTTTCCTAGAGTGAGAGATCCAAGGGAGAGAGAACAAATACAAGACAGAATTCTTAGTCTTTTTATAACCTAATCTTGGAGAAACATACCTTCTTTTCTGCCATATTCTATTCATTAGAAGAGAGCCCAATCCACATTAAGGGGAAGAGATTTAAAGTTCCACTTCTTAAAAACAAGGAATATCAAAGAATGTGTGGATATATGTGAAAAAAATTAAATTATTAGCAGAAAGAACAAATATAAAAATATCATTTTATGCACTGGAAATGGATTGTCAAAAACGCATTCCAATGCTCCTTCTAAGATAGCATTAGAATGATAAATATGTAACAGTGTTATTATTTGGAAAATAGAAGCATTTCATAAGTTATTAATTAGCAGTGGACACAATTCGTTTGTTCAACATAAACTGGTTAGAATTGTGTATCAGAAAGAGTGTGAATTCTGTGATACAGTGTAGTCAAGGAGGTGAATGTAAAAAGAGTTCAATGCAGTAGATGATAGCAATGCTATGACAGGAATGGTCAAAACATTCTCCTGGGACACAGGAGAATTGCCCAATATTTTAGGACGGCGAAATTTGGAGGACAAATTAGGAAAATCACCCTAGTAGAAGTAATACTTAAACCAAGTATTAAAGTATGAGAAACTATACATGATGCAATTTAGACAAGTGCATTCCCTAAAGAGACAGAGTGAGTGGGAGGCGGGAGGTTTGGAGGGGTGGAAGGAGAGAGAGAGAGAGAGAAGGAGGGGAGGGGAGGGGAGGAGAGGAGAGGAGAGGAGGAGAAAGAAAGAGTATGGGATAGGATGTGAGAAAGTTCTAAACAAGGAGATTGCATTCTAGAGAAATAGTCTCAAATCTCAAATAATCTCAAATGAAAGAATACAGTTTGCACACAAACCTAGAGAGATCAGGAAGAAACAAAATAGTCTAGCATGCTGAGAGCTGTGTTAAGATTGCATATTGCAGGGAACAGGGAATGGGGCCCTAAAAAAAAGATAATGCTAAAAGGACAGGAAACTGGATGGAAAATCTTGCTTTCCACTGAGAATTTTGGATTCTATTCTAAACCAATGTTTTTCAGTTTTAGTCAGGTGAGTCTCACCATCACAATTTTTGCCAAGTCTTTATACCCTCTATGCTACCATTTATGCAATATTTTTAAAGTCTATTTTTACATGAATACATTTATTTAAAAATGAAATATATATTTTGAGTTGGGCATATTAATTTTTTATAATACACATTAAATATAAAACCTGTATTTACTATTAAGTAGCATGTAAGACGGATATTGAAGAGTTTAAGCAAATGAACAGTATGACAATATTAGTATTTCACAGAGATCACCTGGAGGCTGTGTGGAAGGTACATAGGAAGGGTACAAATGAGACACAACTTCCCAGTTGCATGTGCCCTGGACTGTGCTGGGCACAGTATTTTCTGGATGCAGAGTTTTGCTTAAACAAATCTCTGCCTACTTCGTAAGGATCTTCATAGTCTCAAACTCTGTAGCACAGGATATGGGTAATTTTGAACACAGGGAATCCTACAGTTTCCTTCTATGATCCCCAATAGAAAGAAGCAAATTCTGCTGTCTTCTTCTGGGCCTTGTAAAGAAAATGGAAAAAAAATTGTTTGGAGTTATGGAAACTACTGCTTTTTTGGTTTGTCTAAATTTACCCAGAATACTCTGAGTTGGGATAAATGTTGGCAAGTGTATTGACTTCTTTCAAAATATTATGGTTGTCATATGTTTCTAGCTCCATCTCAAAAATGAACTTGCTTAGCAATTTTAGTATTTGAGATGTGTGAGCCATAGTAGGGATTCCTAGATTAGTATTAAAGAGAAGCTCAATCTTAGTTACATTTATAAGTTCTACATACTGTGTATATCTTCTGGAAACATGGGAGGGCCATTTAGAAAATGATCTTAACTGTGGTTCTGTTTAATATTAAACAGTTGAAGAAACTCGAAATGGATCAACAAGAATTTAAAGGAATGTTCAATTTTCACTTTGGGATATGTTCAAATTACTTTAAAATGGTAGATAGTTTTGGCAATATTCTTTAAAAGATAGCACTGAAGTTACATAAAGAAAAAAAAATGGATGTTCTTGCTGTAGCCCATTTTCCCACAGCTCATAAATGTGTCTCATATTGTTTAATACCATAGCGGGAATTAAACTAAGGGATTGAGGGATTCAGACTTACTGCTCTATTTAAATGGGTTTTGCAATGTTTCCAACTCTTATAGGTGAAAACATTTTTTTAACGTACTAAGGAAATGAAAAGCAACAATAGCTTTTAATTAGCACTGGGACTTCATGCTCAGTTTCTTGTGTTATACTTGCTTACACATTTCTGACAGGGTGAGCTAATTTAACAATATGGTGTTGTCTAGGGACAATGAGAGGAGAGAATGAGTAGGAAAATATGTCCAAGAGCAGAGAACAGAAACTTCTGCCAGCTTTTTCAAATTAAAACTGAATTTTGCAATAATTTGTGAAATACTTGTTTGCTACTATTCCGTGTTCATTGTGTGGCATTTTTAGGTCCAGATTAATTATTGCCAGATATTTGATGTTACAAAATCATGTTAGGCCATTTATTTCCTGCTGTATTGGTCACAGAGATCATATACCATCATCACTCTGGGCTAAAATGCATTCATGCTTCAGACCATCTGAAAAGGTTGGCTTCTGGCTTTGTGGTATTTTTAAAGAAGAGGTAGTCTCACCTTCAGATATTGTAGAACTGATAGACAATTTCTGAGGTCTTTGGACCAAGAGGCTATTTTTTTTCTGTCCAGAATTAATCCTTAATATCTACCATCCTGTAACATGGATTTAGACCATGAAATGATATGACTGCAGTTTTATGATCTTAGCAGAAATCCTATGGATATCTTAAGAATAGTATTCAATGCTTGACCTATGCTGCAGAAAAGAAAAGAATAGTATTCATATTCATTTGGGGATATAAAAGTAAAGCAAAAAGTAGGAAATATGTAAGGTAGTTTTGAAATGTTGCAAATATGCAAATATATGGAGTAATATGATTCATAATTCTGTGACCCACCTAATAAAGACACATGTTGGCTCCTTCCTCTGATCCCATGGCACTTGGTTTATTCAGTTATTATAGATAGTGTCATCATCTACTTTATTTACTTGTATGAAGCTTTATTTATTCACTTACTTGTACGAGGTTTCTCTACATGAAGCAGATTGCAGACATTTAAGGACCTGGGCTATGAACATTTGTGCATTCACTTCAGCACCTCCCAATAAATGTCCTTGCCCTAAAGGATACACAGTGATATTTACTGAATAAATTACATCATTTTCAAGCCAGAGAGATCTGCAATTTCAAAAAATTGAAACTTTACTTTGAAAATGAAAGAGTTCAGAGATAGTGTGTGACTTCCTGGGAGTCCCCTGGTCAGTCAATGGAGAATCTTTATCAGAACCCACATGTACTACCCGCTAGTGTAACACTTATGTTATTGGCTCCATCAACGGGCATCAGCAGCATTGCTATGATTCAGGGTCTTATATTCCATCTTGTAACTTGTTTCTTCCTTACTATTCTCTTCCAATTTTTGACTTTTTCTTAATAGTTATATGGTAATAAAGTAGTACTTTTTAATAAATATGCAAATGGTTGTATTGTTAAAATACTTGTTCAATGTTCAAATGTATTCCCAAGGAGTATGATTCCTAACTCCAATTCCAGTTTTTCCCTTTGAAATCAATTGTACTTGTTTTTAACTGTCAAATCTTTGTATCTCTCAAATAAATGTTCAAGGAGAACTGGAGAGTGTTTGCTTTGTTTTGATCCATTTTGTTTTTTAATGTGTTACAAATAGTTCTTACTGTTAGAATTTCTGGCTTCCTGATTATGCATTTGACTTAATTATGCTGAGTTTTTAAAAAGTGCTAGGAAAAGGTCATAATAGTTATAATTGGTTTCTCTTGCCATGTAGAGCAAAGTGATTAATACCACTAATGGGGTTAGGTCAACAGGCAGGTAGCATAGAATCAACATCCAATAAGAGGTACCAATGAATAACTATTAAACCACTCCATCCACTTTATTTTTAAAAGCCCATTCAGTCACAGGACCCTTTGATACAGCTCCTTTTAATTACAAATTTTATTTTGATAAGTGATTCCTGTTAAAGAGAAAATGCATTGGGTCTTTGAGTTGATTTTATTCAGGCTATTGCAATAGGGAGGGCACCGCAGATAAGAAAATGGCATTATCTCATCAGAATGTTTGCCTTAGACTTTAATAGGGATGGGTAATAAGTTACAGGTGGGGTGATTAACAGTTGTGATTGTTTTGCAACCAGAGGATGTCTCATTCAGTTAACTAAACAGGAAATTTTTATCTCTGTGTAAATTAGTCTCAAGGAGACAAAGTTCTTGCTATATATAAATAATTACTCATGCAAAAAAGAATGGGAAGTTGGCTTGTGATGAAAGGGTCTGTGTCTGACCCTCTAGCAAGTTTAGGAAAAAGAGAAAAGGTCTATGTTCAGCCTTCTCGTTTTTCAATGGGATGTTTGCATTGAAGCCAAAAATATTCATGAATCATAAAAATCTTCCAGCTTTCTGGGATAATATTTACTATGAGGAAGATTTCTTATCCTTCCACTTCTCCCCATTTTATTAAGATACAAGCATCAGAACAGAGAATCCAATCATCTTAATAAACTTGTATCAGATCTGTGAAGAATGACGTTGGTATTTTGATGGGAATTGCATTGAATCTGTAAATCACTTTTGGTAGTATGGACATTTTAGCAATGTTGATTCTGCCGATCCACAAGCATAGTACTCACTATTAAATTGGAACTAACCAATCAGCACTCATGTGCACATATGGAAGTAAAACACAACAGAAATCATTCAGGTGGGAGTGGGGAGGAAGAAATGGGTGAAATCATGCCTAACAGGGACAATGTACAATATCTGGGTGATGGGCACACTTATAACTTTTATTCAAGCAGTACAAAAGCAATCCATGTGGCTGAGTAGAACTCCATGGTATACACATACCTCATTTTATTGATCCACTCATGTATTGATGGACACCTGGGTTGTTTCCATATCTTTGCAATTAGAATTGTGCTGCCATTAACATTCAAATGCAGATGTCTTTATTATAGAATGTCTCTTTTTCCTTTGGGTAGATGCTTAGTAGTGGGATTGCTGGATCAGACATAAGCCTAAGCAAAGAATTTATGAAGACCCCCATAGCAATCACAGCAGCAACAAAAATAAATAAATGAGACCTGATCAAATTAAAAAGTTTCTGCACAGTCAAGGAAACTATCCTTAGAGTAAATAGAAAACCTACAGAATGGGAGAAAATATTTGCATGCTACATATCCAATAAATGACTGATAATAAGAATGTATATAGAACTTAAGGAGAAAACTAACAAGAAAAAAAATCAAACAACACCTTCAAAAAGTGGGCAAAGGACATGAACCGAAACTTTTCAAAATAAGACAGAATAATGGCTAGCAAACATATAAAAAAGTGATCAATATCTCTAATCATTAGGGAAATGCAAATCAAAACCACAATGCGATATCACCTAATTCCAGAGAGAATGGCCTTTACCATAAAGTCTCCAAACAACAAACGCTGGCATGGATGTGGAGAGACTGGAACACTCTTACACTGCTGGTGGGACTGTAAATTAGTACAACCCCTGTGGAAAGTGATTTGGAGATATCTCAAAGAACTAAAAATAGAAATACTGTTTGTTTGCTTCTGAATGTGAGGTTTTACCTTTGTCTTTTTGCTTCAGAGACATTTTCTTTAGACATTTACATTTTCTTCTCCTCCCCCTGTCACATCAGTATCTGCTATTAATTGTTATTTAAAATCCTTAGCCTTGGGAAACTGAACCAGGTAGGTCACTTTCAGGCCAGGAGTTCAGTTCGAGACCAGCCTGAGCAACATAGTGAGACTCCATCTCTACAAAACATATTAAAAATTAGCTGGGTGTGGTTGTGCACACCTGTAGTCCCAACTATTTCGGAGACTGTGGTAGGAGGATTGCTTGAGCCCAGGAGTGTGAAGTTGCAGTGAGCTATGATGAAGCCACTGTACTCTAGCTCAGTCAACAGAGTGTGAGACCTTGTTCAAATATGCAAACAAAACAAAACAAAACAAAAATAAAGTCCTTAGCTTGATAGTAGTGGTTATTATGGGGGTTGAGATCTTGGCTGCTCTGGTTAAGGTTCAGCCTGTCGTGAAACATGTCCCTGGTTTTGGGGTTGTGGCCTTTGAGGATCTCCTGCCTTTAACCTGGCTGCTCTTGGTTCCTCAATACTTAATCCTACCTCTTCCTCTATAGGAAGGTTTCTCTAAGAGGGTGTAAATTCTTCCAATGACTGTGGCCCCAGGGTCCTGCCAGCTCATACTCAAGCTTCACACATTTGTCAGCTGTTCTAGGTAAACTCTAGTTGTAGCTGCCTAGTCTTGTCTATCCCAGATGACATCTGTGTATGCATTGTCTTTTCTTTTTTTTTTTTTT
>VBSM01001265.1:17687867-17699773 GCA_008086735.1 Cheirogaleus medius
TCCATGGTATACATATACCACATTTTGTTGATCCACTCATGTATTGTTGGGCATTGTCTTTTCTTGAAGACACTATTTGTCTGGAAAGCCAGTTGTTTGCTCTTATCTCAACTCTCTAAAGAACTTTTAAAAAATCTTGCATTTGAATTGAATGATCCTCTTCTTCATTGTAAGGGTTGGAGTGACTCTCCTTCCAGCATTCTATATCCTTGGGCAGATGCCAGCCTCTTCCACAGGGATTTTTTTTTTTTTGAAACAGTCTCACTCTGCTCTGTTGCCTGGACTAGAGTGCCGTGGCGTCAGCCTAGCTCACAGCAACCTCAAACTCCTGGGCTCAAGCGATCCTCCTGCCTCAGCCTCCCAAGTAGCTGGGACTACAGGCATGTGCCACCATGCCCAGCTAATTTTTTCTATTTTTAGTAGAGATGGGGGGTCTTGCTATTGCTCAGGCTGGTCTTGAATTTCTAACCTCAAGCGATTCTCCCACCTCAGCCTCCCAGAGGGCTAGGATTACAGGTGTGAGCCACTGTGCCTGGCCTCAGAGTGAATTTTTATGAAGTGTTTTCAAAAATTCTGGAATAGGGAAGATGAGAGGAGAGGCTCTAGGATTAGATTAAGTGGAGATTAATAATGTTACCGAATAAGTCACATTTAAAATGTGTTTCTATTAATTGCAGAGAATTGTTCACATCGAAAATACCATCTGGATCTAGTGAGACATTTATAGTTCTTGTGCTGTTTTTCAGCATATACTTGCTTTTGCTCCTTACTTAAATACTGTAAATATTAATGATTGTAGCCCTGAATTATACTATTGAGGAGTGAAAATGTAAAGAGAAATGGTATTTTCTTCTTGTTATCTATGCTGTTGGAAAGTTCAGAATCCTGGGTGGTAAGGAAATAATGAGTGTATCTGTCAAAAATATGACCTAATTATAGTCAAATAACTTCAAACATACTAAGTACTGGCTTTCATATGGATCTTGTTTAGGAGTGGAAAAGTAGAATGCATTGGGAGAAAGGACTGTGAGTGTGTGTGTGCGTGTGTGTGTGTCTGCTAGTGTGATTGGGGTCGATGTTTGGGGGTTAATCTATGGAATATAGGTTATAAAAAAGTCTTTGCTTTCTTCTGTAAAGAAGACAGTGATCTTTTCCCTTAGGAACCTTCATCTTTTTAGAACTCTGAGGATGCCATTACTAAGGATGTTGGTGATGGATGAAGTGTTATGGTGTGTTAAGTGTTTCTGGGAGGCACTCGGGCTGCAGGTTTAAGCATCACTCGGATCTTTCAAAGTATGGGACAAATCTCAGCACTGCATAAGTTCTATAATTTAGAGGAAGCTTGTTAATTCACTTTTGTCCCTAATTTGTGAGTGAATATATTGGTCTGTAAAATTGTAAGAACATGTTTTGGGAATATATTAGCTGGGATACAGAAATTATTTATTCTTAAAAATTCCCTCTCACTGGGCATTTTAAATGGAATGTAGAACACACGCTTTTGCATATGGTTTGCAATTAGCACTATTAGCATAAAACACTCTAATGTAGTCCTCATTACATCAGAATATGATGGCCACTATGCATTTTGCTATTTTCATGTTTTCCCAATAACTCAGTTAATATATTCCCAATTCATAAGTGTTTGGATTCAAAGTTGAAAATAACTGTTTCCTTCAATACATGAGTAAATGAAAGATTCTTGAAATGGTCATTTAAATAAAATTAATTCATAGATTTATTTTTCTTTCATAAATATTCAACTTAACTTTGTGGAAGTATATAATTTTGCACTTGTATTTAGCTTTTGTTTAAAATTACCAGATATTAGTAGGCAATGTAAGAGAGAGCAAAGAATATAGAATTTGGAGTCAGAACCATCCTTAGTGAGTTATATAACTTCTTTAGCTATCAGTATTGTCTTTAAAAAGATAATACTACACTTCATAGGGTTGTTGTAAGGGTTAATGTCAATGTTTCTCAAAGCATTTTATGGAATCATAAAATACACGTTTTAAAGAAAATGTGTTTTATAGTATTTTTTTATGAAAAAGTAAAATGGATACTTTGTATGAATTTCTGTGCTCAGTGGAAAGGGAAAGGATACCAAAAAAATTGCAATCCATTCTCTCTTATTCCAGGGAGAAAGCCAGGAAAGAAAAGTAACCTGGTCAAATCTCCCTGAAAACATGCTAATAACAGATCTGACAAAACACTAAGGATGTTTACTACCAGAAGAGCTTTTCATTTGTAATGCTTTTATCAGGATATAGCTGATCTGTCTAGGATTGCTTATGGTAAAGAAATCTGGAATCTATGAATTTATGGTCATTACTTACTTTTTTTGAAAATATAAATTTATTAGAGACTACATATTTTCAATGTGGGCAATATACTTCCTAACGCAAAATAAAGAAGCTGGTTATTAATAGAAGACCAGACTTCTTCCTCTTTTAACTGTGGCTTTTATCTTTTAATTACAGTAAAACTTAATACTGCATAAAAAACTCGATTCTTGTGAATCATATTTAGCAATGTGATTTTTCCCCACATAGGTATAAATAAGTGCATTTTAAGAGGAATGCTTTTTCAAGTAAAAAATATTGAATTGTCTTTGATATTTTCTTTTTCATTCCCATATATAATCAGTTATCATATCCTATCAGTTTTAGTTCTAAATGTGTCTTGAATATGTTTGATTTTCTTTCTTCCCACTTTGTCACTTCAGGAAGCCTAAGCCATTGTCATCTCTTCTATGGTTCATATAATAGCCTCCTAACAAGTCTCCCTGCCCCTGTTGGTGTTCTCCTTAAATACACTTTCTGCACAACCGATTTCTCTATTTTGAGACTCCCAGGGTTTTCCCATAGCTTTTAAAGGCCAAAATCTTTAACATGGTTTCACAGACCTGTGCTGGCCCTGACTTCCCTCTCTATTAACCCAATCACAACTGTGTCATTTCCTTTCTTCATTCCATAAATCTGCTTCCCACCACAGGATGTTCACACATGTTGTTTTCTCTGCCTGGAGCCTTATTCCTCCTCTAATGGACATTTCATATAGTACTAAATTTACTTTCTTCAAGAAGACCCCTTGACCCCAGATGCTAGAATGGGAATTTATTATATGATCTTTCTTCTGCTTCCACTTCTTCATAGGATTTAACCAAGTGGTAACTTGTTACTTTTTAAGTTACCTATTTGTCCAAATTTTGCGGTGCTATCTTTTCTGCAATATTGATAAGTCTCTTTTGTTCATTGTTTTATCCCTAATGGAAAAATATCATCTAGAACTTAGAAAGCATTACAAAAATTAAATTAACATAGTCATTTCCAGGTGATAAAAGAATAATGAGTAGGTGCTATGCATTATTACATGTTTAAAATAGAATTAGTCCTGGTTGTTTCTTCCCAAATCCTTCTTTGATAAATGTCCTATAGAAACAATTCTCCTTTAAGGGGAAAAATTTACCACAGAGGAATCAGTAGGATGATCTATCAAGATTAACACATTGTTTTAATTAAATTCACGCAACTTCCTTCAAGTGCTCAGCGTTTAGTGAAGGCATTGCTTGAGAATGAAACAGATAAAATATCTTCTCTCAATCAAAAAAATATCAAGTGTTTGTAAAGAGTAATGGGTGAATATTTTCCATGGGGTTACCAGTTTGTGAGTAAATGTAGGGCAGACATTCTAGATTTCAGATTTTCATGGGGGCTGAACTTTGTAGCACAATATGTGCTTTTAGAAGAATGTCCATGTTACGTTCAACTTGCCTTCAGCATGGAGGGTTTTTTTTTTTTATGTTCTTCACATTCTGTTTTTGTTCTGTATATATATAGAATTTGTGTTTCTATGTCAATTTTTGGGCTATCATTTTTCAGCATGCCAACGGGGGAGAAATCTGAAGAGATTGACACAATGGTCATTCATTTCTTGTAGGAGAAGTGAGCATCTGACTGTACTCAAAAATGCTTCTGGCTTTGAACAAGCAACAAAGCAGAGCATAAACAGCTGCAAGCAAAGCAGAAGAGATCATTCATCTCATTCTGGCTTCTGCATCATTGCTAGTAGGGGTGAGTGGGTTTTAATTCCCACATATCAACTATTTCACTACTAGAAATGTCTCCTTGGATTAGTAGATTGTCTTACTAAATACTAAATCTTTCAGGAATCTCTTGGTCCAGTGGGCTAAGATAGTCTTATCAATTACACATGTCACGGAGCACTGGTTCTTTCCTTCAGTAGATTGGTGTATTGCTCTATATAGGTCATATATTGAGAGGTTTTAAACTCTGTCGAAAACTTATGGCAATAAGATTGCAACTATGACTCATTTTATTATAAGTTATCCATTTTGAAAAAAATGATTTGAGAAGAGTTTTAATCTATTTGGGCAGCTAAAACATAATACCATAGAGTAGATGATTTAAAAACAACAGAAATTTATTTATTAAAGTTCTAGAGGCTAAAATGTCTAAGATCAAGGTGCTGACAGATTTGGTGTCTTGTAAGAGGCTGTCCCTCATTCACAGATGGCACCTTCTTGCTTTGCCTTCACATGGCAAAAGAGAACACAGAAGCTTTGCAGGATCTATTTAATAAGGGCACTAGTATCATTCATGAGGTCTCCACCCTCATGATCTAATCATCTCCCAAAAGCTCCACCCTTAATGATATCACATCGAGGATTAAGTTTCAACATAGGAGTTTAGGGGAAATTTAAACATTCCATATATAGAAGGAAGTTTATATTTTCACAGAACAAATGGAATGCCATGATTTTTATGGAATGATTTCATAAACTATTGTCCAATCTGTGAGCTTTACACATTTTTGGTATTTAATGTGCCATGCACTCTGTATATGTGTTTATATGTATGTGTGAGTACTTATATAAGAAATGATATTATCCATATTACACAACTGTCTATGAGACATAATCTATATTATAAACTTTCAGAGTGTATAAATGTGAAAGGAAGGTAAGACTCTGATTTTATGGTGGGGAGTAAGGGCAAAACAATAAAGACAGAGTTCTATTTTGCAAATTTTCCAAGTAATAACCATGTGTATAGGTAGGTATGTATTTGCATCTTCTCCATTTACTCAATTTTATAGTGAATTATAAATGCCAATGGTGAAATTTCTCTTTTGCTTGCTTAATTCTTTTGAAAGTTTGGGAAAATATTCTCCAGACTTATACTTGAGGTGTTGTTGATAATTGAGGTTAGATTAACAGTAATGTAGCCACAAAACAGGGAAGGTCAAGGGAAGAAGACTTTTAGAAAGAAATGGACCATTTAAAGAAATAAATTCCATATCTCTTGTTTTGAAGAAGATATGGTACAGTACTGGTAAATGAATAAAGATCATATTTAATACTTAGGAGATGGAGGAGGAATGAGTTTAATTAGATGAGTGACAAGAAGGTATTTCTGTTCCATAGACTGTGACTTGGGATGGAGCAAAATATGATATATAATAATTTATATTACAGTTAATATTGCTGTGTTTGAAATGTTTTACGTTTTAGTAGCATAAGATCACAATTTATTATGCTCACAAATTACGTGAATATGGGAATTAGAGTGGATAGAACAAGAGTGCCACTTCTCTACTTCACCATGTCTGGTACTAAAGCTAGGATTCCTTCAATAGCTGGGGTAACGCATGCAGGTGGGGGCTAGAAGAGCTTAGACTGGAGAAAGAAATTCCAATTAGCTTCTTCACTCAACAGTCTGTGTTTTGAGCTGTGATGGCTCAAGGACAGTCTCAACTGGGACTCGTGACCTTTGCACCTACATGGGCCCTCTCTGTGAGGTTTGGGCTTTGATTTAGAAGTCAGGTAGCATTATTTCCAGCTTATTATATTGATTGAAAAAGGCACAATCCAACTTATTCAATGAGAGAATCATAGACCTTATCTATTAATGGAAAAAAGGTCAAAGAATTCTGAAGTTGTATTTTACATTGTCACAGTTCTCATTCTGTAAGTTATTTACATTCCTCCATGTGAAGAATGCATGCACTACCTCCCACTGCACCCTGCAAAATTGTACCCTGTTACAGAACAAGGCAGATTTAAGGTCCAGAAACTTGTCATCTAAAGCAGGTCCAGATTCAGATGAGACCCTTTGAGTTCAGTACCTCAGATTCTGTTCCTCTTAATCTGAAGATCTATGAGTTAAAGAATAGATTATATGCCCCCCACTTCCAACCTACAGTAATTAGACAGGTATTTAATAAACTTAAAAGAATCCTGGCTTTTTCAAAATGGAGGAAAATAGGACACATACAATAATCATTGTTCCAGAGCAATTCTGATGTCCAGCAGGCATGTGTTGTCACTCCTGTGATTTGAGCCCAATTGATTCATTCAATCAGATGCAGACAAACTCACATATCTCTTTGAGGTAAACTTGTGTCTCTATTGGACCCCTTGTGAAGCTGTTTAGAAGAGTTTTAGAAGCCCTATTGCTTAATAGAGAGGGTTTGCTAAGCAAGACCCTAGAATTCTTAGAAGGGCTTTTATTTGTCTGGATGGATCCGTAAAGTACCAACTTATATCTTTCTGAGGTTTTATTATTATCTTCCCCGCCAGAACACATTTTCTTCTTAACACACTGGCTTTGACTTGTACCCTGAGGTCCTTTCTTACTCTAAGAACCCTTTGCTGGCTGGAATTACTGGCATAAGCTCTTTATATTTCTTCCCAGTTCTACTAAAAGTTAAATAGTTTATTTGGATTTAGTTTTACTTCATCTCTCTCATCCCTCATAGGCAGCTAAAAGAAGCCGGACCATGTACATAACACTGCCCAGAAATCTCCCTAGCACGATGAACAGATTATTAATAATTAGGTACTTTAGTTTCTCTTTACTGCAGCTTCTGGTAAAATTGTCCTCATGTTCTGTGAGGCTCCTATCAACAGTTTTCACAAGGCTTAACAGGCTTCTGCTCATCACTCTTCCTTAAACCAATGATGCACATTTAGGTTTTTGTTTCACCAGTATCAACTTCCAGGTACCAAAACTGTCCCAGTAATTTTTTCATCATAAAAATACTTAAAAATGCACTGGATTTACACAATAAAAATAGTTTACTATATTCCAAGATTATATGTACCAGAAATCTGAATGTGGTATTAAGGAGATGGCTCTATAATTTCTGGAGTCTCTGTTGGGGTGACCCAAAAGGCTTTCGGGGTGAGGCGTGGTTTAAATGGTAGGGATCTAGAATGTTGGGAATGGAAGATGCCATCAAAGATGACTCCTTCACTCATATTTTCACCAAGGCTGGCAAGGCTGAATGAAGTTGGAGCTCATGTAGGGCTTTCTAGCCTAGAAGTTACACATGGCATCTCCATATGGCTTAAACTTATCATGGCATAGTGGCTGGGTTCCGAAAGGTAAATGTGAGAGAGACTTTTAAGATTTAGCATTCTAGGAAAACCAGATAGGTGCTACCTTTAGGTACCATTTTATGACACAGCCAGAAGTCCTATAGAAACACCTCTATTGTGCTTTGTTGGTCAAGTAGTCACAAGCCTTCCCATTTTGAAGGAGAAAAATTATAGATATCACCTCTCAATGAGATGATCACTAAAAATATTTTGATGTTGTTTTTAAAACTGCCACAGGTACAAATACTTACTTAAGATTGAATTTTCCTTTTATGGTTAATTCAGTTTTTATTGATTCCACAACAGGTTCTTCATCATCCACTATGCGCTAAGTATGACACTGGTTACTGCACTTGGTCTTCATTTCCAAGTAGCAGAATCGAGTAGTAGAGATACATTCTGATACAAATAATTATTATAAAAGTGGCAGGTTTAATGAAAGGATTGTGTGTAAAGTGATACGGAACCATATTGAGAGAAGTACCATATCTGAGGAAAGTATACAAATGAAGGTGGAATCTTCCACTGAGCTTGATTTATACAAGCAAAGAATAATAATGAACTATTTTAGGTAAGGAAAACTAGTATGTGCATAACCATAGAGGCACAGATATTAACTTCTATAAAATAATAAAAGTTCCCATAATAAGGCAGGAGAGATTTGGGCCAGCGTGAGAAGTATTATTATTATTTGTCACCCTTAGAAATTAATGTTAATCCACAGGCACTGGGAAAATCAAACACTATAGGTAGGCTAGATGTTTAGATCTGTTATCAGTTAAGTTAAACAGTGGAGTGGAGCTACTAAAAGTGCAATGGGATGCAGGTTATAGGATATAATCGTGGGAAAAGTTGAGAAAGGGAAAGTCAAAAGACACAGCTGGAGTATCAGAGAATACTGAAACACTTGCGTGAGTAAACAATTCTGAGTTACAGGGAAGTCTATGAAATCAAACATGTCTAAGCTGCCAAAGTGTAATTCTGAGGGGAGAGCTCGTAGAGAGATCTGTGGGAATCTGTTTTCTCCATGTAGCTATCCGTCCTTGGATCTGCAGCCAAGCATCTGGTTTTGGGCTGAAGACTGCTGTTTGCTATGAGGGCTGGTAATTAGGAAGACACACTGGATGGAGTTGAGAAGAAGAGTGCTGACAAGCTGGGGCTACTAAGTAGCTCTTTACCTGACCTTCATCTAACTTTAAAGGCTTTCTGAGAGAAATGGCTGCTGCTGCACTTATACCTTCAAAACCTCATACAAAGTTTCCATTTAGTCAATTCTGATCAGAACCTAGAGGCAAAAGGATTCTGAGAAAGGCAATTGTCAGCCTTGATTTCAAGGATATGAGCTCAGATAAAGCAGAGTGAGGCCTCAGAGAGTGAGGCCTCAGACTGAGGGGCTACTCCCAGGATCTTCTCTTACTCCTCTCTCTCTTGCGTTCTTCCCCCCCACCCTCTCTCTCTCTCTCTCACACACACACACACACACACACACACACACACACACATCCCTCTGGTACTCAGTGCTTCTCTAAGTGAGGTTTGCAGGGTTACCTTACACAATTATGAGCCCCCAAATTATGAAATATCTATATTTGCTACCCTCAGGGAGTTGTGTATCTTACAAGATATTATTCTACTTTATAGATTCAGGCTTATTAACTCTAATCCTTAACCAAAGCCTATTTATCTTGGTATCCAGTTGATACTGGGAATAGACATGTTTTGTTTTTCAGGAGATTAGAACAATATAATAAAGTTTTCCCTATTTTATTCTTCAATTTCCAAAAATCTGAGAGGTGGGTTCTCAACACTTAACACTGTGACCATAGCATGTCCCAGGTAAGAGTCTGGCACCATCTCTAATGCTTTAGCTCACTTTCTATGCTTTCCATGAAACTTTTATTCCTAACAGCCAGTCCTATTTTGTATTATGTCTTTTTTGTAAGATGCTTCAAATAGTTTTGACTTAGAGAAAATGGGGTATAAATTCAAAATAAATACATTCATAAATACTAATTTTATTTGTAATGGGAAATGCACAAAGCTTCACATTTTCTTCAATTGTTGAGGAAAATACTTTATGAATTGTGGGACTGTGTTGAGAAGAGGAATGCTCATGAAGAAAGAATATTCAACAAGCTTTATTCGATGTTACTCCTGTATTTCCTTGAGTGGAATTCAAAGACAATAGATGTGTTTTCCATTCATTGTTATGAAATAAATAAAATAAACCTCGATATAATCATATGTGTGCTTTGCAAATGCACCAACTAAAGAAAGAACTTTAACAATACGAAACACAGAACCAAGAATACAGGTTGTTTTCCATGCCCTTTATTTTTTATTGATTTTTAGATACATTTAGAAAGTTGATTATTAAATTAGATATTTTCTTAGCATAACTTTAGATATAGTAATTTATCTACATATATAAATAATTGTTAATTTTATTCATTCTAAGTTAGATGTCCCCTACTGAAATTACTTTGATTAAAGTGATTAATTCATTGTTTTACACTTTACAACCAAGTTTTAAATGTCACCAAAAGATTTCTGCATAGTCTGCAATCAATATCAGCTGAAATCATTAATCAGTTTAGTGTTAATGTCACTGACAAGGCTGTAATTAGATGCGACAATTATGCAATAATTATGTTGGTAAATAGCCTAGAAGTGTATTTTTTAATACAGAAAATGTAGCACTAGAAAGCTAAATCTAGTTTAATATATACATAATATGTTTTCAATTTCAATGAAATAAAAATATTAAAAGTATTAAATATGAAAACAATTACTCTGTGACAAGGAATTTACATGCATTTTTCTCATTTAAGCCTGATAACACTCCTATAAAGTGAGGATCATTACCTCAATTTATTAATGAGATAACAAAGGCAAAAAATGAACAAGTAGATCCTCCGAAATCCCCAAGTAGTAAGTGATAAAACCAGGATAATGAACCTAGTCTCTGGCATCAAATCCTTTACTCATAACACCACACTGTCTCATCCAGTAGGTAATATTCCATTAACATAAAGAAAGAAACCGTCCACAAGCTTATGTATATGGAGCAGGAAGCTTTGGGAAAACATGGCTCTTCTATCTTCCATTTCAGAGAGCTATTTAACTTCAATAATAATATTACTCTTTTCCTATAAATGAGAGAAAGAGAAAGTGTACTAAGGAAAAGAATTAGCTCAAATCTTTTCTTCTTAACCAGATTGTTGAAATTAGTTTCAAGTTACAATAATAACAGGAGAGAGTGCGGACAGGATTTCGAAGCTTGTTTAACCAACCTACAGTGCTTCACACAGACAACTCTGATTTTTCCAATACTCTAACTTAGCCTCCACTCACTGGGAATGAGATTAGATATTTGAACCTCAGGAATTAGTTGTGGAGAACAGAGGACCTCTACAGCTTTTAGAAGCCACACAGATGCCTGAGATGCAGTTCTGCAACAGGCCAATTGAGTGCCACTATTCTTATCTTTATTGGTTTAGTTATGTAATAAAAGGCAGAGCTGAAGTGGAATAAGGTGAATATAGCAACCCTCTTCAATGATTGCACTGATTGGTCACTGGAGGAACTAAAATGCTGATGCCATTGGTGGGCAACAATTTAGATTTATTTTTTAAATACAGAAGAAACTGTTTAACCTGATATTATTTAAAGTCACTGTATGAGAACAACTAACGTGTGTAGGACTGCAGTCAATGCAAACGTGTACTGCATATATATTCCTCATGAAGGAATTGGTGCAAGGTCCCTCCTTACAAAACAATTGATGAAACTTGTATGAAAATATGGCAAAGGCAAATAGCTAGGAGATGTTATGATCCAGATTCTTTCTTTTAACACTTGTCCTAATTCAATGTCACCCAGTAATCTTCTCTTACATCACTTTGCTTCAAAGTGTCTATTTTTTGTACCGGAGCTTTAATGATGAGTACGTCTTAATTTCTTTGTCTACAAGACCTTATCAGGTATGTGTATTGCTTTACTTATACTGGCTCATATAAGATAGTATACAGCTTTGTGTAAAGCTGAAATTTAGGAGAGTTTTCTCCAAAAATGCCAGTAGGAACATCCTGGAATGCCTTGTATAAAGTTCTCTAGAGTTAGAGATGTAGAAAAGGAAAACTTATAACAGAGATTTAGCAGGCCCTTAAACTGTGCAGAAATAGTTGATTCAATTACTTTATATGTTATAGGTAAAATTTCTTTGGCTGCAGCAGCCCAGGATTTGGTTGCCTAATCATGTCTATATACTCATGTACAGAATAATAACTGTAGTTTATAGGGCAGGAGTAAGGTAATCATGGATAACAGTGCTACGAATGCATGTAGGCAGTTGAGCTACAGTATTTGTACTTTAGTTGAGTAACACATGGGTACCTTTTAGAGATTTTAAGACAGAAATGTTAGGCTATTTGGCCCATGTCAGCAAGATGTGGCAGCAGTGTGTAGGCTGAATTGAAACAGAAAAAATAAATATAGACCG
>VBSM01001265.1:17699873-17719025 GCA_008086735.1 Cheirogaleus medius
AATTTTAGAGTATTGTGTTATTGTTGAATAATGAGAAAACTGAATAAATAGCACTAGATTTTCTTTATAAATTTCATTTATTATATAACCCTATTAAGGAAATTGAAAAATAAAACTCATCAGTTTTTCCAGCAGCAATTGTTTTTGTCTATGTTATCTCTAAGACTTTTCAATCATATAAACTCATATTTTTATAATCAAATTATATATAACCCATACCTATTATATTTTATTTTTGAATGTATTTTGGATTGCCATGTAGACTTCTTATTTATACCTTTTTAGTGTATGAATAATACTGCATTGAGTACACTTGAAAAATTGTATATAATCATTTACCTGTGATGAGACATTTAGACGTTTTCAATTGGATTATTTTAATTAGTGTTGTGATCGCTATCAATCTTGGTATCAACCCCTATGACAACTAGGATTACTGTAGTACTGTACTGCATCTGAGAGATGATTCTGCCCTGATTGTACCAGTTAATTTGTTAAATTTGCTAGTGTAATATTGTTGCATCTTCTTAAAAGGAACCTTTATGGGACTTTTCAATGTTCTGTGAGACAGAGAACAGATACTTCACTTATTTTATAAGAAGAGGATGTGGAACTTTTGCATATATAAATTTGCATATGCACACAAATCTTCTGGGTGATGTTTCCATGTGCAACAAAATTCAAGCTGAGATCTAAATCTTATCAAAACATATTATTTGGTTGTGAGGCTGTTGAGGTAAAGAAATACAGTCATTAGAAGGCAATGATTTCCACCAAAAAGAACCCAACAGCTGTGAAGGTGAAATTGGCTTAGTTCAGTTCACAACAATAACAACTATAAGCATCTAATAAACAGGAACAAAATAGTATTGACCTTATAACACGCTGTGAGGATTGTGATAATTCAGGTAAATTCATCAGAACAATGGCTGGCGCATGGTAAGCTTCTACAGACGTAATCATTGTATAATTACATCATGTCATGATATTTTGTGCTATTTCAAACTTGATTTTTCTCAGATGATACCATTAGTTTTGATAATACTTACACATTTAATGTCAATATTGTGATTAGCTGTAACCAACAATTTAATTAATTTGTGCACTACAATTGATTCAAGTAGTTTTTCTTCTTTTAATAATAGACAATATATGTTGGTGTTGCAGATATCTCATTCGCCTGTACTATGTGCATTCAATTTACTTTGTTTATGGGAATACACTTATATTTGATATATTTGTTATTTTATATTGGCATATATTAATATAACATATATTATATATTGGTATATGTGAGAAATGCGTGTATCTGGCTTGTTACTACTCTTAGAGATGAGTGGAAAACTAACCCCAGTGATGTGGTAGTCATCTAGAATTTGAATATAACCAAGCCTACTCTAGAAATGAGGATTAAACTCATAAGGCAATTTCCTTATTAGACAACATTAAATATAAGCAGATTTATTCTTTTCTTCTGTTAAATTTGATAAAATTCTTCATTTTACCTTGACATTTCCATGTTTTAAAGGATCAGAAACAGCACTATTCCCTGCTCAATATTTGCCAATCTAAAAAAAGCTGTATACTGCAAATAATCCAGTAAATAAAACCACAACCTTCACAAATTTTCTATCTGGAATTTATTGAATCTCTATTTTTGAGCAATATAGCAAAATTTAATAAGATTTAACAATAAAAACATGCAGGGCATAATCTCTGTAGGTTAACACTATTAAATATATATTTTCAAGGTCATGGTAGTTCAGTTTACTAGGAAGTGATTTGGAACCAGAAATCAGTAGTTCATATACTAACTTTACAGTGAACTTTTTTTGTGATATAATCAGATAATAGCTCAGAGACAATATCAGGAAAGGTGAAGGAAAGAAATATAATGTTTCTTATGTTATTATACTGAGGCTCTTATGAGTAAGTTTAGTGTTCAGAGTTTTATTTTTCCTCTGTTTAGAAGATGATATATGCTTATCTAAAGTATATAAATAAATGTCCAACAAATATAATCATTGGAATAAAGGCACAAATGAAAACAAATATTTTCACATATTCAAGTATTACATTCTGGTATTTTCATGAAACAAAGAAAATTGGGTGTTAAAATGAATGTTTGTATGTGTTATGTACACACATCCACTTACATATTCATTGACATATAGAAAAGGAGAAAGACATAAATGTGTGTACACATGCACTTATACACATAAACATTTATATATATATTTTATGTGTGTGCTATACTTATATAACTATATGTACAAATGTATAGAGAGAATCCTGAACCTTCCCAATCACTTGCTCAAAAAGTCACCAATTTGATTGTCAGATGCATGTTAAGATGTGCTTGCAATCTACTTTATGAGACAAAATTTAAAAATAATTGGAAAACGAACACAAAAATCTTACATATTATGGTATTATAATATATTCATACAATTATACCTCTCTTTATATCTTTTCATGTCCACCGTGACCTTCTTAAAATCCACTGCATTACAAAATTTATTTATCAATAGGTTATCTTATTATTCATCTAATTGTTTAATTTCACTTTGAGAAAGCATATGAATAGAATGTGGCTTAACTGTCTGTCTAAATTCTGCATTCATGTTTAAGTTGATTAAATCTCTTTTTACTCAAATCACTCAATAGCAAGAAAACAAATAACCAAATTAAAACATAACAAAGAACCTGAATAGACGTTTCTCAAAAGAAGACGTACAAATGGCCAATAGGTATATGAATAGGTGCTCAACATCATTGGTTATCAGGGAATACAAATTAAAACCACAAAGAGATATCACCTCATACCTGTTAGAATGGCTATTAGCAAATAGACAAAAGTTAGCAAGTGTGGGGGAGGATGTGGAGAAAAGGAAACCCTTGTACACTATTGGTGGGAATTTAAATTACTACAGCTATTATGGAAAACAGTATGATGGTTCCTTAAAAAAATAAAAATAGAACTGCGATATGATCCAGCAATCCTACATCTGGGTATATATCCAAAGGAAAGGGCATCACTATGTACAAGAGTTATGTATACTCTCCTGTATATCTACAACAGAAGAATGTAGATGGTTGTACCCCACCAACAAAACTCAAGATGTGTGGTGTATGTCTGTGTGAAGAGGATAAATATTAAACTTTAAACTTTTCTGTAATAAGAGACTGAAAGAAAGAGAAACAACAACATCAAAAAACCCAGAAAATATCAGAAAAATAAGAGAAACTGTGCTTATTTTTACTTCTAACTTGTTTGCTCTTGAATTATACACTTAATAATGTGTGTTGAATCCATTAATTCATTAATTAGTGAATGGATTAATACAACCTAGGGCCAAAAACATGTGTTTCGAAGTGAAAATGCACCATTGCTGAGCTCAATGAATTATAAAAGTACATGTAAGTGCTGAAATTGAGTTTAACATAAGTAAACCCAAGATGAGGGGAGGAGTGTAATTCGAAATGTTGACAGTTGTTTTTTTTTTAATAATTTGGGATTCTTATAGACCCTTTCTTTTCAGATTTTTGCCTTGGTTGCCAGTTCTAGGGAAACAAAATATGCCCCCACCTCCAGCATCTTAGTATACTAACTACAGAAATAAGTTCTTTGTAAAACAACTTGTGTAAAAGTGACTTCAAAAGAAAGATATTGAGACCTCAAAGTATCAGTATAAAGGCTGAAGAAATGAACAGAAGAAAAATCAGTTCCAGAATCCTTTGAGCCAGAAATTACAGAAATGGTTTCACAGAAGAAATTATCTGGCTATGTTGATTTAAATACAAATATGGATTCCACATATTTTTTCTATCTTTGCATGACTCTGCTTCAAGATTTAAATTCCAGGAAGGAAATATATGATTTAGCACACTTAGGCAGGAGCTCATCCCTTTTCTCTGTCAAGGTAATAAGATGAAGAAATGAGATCCTGTGTAGCACACCTGCTTCCCTTCTTCCCATCAGACTACACAACATGGTGGGGGGCAGTAATTTCTCAAAATGTAGGTGGTAGCAAATGCTAGTGGCAAAAACATAGGGGTGCAAGATAACAGATGGATTCTAATTGGCAAACTTGTTTCCATTGTCCGTATTGAAATCACCCTGCAAATACTGTGTCCTGTAGAAAGCCACAGTGACACAATTGGCCAGGAGAGCAATCCCCAACAGATTTACATGTGCTCCGGGTGGTGTGCTTTCTATTTGTTTTCAGAGTCTTCAAACTTCTAAAGTAGTTCATATAGAAATCTTAGGCCTGATTGAAAAGATATGACCTGCATTAATATGTCAGCAACCCAAGATAAAGCAATTAAAAACATCCGTCAGAAAGTGAAAATGCATTTTCTATTTCAATGACCAAAATATACATTTGAATTAAAAGTTGTCTATTTTAATACTACATGTCTATTTTACTGTTAATAACACAGAACTATTTTTGTTGGTGAAGATGATAGTCATAGAATTAAATTAAAAAAAAACATCAAACTGAGGGACATGGATGGGAAAATAAGGCCAAAGACATCCTTATCCTATTAAATTTGAAAATAAGCATAAAATCCCTTGAGGCGTGAGGTCATGTGAATTATGCTGGAGAATATCTTGCATAATTTTGCTCTGCTTTAGAGGATATTTCAGCATTGATACAGAGCTTTATTTAAAATAAAACACAAAAGTTTATTTTGTTTTGTTTTAATGATTCTTTTGCATACTCTGTTACTATGATAGTGAGGATTTAAGTAATCTGTCCTTCTCACTACCACATACATGGCTGTTCTGTTGCTGTTATGATATATAAATGGTGATTATTCTCATGATTTTGCATTGCCAACTGCTGCAGAATTTTCTGGACATGATAAATTATAGTGCTAGTGAAACTGTGAGTTCTGATAAGTTTTGTGCAGAAAATAATTTCTCAAATCATGCTCAAATGTTGGAGGTTATTTCCTACCAGCTTTTGAATGAGAATATAAAGTTTTTTTTCAACAAAAGTAATAATTATACAAGAAAAAAATATTAAGTTGACAAAATTTCTGAGAAAAAAAGAGTTTCTCTACCCATCAGCATCTCAATGATAAATTGCCTCACATCCATCTGGGAGAGATGCTGCAGTTCATTTTTAGTGTGGACTACAAAGGTCAGAGTTAAAGTCTATTTGTGATTTCACACATAACTAATTGTTGTTCAAAGAATGATTAATCCATAACAATTCACTCAGTTTTTCTCTCCCCTCCAACATAGATACTTTCACCATTTTATTTTACTTTTTAAAATGTTATTATTATTTTATCTCAGCACATTATGAGGGTAAAAATGTTTAGGTTACATATATTGCCTTTGCCCCACCCAAGTCAGAGCTTCAAGCGTGTCCATCCCCCAGACAGTGCACACTGTACCCATTAGGCGTGAATATACCCATCTCCTCCTCCCCACTTCCACCTGCCCGACAACCGATGAATGTTACTATTATATGTGCACTTAAGTGTTGATGACTTAATACCAATTGATGGTGAGTACATGTGGTGCTTGTTTTCCCATTCTTGCGATACTTCACTTAGTAGAATGGGCATCAACTCTATCCAGGATAATACAAGAGATGCTAGTTCACCATTGTTTTTTGGGGCTGACTAGAACTCCATGGTATACATGTACCACATTTTAATAATCCACTCATGTATTGATGAGCACTTGGGTTGTTTCCACTCCTTCGCAATTGTGAATTTTGCTGCTATAAACATTCTAGTGCAGATGTCTTTTTTATAGAATGTCTTTTGTTCCTTTGGGTAGATGCCCAGTAATGGGATTGCTGGATCAAATGGTAGTTCTACCTTTAGCTTTTGAGGTATGTCCATATTACTTTCCACAGAGGTTGTCCTAGTTTGGAGTCCCACCAGCAGTGTATGAGTGTTCCTATCTATCTGCATCCACCAACATTTATTGTTTTGAGATTTTTTTCATAAAAGTCCTCTCATTGGAGTTAAGTGATATCTCATTATGGTTTTGATTTGCATTTCCCTGATGTTTAGAGATGTTGAGCATTTTGTCATATGTTTGTTGGCCATTAGTCTCTCTTCTTTTGAAAAGTTTCTGTTCATGTCCTTTGCCCACTTTTTAATGGGGTTGTTTGATTTTTTCTTTCTGATTTTCCTGAGTTCCATATAGATTCTAGTTATCAGCCCTTTATCAGATGTGTAGCATGTGAATATTTTCTCCCATTCTGTAGGTTGTCTGTTTGCTCTTGTGTAATTTTCTTGGTTATACAGAAGCTTTTTACTTTAATCAGGTCCCATTTATTTATTTTTGTTGTTTTTGTGATTGCCTTGGGGTCTTTTTCATAAATTCTTTCCCGAGGCCAATGTCTATAAGAGGTTTTCCATTTTAGAGTATAGTGGAAAAACTGTGTAATCACTAGTGTCCAGTCTTACCTGGCTTGAGAATCCGTTTTTTAGTAAACAAGTGCCAGGCTGGTAATTTTGCAAACTTAGAGATAAAAGATGACCTTGATTTTTAAGAACATGAATTGTAGAAACATCACAAATATTAATAGATATATATCAGCCCTCAGTTACTTACTTCCTAACTAATGTGACAGAAAAAGGGACTAATTGAGGCCGGGCGTAGTGGCTCATTCTTGTATTAGTAGCCCTCTGGGAGGCTAAGGCGGGAAGATCTTTTGAGCTCAGGAGTTCGAGACCAGCCTGAGCAAGAGTAAGACGCCATCTCTACTAAAAATGGAAAGAAATTGGCTGGAAAACTGAAAATATATAGAAAAATTTAGCCAGGCATGGTGGCACATGCCTGTAGTCCCAGCTACTTGGGAGGCTGAGGCAGGAGGATCGCTTGAGCCCAGGAGTTTGATGTTGCTGTGAGCTAGGCTGATGGCACGGCACTCTAGCTGGGCAACAGAGTGAGACTCTGTCTCAAAAAAAAAAAAAAGAAAAAAAAAAGGACTAACTGGTAGCATGTGGTGATTGATGATGTCTGGTGCACGATACCGGTGATCTGTCAGGGCATTTCCTGTGGTCACTGTAAAACGGAAATTCTGTCTGGGCAGTTCATGCTATGGTAACATGCCATAAAAATTTGGAAATATAGAGGAGCTATAATTGATATAAAGTAAAGAATGAGATAGTGTCACTCACTGAAAAGAAAGAATGATGAATTATGTAAGTGCTCAGAAAAACCCTCTCCACCTTTGAGAGTAATCATGAAAACATATAGTATTTTTCTCTGCTACACAATTTTTATTTTATTTCAAGAAAAAAGAAAAATCAGAATAAGTAACACCTCTCTTTTATAATCATTAAATTGTCACATGATGCAAAACATTTCAGTTGCGGTAATGATTAAACTGCAAAACCAATGGTCTCTGCTGGGAGACTCATATTGGTGGACTTGACCCATATCTTTGACTGATATGGTTTCTTATGCATAGAGACATTATATGATGCTATTTATTGCTTAGAATTTGACTCAGTGACTCATCTTAGAATCCTTGTGAGGTATATGATGTGGCTTTGATGAAGTTAGTTGAACTAAGAGATGTTATTTTCAAAAGGCCAAGGAAGTAACAAGTGAAGGAGGTACAGTTGACTGGAGTGAGCCAGGATGAAATAAAACATAAATACCAATTTGCTTAGATAACTCTTTATCTCCAGGGTCTGTTTTCAAGTAGATACATAGGTCATGTTTTTTCAGAAGATGCCATAAATCTTCAATTTTTCTAGTTTTATGAAATGTGATAAAATAAAATGATGTCTTTCTTTCAAATAAAATTTTCTTTTTACTGGGAAAATCTTCGACTCTGGTTATTTCTAAATATTATAAATAGAAATTTTAGGGTTGAGATAAATTTCTCATTTTTCTGTAATAGAATCTTTTATTCTCATATTTTCCAGATTCTGCTAAAATTATAGTTTGATATAAAATTTTCTAAAATAACTTATATCATTGGTTTGTGATAGTATGTTAAGCTCAAAGTGCTATATAATAGGGTTTCATCCAAGATTGAAGTAGAAGCCTGAGTGTCATTTTATTTATTTATAAAGAATAACTAATTTTATTCCTGGGTTAGAATACTTGTGTTGGATTAATTAGTACACATTTTTAAAAATTAATTAATAATAATGATGACTACCTCTTTGGGATGTTCTTGTGCCACTACATTATGATACCAGTCAACATAGGTTACTAGTCACAAGTTTAGGAGATGTATTAGTAATATCCTCATTACACAGATGAATCAAACATAGGGGCTAAGAGAGCAATTTTCCCAAGATTAGGTGGTAAATGTATAAAAGATACACTCAGATTTGTCTTTATAAAGAGCTATTACTAGGCTACACTATATAAAAACAGTTTTCACCAATGGGATCGGAAATCTCAATTAGCTATGAGTTCTTCGATTTTATTCTTACTATGGTGGATATTTTAATAGAACATGAAAGTTGGCGCACTCTGCAAAACCAAGACATCGGATATTCAGATATGCTATATTTTAGATCTTTTAATGACAATTTGTGAGTTTTAAAATTCACCTAATTCACCTAATTACAAAGGAAACTGTTTAAATTACAAAGTGAGAATGTTCCTGTGGGGTTGTGGGGAAGGAGTGGTATTTCAATTCTATTTAATGCTATCTTATGATTTGAAAAGTCTTTATTATTTTTCATTGCCAAATTATATGCCCAAAGTGGGATTTAAGCACTCCAGAAAATCTCAGCTTTCATGAATAAAAATTCTCACTTTATTCATTTTTATAAAATATTCATTTTATTTTAAAGTTTTCAAATTTCCCTTTCATCTTACCTTAAGAAGACTTCATAGAGCTTGTTATCTAAGAGTTCAGAGGAGGTTATGGTTTATTAAATTGATATCTTAAAATGAATAAAATATAAACATATATACTGCATTCAGTCTTTAAAATACTATATATACATACACATATATTCATATATAACATATGTATGTGTGTGTATGTGTCTCTATGTATCTATGTCTATCACTATTATCTCTCTCTCTCTCTCTCTCCATATATATATATATATACACACACACACATATACACACACGCACAGTATTGGGCACTATTTGGGAGGGGAACCAGACATTAAAAGACAAGTTCCTTCTGCTTCTATTGTGAACTGTTGTTATTTTTCTGAAGATTTTGTTGAAATTAAGTGCTGGTGAGAGTTAAGGAAACAGATTGCTTATAAATCAACATATGAGTTAGAGTTTTGGCATCTAATGTCATTTTTAAACAAATAAGACCTTAAAGATTCCTTGGAAGACTCCTTCCAATGACTGCTCAGACTTCTAATTGTCTGCTTTGGCCTTTTTGTATTGAAGCCATGAAACAATATAAGAATTCATTTCTGTTCTCACAAATGTTATCAATTTTTTGAAGAGAAAAGATGTGCATGTATAGAGAATTAAAAATTGCAAGAAAGAACCAAAGAGTTGTAGAAATAATAAAAGATAGAGGTCGAATTTAAGAATGGTGATGACAGCTAAAATTTATTGAGCCTTAATGAATGGGACATGCATTGTCCGACCTGTTTTACATGAATACCTCATAACAACCTTACTTGAAAGCCTTGAAGGGTCAATTTTTCAGGCAAGGAAATTGAGGAGAGAGAGGTTGAACAATTTTCTCAAGTCACACAGTTAGTAATAGAGGAAGTCAAAATTTCAATCCAGATCTGACTGTCTCCTGAGGGTGGTTGGATGAATTAGGACACAGGGAACTCCAAACCAATTTTAAAATCTCTTTGCTTCTGCTGGAAGCTATTCTGAAGGAGGTTAAACCTGAGATGATTCTGACTGTCATTTAAATTTAGATTAATGGTCAGAAAGAAGAAATAAAAATAGTCTAGCCAGCTTTAGAGAAGTAAATGTATTACTTTTGCATCTTAGCAGTGATCAGTCTTCTCTTGGCCAATAATTTCAACAATTGGTGAAGAATATGAGATGAAGATTTCACTATAAGTCTTTGTTTGATATTAGCTGTTGCTAATCTTGATTTGGAAGGATGACAGAATGAACTTGAAAAATATTAGGCTCTTCAGGTTAGTCCTGAACAGGTCTGAAAAAGCCACAGTATAACTGAAAGAATCTGGGAAACTTTTTTTTTCTCTACCACTCATTAAATAAATGCGATAAGAAAAACAGTAACTTTTCCATTCCAGTGAAAAGCAGGGAGCCTCACTGCAGGAACAGAAAGATTTATTCTGTCGGGACAGATGCATTTTCACACTTTGTGTCTAATCCTACCCAGTTGCAGACAGAAAGGTTTGTGGCAAACACTAGAAACAGTTCAGATTACTGAACAATATAGTGCCTTGTTCACAAAATACTATTGCAATAAGTGTCAAGGCATGGGTAATAAAACAGCTTGTGAAAGACTAGAAGCGATAAAGCGTTGGTGTCCAAACCTTGGCATTCAATGCATCAGTGATTTGTTTCCATTAGTAATAAAATGCAGGAAGTTGCCCAGATGGATCTTTCAGGAGGAAAGCCAGCAGCCATCAGCATCTGCCTTAGGTCTGTTTTATAGTAAAGGATAAATCACTTGTGTTTCTGTATCAGAAAATAAACCCATTTTTAAGGTGGCTACTTGGCATTACCAAAGTTGGATATATGGATATATTAATTTAAAAAGGGGAAAGAAAAGAAATTTTGGCAAAACCAAATTCTATATTTCTGTTTGTTTTATTTTGTATAGAAAAAGTGAAGTTAAATTGTGTTCTAAAATAAGTCAAAAGGTGCAATTATTAAAATTATTAAAATAATAGTAATAGAAAAATGATTCAAAAATTAGGGAAAGAACATTTTTTATAATTTTTTTACTTCAAAATATTAAGGGGATACAAGTGTTTTTGATACATAGCTTAAGTTAAGACAATAAATGTCCCCATCACCAGAATAGTGGTCATTGTACCCAATAGGTGGGTTTTTGCACCTTCCTTCCTCCCCGTTCCCCTCTGCTTGATTTCCAATAATTTTTATTTCTCTTTGTACACTTGTAGGCACATATATTTTTGTAATATATGGTTTCAGGTAGAAATCTACTTTTATATACTTTTTTCCAGGTGAAATAGCACAAACTATTAATTAATTTATTTATTAACACAAACTATTTTATATATTTATGGCGTGCATGTGTTTGTTACTTGCACAGAATGTGTAATGCTCAAGTCAACATATTTGGGGTATCCATCACCTTGAATATTTACCATTTCCATGTATTGTTACAATTTCAGGTCCTCTCTTCTACTTGCTTTGAAATACACAATTTATTGCTGCTACCAAATGTCACCATACTTTGCTATCAAATATTAAGACTTATTTGATTTATCTAACCATATGTTTGTACCCACTAACCAACTTCTCTTTTCGCCCCTCCTATGCACACACTTAAGTAGATTTCTACCTGATACCATATACAAAAATAAATTCCTTTTGGTTAAAATTGATAAATATAAGTAATAAAACTGAAAACATAGAATTTTTATAAGTCTTGGTTTTGGATGGTCTTTCTAAGAAGCTCAAAGTCCGGAATTAATAAAAGACATCTTCATTAATTCAGATCATGTAAATTAAAAACAGATTAACTTTCATAAATCAAATGACCTCATAAACAAGTTAAAATAACATTAGCAAACAAAGAAAAGTGTCTGAAACATAAGTCACAAAGAACAAATAATATTTCAAATATCAATTTACTAAGAAAGAATAAAAAAATGGATAGATATATAAATGCTATAATTCATGATATAAATATTTATTAGTGTTGAAAATATTGAAGAAAAAGGCTGTTTTACTTTTGAGTTAGTGTAAATTTGTTTTTCATGTAGTGAATTTAAAATTGAATTAAAATTAAAATCAAAACTATCATTGCACATACCATCTGAATCCACAGTTGAACTTCTAGACATGTTCTCTATGTGTGTATATCTCTATATATGCACAAAGGTATTTTCCAAAGGGATGCTCTTGCAGCTTGACTTAATAATAGATAGATAAACAGAGAAATATATTCAAAGTTCACCAGTAGGGGTGATAAATTATGAAACACCACCATTATAGAACATTCTATATAACCAATTTGGAAGAATTATGTAGATATAAAAGTTAGGTCAGGAAAGTTTATCTTGACTTTATGTATTTTTAATTTAAAAATGCAAGGTCACAAACATTGCATCTAGCATGTTTTTGAGCATGTATAGGTAAGTAAATAAGGAGCAAACGAATCAGAAGTGTACAAAGCAAATTGTTCAAAGTGGTTATCTTTGAGAAGGTAAGGCAAAGACTCCTAACTCTTCATCAAAATTATCCCTCATTTTTTGGGAAACATAGCTAAAAATATCTCACAGACTCTGTACCAATTAAGGATGGAGTGGTGATGTCCTAAATTTCTCTTCAATTATATGACAGCAGAAGTCACATTGGTTTGCTGCTTTCGGTGTGATCCATAGAACCTCCCTTTCAAACCTCTTCATGTTTGCATCTCTTCTTTAAGCTGAATCCAGATGGCCAGACCTCAGTGGTGAAGACACAACAAGATGGAATGTGCCTACTTCTCTATATCACCACACGGAGTAAGGCCGCCAGCTGAACAGGTAAACACCGCCCTAAAACTAGCACATGCGTAAGAAAGAAATTATTTTTATATTTGGGCCTTTATATATTTTGATATTTATTTGCTATAACATTTTTCACAACTCTCAAGAGGAGAAAAGGGAGTTGTAGGTGGAGAAGAGATAATACTGAAGCAATAGCATGAATCATGAAAGTATAATTTATATAAATAATATATGTAATAAATATATAAATTATAATTAATTTCTGGGCTGAGATTGACAAATGTACACATGGTAATGGAATTTTCCTTGTGTATCACTGAAACAGCCATGTAAGTATGTTTTTACTAATGTGTTGGTAGGTCGGTCATTGTAGAAAGAGATATAATTTCCTGGCACAAAGATTAATCAGAATTTTGACATAGTAAAACAATAAATGTGAAAAGAATAGTTATAAGTAGTATAGGATAAGATTTCTTAGAAAACTAGATGCCATTTTGTATTGTGTTCTTTTTTGTGTGTTTTATTTGAAATGATATTTTCCTTTTTTTTTTTTTTTCATTCAATGTTTGGAGCACTGTGGATGACAGTGGACCTTGGGACTCTTGTTACAATGTGATAGTTTAGTTTGCTTCTCTGTCGATCCTTTATCAACCATGTGAAGAAGTAAAAGAGAATGGAGATCAGTAGAGCTGTGGTGGAAACCCAAAGATAGTTTTATTTTCTCTAAGACGATAAAATTCTTGTGACAAGCAAGACACACTAATACTAAAGCAATTCATTTCTATATAATCTGACAATGAGGGAATGCCACAAATAAAATTAGATATGAGGAAGAGAGCACGATGAGATCAGGTAACAAAATCTAAAATATTAATAGAAGTTTGTGTGGTTTAAAGTGATAATCAATGGTAGCATTAAAACGAAATCATGCTGGGGCTCTGAGTAGAAGGTAATTTACATCTGTTGAAGGAATTGTGCTTTTTGTGAAGCTGAGCCTTGCTGTTGGAAACCTTCATTTCAGTACCCATTGTATGGGAACAAAATTCTGGAAGGTTTGCATTATTTTAATGATGCTTACTTACATCTTGCCTAGAGAAACTTATGACTGCCAGGAAAAGGGATCAGGATTGAGGCTGAACTGCATCTGAATTCATTATCAAGCAGATCTGGGGAGACTACAAGCATTGTGTTTACCACAAAAAAAACAAAAAACTATTTTCAGATAAAGTGTTGTTTAGCAGGTAGTGTGTACTTAGCAAATCATATTACAGAGATATCTTACCGTATTATATCGAAAAAAATATAGTAACCTGAAATGGTATAGATAGCAATAATGTGTAGCGAAAGGAGAACAAATTGCATACTTTTTACTTATGACTTTGGAGGCTTTAGTTTCCGTGTATGTAAAGTGGCGACAGCATTTGCCATGCTGGGAGTCTCATATCTCTCTCCACTGCTGCAACATCTCCCCATAATCTAGTCATGATAACTAACAACTGATCTTAGTGGGATGTTCACTATAATGCTAAAAAGTCTTTTATCTTTTTTACATGTTTTAGGTCTTTTAATTCTTACAGCAATTTTATGAGGTTAATACTATGAGAATCCACATTTTAAAGATTTGGAAACCAAGATACAGAGAGGTAGGTAGCTTGCTCACGCTTATACAAGTGGCGAAAGCTGTTCCATGAACCCAGATTGTCTGGTTCTAGATCAGTACTCTTAAATCTCACACTATCCTGACTCACAGGGTATTTCTAGTTCCCCTAACTCAACCTATCTTCTCAAATTATATAAAGTTGTGCTTGGATCTAGGTCTGCCTGGAATGTCTTTCATGCATAGTTCCCTGATGAGGTTTCTAGTCACATATTAAGGTTCTCTACAGGTATGATATAGTTCAAAAATATTTCTTTGATTTCTCCTAAGCCAAGCTCCTCTGTGCTGCCATGGAAATCAATGTTAGCCTGAATCGCACTATAATTTAATTTCTTTAGTTGTTTTCCTCAACTAATTTGAGACCCTTAAGGGCAGAGATGTTATAATTCCTCAATAAATATTTTCTGCATCTAAATAGTATTATGCAGAGACAACATGGGATAATATGGTAAAACTGTTTTGTAAACTGTAAAGTACCATGCAAATGTTACATAGAATGCTTGTTCATCAATAAGGTATTCAGAAAATGTTCTCTGTGCTGAAAAGGAAATAGAAAAATCATAAAAGGGGAGTAGTGCAACAATACCATTTATGCTAATTTATGCCTGATAAAATGAAAACATCGATTGTACTGAATAATGGATGTTAAATGAAGATATTTTCTCTCAGTGAATATTATGATGTGGCCCCAGATGCTGACAAAGAAGAGGGATAATGCAACCCATATTCATTTTAAATGAATAGCTCAATGAGAAGGTGAGATAAGGCTAGCCATGTTGGTGCTTTAATGTGCACAGTAAGGATAGAAATATCTGTATCCTCAGAAGATTGCAGAGTGAGAGTTAAGGCAGATGCCAAAATGGATTGTCAAGACTCTGCTTCCAAGAACAAGCGGTTTAATCAATAACATCTTTGTCCAAAGTTTCGACAAGAGTAGAGAGACTTTGAAAATCAGTTTACAAGAAGAGAATGTAATTGGTTTCCAGAATCAGAGATCCTCTTACTATAGATTTGCCTCCTTGAGAAGGTTATGATAGTCTTTCAATGTAGATAGTAATGTTTACCTCACTGGATTCTTGTGGAGATCTGAAGGTGGCTATGCATGTTAAGTTGTACATCAGCACACATATTGTAAGTATTTCATAATTTTAAATTTTTCTAACCCAATCTCTTGTTTTCCTTATATGTGTGATGGTCTAGACTAATTAGATTAATTTTAACATTTTGTTTTTAAGTGATTACACATTGTACATCTAGTTTAGAGTTTCCCTTAAAACTCTTCTAAATTAAACTTATCTCTACAGATATACTAAATGCAATTGATTACAACAGTTACGTAAGTTAAGGTTGCAATTACTCTTAGAAAGTGTTTAAATCTAGGAGGATTTAATTCATTAGTGATCAATGTACCAAAGCATTGTCCAGGAACAATAGAAATTAATCATTCACTGTTAGAATACAAAATATTTCTTCTTAAAAAATTCCATGACTGCAAATCAGACAAAATGTAGTAGTAAAGAAATAAAATATACTGGGTAAGGCAGAGATTATTTTATAACAACTTTCACTTCCAATTTTAGTAGAATATTTGAATTTTTATATAGCATAAATATTATATTTAAACATAATTAAGCATTTTTATTGAAAATAGTACTGTTTACTCAAAAATGTGGATTAGGTAACATGCATAGAGTGATGAATATTATAGTTTAATCAAGGCTCGGGGACTAGGGGTAGAGAGAAAGGAAGTTGAGAATTATAAAGCAGGACTTTTAATATTCATTCGCTTTCATATGCATCATCACAGGTAGCAGGGTATATAATAATTTTTTCCATTTTTATAGGGAAGTAGGTTCAGAGAAAAATTAACACCTTGGGCCATGTCATGGAGAGATAGAAAAATTTTTAATGAAACTTTTGAGATAGGAAATTATTCATAATGATAGCACTTAGTGTCTATGAAGCATCAGACATAGTTCTAGAAGCTCAGGATATAAAAGCTGGTAAAGCAAACAGAGTTCCTCATTTCTCAGAATTTAAATTCACCTGAGGAAGATGGGCAATAAAGAAGTCAGCAAATAAATAACTAGCATACCTTTCAGAATGATGAGTGCTGTAAATAAATGAGTGCATAAATAAAGCTGGAAAGGGGGATAGATCATGATGAGGGAAGTGTTCATATTTTAGATAGTTGAGTTATGAAAAGCCTTTCTGATATGTGATATTTGAGCATTATCCAAGGGATGTGAAGGTGAAAGTTATGAAAAACCCAAGATGCAGGTGTTCTAAGTTGAGACCCATAACAGAAATGAGTCTGGCATGTTCTAAGAATTTGCAAGACCAATGTAATGAGACCAGAGTGAGCAAGGGGAGGGGAGAAATGATAGGAACTTAGGTCAGAGAAAGAGGTAGCAGCCAAGTCATACCCAGGAGGAAATGTACAATTTGCAAGAACTTCGTACAATTTGAACCAGGGAGTGAAAACAGTCTGATTTTTACTTTTAATGGCTGAAAAAAAATATTGAATATCACAATCACTTTACATACGTTAGATGTCAATATTTCAGTATTTCAATTTGATTGGTCATGATATAATTTCTGGTCCCCATAAGAAATAGATGACATACTCCCAAACAGATATTCAATGCATAGAATGTTTGCACAGGCATGAATAGGATTAAGGGAAAAAAATAAGGCATAGCCAATCTTCATTTGTTCACAATATGAGTTTTGGTGGTCCTGTTATTATTTGTGTTACCACAGATTTCCATTAACTAGTAGTGTTGGCAAAAAAAAAAGTATGAAGAAACTCCCTAGTGTATTCAGGGAGGTTCTGGTATGTTTTTGCTCCCGCATTCCAGTTTCTCTTATTTAATTAGTAGCAAGCACTTGAACCAATACAGTGACTCTCTTCTCTGCCTATTTGTTTAATGGCATGAGGAGCCACACATGAACATGCAAGTGTTCCATGGCTATATTCTCAGATTGAGGTGTTCTTCCATTTGGGTGCAAGGTTTCTAAAGTTATTGAACGAAAGGATGAAGGGACAAGGCACAAAAATTTTTTCAAACAGAGTTATTAGGTGGAATAATGCTAAGAATCATTTCTATTTCTACATTTTAATTACTGGACATATATATTATAGCTACAGGGGAGACTTCACCCTATATGATTCACTCATCTAGGGCATATACTACATACCATAAATCAGAACCACACATTTTCAGGGTGGTTTCTTCTACTTATTACTCTAACTAAGCCTTCAACAGGCTATCCCATGGTTCTATCAAAACAGTACTGTAATGGTGATGGGATTGAGATCAGAATGGTAATGCGATGCCTAAAACTAAGCCAAAACTTCAAACCGCAAGTGATATTTAGAATTTAAAGTTTAAAAACATACAATTTCATGCATGGGCTCATGATCTTTTTGAATCAAATTGGCATAATCTTGTAATTCTTCTGTTATACAAGGTAATTCCCCTAAAACAGGCTTTATTTTTATATGGCTGCTCTGCTATCAACTAGCTCTCAATATGGGTTCAGAGGTAATGAGGGGAGGTAGGAGTATGTTCTCTTTAGGAGGGAAGTTCAGTTGGAATTTAGACACTCAAAGTTCTTGAGCCAACCTCTGTTAATTCAAATGTTCCCGTTCCTAAATTTCAGAATTCCAGTCCTTTCCCAACCTTATTAAGAAAATTGGATGAATTGAATACTTAATTTATTCTGCAATTCTATAATGCTTATATTCAGATCCAGAGACTAATCTACAATCATTAAAACTGGTTAATAATTTTTCCTCTCCTGTCCTAAATTAAGCATTGAATGCTTTTACTTTGTCTATTTCTCTA
Organism: Cheirogaleus medius; assembly: GCA_008086735.1. Lineage (NCBI taxonomy): Eukaryota > Metazoa > Chordata > Mammalia > Primates > Cheirogaleidae > Cheirogaleus > Cheirogaleus medius. The sequence goes on from VBSM01001265.1 coordinate 17,717,979, forward strand.
GACAGGCTCTAATTTCATCAGAAGCAACAGGCCAAACCACAATCCCTCTTTCACCACTGTTATTGCCATACTACATTGCCAAAGTTACTCCAACTCCCACAACTTTTCCTCCATTTTTACTACTTTCCATACTACTATCACTGTAAATTTTATAATCATGATGCCATTCTGAGTCATATATTACCAGGGTCCCATTTGCCCTGACCAGAAGGATATCTGTGCATTTCTGAAATACATGAGCAATCCAATTCCATATTCCCATTATGATATCTATTTCTTAAGTCTATCCCTGGAATCAATGTCATGGATTCCAGCAGGAAAATAAGTGCAGGCTCAAATGGGGTGATTAAATCTAGTTTAATAACTTAAACTAGATAATTATGAGAGTGTGGGCAAAGTTAAGAAAAATCAATAAGAGTTGGTGAAACACCCTGGGGCTAGCAGCAGAGTAAAGCAACTACTACCTTTAGGACAAGAGGTGAGAACAGTAACTAGAACCTGAGAAGCTTGTGCTAATAAGAATGACCCCTCGAGGGATACGTCTTTAATATAGGAATTCCTTCAATGCTAACCTATAGTCCAGAAAGAAAAGAGTCTCTCTTTTTATCCCACTCTCTACTCTCTTGCTTTTGCTTACCATTGGTCAAAATCAAATAGAAATCAGAAGATTAGGTAACCATGAAAGTAACACTTCTGGGACAATCTTGGGATGCACAGGAAGATGTAGAGCATAAAAAGTGCACTTAGGGCCAGAAGTGGTGGTTCACGCCTGTAATCCTAGCACTCTGGGAGGCCCAGGCAGGAGGATCGCTCAAGGTCAGGAGTTCAAAAACAGCCTGAGCAAGAGTGAGAACCCGTCTAAACTAAAAATAGAAAGAAAGTAATTGGCCAACTAAATATATATAGAAAAAATTAGCCTGGCATGGTGGCGCATACCTGTAGTTCCAGCTACTTGAGAGGCTGAGGCAGAAGGATCGCTTGAACCCAGGAGTCTGAGGTTGTTGTGAGCTAGGCTGATGCCACGGCACTCTAGCCCAGGCAACAGAG
>VBSM01001265.1:17719125-17743242 GCA_008086735.1 Cheirogaleus medius
GATGGCTATATGAGGATGGTTTTATATCAGGGTTCTCAGATCTGTTCCACTGTTTAATAATTCTATTCTTGTGCCAATACCAGATTGTTTTAATTATTACTGCTTTGTAGTATAGTTTGATATCTGGCATATTAATACCTGCCATTTTGTTTTTATTGCCTAGAATTGCTTTTGATATGTGGGGTCTTCTCTGGTTCCAAACGAAGTGTAAAATTATTTTTTCCATATCTGTGAAGAATCATGTTGGGATTTTAATAGGTATTGCATTGAATCTGTAGATCAGTTTGGGTAGTATAGACATTTTAACGATGTTGAGTTTGCCGACCCAGGAGTATGATATTGATTTCCATCAGTTTACATCCTCTGCTATTTCCTTCCTCAGTGTTTCATAGTTCTCCCTGTAGAGGTCTTTTACCTCCTTGGTTAAGTATATTCATAGGTACTTTATTTTCTTTTTTGCTATTGTGAAGGGTAATGAGTCTTTGATTTGGTTCTCAGTTTGATTGTTGTTGGCGTATATGATGCCTCTGGTTTCTGTGTGTTGATTTTGTATCCTGAGGCTTCATTCCAGGAATGCAGGGATGGTTCAACATATGAAAATCTATAAATGTAATTCACCATATAAACAGAAACAAAAACAAAGACCATATGATTCTTTCAATAGATGCAGAAAAAGCTTTTGACAAAATTCAACACCCTTTCATGATAAGAACACTTAATAAAATAGGCATAGAGGGGACATACCTAAAAATGATAGAAGCCATATATGACAGACCCATAGCCAGCATCATACTGAATGGGGAAAAATTGAAAGCATTACCATTGAGAACTGGAACCAGGCAAGGTTGCCCACTATCTCCACTTCTATTCAACATAGTGCTGGAAGTCCTGGCTATAGCAATCAGACATGAAAGAGGAATTAAATGGATCTGAATTGGGGCAGAAGAGATCAAACTTTCACTGTTTGCTGATGATATGATATTATATTTAGAAAACCCCAAGGATTCAACCAAGAAACTCCTGGAATTGACCAAACCATTTATTCTATGTCCATCATATGCCTAGTACTATTGAAGGCTGACTTAAAAAAACCCAAAAAACCCATAAATTATTATGTTTCCTTTTAAATTGTAATTAATCAAGAGGATACAGATATACCAGCTCATACTGCTGATAGGGGGCAATGGACATCAAAATTGAACCTATATATTTTTCTTTTTAAATAAAATCTCTATCACTTTCAACTTGATATTGTTTCAAAAGTATGGTATTCATATCTCTATATAACACAAATTGGTATGTGTTAATATACAGAGTAACTTTAAAATCTTACATCATATATCTATTTTAAATACATATTAAGGAAATATATTTAGATAAGTTAAAAATTTAAACACTTTTAAAGAAAAATATTATAAAATAGCACAGATAATATGCAGATAACATTATACCTGTATATGAATGACTATAATTTAGAAAATATTACCTTGTAAAATGCTGCTTACCAGGGATAGTATGGATTATAATTTTATATATATATATATATATATGCTGAATCCAATTAGACAAATATTGGTTTTTCTTGTGGGCCTAGCATCTACCTGAACTAGGCACAAATGTGATATCAATAATAACCTACTAAATGATTAACACTTATTACATGTTAAGCCTACTATTCAGTGTATTGAAATTATACTTTCATAATAATATACAAATGAAATATATTATAGCATTATTTCAGATTGTGGAGAATAATATTCTTTGAATTATCAAACAGATTTCTTCTTCCCAGTTCTATTAAATTAAACACTGGAGTTCAGAAATGAGAAAGTAAACATATAAAAGAATGTGTACTAAACATGAGCAAGTATGTATTTACATACATGAAATATATATGGATTGATTAACAAGCAATTTATTTAGAAGTTATTTGATTGTTGTAGAAAACCAAATTAATAATAGATTATGCTAAAAAAGTAAATATTTTTAATCACATGTGAAAATCCCAGGGCAGCATGATCCAGAGGACTAAACCATGGAATTCCCACACCTGGGCAGTATATTGTCTTTATTTTTAGGCACCATAAAAGTGACTTCGGCATCTTCAGTTTATATCATCCTTACTGCCATCAGTTTCACAGGAAAAGACAACCTCTCTTCATGATAACTCCTATATACATCTTGGAGTTCACTTTGGTCTGACCAACTAGAGTGAGGAATATATCTGAAACTTTTTCTGTGGCTAGGGATCTGGGATTATGCTGATCATGCAAGACTTGATCAAATTGTTTCCCCTTCCCCCCCATGCTCACCCTGATTTGTGGATGCAATCCCATTGAACCAAATAAAATTAGAGTTAGGAGAAGGGTTGCATCCCATAAGAAAGTTGGCAGATTTTTGATTGGCAAAAGGGAATGGATTCTGGGTTACAAAAACATTTAAAAAAATAATAATAATAACCATAGGTGCAACCAGCAACATATACCTGAGCTACTTCTTAATGATATCTTATGTGAAATGAGCTTTTCATATATTTTCAAACATTTGCCCTGCAATCCACAGTTTCTATTTAATGGGAGTTTATTATGAGATTGCACTTTGAGTAGACATTACTTTTTTCCACAAGAAAGGTTTTAAAATCTATGCTCTCAACACATTGCTAGCAGAACTCTACTATTTTACATAACAGCTGGCAATGAGAATACTAGAGATTGCTGACTCAGAGCAAAGATTGTACACAACCATTTCAGAGAGAATAGAATTTCAAAACAATCAAAGAATAATGGCTCAGGCCTTAAAGAGTTTACTTTGAACTAGGGCGTAAGCATTGCATAACACTTAGTTATAAGAGACCTAAACAAGATCAAAATATTCAATGCAAATAGCAGAAAACAAAACACTGTGAGACATACAGCAGAAGACCCAATCTAGACTATAATTGTCCTATACTACCCAGTTTCAGGGCCATGGCCTTTTCTAAAGGGTGGAGTAACTTAAGTCTGATATTGAAATTCATTGCAAGGCTTTTATATATAATTATTTAAAGTGAATGCAAATAGTTTGTGTTAATGGATTATTGGCTCAACAGGCCCAGAACAAAAAGCAAAAGTATGGCTCTTATTAAAAAATGCTTAAGGATTTCAAAATCATTAAAGAAGTATGGGGTCCTGTAATTGCAGGACCCTCATGTACAGTTGCATATGAAGCTGTCACTGGGGCTCAATTATTATTAAAATTTGTCATTCTCATGCAGTCCAAAGTTAAACAGAAACCAAATCACTAAAATAACATTTATTTTTCTGGCCTGATTGCTGTGACTAGGACCACCAGTACTATGGTGAGTAAAAGTGGCAAGAGGGAGAATCCTTGCTTTGTTCTGGCTCTTATGGGAAAAGCTTTCAGTTTTTCTCCACTGAGTATGATGTTAGGCTTTTCATATATGGCCTTTATTGGGTTGATGTAAGTTCCTTCTATACCAGATTTATTGAGAGTTATCATCATGAAGGGTATTGAATGAACAGATGCTATGTTCTGTATCTATTAAGATGATCATGTAATTTGTATCCTTCATTTTATCAATGTTGTATATCATGCTGATTGATTTGGCAAGTTGAACTATCCTGCATCCTGGGGATAAATCCTATTTGATCATAGTACATGATCTTTTTCTTTTTTTTTTCTTTTTTATTTCAGCTGCTGTTGAATTTGATTTGCTAGTACCTTGTTGAAAAGTTTTCCATCTATGTTCGTCTGGGGTGTTGGCTTGTAGTGAATTTTGTGGTGAATTTTTGATTCCTGATTTAATCTCCTTATTTATTATCAGTTTATGCAAGCTTTATATTTATTCTATAGTAAGCCTTGACAGGCTGTATCTTTCTAGGAATTTAGTAATTTCTTCTAGGTTGTTTACCTGTCAGGGTATAATTGTTCATAATAGTGCCTTATTTTCTATTTTTATTATTTTTTTATTTCTGTGTCATTGGTTATATATTACAAAGCTACATTAATCCAAATGGTATGATACTGGCATAAAAAGAGGTGTGTAGATAAATGGAACAGAATAGAGAGCCTGGAAGTAAACCCACCCATATATAGTGAACTGATCTCTGAAATAGTTGCCAAGAATACCCAATGGGAAAAATATATTCTCTTCAATAAATGCTGTTCACAAAAACTGGATGTTCATATGCAAAAGAATGAAGTTGGGCCATTATCTTACACCATATCCCCAAATCAACTGAAAATGGATTAAAGACTTAAACATAAGACCAGAAACCAAAAACTCCTGAAAGAATACATAAGGAAAAAGATTTTTGACATTGTTATTGGCAAATATTTCTTGGCTATGTCCCTAAAAATGTAGGCAAAAGTAAAAATGTATAATTTTTACAGAGATTATGTAAAACTAAAAAAGCTTCTGCAAAACAAAAGAAGCAACCAATTAAATGAAACAGTAACCTATAGAATAGGAGAAAATATTTGCAAACCATATATTTGATAAAGAGTTAATATCCAAAATATATATGGAACCCCTTTAACTCAGTAGCAAGCAAACAAATAACCTAATTAAAAAATGGTCATAGATCCCAAATAAATATTTGTCCAAAGAAGACATATAAATGGCTAGCAGGTGTATGAAAAGAATGCTCTACATCATTAATCATCAGGGCACAACAAATCAAAGTCACGATGAAATATCGCCTCACACCTGCTAAGTTGGCTATTACCAAAACAAACAAACAGACAAACAAAAAGCCCTAAAGATAACTACTAGTGAAGAAATGGAGAAAAGGGAATATTTGTATACTGTTGATGCAAATGTAAATTGGTACAGCAACTATGGAAAATAGTCTAAAGAATGGCTCCTGAAAAAATTAAATATAGAACTACCATATGACCCAGCAATTCCATTTCTGAGTATACAGCCAAATAAATTGAAATGAGGATCTTTAAGAGATATCTGTACTTTCATGTTCATTGCAACATTATTCACAATAGGCAAGACATAGAAGCAGCCTAAATGTCAATTTACAGATGAATGAAAAAAGAAAATGTGGTATATACATATAATAAAACATTACTCAGCCTTAACAAAGAAAAAGTCCTGTCATTTGTGACAACATAGATTAAACTAGAGGACATATGCTATGTGAAATAAGCCAGACACAGAAAGACAAATAATATGTGATCTCACTTATATGAGAATTCTAAAAAAATAAAATAAAATATTTAATAGTCTGATCCATAGGAGTAGAAAGTAGTAGGGACTGGAGAGAGAGAGAAATTTGCAGATATTTTTCAAAGGGCATAAAGTTTCTATTATACAAGATGAATAGGTCTTAGAGATCTATAGTTAACAATCCTGTATTGTATATTAAAGAATTTATTAAAAGGGTAGCTCTTATGTTGCATGTTCTTATCACAAAAATAAAAATAAACTAAAGTGGATATGAGGTGATTAGATATGTTTATGGAATTGGTTTTAATAATAGTTTCATAGGTGCATATTTATTTCCAAATTCATCAAGTTGCATATAGTAAACATGTACAGGTTTTTCTATGTCAATCACACCTCAATTAAAGTGGTTTCAAAAAGGAGAAAAGTTTATTGTAGAATTGGAATTCTGTCTCCTAGCAACAGGCAATAAGATTTTGACACCAAATTATAGAAAGTTTATATTCAGATAATAATCAAATGAGAATTAAACATTCACAGTATGAGATACTATACATTTTTGACATTTCAGTAATTAAATTAATAGCTACCATTTATTAAAGCCTTATATATGCTAGGTGTACTGAATTTTTTATAATATGTATTCACATGCGGCAAATAAGTTTTATTTTTCTTATTATGTAGGAGAGGGAACTGAAACTCAGATAATTTAGGTAATTCACTTTTGGTCATATAGATTATGTGTTAGACTTTGTAACCAGGACTATTTATACCTAAAACCCATGCCCTTATTTCATTATTCCTGGTGCCTGCCAGATTTTTTTCCCTTCAAGACAAGAACAAAGAAAGCTGTAGTAGTTACAAAAAGTTTATGAGGTCTTCCATCTTTGAGAACAGAGCTGGATGGGGGCACAGAGATGAAAGAGAACATAGAGATTTCTCACAGCTTCCTAATTCTTTGTGCACTATTTGTATGGAACTTTGTTTATCTTACATAGCAGCGACTTTCTCGAAACCTTTCAGATTTTGCTTGATGATTGACTGCTCTCAGAATACTATGGAATGCCTCAGGGATTAGCAGAATAAAATCAGTTTAGAAGAAAAGAAAACAAAGAAGCTAACATTAATTGAACTTTTATATTAGGTTATTCAGTATGAAATGTCCGATTCCCTTAAGTACTAAGTTTGACAGTTGATATCTCTGACATTTCACTTTGACATTTCTTGATTTATTTTTATTGTGAAGGTGCATCCTAGTCTTTCTAATGCACATCTTGGCTTGTGATTATCTTTCAAATATTTTTAAAGAGCAATTTTTTGTGAAACCATGCGTCAGTAAAAAATTTGTGTTATTTTCGAATATGAGTTCCATTGTGTAATCAATACAGCACAGACAGCTTGAAATATCAACAACGTGTTTTGGAAGAATGTGGCTAATGAATGCATAGAACATCGATAGTTTGAGAAGTTCTGATTGGGTAACTTTAATCTTGAAAAGGAGCCACATGGGAAACCTGAGACCAAAGTGGATAACTCTGTTGGAGGTACTTGAGATTTCAACTACCAGTAAAGTTTAGAGAAACCCTCCTTGTCTAATTTTTGACTATACAAAAATACAATTAAGAAAATGAGTAGGTAAACACACAAAGGACAAAAAATTATTTTCACAACATAGAACTGTGATGGATACTGCCTCTGGCCCCTGCAGAGTCCCCACCAGCGAGAAGGCTTACATTAAAAATATCAAAATAACCCTTACAAATGAACAATGAAGAGACAATTCACCAAAAAGAAAGAGAAGAAAAGAACAGCAAAATAGTTGAATAATAGATACTTAACAACTAAAGATATACCAATGGCACAGAAGCACATAAAAATGGTACTCAACCTAAACAGTCACCAGGGAAATGCAAATTAAAACAAGAAGAGCATATTACTTTATAATTTATAGAATCACTAAAAAAGAAAGACTGATAATGACAAATGGTAATCCCATGTAGAACAACTGGAAGATTCATATGTTTCTGTTGGGTAAAATAATAAAACCCAATTTGGGAAATGGTTGGCAGTTTCTTATAAAATTAGTCACAAATCTACACAAAGACAATATTGCAGTAGAAAGAATTCTTGGTAAGTTACAAAGCAGAGATATCTTCCCCAAGTCTATTATTTAATTTTACTCATACTATGGAAATATTTACTCTTTCTGAAGATCAATATCCTCATTTATAAGGTAAATTCTTTGAATGATAGAGTTTTAAATTATTTTACAAACTTTTAAATATACATATAATTCTATGTAATGGAGCGATACAGAGAGCATGCAGATCATAAATTGTACCCTAATGATGACAGGTGGCCAACAGAGGGAGCAAGAATAAGAGAGACAAAACTAAAGACACGTTCTTTGGCCAGAGTTGGAAACAATATTAGAATAGGCTGGTGTAACATCAATTTGTACTGATTATTTTAATAGAATACTAATTAGAACATTGTGAGCCTAATTTGAACTTCCTCACTGGCTTTCCCCTACCCCTTTCTCCTGATTTCAGGCTCTCTGGTTCACAAAGAGGTGTCTGAAGTGTGAGATTGGGACGGAGGGAGTTTTTCTCTTTGTATGTATTTCAAAGACAGGAAGGGGATTCTACAGCGAAAGTGTGAAGTATTTTATTTGTTGGTTTTGAATGAGATCAGGAGAGAGGTGGAAAATAATTTGAGAAAAAAGGAAATGCTTCTTTCTCTGAGTTATTTTCTATTGGCTTTAAAATGTTATGTCTTAGTACAGCACACAATAGAAGCTAAGAACAATTTCAAAGGAGACAAGCAGGCATAGTTCTTCAAAAGTAAATGATTTGGAGCTCCCAGGAGCCTCCTTGCTTCTAATTTTTTAAAGGTCCATGTGTGTTCAACATTTCATTAGATTTCAAAATTCTTTTATTACATGTCATCTGTTAGACGGAGAGCCTGGAACATTAGAACCACCTTAAACCTTGATATTTCTTCCTGCAATGGTTAGATGGCTTCATTGGTTGGCTTAATATTTTTTTTCTTAATACTGCTGGAAACAATATTTTTCAGATTTTTTTTTCATAGAAGTACATCTTAGCCTGTTTCCTAATTGCTTATAACACAATACCTAAAACTGGGTAATTTATAAAGGAAAGACATTTATTTTATATAGTTATGTAATCTGAGAAGTCCAAGGTCAAGGGCTGCATCTGGTGAGAGCCTTCTCACTGATGGGGACTCTGCAGAGTCTCAAGGTGGTACAGGGTATCGGGGCTTAGCATGCTAGTCTGCTTGCTCAGGTCTCTCTCCATCTTCTAAATCAGCAGTTCCAGTCATTAATATCCATTAATCCACTAATGCATTAACCCATTAATCCATGAATGGATTAATCCATTCATGACCCTCATAATCCATCACCTCTTAAAGGCCCCACCTATCAATACTGGCATATTGGGGATTAGGTTTCCAACATATGAAATTTGGAGGACACTCTTACCATAGCAAAGTAGATAATTTCAAGGTACTAAACATGTATACTTGAGTTAAATTATTCAATAATGCAATTTATTATGACATCTCTTTAGTTAGATAACTGTAACTAACCAGTACTTTGGGGACTTTCACAAGTTTAATCTGGTACAAAATTTCACACCATTGGCTGTGTGCGTGTGTGTCTGTGTGTTTGTGTGCGTGTGTGTGTGTGTGTGTGAAAAGTATAGTAGATTCAAAATTTTGGGCAATGTAGCTGTAGCCCAAGTGCAAATCAAATTTTGATTTTAAAGTTGTATAGGAAGGAGCTGGGGAACATCTACATGTTCTGGTGAGAGTAGTTATGCTGAGCTGAGGGTATGATTTTTGAGTTAGCTCTTTCTCTACTTTGGGCCATGTCTGAGACAGCTGTGGGACATTGCCCTTGACGTTCTTAACAGAGTCATTTGCTATATAGAAGAATCCACAACGTATTGTTTTAATTCTGTCAGAGCTTTTAACAAGGGTTTTTGCAAACACATCCTTGGTTCCTTTTTTGCCCTGAGGTTATTTCTTATTTTGGAAATTTTTTGCTGCCTTCAGAAAATCACCTAGGCCTTCCCCATTTGCTCTAAATTCTGTTTGAAACTAAGTGGTGTCTTCTTTAATTTCTTTCTCTCTTACAATGACATATCACACCCAGGTGAACAAAGCCAATTATAACTTGTAACACTCTGCCTGGAAATTGTCTTAGCTAGCTGTGCAAGTTCACTAGGTAATTATTTATCTTCCAAGTTGCAACAGCCTCTAATAGCAAATGTCTCACTGTTCTTCAATCCTCCACTAACAATTTCACCTCTTTTTTAGCCTTTTCCCTATACTCCATCCCAAAGTCATTGCCACATTATTGGTTCTATTGATATATCTTTAAGTTCATTGATCTTACTCTCTGCAATATCTAATCATCTATTAATCTAATCCAATTGAATATTTATTTTAGCTATTGTATTTTCAACTCAAATATGCCTTTTTTTCAGTTTTTAATATTTTATATTTCCCATTTCAATATGTCTGTGCTAACTTTTAATCTCTACAAAGTATTTATGATAGCTAGTGTAGTCTTTCTTTCTGGTTCCTAAATATCTGTCATTTCTCTTTTCTTTTTCTTCCCCATGTTGACTAATTCTTGTCCTAGTTAAGGGTCATATTTTCCTGTTTTGTGAATGTATTGTAATTTTATATTAGATGCTTAACCTTCTGATATCTGGAATTTTTTATCTGCCTTTGAGTAATATGTGCTTTATCCTGATGTTGAGGTTTTTGGGGAACCTAGCTTTATTCAACTGAGGCCTGTTTTTATGCTTTACAAAGATGGTTCAGAGAGGCTTCACTCCAGAAATAGGTTATCTCTACTTGAGAAGCATACTGGTCTAGAGCCTCCATAGAATGCTGAAGGAATTCTCCAAGTGCTCTGTTTATTCTGGATGTTCAGAGCAAGAACATCTTCCCACCATGAATGAGCTGTTAGAATTGTTTAGCTTGGCTTCTTGGAGGCTTACTTTATGCTTGCATAGCCTCATCCTTGCCAATGACTCAGCAAGGCCTCTCCAAAGATCTGCCTGGCAAATTCTCAAACTTTCATTCTTCCTGAACTCCGATTGCCCCTTCTTCAAGTCAGAAAGACAGACCACTGGGCCCTGTAAGTTTCCCATATTGTGACTGTGATAAGAAAATTGCCTCCAGGCTGGGTGTGGTGGCTCATGCCTATAATTCTAGCACTCTGGGAGGTAGAGGTGGGCATATTGTTTGAGCTTAGGAGTTCGAGACAAGCCCGAGCAAGAGCCAGACCCTGTCTCTACAAAAATTTGAAAAATTAGCTGGATGTAAAGGCACATTCCTGTGGTCCCAGCTACTCAGGAAGCTGAGGCAGGGAGGATCACTTGAGCCTAGGAGTTTGAGGTTGCAGTGAGCTATGATGATGGCACTGTACTACTCTACCCAGGATGACAGAGCAAGGCTCTGTCTCAGGGAAAAAAAAAAAGAAAGAAAGAAAAGAAAATTGCTTCCAGACAGAAAGCCTCAGTCTGACAATATTTTTAAATAGATTTTTGTCCTTTTTCTAATTGTTCACAGCATGAGGACTATCCAACTGTTACTATGTGAACATGTGCAAAATTATGCAGCCACACCATTTTTAATGTTTACTTTTTTAGACACACACACATACACACAAATCTGAGAAAGTTGAGATTGCATTATTTCCACCAGTTTTCTTCAGGCCATTTTTTATTTCAAGAAAGAATTTTAAACATTTTTGGTTTTATTTGAAAAGTGCTATTTGTTTCATCAATTCAAGATATACTTTCTTTGGTGATAATTGCAATTAATGGCATGCAGCTTTTAGGCCTCTAAAACATCCTGAATATGACTATAGTGATATTTTTGAATGTTTTCTAACTAATGATGTCCATTTATTACTCCACTTCCAATTTTCTGTGGTCTTTCAATTCATCTTTGAGAATTCAATAGCTTTTATTGTTATCTAGCTTCACTGTAAACCACGAGCAGAGAGGCAGGGTTTGAAAAGAAATATAGCCTAAGTTGCTTCTCTCTCTCGCTTGCTGTCTTCATTACTTTCTTTTCAATATTCTTTCCTGTTTTAACAAATAGAATTCATTTTTCCAAACCCTTTGGAAGTGCAGGTTGGATTTCACATTGGGATTCAGATATGTGCAGAGTGTGACTTAAACTCCCCACTCAAGAGACATAGGCTGGCTGAATGGATAAAAAAATACAAGCCAAGTATCTGCTGTCTTCAGGAAACACACCTAACCTGCAAGGATGCATATAGACTAAAAGTAAAGTGGTGGAGATCAGTATTTCAAGCAAATGGAAGCCAGAAGAAGTCTGGCATGGCAGTTCTGATTTTAGATAACCTAGTTTTTAAAACAACAAAAGTAGTGAAAGACAAAGAGGGTCATTATGTAATGGTGAAGGGTACAGCTCAACAAGAAGACATAACAATTTTAAATATATATGCACCCAGCTTAGGTGCACTCAGATTCATAAAGCAAACCTTACTGGATCTAAGCAAATTGATAAACAGCAACCCCATAATAGCCAAAGATTTCAACACCCCACTGACTGCACATGACAGATACTCCAAACAGAAAATGAATAAAGAAATAATGGACCTAAACAAAACTCTAGAACAACTGGGCCTGACTGACATTTACAGGATATTCTACCCAAAATCCACTGACTATACATTCTTCTCATCAGCTCATAAGATGTTCTCTAAGATTGATCATATCCTAGGACACAAAGCAATTCTCAAAAAATTTTAAAAACTAGAAATCATACCATGTATCTTCTCAGATCACAGTGGAATAAAAGTAGAAATCAACCCTAACAGAAACTCACATTTCTACACAAAAATGTGAAAATTAAACAACCTTCTGCTAAACAATTACTTCATAAATGAGGAAATCAAGATGTAAATCAAAAAATTCTTTGAACTTAATGACAATGGAGAGACAAGTTATCAAATCCTCTGGGACACAGCTAAAGTAGTACTGAGAGGAAAGTTTATTTTCATAAATGCCTATATCCAAAAGTCAGAAAGATCACTAATAAGACAATCTAATGAATCGACTCAAAGAGTTGGAAAAAGAAGAACAGACCAGCCCCAAACCCAGCAGAAGAAGTGAAATTAACAAAATCAAATCAGAACTAAATGAAACTGACAACAGGAAAACTATACAGAAGATTAATAAAACAAAAAGTTGGTTCTTAAAAAAAATAAACAAAATTGACACACCTTTGGCTAGACTAATGAGAAGCAGAAAAGAGAAATTTCTAATAAGGTCATTCAGGAACAAAAAAGGAGATATCACAACCGATCCCACGGAGATACAAGATATAATCTATGAATACTACAGAAACCTTTATGCACACAAACTGGAAAATTGGGAGGAAATGGACAAATTTCTACAAACACACAGCCTTCCTAGGCTCAACCAGGAAGAAACAGAATTCCTGAACAGATCAATATCAAGAACCGAAATAGAAACAGCAATTGAAAACCTTCCTAAAAAGAAAAGTCCCAGCCCACATGGTTTCACACCCGAATTTCACCACACTTACAAAGAAGATTTGGTGCCTATCCTGCAGAAATTATTCCTCAACATTGAGAAGGATGGAATCCTTCCACAGTCATTTTACCAAGCCAACATCACTCTGATCCCCAAACCGTAAAAGGATGCAACAAAGAAAGAAAACTACAGACCAATGTCACTTATGAATATAGATGCAAAAATTTTCAACAAAATCCTAGCTAACTGAATCCAGATGCTTATCAAGAAAATAATCCATCATGACCAAGTTAGCTTCATCCCAGGGATGCAGGGATGGTTCAACATATGCAAATCTAGAAATGTAATTCACCACATAAACAGAAGCAAAAACAAAGACCATATGATCCTTTCAATAGATGCAGAAAAAGCACTTGACAAAATTCAACACCCTTTCATGATAAGAACACTCAATAAAATAGGTATAGAAGGGGCATACCTAAAAGTGATACAAGCCATATATGACAGACCCACAGCCAACATCATACTGAATGGGGAAAAATTGAAAGCATTACCACTGAGAAACTGGAACCAGGCAAGGTTGCCCACTATCTCCACTTCTATTCAACATAGTGCTGGAGGTCTTGGCTATAGCAATCAGACATGAAAGTGGAATTAAAGGTATCCAGTTGGAGGCAGAAGAGATCGAACTTTCACTGTTTGCTGATGATAAGATATTATATTCAGAAAATACGAAAGATTGAACCAAAAGACTCTTGGAACTGATAAATGAATTTAGTAAACTCTCAGAATACAAAATCAATACACATAAATGAGAGGCATTCATATACGCCAACAACAGTCAAATTGAGAACCAATCAAAGACTCAATACCCTTCACAATAACAGCAAAGAATATAAATTACCTAGGAATATACTTAACTAAGGAGGTAAAAGACCTCTATAGGGAGAACTATAAATGCTGAGGAAGGAATTAGCAGAGGATGTAAACAGATGGAAATCCATACCATGCTCATGGGTCGGTAGAATCAACATTGTTAAAATGTCTTTACTACCCAAGCTGATCTACAGATTCAATGCAATCCCTATTTTAATCCCAACATCATATTTCACAGATATAGACAAAATAATTTTACGCTTCGTTTGGAACCAGAGAAGACCCCATATATCAAAAGCAATTCTAGGTAATAAAAATAAAATGGGAGGTATCAATATGCCACATTTCAAACTATACTACAAAGCTGTAGTAATTAAATCAGTTTGGATTGGCACAAAAATAGGAATATTGACCCGTGGAACAGAACTGAGAACCCTGATATAAAACCATCCTCATATAGCCATCTAATCTTCAACAAAGCAGACAAAAACATTCACTAGGGAAAAGAATCCTTATTCAATAAATGATGCTGGGAAAACTGGATAGCCACTTGTAAAAGACTGAAGCAGGATCCACACCTTTCACCTCTCACAAAAATCAACTCACGCTGGGTAACAGACTTAAACCGAAGGTATGAAACTATTAGAATTCTAGAGGACAATGTTGGAAACACTCTCCTAGACATCGGCCTAGGCAAAGAATTTATGAAGAAGACCCCAAAGGCAATCACAGCAGCAAACAAAAATAAATAAATGGGAGCTGATCAAGCTAAAAAGCTTCTGCACAGCCAAAGAAACAGTCATGAAAGCAAACAGACAACCTACAGAATGGGAGAAAATTTTCACATCCTACACATCTGATAAGGGGCTGATAACTAGAATCTACTTAGAACTCATGAAAATCAGCAAGAAAAAATCAAACAACCCTATCAAAAAGTGGGCAAAGGACATGAACAAAACTTTTCAAAAGAAAATAGAATAATGGCTAACAAACGTATGAAAAAATGCTCAACATCTCTAATCATCAGGGAAATGCAAATCAAAACCACAATGAGATATCACTTATCTCTAGTAAGAATGGCCTTTATCAAAAGTCCCAAAACAATAAATGTTGGCGTGATTGTGGAGAGATAGGAACACTCCTACACTGCTGGTGGGGCTGAAAACTAGTTTAACCTCTGTGGAAGCAATATATAGATACCTTAAAGCTATACAAGTAGATCTACCATTTGATCCAGCAATCCTACTATTGAGCATCTACCCAAAAGAACAAAGGACAATCTACAAAAAAGACACCTGCACTCGAATGTTTATAGTAGCACAATTCACAATTGCAAAGCTGTGGAAACAACCCAATTGCCCATTAATATATGAATGGATTAATAAAATGTGATATATGTATACCATGGAGTACTATTCAGCTCTAAGAAACAATGGTGATATAGCACATCTTATATTTTCCTGGATAGAGCTGGAACCCATACTACTAAGTGAAGTATCTCAAGAATGGAAAAACAAGCACCACATATACTCACCAGCAAATTGGTATTAACTTATCAGCACCTAAGTGGACACATAGGAATTACATTTATTGGGTATTGGGCACGTGGGAGGGGGGAGGAGGGGGCTGGTATATACATACATAATGATTGAGATGTGCACCGTCTTGGGGATGGTCACACTTGAAGCTCAGACTTGTTGAGGGAGGGTGGGACAAGGGCATTATACCAACCCTAAAATTTGTACTCCCATAATATGCTGAAATACAAAAAATAAAAATAATAAATAATGCTCAGTACTGAATGATCAGTATCTCTAAACAGCTGTGCTTTCTTGGGCACCAAACCCCAAGTGTGTCAGTCAGTGTTTCCTCAAAGGGTGGCTTCGGATACTGAAGAAACAACCTGGGAGGTAATCTTTCTGTTAATCCCAGACTACCAGGACTGATTTTAACAACCATAAAGAATGGAGATGACATTTTAATGAATAAAGAATAAAAACACTAAAATCTATAATAATAGTATTCACTGTATGTATAGTTCGAAAATGTATCTGTCTACTTTGGATAAAATGAGACACCTAAATATTTATTTCCTTAAAGCTCTGGTATAAATAAGAAAGGTATTTTTTTTTTTCTGATTGAACACAGGAGTTCCTGGAAGAATGAAACTCAACCATGATTAGGGAAAAGAAAATCACCCTTCATTTGGGAATATACATTGTTATTTTTGCCATCTTTTAAGTATAAATTCAAAGGATTTTCTTATCACAGAGGACAATTTTTTGATACTTTATGACTCTAAACATGTCTGTCATGCTTATCCTGGCCTTTGCATTCCAATCATCAAGGGCCTACTTCAGCTCCCACCATCAGTTATCTGGCTTGGTGCTATAACCCCCACCTAGTCACTCTGATTCTGATCTTCAGCCTCAACCCAATCTCTCCCTCCATGTTGTTTCCTGCCTCCTTTCTTTATCACTGATCTAAATCCTGTAATTTATCATCAGTAGGTCTCCTTAGTTACTCAGCATCATCAAGTCTAAATACGGCCCTTTCACTATCTGGCTCCAGTCTGCTTTCTAGCTTTCCATCTCACATATCCTATTCCCCATTCACACCTGAAAATTAGTGAATGACCTTCTTGACTCTCAGGGTTCAATCCTTAATTCATTTAGTTCTCTCAGCTTGCAGAGTCCAAAATAGAGTGAATTCAATTTCTTGCAGATGTCCAAATGCAAAGCAAAAATTTTCTTTCCTTACTCCATAAGAAATGCTCCTTCTCAATCACCAACTTCAATTTTCCAGGACCCATTACTGTGACATCTTGATTGGCTGAGGCAGATTATTCACAAGGTTTAGATTCACAGTCTGCATTTCTTTTAATATTTGAGAACCAAAACTTATGAGTTTAAAGTGCAGTGTGTTCTGCATTGATTTTCCTATCATTTACTTGTTTGTTTACTTACTATTATTCTTTTTACTAATGCTTTATAAATGGTGTTTAACTGCTTCATGAAAACTACTCTGATATGTTTTCCTTTTCTGTCTTGAAAAGGAGAAACACACAGAAGCTCTGTCATCATTAATAATAATAATTATCATAGCTAACATTTCTTGTGCACTTGAAAACTCATTTAAAATAATAACATTGAAGGTGTGGTTTGTTATGTTCTCCTATTTTGTTTTATAAATGAGAAAACCAAAACATAGAGCCCCAAATTTCCTCAACAAGACTGGTAAGGGGTGAAGGCAGGATTTGAACCCATGCTATACTGCACCAATATGATGAGCTAACTTGCCCACATTGTCTAAATTAGGAAGGTGGGCAATGACTGTTGTTATATTCTGTTGTTATATATAAAATGTCTGAACTAAATATTTGATATATAAAACATTGTATATGTTAAAATTATAATATACAAATGTAAAAATGGGCTATAAGTTGGCATAACTAGTATTAATGAGAAATTACTTTAGTTCATTATGTAACTAACTACCCCTTCTCATCCAGTTGTGAGAAGGAATAGTTTCTGTCTACTAAATTCTCACATATAAAATAAAAATACTTAAGATTTCATCACAATAAAATTCCTATTTTATGTTCATAGAAAGGAAACCAAAAAGGAATGCAAACTAGTACAACCTTGATAGAAAATAGTATAGAAATTCTTCAAAGAACTGAAAGTAGACTTACCACTTGTTCTAGCAATCCCACTACTGGGTACTTATCCAAAGGGGAAAAAGTCATTTTATCTAAAAGACGCTTGTACTAGAATGTTTATTGCAGCACAATTCACAATTGCAAAGATGTGGAATCAGCCCAAGTGCCCATCAATTCATGAATGGATTAATAAAATGTGGTATATGTATACCATGGAGTACTACTCAGCTATAAAAAATGAATTGATACCATTTGCAACAATTTGGATGGAAATAGAGATCATCCTCCTAGGTGAAGTATTGCAAAAATGAAAAAACAAACACCACATATACTCACTATTACATTGCAACTAACTGATGAGCACTCATGTGCACAGATGGAAGTAAACTCAATGGAAATCATGCAGGAGGGAGAGATAAGGAGGAGATGGGTGAAATCATACCTAAAGGGTACAATGTACACTACCATGTTTCCCTGAAAATAAGACAGGGTCTTATATTTATTTTTCCTCAAGAAGACACCCTAGGGCTTATTTTGAGGGGATGTGTTTTTTTTTTAAGTATGGTACAACAATCTACATTTATTCAAATATAGTTAAGTCGTCTTCTTCTGGAACATCATCATAGTAAAATGGCAGCCACAGTTTTCCTTCTTCCCCCTGGGGACACACAATACCTAAAGTGGAGCGTCCTGCTCCTCACTTCACTGAGGATACTTTCCCCTCAAAGCTTCAGCTTGCAGCACACACAGGATGGCCGGGACCTGATAGGGGGAGTCAACTTTGTTGGTGGGTCTGCCCGAACCTTTCCAGTCACCTCTGGGATAGTAGCTGTCAAGATGGGGCAGATGAGAAGGGCTGCTCATCTTCTGTACCACTCCACAATGAAATGCATGGGTTGTGCAGATACGCTGCGTAGACATGCCCATCACTAGGTCTTTTTTTTGGTGTAGGGCTTATATTGTGCAAATGCTTAGAAATCCTGTTAGGGCTTATTTTATGGGTAGGTCTTATTTTCGGGGAAACATGGTATCTGGGTGATGGGCACACTTATAACTTTGACTCAAGCAGCATAAAACCAATCCACATAACCAAAACATTTGTACCTCTGTAATATTATGAAATTAAAAAAATGGAAAAAAATAAAATGAGTATGTACAACCTCATAGATTTGTAGGGATAATCATATTAAGTAATGGATATAGAAGTCTTAGCACTTAAAAAACATTCAATAAATGCTAGGTGTTCATAGTTAGGTAAGTAATAATACACTATTTAAAACTATATTCCTGTCCCATACTATACTTAGTTTTCACTGCAACTTCTGAGAATTTATCAAAGTTGTTATAAAGACACATTTTAGATGATACATATAGATGTATATGTAGACACATTATAGATGATGGGTTCATTCAGAACAGCAAATTCCTTGGGGGCTTATGTTCAAACTCCTTGGGAGCAGGAATATGTTTTTGTTAACCTTTGTGCTTTCAATGTTTAGCTTAAGAATTGGTACATAGTGACTATAAATGGATATTTCAAGACAAAAACAAATTTTAAAAAAGAAAGGTTAGTACACTCTGGAGAAGAGAATGCCAGTAATCATACTATCATGCACATATAAATGACTGCTTATTTCTCTTCATGTCTCTTTCTCTATCTATAAAGTCATTATATCATGGCAATAAATATAATAATTTTAATGATAGTGATTCAGTGATTGATATAATTTTTCATATGAAGTACAAACTTTTTTTAAACATTTAGTCATTTTTTGCTATGAATTCCAGGTTCCCAGTATGAGAATAACCTTGCTTTAATTTACGCTTTCATTTTTGTTAGATACACCCTTTATGACTAATGTCAATTAGGAAAATAAACTTAAGATGCAGACCATTTGTTCTACAACCAAGTTTATAAAATTCTAACTTTTTACTTTAAGACAAAAAATAAAAATGAAAGAGACTACAAGTTTCCTTACATCAATGATGATACCACTAGTATATTAAAGTTATCTGTGACTTGCCAAATAATTTCTAAGCTTATACTTATGATTTAGACACAGACCCAAATACAACTTAGTTAGTAAGCTCATTGCATGTGATGCTTTTTTTCTTCTCACATTGCATCTTCTAGCTCCACATAGTTAATTTACCATTGTACAGCAATGATAGGCCCTAACACACCACATTCCTGAAATGACCCTGAGAGAAGCAGAATGCACATCATGAGTATTCTCTCTACATCCTGTGTGGTATTGCTGTCAAAAGACCTACGTTCCTGGGAGGTTCCTTGTACATTTAATTTAGCCACAAGAAGCAGCATTTCCTACAATCTTCTCAATTCTCTTCTCTGTACCACCACCACCATGATGTGAGTGATAAAAATGATCCTGAACAGCTCAAAGGTATCTGATACACCCAGACCTTACAAAGAAGTTAAAGCAGCCCACTCTTTGTCTTTTTTACATGTTTTTGTACAACAATTTTTCTATTTATTCTTATAATTATATATGTATAGAGCCTTTCTCCATGACTCTTGGAGTCAGTACTGCCTTCTCAAGCTCCCTCCTGCTTCACATAGGTCCAGTGGACCAGAACCAGTAGTTCTACCTGAAGTTAAGACTCCCTGGCTTCCTATTTGACACAGCTTCTTTGGTGACCCTTACAGAAAGCCCAGATCCAAAGGCACTGAGTAACAAGTGTGTCAGCAGGGAGATTCCAGTAAAAGAGCTGTTTGTCTAGGGAGTAGATAGAGTAGCAGACTTACGTGCTGAGTTTGTGAGAACTAGGGAATGGTGCCTGGGTCAAACCTGACCACTCTACAGAGTTAATGTTGAAGGATGATGAAAGGGAAGAAGCCTGGTGAAGAAAGGAGAGCTGGGAAGCTGTCTCTCAGCAGCAATTCTTCACTCTGTGTGGTCTGAGGTCCTAGAAACCTGGATATTTATTCTTTCACCGATTCAGCCAGGCCTATCACCTCCTTTTAGTTCCTGTCAAAATTGGATACTTGCAGTCCCTCAACCCCCTCTTGCTACTCCATCCCTGGAAGTCACTCTCATGAATGCTCCCTGCCCTGACTCCCCAGTCCCAGTGTTCCCACACTACCTACAGGAGCCTGAAGCTTCCCTAAATTCCCAGGGCCCTGGGATTTTAAGAGACCTGAGACCAAGTTTTCTCAGAAGTACTGTGAGCACTGCATGGCAGTCACACTCTTGCTCCACCCTGTAGACTCCTGCCCTGTACCCTCCAAAGTCCCACTTTGAGTTTATTTGTGATAATAAACCCATAAACCTCAGACTGGGAAACTGACACTGCTGCCTCTATCACCACAGCTACTCAAACAACAGAAGCCAGTGGCAAGGGAAGGAATCACAATAAGAACCCCAAAGTGAAGGGCAGAGGGAATGGCTCGGCAGCAGAGCCAAGGGCACTTCTTTCTCCCACTATCTCAAATATTATTTCACACTTAAAAAAAAAAAGAAAACAAATCTCTGTTCAAATCCCCAACTGTCCCTTTATTTCTTCACTCTTAGCTACTAGCATCATTTCGCACTTAAATGGGAAAACAGAGTGATCGGATGAGAATGTTCTATCATTCCATTATCAGAATCTGCAGCCATTTACTCTGCCATCCTTCATGTTAAAAGAGATAAACCTCCCCTGCCTTATTTAGGGTGAACTGCCTCACTTAACACTCTGGATCCGCCCTACTTCCTACTCAAGGACATCTCTCCTGCAATTGATCTCTTTCTTCCTGCTTTCTTAGATGTTTCCCTCTTTAGCCCATCATTTTCTATAGAAAAAGAAAACATACTGAGAAAGTCACAGTTTTTTTAAAAAAGCAAATGTTTTGAGATACAGTTTACTTACTGTGAAATGCATAGATCTTAAGGGAACAGTGAGTTGTGACTTTTGTATTCATCCATGTAACCACCAATGCAAGCAAGATATAAAATTTTTCCATTAAGGCAAAAAGCTCCCTAATGCCTTATTGAAGTCTGCCTCCCATTCTTAGCCCCAGGAAACAACTTATTTTCTTTAACTATAGATGGTCATGATTTCCCTAGAAAATTATATAAATGAAATCTTACAATATATCTTCTTTTACTCAGAAAAATGTTTTTGAGAGACATCTGTGCAATTGTATATATCAGTAGTTCATTAATTTTTATTGCTGAGTAGGATTCTACCATAGGGATATTCTACAGTTTGTTTACTACACTAAAATTTATTTGATCACTCATTTTCATTGTTTCTACTTTTTCACTATTACAAATAAATATACTACGAAGAGTTATGAATGACTATGTGTTGAAATATATTTTTTGTCCACTTGGATAGTTATAAGTAGAATTTGGGGATACATGTTTAGTGTAGGAAAACATTTAGAAGAAACTGACAAAATTTATTTTCACAAATGGTTGTACTATTTTTCATTACCATCAGCAATATAGGAAGGTTTTGGATTTGAGTCCATTTTGCTACTCTGTTTTCTGTTCCATTAGTCCATATTTCTATTCTTTTTTTTTTTTTTTAATTTTTTTTTTATTCCATTTTGTAATGGGGGTACAAATATTGTTTGGGTTACATACATTGCCCCTCCCCCCTCCCCCCCACATGCCAGCGCTTCAAGCGAGTCCAATCCCCAGGTGGTGCGGATGGCACACATGTAACTCTACACTAAGCTTATCCTACACTGTCTGGATTACTACAACTTTATGGCAAATATTGAGTTCAGGCAGAATAAGGCTTACATTAATATTCCTTTTCAAAATTATTAGGCCGTTTAAGTTTATGTATAATTCCATTAAATTCTGGAATCATGAATCATTATGTTATAGTTTCTGCAAAAAGTTCCCAAGATGTTGTTAAAGTTTGAAATAAATATATTTATCAACTTGGAGACATCTGCTATGGTTTAAGCGTATCCCCCAAAGAGCATATTTTGGAAACTTAATTCTCAATGCAACAGTGTTGGAAGCTGCAACCTACTGGGAGGTGTTTAGGTCTTGCGGGCTCTACTCTCATAAGGAGATTAATGCCAATTATAAACGGGCTGTGAGTAAGATCTCTTGTTGTGTCTCATGCTTGCTCCTTTGTCCTTCTGCCCTTCCACCATGTGACAATGCAGCAAAACTACCCTTGCAAGATGTGGTCTCTGGATCTTGGGCTTCCCAGCCTCCAAAACCATGAGCCAAATAAATTTCTGTTCATTATAAATTAGCCAGTCTCAGGTGTTCTGTTATAGTAGCATAAAACAAATTAACACAGAAAACTGGTGCCAAGAAGTGGGGCTACTGGTTTAACAAATATCTAAATATATACAAGCAGCTTTAGAATTGAGTAATGAGTAGAAACTGGAATAATTTGAAGGAACAGGCTATAAAAAATATATATTGCCATAAATGGAGTTTTAAAGGAAATTCTGGTGAGGGCTCAGAAGAAGATAAAAGCTGTAGGTGTTACCTGTGCAGGCCTTTGGGCTCTTTATGTAACTGAAATTAACAAGAGATCAAACAGGAGTCACAGTAAAGACTTATTGGGGCTTATGTTAGAATAAAAGGAAAACAGCACAAATGGGAGTTCAGGGAGAGTTTTAAAGAGGATTAGGCAGGAAAAGGGTGATGCCTAAGCATGTATATAGGTGGGAATTTTCTTGCAGCTGTTTAGTTTTATTACATGCCTTTTCATATATCATATGTCTCATTAGTATGTTGGATCTCTACCTGTTGGTGTGATTTTTAGCATTAAAATGAGAAATGAAATATAAAAACAATTTTGCTCTCAAATCTTAGGGATTGAGGGCATATAGCAAAATAGTACAAAGTAGAATATATCAATATCCAGGAGATGCAAAAACTATCCACAGGTTCAGAGGAGGTAGTGATTTACATCCAGAAGTAGAATAACACTAGGTAAAGAAAGCTTCTGGTAAGAAGGACCATATGTGCTGCAATTTCTAAAATGGATAGGTCGTTGACTATATGAGCAAATGTGCAAAAGCTGGAGATTTTAGAACACATAAGGTCAACTCTTTCAATGTAGTAAGACACTGGGGATAGTGCTGAAGAGGCACAAGGTAATTTTGGAAATAAGGAGAAAGATAACATTTAATCTATGTGCTCCTACCCATGAATTTTGTTAGGCATCTCACAAAAACCTAGATATGTAATCATGTTTTCTTTTTTACCTCATGTAAAATTAAACTTTATTCAGAGAGGATAACCACTGAGTCCAAGGTTGCATAATAATAATAGAATCACCATATGCTAAGAAACGGTGCTCATCAGTATGTTAGTAGACCAGTGGTTGCTGAACTTATGTACTTATTAGAATCACCTGGGGATCTTGTTAAACTCTAAAGCCCAGGCTAGACTACACTAGACCAATTAAGCCATAATAATTAGTGGTGGATACACAAAGAAGTAGTTTTTATAGCTCCCCAAGTAATTTCAATATGCAACCAAGTTTGGGAACAAGCATACCAGATGATTTCCTTAGAGCCTCACAAAACTGAGAATGTAATTTTTATTATTATTCACATTTTACAGATGAGGAAACAGATGCTTAGATTATGCGAGGTGGTTAAGAACTCACATTAGAAGTAGTGGCCCAGGACTTTTTTTTTTCAGCATATTATGGGGGTACAAATATTACGGTTATGTATATTGCCCATGCCCCCTTTCCCCCTTGAGGCAGAGCCTCAAGCATGACCATCCCCCAAACGTTGCACATCTCACTCATTATGTTTGATTATACCCATCCCCTCCTCCCCCTCTCACCCGCCCAACACCTGACAAATGTTATTCTTATATGTCCACTTAGGTGTTGAT
>VBSM01001265.1:17743342-17785719 GCA_008086735.1 Cheirogaleus medius
TGTATCCTGAGACTTTCCCAAATTCATTTATCAATTCAAGGAGTCTCTTGGTTGTATCCTTGGGGTTTTGTAGGTATAATATCATGTCATCAGCAAAGAATGAGAGTTTGATCTCTTCTGCTCCCATTTGGACAACCTTAATTCCGCTCTCTTGTCTGATTGCTCTAGCAAGGACTTCCAGCACTATGTTGAATAGAAGTGGAGATAGTGGGCAACCTTGTCTTGTTCCAGTTCTTAGTGGGAATGCTTTCAATTTTTCCCCATTCAGTATAATATTGGCTATGGGTTTATCATATATGGCTTGTATCATTTTTAGGTAAGAGTGGCCCAGGACTTGAACACAAGTATTTTGCACTCAGGATGGCTTCAGTGCCTTGCTGTGGTAGTCACAATGCAGGGTTTTCATTTCCTTACAGAGTAGGAAATTCTTAGTTTTCTTTTCATGGTGTTCACAGGGAGGCTGATGTGTGTGCAGCTAAAAAAAAAAAAAGTCTTGCTAAATAGATTTATTTTTTAAGGACTAATACGGCTGCTTGAGCATGCATATTAATGTTGTTTCAATACTTTATTTTAATCTGACAGTTTCCTGACACTCATTTCCACTGTTTGTGGAGTTGGTTTTTGTTTTGTTTTGTTTTTTATCAGAAATGCTTTTGTTAGAGAATACCTAGAGAATCTTCTCTCAAACATTAGCTCAAAATTCTATTGTTCTCATTGTGCTGTTTCATCATCCAATTATTTCTGAGTGCCACTAAATTTTGATACTTCCAAAGTTCTAGCACCATAAAAAGTTCTAGGCAATAGAACAGGACACCTGCAACAGGAAGTTGCAGATAAACATGGTAAGTTTGATTCTCCAATGGGAATTTAGTAATCTCTTTTCATTTTTACCCAGCATATCACAGAATGAGAATGGTATAGTAAAAGAAAATGGCCTTGGACTGAGATAAACCTGGGTTCAAATGCAGCTTCATGGCTGGATGATTAAGCCTCATTTTTATCATATTTTAAAAGTGAATAATGCCTTCTCATTAGATCTTCAGAAAGTGCCATGAAGTAAGCATTAATATCCTCTGTCACATGAAAGGCACTTGATAAATGTTACAGTTAATGATTATCACTATTTTAGATGACTAGATAATATTTTTATTCTCCTTACTTTGTTATACTCCTTGCCATTCTTCTGGGGGAAATTCAAGGAGGGAGAAGTAATAGGAATTGATATGAACCATATTTTCACTATTTCATAGTATATTCCATCTATGTGAGTTGCTTTCCAGAACTAAAATTTGCATATTTGCTCCTGGATTAATATATTCACTTGATTTAGAGATCAATCTCAAAATCTGGACATGTTACTAAAATAGCAAATGTTGACTTCCATCTAGATATTGATAACATTCCCTGAATTCTTGGAAAAGGCCTTTTAGGAAGTCAAACATTCTCTATGTCCCAGAGTGTTTTCATTGAAAAGTTTGTAAAAACAAAAGCTGAAGTTCTTAGTGTATACTAGGGCCTAACATGAGATCTCAGTTGAGTCATATTGAATCTTTGGGTTATTCTTTGTACCACCAGTAATATTATAATTGTGTCTCTGTGGTAAGTAGTGCCCTATCTGAGCATTTTTAATTTTTTTATTTTTAAGTATAATGGTCCCATAATAGCTGTATACGTTCATAGGTTACATGCAGTACTATGATATAGGTATACAATGTGAATTAATCAAAGAAAGGTAATTGGGATATCCATCACCTCAGGCATTTACCATTTCTTTGTGTTAGAAACATTCCAATTCCCCTCTTTTAGTTGTTTTAAAGTATCTCCTAACTTATCATTGATTATAGTCACTTTGTTATGCTATCAAATATTGTTCATCCTATCTAACCATCTAAACTATATTTTTGTGTGTCATACTGATAAAATGATGAACAAAAGAGCCAACCTAATTTATATTTATTTGGGATAGTGGGAGTAAATTCTCAAAATAACATGCTTCCATATTCCCCAAAGACTACCTCAGGATGACAAAACCTCCTGCGGTCCTTGTTATTTTATGAACAGAAGCATTGTATGAAGTACTACTTAGTAGTGGACACTCACATCCAATTCAGTTAGTTAGGTGTCATGTATCAGTAACAATGGGAAATGCTGAAGATTCAATACACTGGTGGAGAAGTTAGCTGCTAAGATCAGTTTAAGCAAAGAAGACAATATAGTTGTTGCAGAACTATAGTACTGCAGAACTGTAGATGAAGTTATATCTTCAGGGAGTAACTAAAAGTAGCCAGTGGAAACTGTAACAGAGTATTTCAACTAAATATAAAATTAACTCTTTTTGAGAAGTATCCAGAAATATAAAGAACCACTTGTAGAGGTAGTAAATTGTACTACTGAGTAATAAAAAATATTCACTCATGGATGTATTCAAAGGATTGGGACTGGGAATGGGGACTAGATAATATTAGGGTTCCCTTTCAACTTCAGGATTCAAAGAATATGAGAAACTTTGGTGAAAACTTAAATGTCCACCTGACATTTTAGTGAATAAAAGGCAAAGGAAAGGCATTTTGATTTTTGTTAGTCATACCGGAGACTGAGTCACATAGGGGGAAGAGACTTCAAATTAAATAGAGTTGGATTTAAATACTGATTTTGCTTGTCCTTTGGACAAGTGACAATATTCTGAGCATGCTTCCTCACACATTTAATGCAGATTGATGCTCTCAAAACGTTAGAGTGAATTATAAATATATTATGAACTTGTAACAATGGCACTTACATGTCTGCTGTGTTTTGCTTCACATGTTGAGAAACACAGATGTTAATATCTTCTGGATTAATTGAAATGGTCACTTATAATAAATATTACATTGACAGTGTTTATCATCAATATCTTTATCAGTAATGTATCAAAAAATGGCTCTGCAATTGTAATCTTCTACATTTCTGAATCTTCAATGGCCAAGGTTTGCCTTAAAGAACCTGGTTATTCTGAGATATATTCTTGGGTTCATTTCACACTCTGAATATATTCTCTTTAAGTCAGGTGGGCCCATTTAGGAAATGATCTTTGAATTCTTTGGTAGTTTTTTTTTTTTTTTTACATGAATAGACTTAGAAAACTCGAAATGGATCACGGAGAACTCAGGGGCATATTGAATTGTCAGTTTGGGATGTTTAAATTACTTTAAAATGACTGGTTATTTTCAGCAGCTTTTCTTAAGGGATAATATCGAAGTCACATGGAGAAAGCAAAGTCTATACCTGTTCTGTCCCATTTTCCTGCAGCTTGAAATTGTACCTCATATTGTTTAATGATATAGCTAAAATTAAAGAGATTGTGTCTTTTAATTTTCACTTAGGGATTAAGACTTAATGCTCAATGTAAATGTGTGTGTGGTTTTTGTTTAATGTCTTCACTCCTAAATGTAGCAATATTCATTTTTTCTTAATGAGCTGAGGGAATGGGAAACAAAAATGGCAAGCACCCGGACACCTTGCTCAGTTTCTTCCTGTAACACTCACATGCACATCCCTTACCGGGGAAAGTGATTTGACAGCAAGTCGTTGTCTAGGGACAATAAAAAAAAGGAAATGTGCAAAAACTAAGCCCTGAAGCAAAAGAGAGAAAATCATGTCAGAGTTTTCCAGTTAGAAGTGATATTATTCAAGAATTTGTGAAACTCTCATTTGTCCTTATTCCCGGTAGTTATCGCATATGTGACATTTGCAGGCTTTGATAAGTTTTTGACATACGCTTGATTAATTTTTTTCCTTGGTTGATTGTGGACTGCTGTAATTTGCATCAGAGAGCACATGTCTAGAAACATCACTCAGGCTGTGCTACATCAAGCCTGAAGAGGCTGGCTTTATACAAAACCTTCTTGTTACTATGGTATTTTTCAAAAAGAAGCAGTTGTGCCTCTAGATATTGCAGACCAGGTGAACAGTTTTTACATTCTTCAGATGAATTGCTTATTCTTTCTGTTAGATAGCTCTTGTATATAATACCTGACCTGAGAACATGTGATAATGTGACATTGATTTTATTGTCTTACCATAAATCTTACAGACATTTAAAGAAAGATTGGGGTCAATTTGTAAATTTTGGAGAATACAAAGAGAAGTTATGCTAGCTGATCAATGATACATAAATGCAGATATCCATAATTCTCTCACCTACCTCAATAAAATATTAGCCCTTTTCTCTCTGATCCTGATATTATGTTCAGTTTATATTTATATTTTATCCTGTATCACAGACTAATCTGCCTTTCTGTTACTTTTATAGGATTTATTTTATGCAAGAGATTGTAAGAAATTTGAAGAGAAGTACAATAAAAATCTTTGTATTAAGCACCTCTCAAAATACATTTGAGCAGGAGCTTAATGATATTTGTCAAATAAAAGTCTACAATTTTCAGGAGAGATGGGACTGTGTATTTCAACAGTTTTGACATTTTCACTTTGTACACGAAGATATTAAATTTCAGGGAAAGAGTGTGACCTGCTCAGTGATATAGTTGGTTAAGGAATATCAATTTTGAAAATATTGATTTCTAGTCTTACACTCCTACCATCAGCTATATCAGTTGCAATGAGAGACATTGTCTTTATTAGCATCTTTTTTCCACCTTAGAACTTTTTTCTCTTCTGTTATCATTGAATTTTTGATTTTTAGAAGAATTTCAAAACACTGCTAAATCAACACGTTTTAATAAATGAGACACTCATTTGGTACATACTGGTATTATTTCAGAAACATGGGCTCAAAATATATATCTTTCCAAGCCAATGGTTCTTAATTACAATGATTTTTTTTTGCCTTTTGTGAAAATAGTGCTTGTTTTTTAGTCTCCAGTCTCTCTTACTTTCTAGTTAATGCTACAAATTTCCTTTGGACCACTGATTTAGATACATCATGAAAATTATGATATGCTATATTTATATTTTATTTCAAAATGTTTTCTAATTCCCCATGTGATTTCTTATTTGGCCCAGGACTTATTCAAAAGAGTGTTGTTTTGTTTTCAAATATTTTTCCAGATATTTAAATGCTATTGATTTGTGGTTTAATTCCATTGTAGTTAAAAAATATTTTGTATGATTTCAATATTTTGAAATTTATCATTAATCATTTTATGGCATAGAATACAATATGGTGTATCTTGGTCAATGATTTATGTGTAGTTGAGAAAAATGTGTATTCTGCTATTGTTGGTAGAGTATTCTATAATTACCAATTAAATCAAGTTGGTTGATTGGTTTGCTCCAATCTTCTATTTTCTTACCCATTGTCTACTTGTTATATCAATTACTAAGAAAATGATGTTTAAGGCACCAAATGCAATGGTGGATTTTTCTATTTCTTTTCTAAGTTCTATCCATTTCATTTTATAAATATTGAAATGTTGTTATTAAATACATAACCACCTTTTTATAAAACAGATACTTACCCACTTGATAGATTGATCCTTTTATCACTGTGAAATAAAATTCTATTTTTGGAAATATTTTCTAATACTTACATGTCTGATCCTAATATAGTAACTACAACTTTTTATGATTACTTGTGAGAATGTTATATATTTTTCATTTACTTACGTTTATTTTATTTATTTTTATCAGCTTTATGAAAGTTTACTTAACAAATAGACATTGCACATGCTTATGTTGAACATGATATTTTGATATATGTGTACATTATGCAATGATCAAATCAATCTAATGAGCATATTATTTTGGGGAGTGATAATATCCAAGATCTAATATCTTAGAAATTTTTAAATATACAGTACTATTAGCTATAGTCACCATGTTGTACAATAGATCCCCAGAACTTATTCCTCCTGTCTAAACAAAACTTTTTACCCTTTGACCAACATCTCCTCTTTCTTCTCCCTCAACCCCAGCCACTGGTAACCACCATTCTCCTCTCTTCCTCTATGAGTTTGACTTTGTTAGGTCCCACATATAAGTTAGGATATGCAGTAATTTTATCTTTCTGTGTCTGGCTTATTGCACTTTGCTTAATCTCCTACACATTCATCCATGTTGTCACAAATGACAAGATTTCCTTCTTTATTAAAATTTAATAGTAGTCCATTGCATATGTAAAATTTTCTTTATCCATTCTTTCACTGATGGACACAGATTAATTCTCCATCTTAGCTATTGTGAATAATGCTGCAATGAACATTAGAGTACAGCTATCTTTTCAACACTGGGATTTCATTTCACTTGGATATATACCCAGAATTATATAGTTTTTCCATTTTTACTTTTTTGAGGAACCTTCATACTGATTTTTTATAATTGTTGTACTAATTTACAGTTCCACCAATACTGTACAAGGGTTTCCTTTTTCTATAAAACTTATCATTTGTCTTTTCAACAATAGCTATTCTACCAAATGTGAGGTATTATTTCATTATGGTTTTAATTTGAAATTTCATGATTATCAGTGATGTTGGGCATTTCATTGTTCATTTACTTAATTTTTTGTTTTCACTTTGAGATAGGGTCTCACTATGTTGTTCAGGCTGGCTTTGAATTCCTGGGGTTCAAGTGATTCCCCCCACCTCAGACTTCCAAGTAGTTGAGATTACAGGTGCAGACTACTATGCCCAGCCGAGAATATTTTGTATATATATGTTGGCCATTTGTATATCTTTTTTATAAGTATTTTCTCTTTTTCCATACATTTTTTCCTTTATTCTGTTGATTGTTCTCTTTGTAGTGCGGAAGGTTTTTAGTTTGATACAATCCCATTTGTCTGTTTTTACTTTTGTCGCCCTATGCTTTTGGAGTTGTAGCCAAAAATCTTTGCTGAGACCAATGTCATGAAGCTTTATCCCCATGTTTTCTTCTAGTAGTTTTGCAATTTCAGGTTTTATGTTTACATTGTTAATCTATTTTTAGTTTATTTTTGCACATTTTGTAAGGGTCAAATTTTCTTCTGCATATGTGTATTCAGTTTTTCCTTCTCATACTCATCTTAAAAATATTAGAGAAAGGAATACTTCCAAATTCATTTTTTTTTCTGGAGACAAGCATTACCTGATACCAAAGCCAGACAAGCACTCCAGAAGGAAAGAAAATTACAGGCCAATATTCCCAGTAGATATAGATATAAAAATCCTCAACAAAATACTAGCAAACCCAATTCAATAGCACATTAAAAGGATCATTCTTCATCATCATTAAGTGTGATTTATCTCCTGGATACAAGGATATGCAAATCAATAAATGCAATATATCACATCAATAGAATGAAGGACAAAAAACATATTCATCTGAATAGATGTAGAAAAATCAGTAGACAAAATTCAACATCTTTTCATGATAAAAATTTTCAAAAAAGTAGGTGTAGAAGCTGTACCTCAGCACAATAAAGGCTCCATATCACACACCTACCGTGAACATCATACTCAATGGTGAAACACTGAAAGCCTTTCCTCTAAAGTCAGAAGGAACAATAGGATGCCCACTCTCACCACTTCTATTCAACACAGTACTGAAGTCCTAGCCAGAGCAAAAAGGCTAGAAAAATAAATGAAAGACACAAATTGAAAAGGAAAATGTTAAGTTTTTTCTGTGTAAAGACAACATAATCTTAAATGCAGAAAACCCTAATGATGCCACCAAAACACTGTGAGGATTAATTTAAAAAATTCAGTAAAGTTGTAGACTATAAAATTAAAATGTAAAAATCAATGGTGTTTCTATAGAATAACACATTTGTTTTAGATATATTTTTATTTAGGGTTGTTTTTTATAGATTTCATATAATTCAACCTTGGTTTTGTTTTATAAAATTGCTTGTATCTACTTAAGACTTTGAAGTCTTGTTTTAAAATTATTCTCATAGATATTCTGATGCCTTAATTTATGTTAGGCCACTGCTCAGTATAGGTTTTAGGCAACTAGCAGGAAATTGTTAGGAGCATCCCCAGCTACTTGAGCTAACACAATGGATCCAGAAACTTAGCACATTCATTCATATTTGTAAATTTTTCCCAATTTGACATTATATTCTTTTCTTCCTTATTTAACACAAATAGAATATATGCACACATTTATTCCAAAATTTATGTAGATAAAAATTAGTAAACTTTTGTAATTTTTTTATGTATACTCTATATACTCCTAGGTCAGACTTTTTTTCCCCTAATTAAGTAAGGATGGAATCAGAGTCTAATAATAATCTGGAGAGAATAAGGGTGATGATCTTAAGAAATTAAGATAATTACTATTCCTTAGCAGTTATCCACTCCAGGTCATCCCCGAACAAGGTAAGACCAGTCTCATCACACAGAAGACAATGACTGCTTCTGCTGGTAAGGGAATCAGAGAATTTTATTCATGATATGCAAATTTACTCATTATTTTTCTATTTCAGTTTTTAGGATCTTTCTCTCATCTGTTCCTCACTTTTAAATAAGTCATCTGGTATTGTCATTAATTAAATTTAATTATAATAAAACAACATATGAGATTTAACTGTAATTTTCAGCTGATTTTCAGATAGAACTAGCATGGTCATAAAAGTTCCCTGATCCTCTGAGTATGCCCTCTGATAAGAGAATTAAACTCTGAAGTTATTTATTTTCTCTAAGATCCCTATGATGCCAGATAAAGTACTCACCCACCACCCTTGCCCTGTTCTTATATTCCTTTTGGTTTTATGACAGATTCCCACAGGTGGTATTGGATCTGCCAGAGCCTTGTTTTCAATACGCACTTTATTCCAGGTGACCACAGTTGATTATTTGAATATCCATTTTCCATTATTTAGCCACTTCATGAAATGACCAACAGCATACCATATTCTACCAGTGCAGATGCCTTCTCAATAATCTAACAGGTGTAACTGGCTAGATAACCAATTCCATATTTTCATGTTTGTGGGTAGTTTCATGAAAGCATGCTTTCAAATGCTGTATCAGTCAGGACTGAATCAATGAAACATAAACAACTCATAGCATTTTTAAAAAGAACAGCAGCAGTACAAGATTTAAAAGAAAGAGAATTATACAATTTCAAAAACTTTGAAAGATTAGAAAGAATTAGTTCCACCCTGAACTCTTTAAAACAGCACCCATGAGAACACAGAACTGGCCCTGGACCTTTTGCCACTGCCACAGTCTTCGCTCAGAAATTCTGTGGATCCTTCTCTCACTTCCTCTAGCTTCTGTTTAAAGATAGATATATATTAATAAGTCAGGCTGTCCTTGACCACTCTATATATCATAGCAACCCACCCAACTTATTTCACATGCTCTTATATTGTGTTATTTTCTCTACAGTCATTCTCATCTGGCATATATTTGATTGTTTATTTATTTATTGACTATTTCCTCCAAGTAAAATGTAGGTTCTATGAAGGGAGATTTTTAATGATGTTGTTCACAGATGTTTTCATACCAAGAACAGTGTCAATCATACTATAGGTGTATAACAAATATCTGTTGAATGAATGAATATGTGGATAAAAGAGTGAAAAAAAGAATGAATGAAATTCTATGCCTTTGTCTGTGGTCTTCCTCTTGCCTTAAATGTCTGTTTTCCTTCTCTACATCTTCCCTAATTTCTAACCAAGATTGAACATTCAGCTCACATCAGGAATTCTCTGGTTTCTTCATACAATTTACTATCCCTCCTTCCTGGGGACCTACATGTCTCTGTAGTCCATATAAGATTATTTAGGATACTTCTATATAATTCAAATATACAAATATAACTAAAATACTGCAATATTTGTGATGATAAATAATATCTTTTGTTTTTTTCACATATCCCTAAGTCTATATTTCAATGAACATATTTCAATGTCAAATAATTTATAGCTTGAGCAAGTATTATGCTCTATATATCAAGGAGTTTTGCTATGTTTTAATGGCACAAATAAACATTTTTGATCACTTACCAAGTGCCAGGTATAGTTCTCCACACTTTATATTTACTATGCCGTAATGAAGATAAATACCCTGTAAGCCAGGCACAGTAATTTTACGTACAGGGAAAATCTATAGCCAGGAATTTGCATGACTTTTATTCCATTAATATTAATGGGTTGTTGGGAGTAAGGGATGCAGACCTGGATTTCCTGCTTATGAGCAATTGGATTTGAAGCAAGTTATTTCTCAATCCTTGATCTGAGTTTATTTGTATATCAGTTGAAGTAATTGACAGGATAATCTCTAAAATTCCTTTCAATTCCAATAATCTGCATGCCTATGAGTTAGAAAATTCAAGCAACTCAAGGATGCTTTTATATAAAAGTATGAAAAAGTAGAATGTTTAAGGAGGACAATTGCTCTGAGGAAACCAAAGATTCCCCGGGCTTAATGAGCTCTGTTGTCTACAGTCCATGAGTTCTATGTTTCACTGTTTGTTTTCTGAGAACGTCATAATTTAATTAAATTATCTCATGCCTGGGTATAGCTATTTCAAACAAATAAACAAAAAAAGCTTCAAATGTTAGCTAAAGCAAAGACTAAAATTCTCCCTCTAAAGAAAATTCAGTCTAAATGGAAATTGCAGAGACTGAAGGAAATACTACCATTAAGACGAAATCTTGGCTTAATAGAAAACTTCACTGCTGGATGTTAAGAGTTGGGGCAGTGGCAGGAAACTGGGGCACAAGCAAAGATTTAATGTCAGGCCAATTATAGAGTTGTAAAGAGAATGAAACATCTAACAGAAGTGTGTGGCAGCCACACACTCACCACACCAGGAAATGGTTGCTGCATCTAGGCATAAAGAACAAGAGGAGGAAAGAGGGATGATGAAGCTTAGAAAGAAACCATGGGATAGGGGCCACTCACAGAGCTGGTCTCTTAGAACATAGCTACTGCCAGACCCCCAGCAATGCAGGGAAGGGAAAGCTATGGAAGGTATGGGTACAGATATCTCCATTTTCCGTCACATCCTTTCTGACCCAGATTTTATTAATGAAATACATGGATAGCTTTCTGTTTATGAAACAAGTCTATTTTATACCTCAGATGGTCACCTATTTTATTTAATGTTTTCAAGGAAGCCATGCCTTCATAAATCCATATATCCTAGATTTGTTTCTCATACATAATTGCAATGAGGGACATCCTGCTAATGTGATTCATAGATAGGTATTCTCCTCCTCAAAAATATCATTATTTTATTTACCAGAACATTCTGGTACTTTTAGAAGGTGATTAGACTTGCACACCTTCTTTCTTTACCTGATAGTGTTTCTTTGATAATAACAAAAGTATTGAGGAGATGAAATCTATTCTGTCACACTTATAGCTAATTTACATTTTAAAATGAGGCACTACTGGAAAACTTCCTATAAGAAAAATGATAAAAAGTAGTTTAAATTAACATAAAACAGAGCTGCTTTATTTGTAGCTGCAAAGAGGCAAAAATAGTTGACCATAGCTACTTTCTTTCACTACCCATTTCATCTTACACTTAATTTCTCCCAATAGCTCATCATGTATTTTTGTTTGAGTATTTGTTTGTTTTTTCCTGCTAGGAAATCCAAATCTTTATTGGATCAATACCCTTAGCTGTCCTGTATGCATCAGGTGATGGCAGTTTACCATTGGAAATTAATGTTGGAAATAGGATAAAGAGGCAACCCACTGAATCTCCCAGATTCTAGACATAATCATTCTTGTCCTCATTGTGTAGCACCAACCTAATTTTTCTTTGCTAAGCAGGTTCAGTGACCCCATGCAATTCATCAATCTTACAGGTAGAATGCAATTATTTTTGACAATCTTACACACCTATGTAACTACCATCACAATCAAGATAAAGAACATTTCCATCATCCCAGAAAGGCCTCTCTTGCAGCTTTCCAGTTGTTCACCCTTACTTAGGCAACCAATTTGAAGCATGTAGCTTAGCTTTGCCTGTTCTTGGACTTTATACAAGTGGAATAAGATAACATGAAAGATGGCTTCTTCTATACAATATGGCATCTGTGATATGAATCCAAGATGATGTATATACAAAGTTTTTTCCTATTTATTGATAAATAATATACCATTTTATGAACTTACCACATCTGTTTATCCTTTATCCTATTAAAATACAAGTTAGTTTCTTGTTAGAGACTATTATGATTCTGAACAAATCTATAATAAATATTCTTTTTGAAGTCTTTCTGTGGATACATGCTATCTTTTTTCTTAGGTTAGAAACCTAAGAGTATAAATCCTGAGTACATGGTAAATATAACACTAATTTTATGAGCATCCGAAAGTCTAAATAAGCAGGCTTTCCTTCTATCTGAAAACAGCAACCAAAAACCTCACCCCTGTTCACATCATACTGGACAGCCTTAGCTGTCTTCATGGTACTGTCATGCCAGAGTTAATCAGTTATCCACCACATTGCTCTAACCTGACATTAGCTTTCTTGCACACAATTGCAATGCCCATTTCTATTAGAATAACCCAAGCTTATCTCAAAGGGTATGTGACTTCTTTGCTTCTACTTTCTTTTGTTCTCTGTTATTGTGATGGAAATATCTACTCCTCATCTGCTACCCCCATTTCTGTCTTTTTCTGTTCATTTTTATCAGTGATATCTAGTTCTCATCATAATTATTTCTAATCATATGTTTTGCCATATTAATAGCATAAAATATGAGGCATTATCTTAGTAGTTTAAAAATACTATTCATTGAGCATTTTATATAAGATATCTCCCTAAGGGCAAAAATAGTATTTTAGACATTCATAAATGAATGAGTAATTTTCATATATATTGTGTGATTCTTACTGGTTGATGATTTATTGTACAGGTTTTAGGTAGTTTTGAAGCCACTTATTTTGCATTCATTGAATCAATTATTTGAATGTCATATATTTTAATTTTGATATCTTTCCATTTTATTTAAAAACCTGAGATGTATAGGCTGTGAAAGAATTGTACAAGGTCAAAATATTACAAATGGCAGAGATGTGTTTTGAAGAACTTATTTCAAGAACCATGTTTCTTTTAATAAACCACAAAGTGGCTTGTTTAACTAGATTTTGCACATAATAAAAATTGATATATTTGAGTAAAGTTTGTTTGCAAGATACTTTACTTCTATTTCCATACTGATTCGGAAACTTAGAATATATTCTTGAGGCTAACGATCTTTGTTCCATTGTGATTGAAGGTCTTGTCAGAACAAAGCCATTGGTCACTATAATTCCACACAGAGGAGCCTGAAATGGCCAGAGAATGAAAGTTTAATAAGTGAGAGATGCTATAATTGTCACTCCAGATCTGAGGCAATGAAGAGGCAGGTAATGATTCAATAGAGTATTCTTAAAACTATACGGAGGCTGATTTGTAAGAAATACAATTATTCAGAATGATTTTTATGGAGCCCATTCTTTTGGAAATTGCAGCTGAGAAAATAGTATGTGCATGACATTACTTTATCCATTTTTAACCGGAAGTTATAAAAATAAATGTTATTTGGGACAAAAAGATATTAAGAGAAAACTCATCTTCAGAATAATTTCAGCCTGCATTTGATAGGTAATATGAAGACTATCTATTTGCATCAATCAAGAAAATTATACGTAAAATTTTTCTACCTTTACTTTTGAACTACATTTTTATTCTCATGAATAACATATTTTTGAAAAAGGCTTTTCATCCAAACTTTGTAGATTACAGAAGTGTGACAGAGGGAACACTGAAAATGGTAGAAAAGCATTACCTTAATTACAAAAATTCTTATTCTGTGTGATATAAGAAATAAATGTTCATAATGAGTAAGATGTGCAACGCATGGGGTATGGTCATGCTTGAGGCTCTGCCTCGAGGGGGGAGGGGGGTGTGGGCAATATACATAACCGTAATATTTGTACCCCCATAATATGCTGAAATAAAAAATAAAAAAGAGATAAATGTTGCTGTAACCTAACTATACACAGGGTTAAAGGGGATATTATAGAGTCTACAAAACTAAGCAGTTGTATGAGATGACATATAAGATCCTCTTTAACCCTGTGTATATGCAGAAAACTTAATTTATTCTTAGTGACAAATAGCTTTCTTTTCAGCAAAATCCTTACTAATTATTAAAAATGAAGATTGTTTATTATTTATTTTTTATTATTTTTATTATTAATTTTATTAATTATTATTTATTCTCCTTATTTTTATCATAGAGAGAATAATCAGGCTTCCTATATAAAAAATATTCAAATTTGATCCTTTACATAAATAATTTATAATTTTAGTATTCTTCAGCAGACCTATAGTCAATGTCAAATAGTTTATTTTAAATAATAGTTACATCAGTTTAATTCTTAAACAATAT
The DNA here is from genome assembly GCA_008086735.1 of Cheirogaleus medius. Lineage (NCBI taxonomy): Eukaryota > Metazoa > Chordata > Mammalia > Primates > Cheirogaleidae > Cheirogaleus > Cheirogaleus medius. The sequence continues at coordinate 17,757,663 of VBSM01001265.1, forward strand.
GCTAAATCCCCTAAAATCTCCTTGCCCAGTAGCTCATATACTATAAAGTATTAATTATTAGAGTCAGGAGAAACTTTAGTGAAAGACAACTCTGACATTAATTAGAGACTATTGCTGATATCCAAATTGCATGTTTTCTCACCAAACCACTGTGAAAATGACTACTCATATTTCAGATATCAACATTTACATGTCTGATAAATATATTAGTGATTTATGTTTTCCCAACAAGAAAACAATGTGTTTTATTTAAATAACAGGGTCCCAGATTTGTTCGTATTCTCCCAGTGCTCAAAAATTTTAAGCGAGTGAATGAGACTTGTTTCCAAATGATAAAAGCATAATGCATAACTGTACTATATTTCTAGATTTGAAGGTAGATTTAGTCTGCATACTTTTCTACATAATCCCTATTTAAAAGTTCTACATAGATAACTTCCCGTTAATAGGAAAGCATATATTACAAAGAATTTTGTGTTTTAAAGATGAGTAAATTCTCTGGTTCTTCATTGGAGTCATCTCATCTGGTGAAATTGAAGTAAGTGAAACAATTTCTTCCTTCTGGGAATGGAATATGAAGTGTTTGTAGAGAATAGTGAATGAATACATTTCTTAAAAGTGAGAGCATAGAAATGAATGTACAACAGAAACTCAAGACTAAATTTTCATGTGCTGAACTTGTAATATAAAACAAGTCTATTTAGAAAAAAACTCATTCTACCCTTCTGTCTTCACCACAGAGCTCTTTTTGCACTCTGCAGTGCTTTGCACCTCTGCACAGTTTTAGAATCTGTGGGCCTATAGTGACCTTTTAGGCAATTAAATAGGTTATCAATGACATGCATGCTAAATATATGCAATTTTGCCCTAAAAATAAAACATATTCCTGATTGCACTGACTTATATAAAGGTTTTGGTGTCCTTTCTATTTACATAAACTAGATTGTAGGTGTGGGTACTTTAAGTTATATGAAGCTTGATAGTGTTAGGGTGTTCACATGGAATTTAGGGATAGATGATGCCACATAAAGGAGGTGATCTGGGCTAAATATAAAAGGACGGCTATGGAGAACTCTCTGTAAAGGTTTAACATCCTAGCAATGAAACTCTATGTACCATGACACTCATGGAAAAATTCACACTGTATTTTGGAAAGCTGAGTAGTTTAGAGAAATAAATTATCTACTCCCACTCCACACACCCGGAGAAATTCATTCTTTCTCTCTCCATGTTTAAGTGCAATGTGAGGAGATCTCTGGGATCAAGGCTTCATTTTGTTTAGCTGCTGACTTGATTTGCTTCTTACAATTGAAGTATGTATTATTTCTTATTGTTACTATGTAAAAAATGATCAAATCAGAACTATAGACATTTGGCCGGGCGCGGTGGCTCACGCCTGTAATCCTAGCACTCTGGGAGGCCGAGGCGGGTGGATAGCTCAAGGTCAGGAGTTCGAAACCAGCCTGACCAAGAGCGAGACCCCGTCTCTAAAAAAAAAAAAAAAGAACTATAGACATTTATGAATAAAATAAACCTTATTTAGGACTTTATACCTTGGAGCAAATAGGCATTCTTACTTTACTCTAAAAATTTACAAATTGTAAGGAAGTTTTGTTTTAAATTTTACTTGCTTTATTTTTTTTTCTTTGTATGTCATTATACTTCTTTCAGTGCTATTAGTGTCACTCCAAAGATGCTATTCTTCGGATGGACACTCTTGACATAAAACAAATTTCAAATCCCAGCTCTATCACTAACCAGCTGTAAGACTTTCTAGAAGTCAATTTACTTCTCTTGGTTTCAATATCATCATCTGTAGTAAGGAGGGCATTGACTCTAAGTATAAATGTAAGTGATAATGACCTCTTTTCTATTTGGAATAAATTGGCACTCAAGTAAAATGCTATTCCTCACCTGTTCTTGAAATTTGATGAAGTGGGGTTTAATAGGTTTGACCACTTTTTGCATTCTGCTTTTGACATCCATCTTTGAATATTGATGAAAATTTGAGTTCATATTCAGACAGTTTCTTGGTTTACTTCATGGAACTACTAATAATGACAAAAACAAACCTTTGAAGAAAGAAATTTAGTTATTTTTTAAAAATGTGAATTTTCCAAGTACTTTACATAAATTCTAAATAAATTTTCCCACTCTGAAATGCAGAAAGTTATGAAAGTGCATTTTAAAGGTGATTAGTTTTCTTTGATCACCAGGAACTTAAAAATATATGATTTGAGATTTGAACCCAGGTCTATGTGGTGGAAAACTTTTCCCTGTTATATGCTGTTTGTCTGTTAAGAAAGAAGGTCAAATATATATTTTTATCATATTAGGAAACCTTTCTATTCCATTTTGTTCTCTCTTCATCTCCAAACTTTCTTCCCCTCTCTTTACTATAAGATGATGCTTATATTTCACCATGTATCTGTTACCAATCTTATAATGTCTATTACAGAAGAAGCACACAAGAATAGATTTGTACCATTATTACACAGCATAATGGAGAACTATACAGGTTCTGGATATATGCTGCCCATGTTAGAACTGCAGCATTTATTAACTAATATATTTTAGATAAATTATTTAATTTGTGCCTCATTTTCCTCACCTGTTCAAAAGAATATAAAGTATATAATCATAGTATAATTAACTGAAAGAAATTTTGATATACAAAATGATTTTTTTTTATTTCAGCATATTATGGGGGTGGGTACAAATATTTAGGTTACTTGTGTTGCCTTCCCCTCTCCCGCCCCCCCACCCCAGAGTCAGAGCTTCAAGCATGTCCATCCCCCAGATGATATGCATGGCACTCATTATGTATGTATATACCTGTCCCCTCCTCCCCCCTCTCATCTGCCCGACGCCCGATAAATGTTATTCCTATATGTCCACTTAGGTGTTGATCAGTGAATCCAGTCTGCTGGTGAGTACATGTGGTACTTATTTTTCCATTCTTGGGATACTTCACTTAGTAGAATGGGTTCTAGCTCCATCCAGGAAAATACAAGAGGTGCTATAATCACCATTGTTTCTTATAGCTGCATAATACTCCATGGTATACATATACCACATTTTATTAATCCACTTGTGTATTGATGGGCATTTGGGTTGTTTCCACATCTTTGCAATTGTGAATTGTGCTGCTATAAACATTCAAGTCCAGATGTCTTTTGTTCTTTTTGGCCGATGCCCAGTAATGGGATTGCTGTATCAAATGGTAGATCTACTTGTATCTCTTTAAGGTATCTCCATATTACTTTCCACAGAGGTTGAACTAGTTTGCAGTCCCACCAGCAGTGTAGGAGTGTTCCTGACTCTCCATATCCACGCCAACATTTATTGTTTTGGGAATTATTAGGTACAGAAATTTTGCCAATATTCCCAAGCATTCTTTGTGTGTCACTAGTGCTTGAGGTGGATTTATTTTATTATTACGTTCCTTATTACTTGTCATTATTTCTTGCAACTTTGAGTGTACTTAGACCACCCAACACTGATCCCAGTTACCCTGACCTCATATCCTCTCTGTTGCCGCTGCTTTACTCCAGACTCTGATCTTGGCAGTTTTGACTCTTACTATAGTAGTAATTAGACACAGGCTTCCAAAGCTAATTTTGCTTTATAGTCAGTCTGTCTGGAGTTTTAATGACTGGACTCTACCTCATTAACAAAATTTCATTAACCTGGCCATGATTGCTCTAGATGCAATCATATACCCTTCTTTTCTATTCTAGGTGGATATATCTTACTGGCTTCATTTGTAATTGGGGAAGAGAGCTGCAAAAACCTGGACACTGCTCCCATGGGAACATAAGTTTGGATGAGAGAGAAATGGAAATAAAGATCAGGACATAGGTTATTCTTCAACAGAGGTACCCTAGACATTTTTTTAGGAGTTGGGGGAGGAAATTACAATATGATATGATGAAATTAATTTTATCCATAAGGTGGTACACATTGCTTAGCTTTGGTTGTAATCTTCCATCTTGAAGAAAAATTTGAGAAATTGGTTTTTCAGGAGAAAAATAAAACAATTATTTTTATTTTATAGCTTTTATGGATCTTGTTATTTAAGTCCATGTTTCATGTTGTTCCTCATTTGATGAGCCTCTGTTTTATTCCTTCCCTTTAAAGTTTTTGAATTTACTATCTTTGTGGGTTTTTTTAATATGAGCATGTGATTAATGATACACTGTTTCTTATCATTATTTTGGTTTTTCACAGAAGTTTTCCCAAATAGTTAAGGACAACTAAAAGCCATTTGTAGTGGTTTAGAAAGGGCAGAGAAATAATTAAAGGTGAGTTAAAAAGGCTTCTCTCTCTGCTAGGGAACATGCTCAAAAATGATTTCAGAACCTACTGCTCATTTGTGACTAAATATCCCTTTTACAGTTAGAAGAACCAGTTCTTTGTCACTCACCATATGCCATAGCTTTGCTAGTCATCAAAGGTGATCTGTATTTAGTGATAATGTGTTTTATTGGAAAAAAATGTTTTGACAGAAATAATTGTTGTAAAAGTGGTGGTTATTGCAGTAAAAGTTTGTACAGTGATATATAATCATATGGGGAGGAATAAACAAGCACAAATAAGTCTACACAAGTGAGGATAGTACTTGAAGCTGAGTCTTAAAAGCTGAATTAGGCTTATCATACGGAGGATAATGAACTATTTTAGAAGATGTAAAGCAGCATATGACAAGGTGTAAGTGAATTGAATCATTCTGTAGAATTATATTGGTTTCAGACATAAAGAGGGCTAGTAATTTTACATATGACAGTATTAGGCTATATTCTTAATTTCTTACCCTTTTCTTTCTATATGTGCAAAATTCATTATTTAAACTAAAAGGGATTGTTTGGATTAAAAAGATAGGACTTTTGAAAACCCAATTATGCATATGAAGTCCAAACCAGGAACATATCTAGAATTGGAAACTAGAATTGGAAATCATGGAATTTCTTAACCTGATTTCTTAAAGCAGTATATCTCAAACTTAAATATGCAACAAAGGCACATGGAATTGCTTATTTAAAAACATAAAAGAACATTCATGGGCCTTCATGTCAGAGATCCTGCCTTAGTAGATGAAGGATGGTGGCAGAGTCAGCTCTTAATATCTCCTGTTATTTCCAACATCATCCTCATGTGAATTTTGCCCCAAAATATATAAATACGATAATATATGAGTATTAATTTATTACTGAAATATTAAAACTAGGAATACACTCTAAGAATACTTGTGGTAGAGCTACAATATATTTACTTATTTTGATGAAGTGGTACATGATGCAAAGTATTCAGGATGAGTTATAGACTAGGGGTCATTCGTAATTAGTGGTGTTGGCTGGGTGCGGTGGCTCATGCTTATAATCCTAGCACTCTGGGAGGCTGAGACCAGAGGATCGTTTGAGCTCAGAAGTTCAAGACCAGCCTGAGCAAGAGTGAGACACCGTCTCTACTAAAAAACCGAAAGAAATTAGCTGGACAACTTAAAATATATAGAAAAATTAGCCGGGCATGGTGGTGCATGCCTGTAGTCCCAGCTACTTGGGAGGCTGAAGCCTGGGCCCAGGAGTTTGAGGTTGCTGTGAGCTAGGCGGAAGCCACCGCCCTCACTTTCAGGGATGAGGAGAGTTTGGTTAATGAGTATAAACATACCTTTAGAAGGTATAAGTTACAATGTTGCATAACTGAGTAGGGTGACTGTAGTTAGCAGCAATGTATTCTGTATTTCAATGTAGTTAAAAAGAAGAATTTGAAATGTTCCCCACATATAGAAATGATAAATACTGAAGGTGATAGTTACCTCAAATACTCTGACTTAATCATTACCCATTCTGTGCATGAAACAAAATATCACATATACCCCATATAGATGTAAAATATTAAGTAGCAATAAAAAACTTTTATGTATCCAACATATAAAAATGAGATAATATATTTAAAGAGCCAAATATATTGCTTAGTTGAAGGTAGGTGTTTAAAACTAAAATTCTTTTCTCTCTCCACCCATTTAGCACTAAATAGTAAAAGCATTTGAGGGGCAATAGCCCTCTGTTTAATCCTTGTGGCCATGAAAATATTTTTGTATGTGTATGCTTTAATGATGACTGATAATTCATGATGCAATGCTAAGTCTGCAGCACTTTTTGCTGTCTTGCCAGAAACAGCCCGCCACCCATCAAGATTTTGATGACTACTTCTTGATTTTTAAATCAGGACAGAATTTCCAAAATTGTTTTTGCATTTAACTAATTGAGTCATTAACATTTTGCACAGGATTAATTGCTATATGATGGTTTTGCTCTTTGGCTTCCTTCTGTGCTAAATTCCCAACCAAATGGTATTAGAAGCATATGATGTCTGATTTCTCATATCAGAATTTATTTTGTGATTTTTTTGCCTATATTTTTAACAAGTGTGGTTATCTTCTCTATAACCACTTAATAATAATTATTTATATTTTTGGCCATGTTTGAGTTTTTAAAAAAATCAAATTATATATAACCGATCTTTCAAGAGGCTTCTGTCACTTCATATTTAATATTACAGGGTTCATGGCAGGAAACAGAGGGAGAAATATGCTGACAGGTTTGTCTCTTTATATTTACTTTAATTAGGAAAAACAGAAGTTTTGTCTCCCTACCACCCAGAAATTTCCCTCTTAATTATCACTGCCTAGAATGTAGACATGTGGTCAGCCCCTGCTTTTAAGGAAGGCTCAGACTTCCCAGAACATGATTATCTTGATTGGCTTTGACCAATCATTATCCATCACAACACCAGACTTATTGAAGAAGGAATATATGTACAGGTTAGCAGCGGTACATGTCACTTACTTATAGACTTTGAAGACTTGGTACGAGGATTGAATGAGAATGTATATAAATAACATTCCAAAATAAATGCTAAATAAATGTTAGTCCCATAATATTACTGAGTTGTATATCTGCCTTGTTCTTGCATATGTTAGGGTATGAATTGCTATCTAATGGCAGAATTCATATTTAATTGATCCACATGCATCATACACTATCTCAGACAGTGAAGCTGGAAGCCGTATATTGAGAATTAGGACATTTATACTTAGCCTTTAACTTCTGTGGTTACATAACTCTGTATCACTGTATGCTGACATTTGTTTGAAAACACTCATAGGCTGTTAATAGGCTTTAAGCTTTGTGAAGCTTGGAATTACAGGAGTTCCTTTTCTAAATTGACTTCCAGGTTATCAATCTTTAAGTATTATTTCAGTAAAAATATTAAGTATGAGGCCATTCATGTGGTAAGATCAATTCTAAAGGATCCTTGGCATAACTAGATTTAAAAAAATCTTTAAATACACGCAACCTTTTGTTTCTTGCTTTGCTAATAACACACTGGACTTTCTGTTCCCTACTTCCAATATTATCTTCACATGACCTTTCTGAGATATTTAAAGAAAAAAACAATAATCCTTTATCTGATGCAGATGGAAAGTAGTGAACTAAAATTAACAGTGACTTTTTATATCTCCAGGAAGATAAATACTACCACTATTGTAAAATATTTTATCAAAGAATAAATCCCAGTAGCAAGAAGCAAGCAAAACTATGACTTCCTTGAAATCAAAATAAAACTACAAAAATTGAGCTGGAGTTGAAAAAGAAATGACAAGCAATAAAATATGTCAAGTGACTTATAGAGAATATATTATTATAAGCATTTTCTAAAGTTCATTCTCCTGAAAATGATTGACATGTCATTCATGCTACATTAAAAATATATTTTTGTCAATTAACCCTGGAAAAATTTAGTTGGGACATTATGAAGGTTTTTGTTGTTTCCCCCAATTCCCATACCTCCTAGAACTTTTAATTCATTAATACACTGTGAGTCTTCAAGAGATAAAAACGGTATACAGTTTTTCCCAAACTTAATCTGTCAAAGAATCACTGTAGAAACAAATATTACACAGAAACAGAACTTAGAGAAACACATTTTGGAGAACACTGGCTAAATAATTCTGTTCAGAAATACTATATCCTGGAACAAATTGCTCATATTATTGAACACATAGGGGTCCACTTCCAGTTACAGCTTTAAGCAAAAGGGAAGCTTCTAGATAAAAAACGGCTTTAAATCCAATCATGTGGATGCAGAATGTGAAAGGAAAGCAACTAGTACCAGAGCAGAACATCTGATCCTGTAGAGAATGCAGCCCCTATGGTTTAAAGCAATTGCTTTTCTAGAAGAGGGCAGAAACTACAGTAGCATGATATCACCAGAGATAATGAATCCTGCTAAATAACTAAAGTTAGAGCTATAAAGTAAGGAATTGGCCTTAAAATATGTAACAAAACATCAGAGACAAGACTATATCAGGCACACAGATTCAGAAGTGGAGTGAACTAGAATTAATTATTTACCTAGAGCAGTGAAGACCTATTGGAGACGCATGTCAGAACCCCACTGTATGTTTGTTGTTACTCTAATACATTACATATTATTGGAAAAGTATGGTCTATATATGTCTTAACATAAAACATAGATTCAAACATTCTTATAAATTATTTGACCATCTAAAACAAGCTTAAACGTCCTCTAGAAATTTTCAGAATGTATGTATGCTGGACTGTGTTCATCTGACCTGGTTATTAGATGCAGGAGTTTTGAAATCAATATGTGAAAAACTTCATTAATAAAGCCTCCCATAAAATTTTTTCTGACAGTGTATCAATCTGACAGTGTAGTAATCTCTACATACACAATTTTTCATTAGAAATTATGTTAGATAATCACATGCAAATGTATGGGTGATTTTTAAATTTCTTTCGTTCTATAATCCATGAAATTCACTAGCATAGAAACCTCATGATGTCTTGGCTCTTTTCTATGCTCATGAATGTAGTCTGAGTATCTAGAACAGTGAATGTCAAATAGATGTTCAATATATTTTTGTTCAATAAATAAAATAAAATTTCAATCATGCTTAATAACAAACTCATAAACACACACATATACAAAGTAAGAAATTTCTGCTTCTAAGGATGATTATTTTCTAGGTTTCTAAATATGCACATCCAGTTAATGCATCATATTAAATACCGTTGCATGCAAATGTTTTGTAATCTGGGAACATGCCAAACAAGATCTATGTAAAAAAAAAAAAAAAAGTGTTTAGTTCCCTCCCAAAATCTTCATGATTACTCCATTTAAATTTAGGTAATCTCAAGTAAACATTATATATTAATATTTAGATAAGGTTCTTGAAAACACCAAAAGCAATAGGTAAACGATAATTAATGAATTACTGATCATCATTAAACAAGGCAGGAAAGCCTTAATGTAAAGAAATTTAACACTTCCCCTTAGCTTTAAAGAAGAGGTTAGCTCCAGGGCTTTCAACTTAAAATGGGTCATGAGAGAAAGATATGAAATTTCAGATAATTATTGAATTAACAATTCTAACTCTTAGAACTGCCTTAGAAACCACTTAAAACATCAATCTCCATGAAATGCTTCAAATATGTCTGTTATATCCTTGAAAATAAACCATAGGACCTCTGTCTAAACTCTGTGCTTGAAAGTTTGTTGAGATATTATTTAAATATCTGTATCTTTTTTACATAGACGGAACTTGACTCTTAGAGGTATCTGCAAAGATAGAAAGATTCTACAAGAAAGATATTGGACAGAAAAATTACTGTTTGTGCTACAAATAATATAACTGTAGGGAAGAAAAAATAATACCTTTTTTTCACACATCACAAAGTTAATGGCTAAGACCCCCTACAACAAAAGTCAGATCAACAAAAGAAAATCATACAAATTTATTTAATAAGTTTTATGAGGCACAAGAGGCTTCATAAGTAAAGTATGACCCCAAGATATAGAAATCTGTATATTTTTACGGACATTCATGCAGAAGTATGATTAGAGAACAAAAGAGTATGATCTGGTGGTAATATGCAGGGTGGGGGGAATTTAGCAAGACCTGTCCAGATTCATCTTGGCATCCCTGTGTGACTTTGACTTTCCTGTGGTTATGAGGCAGAACACCTGTCACATGAGAGTCTTTGGGAGGCAGGGAGGGGGAAAGTCAGAGAGGCATCTTCCTAGGTTTTATGACCTGCTGTATGGACAAAGGGAAATTGAATGTGAGAATGATCTTCCTCCTTCTGCTGTTTTCTCAAATGCCAAGACTCCATATTTGGGGGTAGTGTGTAATAAACCCCATCATAACCATATATTATATACACAAATATGTTTTTCCCTCAGGATATTGCATTTCATTAGATAGTTTTTAAAAGCCCACTTTTCCCATTAGTTGTATATTATTCTGATGGGTGTAGTAGCAAAGTAATGAGAAAAAACAAACTGAAAGAGAATCTTTTCCTTTTAAGAAATCATGTGATGCATTGGCCTTCAAAGGAGCCCAGACAGACCATAAATCAAAGGTTTTAACTCTTCCTGTGTAAACATTATGTCCCTGGAATAAATGCTAAAGATAGCTCAGAATAGTCATATTTACTCTAATGTTAACATTCTTCATATTTTCACATTTTAAGCTTAAGTAGTTATTGGTAATAACTGTCATTCTCCAAATAGCCTGTAAACAGGGAGACAATTAATAAATAATAATTGATGAAATAATGCAATCATCAAAGAACTCAGAAATCTCTTATTGAGGGAATGAAATCTCCAATGAGCTTTAACATCTGGGTCACTGGTGTGAAGAAAATCACAGAATTACAGAATCTAATGATTGAAAGAGACCTTGAATATGATTCAGTCTACTTTCAATAAAACGCTTAAACCCTGATTATAATCTCCCTGATAGATGATCTCATAGCCTTTATTAATAAACACTCAGCATCTCTTCTACAGTGGTAAGATGATCAGAGAAACACAAGCATGCAATAGGAAAACTGTATATTAAAGAAACATCAGAGGCCATGGATCTAGGAATGGTTGAGCAAAAAGACACTTTAATACAAATTTCTTCAGAGGCCTATAGTTAAGAAACCAATCTATCATTTTTTTTTAATATCTAAGACTGGCTTTCAATTTTCAATGTTCGTTTGAACATATAAAATTCATGAACATACTTCAGAAAATTTGGCTCAGAAGAATGGGATATTATATAATAGATCATTTAACTACTATTACAAGTTTCTATAGAAATTATCTTCTAACAACAATACATATTCAAAGGTAGTGGGAAGGATTTGAATAAAATGACAATTTTATACAAAGAATATTTTGCAAGAACTGAGACACTTCTTATATGTACTTCCTGAACCATGAAGTCATCTGTTAAACAGACACAGGCACACACACACACATACATTACTCATGTATTTAAAAAATCTACAGGATAAGAGTATGTAGTTAAATAATTAAAACCATTAATAATTAAAACCATTCTGTAAAGTACCACCACTTAAAGCAATTGTGAAAAGTATAAAAAACATTAAAATATAATTATTTGTGGCTATTTCCTTTATCATCTGATTTTTTAGCGTAAGTGTAAAAAAGTTTTTCGTACTTATTTGCTCCTGTGTCATTTTATAGCAATAATGAGTGTTAATGAGTAAAAATAATTAAAAGAGTTGAAAAAATTCCTAGATAAATATAAAAGTATATAAATAAAAACAAATTGCATGTCCAATACTAAACTATGAAATTATATATATATATATATATTCTCCACTAAGTCAGGGAAAGATATAAAGAGGTAACAGGATAGTGAATGATCATCTCCAAAAAGTTAAAATGTAATATCAAAATCCAGAAAGACAGGCTTTCAATTTCACTCTATATTTGCCCTGAGTGATTTCTTATTATATTTTTTATCTCTTCTTAGAACTATCCATTATAACTATCCATTATAACAACCGTGACTATAGATGTTGTATTTAAACTTGAAGTCTACTCCTAGTATTCATTTTTCCACTAAAAATGCTTTGGATAGTCTTTTTTATTATTTTTTTATTCTTTATTCCAGAATATTATGGAGGTACAAACATTTTGGTTGCATGTTATGACTTTGCCTTGCCCAAGCAAGGGCTACAAGTGTGCCCTTCCCCCATACAGTGCACTCTGCATCAATTAGTTGTAAGCTTACCTACCCCCTCCACCCGTCTCCCACCTGAACAGCACCCAGTGAATATTACTACCATGTGAGCACCTTAGTGTCAATCAGTTAGTACCAATTTGATGGCAAGTACATGTGGGGCTTGTTTTATGAGTCTTATGATACCTTACTTCAAAGGATGTGCTCAAGCTCTATCCAGGATAATTTAAGAGGTGCTAGTTCACCATTGTTTTTTGTAGTTGAGTAGTATTCCATGGTATACATATACCACATTTTATTATTCCACTCATGTATTGATGGGCACTTGGGTTGTTTCCACATCTTCGCAACTCTGAATTGTGCTGTCATAAACATTCAAGTGCAGATGTCTTTATTATAGAATGTCTTTTTTTTTCTTTGGGTAGATGCCTAATAGTGGGATTACTGGATCAAATGATATTTCAAATTTTAGCTCTTTGAGATATCTCCAAATTACTTTCCACAGTGTTGTACTAACTTGCAGTCCCACCAGCAGTGTAAGAGTGTTCCAATTTCTCCACATCCACACCAGCATTTGTTCTTTTGCGACTTTTTGATAAAGGCCATTCTCACTGGAGTTAGGTCATATCTCATTGATATTCATTGGCATTTACTAATGATTAGAGATGTTGACCACTTTTTATATGTTTGCTCACCATTAGTTGTCTTATTTTGAAAATTTTCTGTTCATGTCCTTTGCCCATTTATTGATGGGGTTGTTTGATTTTCTTAAGTTCTATATAGATTCTTGTTATCAGCCCTTTATTGGATGCAAATAGAATGCAAATATTTTCTCCCATTCTGTAGGTTGTCTTTTTGGTCTAATGATAGTTTCCTTGGCTGGACAGAAGCTTTTTAATTTGATCAGGTCCCATTTATTTATTTTTGTTGCAGCTGTGATTGCTTTGGGGGTCTTCTTCATAAATTCTTCACTACTTTTACTCTAAAAGAGTCTTCCTGACATTTTCTTCCAGAATTCTTAGGGTTTCATGCCTTAGATTTAAGTCTATTTCCATAATGGGTTTATTTTTGTGAGAAGAGAGAGGTGGGGATCCAGTTTCAGTCTTCTGCATGTGGATATACAGTTTTCTCAGCAACACTTATTGAATAGAGATTCTTTTCCCCAATGTATATGTTTGTCTGATTTGTTGAACATTAGATGACAATATGAGAATAGTTTTATATCTGGGATCTCTGTCCTATTCCAAAGGTCTATGTCTCTGTTCTTGTGCCAGTGATATTCTGTTTTGGTTACTATAGCCTTGTAGTAAAGTTTGAGTCTGGCAGACTGATGCCTCCCAATTTGTTCTTTTTGCTTAAGATTGCTTTGGCTATACGAGGTTTGCTCTGGTTCCAGAAGTGTAGACTGATAATGGTATTTTCATAGGGATTGCATTAATTCTGTAGATCACCTTAGGTAATATAGAAATTTTAACAATATTGATTCTGCCAATCCATGAGCACGGTAGGGTTTTCCATCTTTTATATCGTCTATAATTTCTTTTCTCAATGTTTCATAATTCTCCCTATATATGTTTCTCACCTCCTTCATTAAATATATTCCTAAATGTGTAATTTTCTTTGATGCTATTGTGAAAGGTGTTGTGTCTTTGATTTGATTTTTGGCTTGACTATTATTGGTGTATATGAATGCCACTGATTTGTGGCATTAATTTTGTATCCTGAGACTCTACTGCATTAATTTATCAATTCCAGGAGTCTCTTGGTTGAATACTTGGGATTTTCTAGATATAATAGCATATCATCAACAAAGAGTAATAATTTGACCTCTACTTCCCCTGTTCAGACACTCTTAAGTCTCTTCTTTTGCCTGATATGATTGTCCTGTCAAGGACTTCCAGCACTATGTTGAATAGAAGTGGAGATAGTGGGCAACCTTGTCTGGTTCCAGTTCTAAGCGGGAATGCTTTCAATTTTTTCCCATTCAATATGACATTGGCTGTGGGTTTATCATGTATGGCCTTAATAATTTTAAGGAATGTCTCATCTATGCCTATTTTGTCAAGGGATTTTATCATAAAAGTGTGCTAGATTTTATCAAATGCTTTTTCTGTGTCTATTGAGAGAATCATATGGTCTTTGTTCTTGCTTGTATTTATGTGGTGGATTGAATTTATAGATTTGTGTATGTTGAACCAGCCTTACATCTCTGGGATAAAGCCCACCTGGTCATTATGAATTATTTTTTTATGTGCTGTTGGATTTTGTTTGCTAAGATTTTGTTGATGATTTTTGCATCTATATTCATGAGGGATATTGGTCTGTAGTTTTCTCTCTTTTTTTTAAATTCTTTCCTGTCTTTGGTATCAAGGTGATATTGGCTTCATAGAATAAGTTGAGGAGGATACCATCCTTCTCACTGTAGTGGAATAATTTCTGCAGTATAGGTCTGAGTTCTTCTTTGCAGGTTTAGTAAAATTCAGGTGTGAACCCATCTGGTCCTTTTTTTTTTTGGAAGATTTTTTATTGCTCCTCCAATTTCTGTGGTTGGTATTTCTAATTAATATATTATTAGTTTGTATTTTTGTCTAGGGCAAAGGGGTAACTAAGGGCTATAGACACTATATGACTCACTGTCATGCCAAAATAAGTGAGGGAGCTGAAACTGGAGGTGGCTCTAAAATCCATCCCTATTCTATCACATATACTATACTGTTGACAGGATAGAGCAACAATTCACCGACAGCATCAAGAAAGATTTCACACAAATAGAGTGGCAAGATCATGCTATGGGAAAGTTACACTGCCATTATTGAGAAAATCATTGTCATCAGAAGGCATTTGCTAAGGCCCAATCTTATCTTAAAAAATACAAAAACTTTTTTTTAAGTATTACTGAAAATGAGGGAAGAAAGAAAGAAATGCTAGAGCTAGGCATACATCTATCTCTCTCAATTTATTTTGCCAAAAGTAAAGTTTCCCTTTGCTTAGTATTTATGTCCAGAGATTTTAAAAATAATGGATGAAAATTAGTTCTTATCTATAAAGATAACTGGACATCTCTGAGGACACTATCTTTCTTTGTCTCCTCTGAAGCCCTCAATGATTTGTTGACAATTTATATGGACTCTTCACAGAGCCAGCCCTGATGGGTCTGAGCCCTAGTATATTACCAGTTGTGCTCTTTGAAGGCCATTTTATCCTGTGTCTGTTTATACTGTCCAACATGATAAATCAGAGGGCAAAATAAATTGTGAAGCAAAGTAGAGTACAATCTTTAATAGCTAAAGAATGAACTGTATGACCTCAGAGGCCATTCCCATCATGAAGGTCTGCGGATCTATGATTTTTCCTTGAGCTTAAATGGGCTCTGTTGATGTAATTGCTGAAAAGCTCATTTTGTTTGAGTCAGTTTTCCACACTTTTCAGGGAGCCTTTCAAGATTTATTACTCCCATTCCTTTCCATTAATACTATCTATCTATTTTCTTTCTGTTTAGTTACCTTATGGATACATGAGATTATTTTTTTTTGTATTTTTTCACTAACAATTTCTCATGGAGTTAAATTAGTTCATTTCTTTTCTAATCAATACTTGTGTGTGTGCATGTGTATTTGTGTGCCTTTTTCATACAATAAAAAATTGGAGGCAGCTTTTAATTTAATAAAGTAGCCTAAAATAAAATTTTTACATGTGTCAATATTAGTGGCTTCAAAAATGTAAATAAGTAGATAATTAGATAGAAGATAAAAACATAGAAGATATATGTTCTGTCTTGTGGCTAAATTGTCTAGCCACAAGACAGAACATAGATCTGTAGATCACATAATTTCACATAGTTATAGATCACATATTTGACATATGCAAAAATGTGCTTCAAATGTTTCCTATAGTCACCATTTATCAGGTACATACCATATATCAGACAACACGTTGTCTCCTGACCCTCACATCTGCCAGCACCACCCTGTGTGTACAAGAGATCCAGCTGCAGTTAGCCAGCTGCTGCTTAAGCATGGTCAGAACTAGGGAAGTCACAATGTAACAATCAATCTGAATTTTATAACAAATAATTTATTTCAAACTAACCACAATTTGTGTTGATCTTATAGCTACTTATTTACACCAGTCAAGTTGGTTGAATTCTATTTAAATTGGGTAAAAATATAAGTATCTATGTTACACATTCATATATAGGCACATACATACAATCTATACAAAAGCCTATAGCTTTTGTTGTTGTTAGAAGTGAATAAATTCTTTATGTAATATTTTTGCCTAAGCTAACATTTTCACCTTTCATTGTGTGTGCTGGATATCTTCCAACTGTGAATGGTTCTCAGTTTTATGTTTGCAAATTGTACTAAATCTGACATTTGCAAGTGCTCAAAATTCATGTTCATATCTGTTGTGATCAATTAATAAATGCTTTACTTCTCTGTCATAGATTTAACAAAATGATAGCTTTTATGTTCACCTAGAATGACTTTTGTTTATCTTTGTGACCTAGACATTCTGGATCTCTGTCTGAATTGATGTTTAATTTAGAAATAAAAATTTTTCTCCTGTTACCTATTGTCATAACTCACTCTATATAACACTGTTCTATACCTAGTTATTAGTAGAAACTCAGCAGTTCTCCTGTCAACCATTCAGCAAGTGTTTAAGCTTCTACTTTCAAATATTTATCAAAGTTTTGTTTGATAGATATTTGTTAAATGTGTGGAAGAAAAGGTATGTGACTGTTATGCTAGCTGTTAACTAGCAAGGAGCAGAATTTTAATACCAGTAATTCCAGGAAGCAGATCAAAGAATTCTGAGTACTCACTGTTTCATAAAAGGTTTACAGAATATATAAGATATGCACATTCATATGATTTGACTTCTGATAATCATTGACTATTCAGAAAAGCTTTCATCTGGCCAGGAAGGTTTTCAAACTGGATTCTCCATTTTTTAGAAGAAAAATAAACTGAAGGAAGCTGAATGCAGTAAATTAGTGTTAGTTCTCTTCAACATAGCTACCTTACTAACATCATCCTCATGCCCAGGATGAATAATGTTCTGTTCTTTGTAAGAGTTATGCTAACAAATTGGAAGAACAAATCATACAAGCCCTGAAAGGACATTGCAGATGATGAAACAGGAGGTTATTTTTGATAACTGTCCATTAAAGCAGAAGTTCCAGAGTCAAAAAACTAATTTACTACAATTCAAATCTGTTTATTAGCCTTTATGATTGATGATTTTCTTTTTAAATGTTTTAAAGTACTCTGAAACAAGGGAACATGAAAATGGCAGAATAAAAGATTCAAGGTTTTTCTTCTTCAGTAACGATAATGCTTGGATTTTTTTTAACAGATTTTCTTTTCTAGTACTTAAAATATGATGTACAGTTTATTTGGTCATAGCCTAGACCCAAATATTGCTAATGTTATGATCAAGTTATAAGTTTTATATTTTAGTTTAATTGTATTACAATTTCATATATACAAGTATAATCTTGTTTTCCTTAGTTTATGGTCAATTTAATGCATTTTGGTGTTGTTATATCTCTTCACAAGTTTGCTGATTAGGTCAATTGTCATCTGCTCAGGTCTAATTCAAGCTTTAGTGACAAACCATATAACTCAATTTCGATTGGGAATCGCATGGGCACTGTGATGTGTCAACTTGACTAGTCAAATATTATTCTGTTTCTGTGGGGGTGTTTTGTATGATATTAACATTTAAAGTGGTAGACTGAGGAATCAGATTTCTGTCCATAATGCAGGTGGGCCTCACTTAATCAGCTGAAAGCCAGAATAGAACAAAAACCTTGATTGTGTGCTGCGTGAGAGAGCCTTCTTCATGTATGTCTGCCTCTGAACTGGGACATCAGCTTATTTCCTACTTTCAGTGTCAAACTTTAACATTGGTACTTGCTGGATCTTGAGCCTGCTTGTCTTCAGGACTGAATTTTCACCATTAGGTTTCCCGATTCTCAGGTATTCAGACGTGGACAGGAACTACAAAATCAGCTTATAGAGTAGGTTTTATTCATCTTCTCTTTTAGATGGAAAAAATTGAGTTCTAAAAGTGTATATTTTAAAAAATCATCAAGTAGAACAGCTTATTTAACTTCTAAAATGTCCTGAGAATATTTCAAACTCTCTTTGTTATATATTTCTACTTGCCACAATGGATATGTCATTAGATGCACCAGTTTTGTAGCACTCAGGCATGAAATGGAATGATCAGGTGTTCCATCTTGTAGTTTCACTACAATTTTTTAGAGGTCTCTTTGCACATGTAACCTGAAAATATAGACTATAAGTCTTATTAATTTTTGTGGTTTAAATCAATATTATCTATATTAAATTCAATTTTAAAAAAACATTACTGTTAATAGAAAGTCTTTTTCCATAGCCTAGGCAATGAAATCTAATAAATCAATGTTGTCCTAAGTTATGTGTCACTCATAGTGATATCATAAAATGTGGCCTCAGTAGCTTGGCAAATATGAGAAATATTCACTATTAGAAAGGTTAGCTTTAGGGAGAAAAGCATGTCCACATAGTGACGTGACTTTTCACATAGGTGAAATACCTCTTCATTTTGAACCCTCAGCTCCCTATTATGTTTGATAAGAATTAAACATAAATTATGCACAACTTGACATAATGATACAGATATAATAGGAAAAAGAAAAGGCAATTTGACATGAAGTATATGTCCCATTTGTCTCCCCTTGCTTAAAACAAACTACCAAAATAACAAAATAAACCAAAACAAAACACAAAACAAAAACAAAGAAACATGGCAAAGTTTATTTGATTTTTATTGCTGAGTATTGGAAATGCTTTCTCTGTTGTTGCTTGTTATGAAACCAGCCACAAGAAGACAATAGCAGTTCCCTAAATTATAAAGGACTTTGGAGATGCATATCATCTTTTCAGTGAGAGGCAAAGGAAAGCAGCAGCACCAACTTTGTAAAGTAACTCAGGGCAAGAAGAAACAGTTTTCACTGTTATCACAATAAATGCTGCTTGAGATATTAAATCGCAAGAAACACAAAGTTTCTAATAGCAAGAATATAAATAGCTAATTTAGGAAAAAATGTGACATGAAGGAATGGATTCAGAGAACAAATATTCCTCGTAGTACATATCAATTTTAATTTAGGAGGAATGAACTCAGACAGGCTAGAGGACCTACCATAATCTCTTCAAACCCCAGCTTTGCTCTCAATCTCTGCCAGCACTTTATTTCAATCCCAATGAGTCCAACATGGAGCAATCCCTCCCTCAGTTTAGTAGTCACGGAGCAGTGACTAATATGAGAGAACAAGCCATTTCCAGATGGAGCTTGAAATGTCATTATTATCGAGGGAGGGTTGGAGTATTATGAAATAAAAAGAGAATCAACAATAAGTTAGAGTATACTTTAAAAATAACTATAAGAGTGGAATTAGAATGTTCCTGACACAAAGAAATGATAAATGCCTCAGGTGAAGGATACCTCAATTACCCTGATTTGACAAATTCACACTGTATGCCTGTATCAAAACATCACATGTACCCTATAAATATATATGCCTACTATGTACCCATAATAATTTAAAATTTATAAAAAGAAAGAAAGAAAAGTTATAAAAGCCACAGAAGGGATTATGGATTGTATTCTAAGGGCAATTGATTGATTAAAATTAAAAGAGTGATGTGATCTTACTTATATATATTTTAAAAGTTTTCATGTGTATTATTGATTAGAAATGGCCAAGGGCAAAAAGAAGACCAGCTAGTAGCTCATTATGTACAATTTTCATGAAAGTTGATGGTGACTTGGATGAGAATAGTGGTAGTGGTTGAATTAAGAACAGAGTAGAGAGGAAAAGTCAACAGCATTATCATGTTAGGGGAGCAATAAAAAGATGGAAACCAGATTAAGAATCAGATACCAAAACATCTGTCCTGAATTCACAACAAGAACATTCTACTCAGACAAGGCAGCAGGTGAAGGTGTGGAATAGGTCATATAAGAATAGGAACTTTTGGCATGGGAAGGAAAATAACTTCTTCAGACTCTTGGAAAGAAGAAGGAAACTGCAACAAAGGTGAAGTCTACATAAGAAAAGCAGAGAAAGGGAAGAGAACAAATGCAAAAACAGGTGCATCTGGAAAGATGGGTTTTATCACAGCTAAGATGGAATTCAGTATTTTTTTTTAGAATTCTCTACTGGAATTCCCAGGAACAGAAGAAAATAGATAATAAAATCTATCATTATCTTAAATCAGCATAGGATGATATTAGAAACCTTTTTAAATCAGGCTAGGGCATCTTTTCTTAAATAGATGCAAGTTATGAATGCAAATTCTTGACTAAGAATTTTGCTACTTGGTTCAAAAATTCTTACTGACATTAAAGTTTAAGACCACTGAACTAAGAATGTTAAATTTTATTCAGTAGGCAATGGGGAGTTAGGCTTTTTGAGCAGAATGTGACATCATCAGAACTACAGCTTAGAGAGAATAGTCCTTGGCCATTTTTAGAACAGTTGACAAGGGGAAGAAAATGGAAGCAGAGATACCAATTAGGAGGCCTTCGATATGGCTCAGGTAATGACAACACTGTCCTAAACTGTAAAAGTTACTGTAGCAATGTATATTAGGACATTGGGGAAAGAGAAATTTTAGAAGTTGATTTTATATTAGTTGATAATTGATCTTGACCAAAAATAAAGGAGAAAAGCAAATGAAAAGGCAACCCCTTAAGGGCTCTGATTTTAAAAAGACTTCAGGTGGTTACTTGACTGTACATATACTAGTTGTATGAACTTGAATAGATTATGTGCCTTTCTGAGTCTTGGTGTTCTCATTAATAAAAACAGAGATAATTATTAATAACCAATTACTAGCTTTGGTGTAATATTTTCAAGCATATTATTCTGCAGCCACATTACAATGGCTGGGACGTAGATATTTGAGCTGAAGAAAAACTGGATTGAATGTATTAGGGGACTTTTCCCAACATTTAAATTTGCACTCTGTGCTTAGAGAAGAAATGCAGTCTTCCATTGTTCAGGAGTCAGTTGATTTTTTTGAAAAATAGTCAATTATGGATGCATGACATGAAAATGTGAATATAGTCACAAACGAGCATTGAGAAGTTCAGGCTGGCACCAGGAATTACTTGAAATGATTTTGCTTATCAGCATGTCCTTGAATGAAAATATTCAGCCATTTCATCTGAGGAGGAATGATAAATATATGTAGTTTAGGAAAAAATACCTTTGTTGTATAAGTAAAGTGGCATGCATTCTCACATTGAGCCCTACTGAATGAATGATCTTTTCTGAATAAATTATGTGAAACAATGTCTTTTCATGGAGCTCTACCTAGTTATTGTAGAGGCTATGACATACATGTAACCAAGCATCATTTATTATAATTATTGATGTTTTCCTAATTTTCCCAGACATCAAATCCTTACATATACTTTTCTGGTTACAATAGGAATATAATTTTCAACTTTTATTCACACTAAAGTATCAAAGACTGATAATTACCCAAAATTCATCTGCTCAGTATAGAACAATGTTTAAAATATAATTGTGTGAAGGTTACAGAATGGCTAGAGGTACAGGTGTGAAAATAATGACAGAATGTTGATAATTTTAAAAGTGGGTACACATATACTGGGGATTAATATACTTCACTCTTTAGTTTGTATACATTTGAAACTCCTCAGAGTCTATGCAATCTTTTCATAGATATATAAAAATACATATCTGTTTCTCTGTATATCTATCTATCTGTCTATCTATCTATCTATCTTGGAGCCAGGTAAATCTTGGTTCAAATCCCAGCTCTGTAAATGCTTAGCTCTGTGATCTTAAATGGTTCAATCATTGTGAGCCTCAATTTCATCTGAAAAATTTGGGGAAAATAAAAAGTTGTTATAATGACAAAATTAATAATATATGCAACACTCTGAATAGACATCATAGCCACGATTTGACCATATAGTGTTTTTTTTCTAAATATAAAAGAAAATCCTTTTCTCAAGACACTTTTCTGCTATCTTCCAGGAAAATGTTAACTGAGTATACATATTTACGGTGACATCAAGTAAAATGAATGACACCATTAGTATTGTGGGGCATATATCCAGCAAAATTGTATATAGCAGCCTTAAATATCTGGGATAAAATACTTGAAGCTCTGACTTGAGTGGAGAGGGGAGACAATGGCAATGTATGTAACCTTAACATTTGTACCCCCATAATATGCTGAAATAAAAAAAGAAAAGAAAAGAAAAATAAGTGCAAATGTATTGTTGTTAACAACTTTCAGTCACTAAAGCTATAGAAAGATGGCAGGAAATTGTGGCACTACAATTCCAGTACACGGAAGTCTGCAAATCATCAGTACTCACTCCATACTCCCCACTCTGAACTAAATCGAACCTCAGATTTTTTATGTCCAAAATGTTCCTAGTTAGGCTGTATTTATTAGACAAAGAAACCTACATGCTACATCTTTCTTCAGTTATGTCCTTTTTAATTCATTTGCTAAGAAACTGTAAAATAGTTCCCCAGTGCCAAACTTTGTAAGCATAACCTGTCTCATGGAAGTGCACAGGCAGCTTCAGCTCACCTGCCATGATTTCCACTCAGTTTATATTCTTAATTATCTTATTTTGCATTATGTTTGTCTTAAAGTTGCTTCAAATAGTTTTGATATGGATAAAATGTTCTATAAACTACTACACAAATACATTCATAAATGTATATTATATTTGAATTGAAAGATGGGTACAGCTTCACATTTTTTGGAATTGCTGAGCAGGGAGGCATTTTATGAATTTTGAGACTGTGTTGAGTAAAGAAATGCTAATGTGGTAGCTAGATTCAACAAAATATTTCACCTTCCTCCCACAGTTAGGTTCCTTGTGCGTTTGAAGCTGAGATTTAAAGATAACAGATGTGGTTTCTTCTGAATGACATCAGTGATATGTTGCTTGATATAATCATATTTCTACTTTGTAAATGTACAAACAAAAGACACTATTTTTTTAACAAAACTCAAAAATGCAGAGTTGGGAATATTTTTGACTCAATACTTTTATTAACTCTAAAAATCTCTTTGGAAAGTAATTTGCTAATTTTAGGTACTTTTCTCAGGAAACTTTATATAAATTAAATTAACTATATGTGAATAAATATAATTTATTTTGATTATCTTTGTATTTTGTAAGTTTATCACCTCTTACTGATATTAATAAAGATTAATTAACATGATTATCTTAGTGTTCTACAGTAGTTTTAAAGATATTTGACTTTACATATTACTATAAAATACCTTTATAGTTTATAATCACTGTAAATATTAATATATGTTAGTAAATAGCTTATTCTTAATGCCACCAATAAAGGCTAAAATAGATACAATAATTGTGTTAGAAATTAAATTGCACGTATACTTTGAATCACAGAAAACTCAGCATGGGAAAAATAAATATTTTTATGATATATGAAAGATAATTTAAATTTTGTCAAATAAAATGATAATCAAACCTTAACTTACAAAGGAATTACTCAAGCAATGACATACCTAAATAATCTTATTTCATTCATAATAGTTCCATGGGGCAGATATTTCATTATCCCTAATTTACATGAGAGGGAACAAAGACACAAAAAAGCAAGTAATTCTCCACAACACACAGCTAGTAAGTGAAGGAGCCCATATTTCAATCCACAGGTATTCAAAAATAAAGTTTATGTTCTTAAGAATTCCGTTGTCTTTTACTTAAGGTATCATCAGTCCAAAAAAGAAGTCATTTACAAACTCATGTCATTGCAAACAAAACATTTTTTCAAGCAAGATTCTTCTTTGTATTCTATTGTACAGAGTAATTTAACTTTAACAATATTATTATACTGTCCTTATAATTGAGAAAAAGAAAAATTATTTTAAGAAATAAAAAAATTACCTGAATTTCAGGAAGTGGGGGCAGGAAGAAGGCATAACATGTGCAGTTCTAGAAAGCCTCATGGGTGATGAGATTAAGCTCTCTTGACAAGCTAATTAAGGGTTGCTCTTCTAATATTATTTTCAGGGTCTGTAATAAAAGAAAAACCAAAGGAATAAGCATGACAAAGTAACAGTCTGCAAGGGATGAGTCAATTGTTTTGTCACTGGAAGCATCAGAATGTTGCAGTAATTTAAATATAAATCTTCAACTGTATTAAAAGAAGGTTTTAAAATTCAATATTATGTAAAATCACTAGAATGGACTAGGAGAATAACTTAGTTCACTCAATGAAATTTGAGTTAACACAAACATATTTTATGTGATATGAATGCACATCTCTCTACCCACGTGTTTACATACACATGTTCACACACATACATACACAGAGAGAAAGAGAGAGACTCTACATTCTAAGTATAGTAAACTTCTGATACTACTGTTTTTTGCCTATTTCCAAGGAAATTGGTGAGACCATCAGATGGACATGGCTAAGAGAAATAGCAGAGGTGATCAGACACTTATTATTCTTCCTCTATCAATCATTTCCTAATTCTAAGTCATTCTCAATCTCCTGATTTTTGTATCATTTTGGGTTGAAATACCTACATATTTTACTGGGCCTTTTATATTAATGATAAATGAAACTCAATCTATGTCTAGAGTAGCTAAACATGGTCTTCATCAGCTGTTTATATCGATCTATCTATTCTCTTTGTTTTCTGTTACTTCAATGCTTTGTATGAAGTTGAAATTTAGGTGATGTGGTCATGTCCAGATGCTTCTACTTCTAAGCGTTGCTCATATTCAATGCCTAGTCAATCTGAGGTTCTAACAGATCTTGCCAAAGTATATTGGCAAGAAGTAGAGTAATACACATGAAACTAGATTTTGAGGATGCTGGGCAAAGCAAGTTCAAACACACATTTGGGCAAAGTAGAGTTTATCAATATGTGTGAAACTATTAGAATTCTAGAGGAAAGCATTGGAAATGCTCTTCTAGATATTGGCCTAGGCAAATAATTTATGAAGAAAACCCCAAAGGCAATCACAGCAGCAACAAAAATAAATAAATGGGACCCGATCAAATTAAAAAGCTTCTGCACAGCCAAAGAAACTGTCAAGAGAGCAAACAGACAACCCACAGAATGGGAGAAAATTTTCACAAGCTACACATCCGACAAAGGGCTGATAACTAGAATCTATTTAGAACTCAGGAAAATCAGCAAGGAAAAATCAAACAACCCTATCAAAAAGTGGGCAAAGGACATGAACAGAAACTTTTCAAAACAAGACAGAATAATGGCCAACAAACATATGAAAAAATGCTCAACATCTCTAATCATCAGGGAAATGCAAATCAAAACTGCAATGAGATATCACTTATCTCCAGTGAGAATGGCCTTTATTAACAAGTCCCAAAACAATAAATGTTGGCGAGGATGCGGAGAGATAGGATCACTCCTACATTGTGGTAGGACTGCAAACTGGTTCAATCTCTGTGGAAGGCAATATGGAGATACCTTAAAGTGATACAAGTAGATCTACCATTTGATCCAGCAATCCCATTACTGGGCATCTACCCAAAAGAACAAAAGTCACTCTATGAAAAAGACACCTGCACTTGAATGTTTATAGCAGCACAATTCACAACTGCAAAGATGTGAAAACAACCCAAGTGCCCATCAATACATGAGTGGATTAACAAAATGTGGTATATGTATACCATGGAGTACTATTCAGCTATATGAAACAATGGTGATCTAGCACCTCTTGTACATTCCTGGATAGAGCTGGAACCCATTCTATTAAGTGAAGTATCCCAAGAATGGAAAAATAAGCACCACATGTACTCACCAGCAAATTGGTATTAACTGATCAACACCTAAGTGGACATATAGGAATAACATCTATCGGGTGTTGGGCAGGTGGGTGGGGGGGAGAATGGGTATATACACACATAAGGAGTGTGATGCGCACCAACTGGGGGATGGACCCGCTTGAAGCTCTGACTCGAGGGGCGACAGGGACAAGGGAAATATACGTAATCTTAACATTTGTACCCCCATAATATGCTGGAAAAAATAAAAAAGGAAAAATAATAATAACAATAATATGTAAGAGCTTTTATGGACTACAAACATCAATCACTTGGAATATGTTCTGAAATTCGGTAATGCACTTGGGTGCCTCTTCAGTCATGATGATAGTGCAGCAACCCTGGCCTGAGAGGAGCATAGTGCAAGTATCCGTATGGCTTAGGGATGAGAAACTGAGCATGCCATCTGTTAGGATATTGAAGCAACAGAGATGGTGGCTGGGAGCAAGGGATATCTAGAATGGATAGTAAAAGAGAGAGCAGATGATTGTAGGTTTCAGCTCAGAAGCCAGCTTTGGTGGCAGAGGTGGTAGCTCATTCCACTGACTTTCCTCTCCTATCTTATGCCATGAAAAAGTACCACTGGAATTTCAGAGAGGCTATTCCTCAAACAGATATGAAAAAGTGGATCTGAATAGTGCAATGGACAAAATATTGTGGGCATGGACAGGTGCTTCCCAAATCATGATGAAGAAAGAACTTGCTGTCCCAGCTCTCTGCAGATGGCTCCTAGGTAAGAGCTCCATTATAGTTGCCTCAGCTGCAAAGAGCCACCTTGTTTACAGGCACACTCTTCCCCATAAGACCTATACCCAATGACAGATTTGGGTGGGTATAAATGTTGGCACGACATGAGGCTTTTATGAAATATATACGCTATGGGGATAGCTGAGGTATTTTGTGACTGTGGTAGCTGTCTGGCTTTTCCTGCACCCAATTCTCCTTCTTTACCTCTCCCTTTCACAGATGGCATTCTTTAATGAACACCTTGCATGTCAGATTGCATTTCAATGTCTCCTTCTGAAAGCCTAACTTGTGACACGTTGAATACAAATATACATACATATATGTATTTGTGCAACTGTTATTGTATAAATATAACTTCATGACTCTAAGTATCTTATTTGCCTTTAATTTAGTCTTCATAAGAAGCCTGTTTAGTCTTCATAAGAATTATTAACTTTCTGTTAATCTGTTTAGTCTTCTAAAATTTATGTTTAGTCCTCATAATAGTTATAAACCTAATGAGTATATAATTGTTGGTTGTATAAACATACGATTACAATATCGTTGAGCACTGTGGTTATTTCTAGTATATTGGTTTTCTTTTTAATGAGACTCTCTGGGCATTGTACTTTGTGGCTTCTATGAGTTATAATCAGAATAAATTCCCTGGGGTCATATTACTAGGTTAGAGTATTTAAATGTCTTTATGGATATTGTTTCATATCACATCTTTGCTTTTTGAAATGTTTATATCAATTTATAATGCCGAGAATACTTTCAGTGTAACTTTGTTAGCCGTAGGTATTAAAATTATTATCTTCAGTTGTTTAGTTAACATAAAAATATTGCCTTGAGTTTGTTTTCATATGGGTTTCTTTGATCTCTGAAATTGGTGAATATTTAATCGCCTCTCACATGTATAATTATTTAAATATCAGCACCAAATGAAGAAGGATAGAAATTTTCCCTTTTTGATAACCTTCAATAAGTTTTAATAATAAAAGGAAAACAAAAGCATCTTGTTTTTGGCATTTCTATTGTGAAAGATACTATGTTAAGATAAATGACACCTCATGACATCATAATATGATCTATGATAGATGACTGAGAAAGTTGAAGAAAAATATCTTGAGAGCATGTCTAAAATTTCTTGACACCAGATGCCCTTTGGCTGAAACCACACTATTGACTGTGCTTAAAAGTCCAAATGGCAAAATCAAATTAGAAGAAAAATTATGATAAAGTATAAGCAAAGGAATAAAATAGGTTACGTGTTGAAATCACAATTTAAGAAAAAGACTATAATTCTCCTGAAGTTCATAATGCAAATAACATAACGTTGGTTTTACAGTATAATTAATTGTATTCTT
>VBSM01001265.1:17785729-17867968 GCA_008086735.1 Cheirogaleus medius
AAAAAAAAAAACATTAGGCAAGAGGAGAACAAAACAAGGAAGAAAAATAGGAAAATAATTAGAGAAAAAGAGATTCTGGCAGGAGAATAATGAAAAAATACTGGGTCATTAAAATTATTTAAATCTTCCTGTTATTTTCTAAAGTCAGTGATGTCTAAAGTTATTAGGCACTAATGCTGACATTGACAAATTGCATACTTACTACTCCCCTCTTCCAGAGACAAGCTACACTTTTTGATTTCCTCCCACACACCAGGCATACTGTTTCTTGATTTAGGGCTGTACTTTAACCATTCTTCCTGGAACGTTCTTCACAGAGATGTCTTCTTGGCTGACTCCTTCTGTCTTTGAAAGACTTGGCTCAAATCTCATCCCCTCAATGAAGCATATTCTGACCATTCTGTGAATATAATAATGTTACTCTCCCTCCTCTTTCCTGTATATGTTCATTTAATTTGTTCTAATTTATCTTTTCTACATAACTATGTTTAACTTTGACTACAAGAATGTTTAATATATTTATTTGATAGAATGTAAGATACAAGAGGTCAGAGATCTTCATGCTTTTTTTTTTCCCACTGATTATTCTATGAACTAGCCATGGCACCTGATCTTGGATGAATGAAAAAAATAAATAAATATTCTCTCTATCCCTCATGAACCAAGCATTCTGCCTTTGTGTTCAAAATCTGCCTATTCTCATGACATATTATACTTGTTCAAATCTTATTGTCCATAGAATTATATTTCCCCCTTCTCCATCTCTTTCAAGTTATGACATCCCACAGAGAACTCACCATCTCCTCAGATTCTATGAATAGTACAGTACAGTGTCCATCCAACATACTAGTAAACCCATTACAGAAGATTCTTTGGCTTAGGAGCCCTGTATAATAAAGTGGTAGACATTCTGTCTTCCACTTTGGCAAGAACAGAGAAATCACTGAAAAAACACAAAAACACTAGGGGTTCACTATGTTAATGCTGAACTTAATTAGGGCCTTTGAATTAGGCTAAGAATAAAGATGCTTCTATAATCAAAACCACCAGCAAGGTATGGCAAACTGAAAATTCAATTTACATTTGAAGGACAAACAAATTTCTTAAATATTTGTTGGTAGAATTAAAAATGTAGTATCCCTAAAGCTATACATTTTTTTCTAAATATTTTATAAGATCACTTCTGACTTTGGGCCAGTTAGCATACATAGGATGAAGTTGAATCCTTCACACAGATATTTGTAGTTTGTTTCAGAATTTATTATAATTCTCTTCAAATTCCATAGTATATTCGTTTGTTAGGGCTCCTGTAATAAAATACCCCAGACTGGGTGGCTTATATAACAGGAACTTATTTTTTCACAGTTTTAGAGTCTGGACATCTAACATCAAGGTGTGGGCAGGTTGGTTTCTTCTGAAGCCTTTCTCTGTGGCTTGCAGATGGTTGTCTCCTTGCTGTGCCTTTACATGGTCTTTTCTCTGCATATGAATCCCTGGTATCTCTCTGTGTGTCCTGATCTCTTCTTATAAAAACACCATTCAGATTACATTAGGGCCCAAACTAATGACTTCATTTTAATTAAATTACTTCTTTAAAGGTTCTATCTCCAAATACAGTCACATTTAGAGGTAATAGGCATTAAGTCTTCAATGTATGAATTCTGGGGAGACAGAAGCCCATAACACATGGGCTGGTACTGGGCGTTTTTTCCATAAACACACAAATGCACATGCAGAGACTTACACTGCCTCATTTTACAGCTGGAGTGTTAGTGTTTAGTACAATTAGAGAAAATGCAGAGGCTACAAGTGCAGTGGTGTGATAAAAGGGTAAACCTTGGATGTGGTCATGGTAGGAAAATAAGATCTTTCTATTGTTCTCAGAAGATCATAAGGTGTCCTTTCCCCTAGAAATAGATATAGAATAAATGCCTCAATGCTGGAAGACCGATAGGTGGCATTGTTGTTGACCCTAGAAAACAGGCCAGGGCCCTGGGGTATTGTCAAGTAGTGAATAGTGAAAATGGCTGTGCTCAGGAGTGTCATGGTCACAAAAGACAAAAGCATTGGTCTCACAGAGTCAGAGCAGGGAAGCATTCTGACCCCAGTAGAACAATGCATTCAGTGCACACCTTCTTTTTACCATAAGTCAATGAAGAAGTATATTCTCCTCAGCACTCTGTTTTGGTGAGGTTTTGGTGTGAACATGCATGGACATCAGTGGAAATATGTATTTGTGAAACATTCTAAAAGTGAAGTTAGAATATAAACAAACATTTAAAATATGTATGCCCTTTGAACCAGGATTATCACTTCTAGGAATTTATCTAAAGGAGATTATTACACATATTGATAAAATAAGATAATCACATGAAAGTGAATCAAATAAGGTTATTTGCTGTAACTTATTTAATTTTATATTTCAACACAGATATATATATACATGTGTTTTATAATATGGAAACACCTGGACTTTATAACAATTATATTAATGTGCAATTTTTCTCAAGTAAAATCAATAATCTCTCTTCCTGATGCAATCTTTGTGCCTAATGTGAGCACATTAAAAATTAGATCATTATATTTTTGTTTTCCTTTGTTTAAATAATCATATAAAATTTTTCTTTTTAAACAAGCATGACATTTCATTTTCATTTAACAATTTATGTGTACTGTTTTTAGATCAATATCTAAAACTCTTAGTTATTTTTACAACTAACAAAATAATATTCATTGCAAGCATTTTCCAATGTTTACAGAACTCCATCTCTATTAATAGGCATTCAAATTGTTTCAGGTTTTTGTTATCAGAATCTATGTTCACAAAAATCATTCTACATTCTTCTTCATTATTAGATAAGTTATCTGCCAACAGATAAAATCCCAGAAGTATAATGGCTGTTCTAAGAATATGTGACTTTTAAAGTTTAACAAATTCTGTCAAAAAATTTTAAATATTTGGAAATAATGGCAGTTCCACTACTATGCATAAAGGTCCCATTTTTTCTCACTTTGCATTATGTTACTTTTGTGTATATTATGTTGCAAATATTTGCTCTCAATCCATCACAAATTATTATGTATTATGGCACTTTTTCACACAGAGTTATTGTTATTTTAATGTAATTTCAAAAGTATAGAAAAGTTGCATAAATATTGTAAAGTAATTATATATACCCTTTATCCAGATTCCTTAATCATTCATTAATCATTGATAACAAATTATTACATTGGCCTTCCCTTCTTCTCTTTTTTATAGACCTTTTATTTTTTCTCTCTCTCTTTCACTCTTACTCCCTCATATTCTCTGTTTTATGTATATGTATATGTGTGCACATGCATATATGTTTATATCATATGCATGTACATATGGATACCACCTGATTCCTTAATATATGACCTTAAAAATCTCCTAATCTTGAACACAAAAAGGCCAATTGGAAATAATTTGTCCACCCAGATGGACTTTAATGACACCCAGATAACTGCTTGATTGTTCTGTAGTCTCTGGCCCAAAATTTAGTTTAGTCTCCAGCCTACAGATCAAGATCATTCACCATAAAAGGGGAAACTAAATCGAACTCCTCTGTCAATTGATAGAGAAATGTCACTCCCTATTTGGAACAATTGGTGGTTCCTTTCTCCATCTGTCAAAAACCCAACACTAGTAAAACTATAAAGGTAGAGCAAGCAAGGGAACTACCTCTAGCAAGGCCTCTCTTTATTGGCAATTATATTTCATTCAGCTCCTTATATCTCATGGATATGAATATATTCTTAGTGTCACATGTGTACTCTCTTTCTGGCTTGAAACTCTCCCTTATAAAAGGGCCACTGATGCTATTTTTGCTAAACTTTTATTGGAGTGAGTACACAAGGGTATTGCACTGGCTCTTTTAAGTGAGTGAGGGACTCCTTTTACTGGTAAAGTCATCCAAGAATTCTAATGATTTCTTCCTTTATCCAAAATTTGCATTGTCTTTACTGTCCCCAGTTATCTGGAATGATAAAGAAAATGGACTATTAAAATGAAAGCTTGCAATCAAATGCTCTTTGGGTAATATTGATGTGTCAATGTAGGTTCACCAACTGTAACAAATACACCACTCTGGTGGGGGACGTTAATAATGGGAGAGGCTGTGTAAGTATGGTGGTAGGGGATATATTGGATACTCTATACCTTCCTCTCAATGTTGCCATGGATACAAAACTGCTCTAAAAAATAAAGTCTAAAAGATAATAATAATGCTTGCTAAACTGACAGAAAACACAATCTCACACGGACTGAGTATTTACTCTTAGCTCTATTTGTCCTCTACTCCTCTTCTGGTGGGTCAACCAACTGTCCCCATATAAAATAATAAGAGCTGACACATGAGAATCTTCTATTTCCCTGAGCTCTTGAAGATTCTAACTTGGTTAATTCCAACATTCAAAAATACTGCAAGGCAATTATTAACTATACCCAGACATATCGTCGACAGGTTGATGCTAATTTTCCTTCATTCACTCCATCCACTGTGTTTTGTTTCTGAAGAAACCCTATGGGCTCAGGAACAATCATTAAAATTCGCTACTTGAGAATAATATTTCCTAACTGGATAAATTTAAGCTAAGGTACAGCAACTATTGACCCGTTTTTTTTTCTTTTTTAGGTTTAATATTTAAAATTTACAGTGCAGTTTTAAGATATGTTTAATATTATTTTGGGATGTGAAAATATGCTTTGCATGTAGATATTATATTGGAGGACAATAATTTGTGGAGTATTGGGAAAAGGACAACCTGATGCTCAGTTAAATTTGCTTAGCCAAGAATACCCTTAGCTTTAAATGACAAAACTTGAAAAAAAAATATAAAGTTATATTTTTAATCACTGAGGGAAGTTTATATTGAAATACAAATTAAAACATAATTGATTCATCTACATGAATTAAAATACTAGAATTTGCATCAAATTTGAGGACTTCATTCTGTTTCAGAAACATGTAAATGTTTTCCTTTCATAAAAATATACATACATCCATCTCTCATTTATATCTATCTCTCATCTATCTGTCATATTTATTTGTCTGTCTTCTATGTATCTGTCTACCTAGCTATCTCTGTCTATTTTGAATTTTCTTAGTCCTCTCTAAACAGTGATCCCTAGCACTGAGGAATAACATTATAAGGCATGTGAGAGTAAGAAAAGCATCCTGGTTTTCTCCCACTACTTAGGCTAATCCTGTTGTCTCATTCTGAATAATGGGCTTTTACCCCTCGGAAAGTGCTGCCCTAAGCTCACAGTCTGGATCATTCAGGCTGGCCCAAGTAGTACTAGAAGTGTTAAGACTTTGCCTTCTTAACCTAACCTTGTTCGTGAGTGAGAGGAATTAGGTGGTTAGAATTAAGGTGGTTTTTCTATGTTTTGGGAAGGGTAACTGAGAAAACTCCCCACAGCTCTGTGTATTGTACTCCAATTCTAGAGGCCAGGGTATTTGTTGGTGCTTCCCTCTACCTTGTAACTCAAGAGATCTGTTTGTTGAGGTTTTAGGAGTAAAGGTTGTAGCCTCGCTGGACAACATCTTCTGTTAGATATCCCTAGGAAGCAGCAGAACACTCTTAGAAATAACTAGGCTTTCAGAGTCAGCCTCACTCATTCAAGTGCTTTGAAATCCAACAATACCCATCTATTTGAGGTGGGGTAGGGTGGGAGGAGGCTCAAGGCAGGTATTACCTCAATTTACCAAAGTGCTTGAGAGACAAGTAAACAGAGCTCAACAGATTTGCACTGTACCTTTATTTAACAATAACTTTCTCTCTTTTTTCTACTAAGAAGTACTAATTCTCCTCCAACACTCAATTCAAATTCTTTCCACCCCAAGAAGGCCAGTCTTAACCACTCATCCTCTCTACTCCTTATTTTCTTACTCATGACATATCTGATCTTTGCCACTATCTCTCTTCTATTATAACTCTTCAAATATTTCTTGTGACTGGCATATAAATGGCCTTTAAGAAAAACATTGATTGACTGCATGGATTCAAAGATACAGTAAGAGAAGGAAAAGAAATTCTTTTGATAGTTGGAACTCACTGTGTTTATTTTCTGCATTACTAAGTGTTGTAGGAAAGAATGCAGTTGGGTACAAATAATGAAAGAGAAATGTTTAACGAGGAGGAGTTTCATGAATGTAAGCATTATACATGTAGTGCTAAAAGCAAGGAATACTGGAATTGCTGTTATCTGCTAAGCCACCAAGTGAAATCTTACCCCTGAATAGCCATCCTAGGTCAGGTTTCTGATGCCTGGACTTAATCATGCTGAGCTTCTGCAGTAGCACTGACTCTTTGGGGCTAGCTGCTTACAAGTCAAACCCCCAGGGCAGAGTTAGAGTTTGCTGCATTTTCCTTGGGGAAGGATCCCACAGCTGAAATGCATACTCTTTGCTGAAAGGGGAATAAGAAATAATGCGTCTTGGAATATTATTATTCTTAATAAACAAATATATTATGACCAGAGCAATGGACATAAAATTAATGTTTTCCTTACATTTGGGATCTAGTCTCTGATTTGCCACTGGCTGGGTGATATCGAGTGAGTGAACTCTTCTCTTTTGGTCTATATTTATTCTTAAAATTATGGAATTTGTTTAGATGCACAGCATTGTATTAAATAAACCTGGATTTAATGTCCTGACTTGGATAACAACTTAGCTCGATGGCTTTAAATCTTTGAGAGTGCCCAAAAAGCCATGGAAACCACCCATTTCTTATTGTAGAACTAGACTTTGTTTTCTTTATTTTCCATACCATTCAAATGGTGATAATTACAACTCAGAAGGGAGAAAAAAATAATCGTGTGGTGAATTCAGCTATTTCTGTAAAATTAAAAAAATATCTATAAGCAAATAGGGCAAAATGTTAACCTGTTACATCTTGGTTATGGTTTTATTATTACTGGAAATTACAGGTTTGATATATTTCTAAATTAAAAGTATATTTCAGTATAATTGCCAAAATATGACCTAGAATTACATCAGAGGGGGATTTTATCTAAATGTATTTCCCAAATTACCTGAGGGATCTACCCAGGTCAAGAGATCAAGTTTTGTAGCTTATGCTGAGAAAACTTGTGATCAGATAAAAAACTGATCAGAGGTTGTCAGATTAGATAAAAAAGAAATGACCAACACTAAACCAAAGATAAATGCAGTGGATTATTAATATCATACACATTATACTTGAAATTATATAATATTTTTAATGATAAAGAGAGATATATCAAATGAGAGAGACAATTCAATGTGAGTACATAACCTTACATCGGTACACACATTACAGAAAAAAGGTACGATATCAGTAAGGCAACACCGAAAGACTGAAAGGAGAAGTAGACATAGACTCAATTTTAGTTGGAAACTGTAAAACTCCTTTCTCAGTATTGCTAGAAAAAGTACATAGAAATTCAATATCAATAGAAAAGACTTCAAAACCATTGTGAAGATTTCAGTTAAATAAAGGAATTAAGTCAAGAGATCTGTTGTAAAACATAGTGCCTCTAGATAACAATATATTTTATTCTTGAAAAATATTGAGAGTGAACGTAAAGTGTTCTCACCATAAAATAACTATATAAAGAAATGAATACATGTATATTAGTTATCTAGATTTACTCATCCCACTTTATATATATATATATGCTTTAAAACATAATGTTTTATACAATAAATATACACCCAATTTTATCTGTCAATTAAAAAAAATTGTGAAGCAACTTGACCTAATTTAAAATTATTGAACATACTATAGAAAAATAGCAGAATAGTTATTCTTTAAGCATATACATGGTGCATTTACTAAAATAAAATATACGGTGGACCACATACCCTATTTCAACAAGTTTAAAAGAACTGAAGTCATATAAAATATATGATGTGACTGTTACATTAACACTTACCAACAGGAAAAAATCTATATGGGTTATGGTTTGAATTCTTCTGTAATTGTCTATTTGATCTATTTCTTAATTATAAAATATTTTAGTGTAACTGACAAAAAAACCTACAAACACCTTGGGAATAATTTCATCTAAATGTATTTTCCCAAACATTCCAGGGCTCATCATTATCATTTATAATAAAGTAATAATATTAAGAATCCTTCAATAAACACTTTTGTTTAATGTTGTTTCACCTAATTGTCCCAGACTTGCTGGACCTCCATATCCCATTTTAAATGGCAATGAAGATGTCTCCTGTCAGAAAGATTTTGGAAAATGCTAGTCACAACTAATAGTCATTGTTTTCAAGGAAGAATTGATCTATCTTGCAAGTCGTCCAGTCC
Organism: Cheirogaleus medius; assembly: GCA_008086735.1. Lineage (NCBI taxonomy): Eukaryota > Metazoa > Chordata > Mammalia > Primates > Cheirogaleidae > Cheirogaleus > Cheirogaleus medius. Next base: position 17,794,058 of record VBSM01001265.1, read on the forward strand.
TTCAGTTGCAAGAATTCTTTTCACAATCGGCATCTGATGAGAGGAAGACTATAGTTACATGTGTTTCCTCTACTGTGGTATCACATTGGCCAAAAATATTAGCAAATTATTAGTGATTTATAATCAACTTGAAGATATCCAAGGAAATGTCTCTTTTACCTATAATTTTTCTCCTTATGCTTCAGATATGGGATATTTTTCTTTAAAGATCGGAAGAAGTATATATGAGAAATATGTTAGTATGGACTAGAAAGTTTGATGTATACCCTATGAAGCAAACAAGAAATCAAAGGTTGTGACTTCAAGAGAACTTTGGGAAATCTAGTAGATCAACCTGATGTTTTGTTTAAAAATGCCAAGTATAAATTATGACATACCTGCCCACTTGTTTCCACATTTCATCCTGAAACAAGCTGATGACTTAACAATATGAGGAATTTTCTCAGAAAAAAATATTTATTGTTCCAAAATCTCGTTGTACTTACTGTACAGACTGATTTTGGAGCTACCAGCAAATGTTGACAAGTGATGATCAATGTTTATCACATAATTAAAATGTAAAAGAAAACACATACAAATAAATTCCTTTCCAAGATATTAATTTCAGGTTCAAGGTTCTAGATGGTGAGAGATATTGAAAAACTAATTAAAAGGAATTTATATTCTTAAGTAGCATAGTAGTGAGTAGTACTAAGTAGACATATCTGGTATTATGGGGCTAATATTCACTGAGTACTTCCCTTGAGACATGTATATACATACATTCTTATTTAATTCTCACAACAACTATGCAAAATAAATGGAAATATATGATCAAGGGTCTGCACAATACTCAATTTCCATTCAAATATGTATTTTCAATGTCTTGGATCACAATTGGTCTGAATGTCCTAAGAAAATCATATTTTCTGATTTGTCAGGCTCCTAACTTCCAGAAGTGGCTATTTGGCTAGGTTCTGGACAATGATGTGTTCAAGTTCAAGTCTTGGGCAGAGTGGAGGATCTTAGAAAGTTTTGTTTTCCTGATAAAATGATACAGCCAGTGCTGGTGCTAAGCATTTTCCACCACTCCCTGCTTTGAACACAAATGTGATATCTGGAGCTATAGAAATCACCTTGTGGCTGTGAGGAACTCTGTTTAAAGGAAGCCACCATAGAAAACAGACAGGATAGAAAGAGAGAAAAAGCTAATTTCCTATTGATATCATATGCTGTTAAATAAATAATCAAAATAATTTAACTCTAAATTTCCTCTAGGAAAAATAACCCCAAATTTGCTTAATCTACTGTAGTTGGTTTTCTGTTACTTGTAGCCACAAAAATTTTTAAGTTAAAAAAAACTCACTTTTTTTGAAGGTATACAAAAGGGGATTTGGGGGTTGAGAGTAACTCATTAACCTACAAAGACAATCAGAAATAAGTAAAGAAGTTAAGATTTAAGGTAATGCCAAAGTTCATGTTCATTCTATCATCATGGTTGGCTGTAAAAACAGAAGAACTACTTATATTTCTTATATTATATCATTCCTGAACCAAACATTTACCTAATATATATATGTATATATATGTATCTGTGCTTGTTTTATGTATGAATATTACATATAATAAAAGGTTTGAGACAAATTAGGAAGGTATAATCAAAAAACTTGTCTAATACTAGTATGAGAATTTAAGGCCTGAAAAATAGAAATGAGATGATAAACATTGAGGAGAAATAGAGCAAGCATGAGAAAGCCAATTTTTTCTAAACAGTTAGTAAAATTGACATGAAAATATGTTTCTTATAGGCATCATATATTACCTGTCTACTCTGTGACTAACACAGTTGAACATCCCCCAACACACCCATGTGCACACACACAGTCATACACGCTCACACATAAGCTGTCCAGCTGCAAGGAGCCCTTACCTGTCCATGCTCAGTGAGGCCTGGGCAACTGACCACATCATAGTTATTTATCCTGATGATTAAAATCTTAAATCAATTTAACCATAATATTTGGTTACCTGTAATATCAATGACAAGTTATTGATACTCAGTACATATTTTAAGCATACATATGCATATGTGCATGTATTGTATATGTGTATATATAAATGTACATATATATATACACACATATAAGCTATGAAGTATATTTAGTTTCTTCATTCTACAGTAGTTATTAAAAAAATTAGCCAGTATTATAAAGATAATAGACTCTTTTATACCGGTTCCATATTCTTATTCATGCTGGTTCTGCAGAAGCTCTTTTGGTTTTATTACAAGTTTTATTCCACATCACCTTGTGCTGGGATTATTAATATTTTAATTTATAAAATATATTTCTACTTTTAATAATAATCTATAAATTGTTTAAAGCTCCAAATTAAATATAATAATTTCTTGATTAATTGATTTCTTTAGAAACTTTGCTTTTCTCAAACATACACAGCAAAATGTTCATCATTCTATATATTTAAGAATAATGCTTATCTATAATCTGAATATTTTATTTTGGGGAAAATGTGTAAATGTTTTCTACATGAATAGGGCTTTCTCAGCAATAGAAATTAACTTACTATAAAGGTAGGGGATGACATATTTTTTGCCAAAGCTATGTGGTTTTTATGTTATTAATATAAGTGTTATAGAGCTGGAGTTGCTTTTTCCCTGTATGGGGAAACCATATGCTTCCACACAATAGTTATGCTATTCACAGCATGCTTGTGTCCCCTGAAAACTCATAGAGTGAAGCCTTAGCTAGTAATGTGATGGTATTTGAGGTGGGGCCTTTGAAGACAATTAGATTTAGATGATGTCATGAGGGTCAGTTTCTCAAAATGGGATTAGTGCCCTTATAAGAGGAAATCAGGGAACCAGCTCTCTGCCATGTGAAGATACAGTAAGAAGACAGCTGATTCTATACCAGGAAGAGGGCTCTCATCAGGAACTAAATCAGATGGTATCTCAATATTATATTTCCTGGCCTCCAGAACTATGAGAAATACGTGTCTGTTTTTTAAACCACCAAGTTTATCCATTTGGTTATATTAATAATACCCTATCCAACTAAGGCTGGTTACATTTTTTCATCTTCTCTGGAGCCAAATGCTTATATTATAGAAGAAAGACCCCTGTAATATAAGCATTCCAGACTCGTCTTCCAAGCTATGTTTTGCTTACTGTCTGAGCTCTCCCTCTCTCTGAAGAGAAGGAAGGGCAGATAGGTTAGTTTTTATTAATACATAAGCTTTGAGATTCTTAATTTTCAGGTTCCTCTTCTGTAGTACACTCTATGTGCACAGTCTATTTGATACATACTGTGTTATGTCAAAGGGAATATGGCCTGGGGAACTAGCACTAAAATATTCTGTAAGGAAATAATTGGTCTGCCTCTGATTCAGACACTTCATGTTTAAAGCCAGGAAAATAAATTAATATGGATGCTCTGTAACAAAAAATTTGCCTGGCCTTTGTCCCTGGAGAGGAGTGCCTTTGTTTATATGTAAATAAACTGTTTTGGGAAAAAAATGCTAGTTAAGTAATAAAAAATAAAAGCATAGTCTTCTGGCCAAGATAAAGTAACAGAGACTGTATTTAAGCTCCCCTGTGAAATAGCAATAGCAACAGAAAAATAGACAACATATGTGAAACACGTTTTCAAGACACTGTACATCAGATGAGCATAGTGATCCGTAGGAGATAAAGAATAAATGAGAAAATCTCTAAAATTGCTCCATTTTTCTGTACTGAGAACATTTCCAGGTCAATATGCAGGGAGGAGGGATACATTTGGAGTCAGTGGACTCTCTGAATTGAGAATGTGGAGCTAAGTCCAGTAGGGGCAGAGCAAGTGAATTACACAGGGTACCGGGAAAGATTTTAGTCTGACATATATGCTTACTTTCTTAGTCGTGGTGATAGACTTCTGAGTTTACACATACATTGATGCCTGTTAAATTATATATTTTTCAATTTAAATTTTATTGTTTTTAAATTAGACTTCAATAAAAATGTTAACAGAATGAAAGGATATTCCCTTTTGGTGATTGATATAACCTTAAAAAAGAACTCTCCTTTCCCAGTCTTGAAGTGTCTAAGAAGCACACATAGTAATTATGTTGTTTGATGTACAATGATGTTTGTACATCACTGTGTTTGGCACAGTGAAGTGGGTAGTTTGGGGATGCTAGTTTACCTCAAAAGCCATGTACACTACCCCCACTCCACAACATAATATTTGCACTCTATATGTTTTCATCTAGGCCTCATGCAAGTTATAGTCTAATAAAACACAAAGAACATAAAATATGGCATGCCATTTGGTAAAATGGGCACATAAATTATTATTGATTATGATTAAATTGTCATTTGTGTTCTATAAGTGATTAAAGATTTTTGTTATAGTTTTATACATTTAAAGTATACCTAAGTCTTCTTGATTTTGTAAAAATTTGCATATTAACTCTGGTTATGTTTTCTCACTATTATATAATATTTTATGAGCTGGTGCTTTCATCTGGTTTAACTTTTAGCAATTAACTTTAATAACTCATTTGTGACTGTGAATCACTTTGACCTCTTGGTACTAAAGAAGGTTTTTATTTAAATTTATATAATGAAATATTCCTTTTGAAATCTGGACATTTTGCCTTGGCCAAGTCCTATTGCTGCCTCTGTTGAGGTCTGAGATAGTCACAGATCCAAGTCCCAAGTCACTAATGAGAAATGCCACATTTACTAAAAATTCTGTATTCAATATCTAATATAACTCAGAAGATTTTTTTTTTAGGTTCAGATAAAAATGTTCATTGAAAGAAAGTTAAATTTGATGGTAAAGTTATTGGTATTAAAACCGTTACCATAAGCAGAGTTCACATTCAGGATTGTCTTGTGTAGTAGGGAAGATGTAGATTTTATTTGAAAAGCAATGAAGAATGATTCTAACATTGTGAACAAGAATTATAAAAATAAACTTGCATGCTGGAATGCACATTGCTGCAGCATTGTAAAGTCAACATTTATCAGGCTGAAACCAGAGAGAGGGGTCCTCAATCACAGTAACAAGGGAGGCCTAGGAGATGTGACCCAGAAAGTTGACAATTGAGAAATTTCCATGGCAGGTGTGTGCATGTGTGCATGCACGTACATATATGTTTAGGGCTAGACATACACACATGCACATTTGCATGTGTACATATTATCCAAATTACCATAAATAGTAGTAATGTCATACTCAACAGGCAAAATTATTGTCCACTGATAACTGATGACAAGGCTAATGTTATTTTCAAAATGATTGATTTCTTACCAATCTTATTTCAAAGAGGTTTTGAGAGAGTTTGTCATAAAAGGCAAGTGGAGTTGTACTGATGAGATGGAAATAAAATAAAATGACAAAAACACTTTATATAGATTATATTTTTATTGTTTTCTGTTATATATGCTGCTGAAAATTATTTAATATCACTCAATTTATCCCAATTTTATTGTTATCTTAAACCTGAAGTAAAATATACTACCCACAAATTTTTGGAGCTGATGAGCTTTTGGCGACCATTAAAGGAAACCCACATTTGCATTAATGTTAGGCAGAGAGAATAGAACATACATAGTAGTTAAGAGAAAATAATTCTCAATCTAAAAAATAATATTCAATTGAAGGGATATTTTCCCAGTTGATCCTCATTGGAACTTAAGAAGTCTTAAGAAAGGACCTGAAATTACCATCAAATGTGGAACTATTTCTCCACAATTTTGTTTAATTTAAAAAATAAAGGAAAGGTTGACCTTAAAATATTGGAGGGCTTGAGCACAAAAATATTGGGGTATGTAGTTTTAAAGAATTAATTAGTAAATTTAATATTGGGGCTATGCTGAATATAATTTTAAGGCTTTAATATGGTATAGGAAGACATTTTGTATAAACTCTCACATTTTCAACACTTGAATGTGCAGTATAATAATTAGTAATCAGAAGTTATGTATTCTAGACATGTTTCTTACATTTACTCAGTTGGAAAAATGATCTAGAATGTCTGAGTCTTATTTTACTTATTTCAAATATTAGTTTGTCAAAATTCCTTACTTAAGGAAAGATGTATTATTTGCCTTGCTTTCCTCAACTAATGGCCAAATCTATCTCCAGAACTTCCCTCAGTTTGCATGAAGTTTATAGAGAAAAAAACCCAAAAACCCTGGTCTTATGCTTTTAAACAATCTTAAAAAAGATCCAGATGAAATAATAATTGGGACTATTTATTGAGCACCTATGAGATGTTGATATTAATACATTTTAACTTACTTAATAGTTGACATAAAACTTCTTTCTTATTTTTCAGATGAGAAAAAATTTAACTGTAGTAGGGAATATTGAAGAGATGATCAAGGAAATAATTTATTTAGGACGTATGCCATAGAAAGCAATTAGAAGGACATATTTCATCCATATATTACAGGAAAAATAATCTCGCCTGAAAAGTCACTTGGTACTCTTTTGGCTCTGTTGGGGCTACAGGATATTCTGTTCCCAGGAGCTCTTGATTGCTTTCTAGATGTTTGTGAGCATTTTCATTCTAAGAAAACAGCTTGAAATGGTGAAACAGTGCAACTCTTACGGGAATTGTATGAGCGCTTTGCAAAAAGTTTAAAATGTAATGCCACTTAACTTCTCAGGTGTCCTGGGACCATTCCCAACTGTTTATTTGTATATCTGCCTGCCTCAATCAATACTCTATTAGGTGCAGCAGTTTTGTAGCACTCAGCCATGAAATGATATGACTAGATTTTCCATCCTGTTGCTTTGTTAAAGGACAAGGGGCTTCCTATGTAATGTTACTAGAATACTATAGACAATAAGTCCATTTAATGATAGTGAATAAAATCAATCTTGTCTGATATTAAATTTAATGAAAAGCAATTCCCCCCATCACTGGTAGATCATCTGGGTTTTCTTACTGGCTTAGTTAAATTTGTTCAAGGAGCTATTCACATCATTGAATGCACTGCTGATTTCTTTTACATTGCTCCAAATGACTCACAATTCAAAGTACTTATATGTTTAATCTGCTTAGATCAGCTCTCAGAAGGCAGGAAAATTATTAATAAGTCATCTTATGAGAGATTCATAAGAAATATTGCCTTTGCCTTTATGAGGAATCCATCATCGAGTTTTACATGGTTCAGAGAGTTATAAAGGCTTCTAATATTTTGATTGCAAAATAATATCTCAAGCACAGTAAATATTCCAAATTATCAAAAATGGTAATAATGTGATATTCAATGGGTAAAATTATTATTCATTGAAGACAAGGCAAATGGTATTTTTAAAATTATTTATTTACTGATCAATCTTATTTCAAAAAAAAAATGTTGACCGAGTTTGTTTTAAAAGGCATGTGTCATAGTACATATGAGGAAATATGGCTTTTGTAATCCCATTTAGCAGATCAGTGCTAGACTGATATGATAAATCCAGTTTGGCATTGTATCTACCTGTGCAGAGTTACTTGGAAATCAAAGATGGATAGATAGAAAGATAGATAGGTAGATTTATTTTATATACTTTTTTTTTACTCACAGTAACTGGTATTATTTGGACGTTTAATATTATTAGAACATTGTAGAAATCATCATCTTCCCATTTAATTCTCATAACATGTGAGATATGTAATATTATCTTTTTTTTTACAGAAAAGAAAATAAAGATTTATAAATATTTATGTAACTTATCCAAGGTAAAAAAGTCCTTAATATCAAAAGCAGGTTAGAAATTTAGAATGTTTCATGGTCATGTTTTTGAGCTTTAATTCATTGGGGTAAGAATTATATGAGGACTCTATATATAAAAGCAATGAACAAGGTTTACAGTGCTTTATCTGTTGTTATCTTTGAGCATAAGGAGGATTCATTGTGATATAATATAGAGTTTTCTCAGTTTTGTTTTACCTCACTCATCTGCAACAACTATGAAATTAAAGTTCACATGTGATTCTTAGCCTTAAATTTGACATTTGTTATAAAGGGATTTTTATAACTAACCATGGAATTTTAGTTTTTGAGGGAGACAATATATAAAATTTCCTAGTACACAGAGACTTATCTATTATAAGATTCAATAGATATGATTTCTCTTTCATAGTTCTCCCATAATTATATGGGAAAGAATATGTAAAAACTGTGTTCATAATCATTCCATAACACAGACCTCTAAATCACTAGCCATAACTCACTGATTTTACTGATATTACAGTTACTGTTGATTTTTTTTCCATGATTAATTTCTATTAAACTGATGTTTTGAAGTATTACACAATATCAATTTGTGAGGCCAGGAACTATGTTCTAAGCACCAACTTTCCTGTACGATTCTACTTAGGATGGCAAAAAAAAAGAAAAGAACTTCCATGAAATGTAAGGCAGAAGTAAAGCAGCAACATTACACTGGGAAGGCTTTTGCAGTTAGATATAGGACCAATAATCACAGAGATGTTCATTGGATTCCGTTTGAACTAACACTTCCTGACTTTACACCCTATTTACCTACCTATATTCAGGAATAGTGAGTGGTTCCAGGAGTGTTGCTAGACACTTGGCTAAAGACAAACAGAGGAAGTTCAGGCACAGATGCGACAGCTTCCCATGGACTTTGTAAACTCCTCGTTCATTATTTCACTGTATTCATTTAATGTACTTTTTTATTTCAAGTTTCCTTGCATGCTCCAATTTTCCCCCTCATGCTAGTGCTTTACACAGTCAGATTAAGGACAGTCTCTGCAATCCTCTGATTCTCCCTTCCAGACTTTCATTTCTCTATCAACTCTCACTTGTGTGTAAGATCTCATACTTATATAAATTCCTTATTCCTATTATATTTGTAGTGCTTCTACTTCTTTGGATGAACCTTAACTAACATAAATGTTTAAAAAATATGAATTCAGCAATATAGGTATATTTTCCAAGTTTTCTCAGTCAATTTTTCTTCTGCCATTTTACAAATAGTTACTTTTGATAAATATTATAGGTGATATCGCCCATTATATTCTTACTTCCTTCTTACTAATTCTTCCACTTACTTAAACCTAGACCTGAGACTTGTTTTACAGTGGAAGAGAATATGCAAATTAACATGAAAGATCAAATTCCTGAATTCTTTCCACCTTAGTCTAACTTTTCTAAATCAACAGTGGAGACAGTAGTCCTACAAATTATTATTTTCAATTCTAAAAGTCAGGCACTTGAGATAAAAAAAATAAGGGCTTAATTTGCAAGACAAAGATACAAAGTTTTAAAGAAAGAAGGCAAAAAGTTTATCTCTAAATGTGAATTATTAAAATAGGAACAATTTTTTTGTTGTTGTGATGAAATGTTATAAAACTTCATTGTGGTTCTGGTTACAAAATTATATACAATCATTAAAAATAATTAAATTGCATATATTGATTATAAAGTTAAACTTATTTAGATCTAGATTCTTCCTTCTGAGTAGTGAAAGTGGACTAGTTTTGGAAAGGGGAAATTTAGGATTTGTGATTAGTGCTTTGAAGAATCTAGCAGCCTGATATTTCCACTGTTAAAATCCTGTGTGATGTTGGGTTGGCTATATTTTCTAATGTACAGAAAAATTGCCATTTACACTTCTTATTCCAGCTTAACTATTAATAGTTTCCAATTTCACTCTGGAAATTATTTGAACCATAAATGTCTGCATTTTGTGCTAAACAATAAAATAATAATTACTAATGAAGGTCTCTAGACAGATGTATGTGACTACAGCTTTATGTGTTTCAATATGAAATGAAGAAGAACATCTAAAAATATGCCCATGGTCTCATGAGAAGACAATGGAAATGGCCAAACTCATAATAAAGCATGGAAAGCAAACTGAGAAGAGGAAAAGCAAATTCAGAGTGTGTGAGCCTTGCAAATAGGGACCAGAGAAGGGACCACAAAGCTGTGGGGACCTGACAAGAAATGACATAAATTAGAAGTTGAAGGGAACAGAGAAAATACAAAAAATCATGACACATTCATCAGTTCTTGCAATAGCCAAGGAATTTAGATCATGAATGAGATGAGTAAGAATTCTAAAAACTTGAAATAGAAGAGCCTGAAATTTGTTGAACTGGTAATGCGTTTCTGTGGTCACTCTTTTCAAACAGATTTTATCTGCTACTCAGTACATACAACACCCAAGTCTTCATCTCCTCATTTAAAGTCATAAGGTATCTATGAATCTTACTTTCAAATTTTTTGAGTGATCTGGGCCATCTGTCTGGAGCCATTCAATCTGATGTGGCGTTGGAGCAGGATTATGGACTCAACAGTCCTTCACCTGGGAGATGGGGGGTTAGGGAGCTTCACAGAGAAAAGGGAACATTGTGAATATGCAAACATCACAAAGATGTCTACTGCAGCAATATGAAGAGAAGCTTATATGGATTATAATGTTCAATCTTCTCAGAAATTTTCAGAGGAAGCCAGTTAAGGAAGCTAAAACACATACAAAATATACAGTCTGCTCATGGTGTCAGGCAGAATATATAACTCCAAAATACCCACACCTGTATATAATACCCACTCTTTGAGGGTGAGTGAGATCTTTGAATATGAGCGAGTATCAGTTTTGTGATTATGTTATATTATATGACAAAATGGAATTTTGCAGATGGAATTAAGCCTCCTAGTTAGCGATAACCAAATGTGAAATTACCTAATTGCACTTACCTAGTCAGGCAAGACAATTTTTAAATTTCAAAATATTAAGGGAGTATAGATGATTTTGTTACATGCATACATTTTATAATGCTTAAGATGGGACTTTTTGTGTGCCTGTTATCTGAATAGTGTTCATTGTACCCAACAGATACATTTTTACCCCTCCCCTCTTCTTGATTTCCTATGACTTTTGTGCCCGTGTGTGCCCATTAATTAGCTCCAAATATTAGAGAGTACATGTGTTTTTCCATTCCTGAGATACTTCACTTAGGATGATGGTCTCCAATTTCATCCAATATGCTGCAAAAGACATTATTTCATTCCTTGTTATGGCTGAGTAGTACTCCATGGGGTGTGTGTGTGCGTTTGTGCGTGTGTGTGTGTGTGTGTGTGTATCATGCACACTCATGAATTGATGGGCACTTAGGTTGATTTCACATTTTTGCAATTGTGAATTGCACTGCAATAAACATTGGACTACATGTGTCTTTTTGATAAAATGACTTCTTTTCCTTTGTGTACCCACTAGTGGGACTGCTTGATCAAATGGTAGTTCTACTTTTAGTTCTTGTAGGTATTTCCATACTGCTTTCCATAGAGGTTATACTAGTTTGCCATCCCAGCAACAGTGTGTAAGCATTTCCTTCTCTCTGCATCACCACCAGCATCCATTGTTTTTTGACCTTTTAATAATAATGGCCATCCTAACTGGGGTTAGGTGATATCTCATTGTAGTTTTAATTTGCATTTTCCTGATTATTAGTGATCTTGAGCATTCATTTTCTTTGGCCATTTGTCTATATTCTTTTGAAAAACTTCTGTTCATATCTTTTGTCCACTCTTTAATGGAGTTGTTTATTTCTTGGTGATTTGGCTGATTTCTTTGTAGATGCTTGATATTAGTCCTTTTTGGGTGTATAGTTTGCAAATATTTTCTCCTATTCTGTGGGTTGTCTATTTGCTCTGTTGATTATTTCCTTTGCTGTGAAGAAGCTTTTTAATTTAATCCAGTCCCATTTGTTTATTTATTTATTTATTTTTGCTATTGCTGTATTTGCTTTTGGTCATAAATTCTCTAAGCCTCACTCTAGAAAATTTTCCCTACATTTCCTTCTAGAATTTGTATGGTATCATGCCTTACATTTAAATCTTTTTGCCATCTTCCATTAACTTTTGTTTATGGTGAGAGATAGGGTCCTGTATGATTCTTCTGCATGTGGTTATCCAGTTTATCCAGCACTGGCTTGAACTGTGACAATCACAGGGGAATGGGACAAAACAAAACAGTTTCATTACAGACTTTCACTGTGCCCATCCCTCCCCTACTGGGTCAGCCTTCCAGAGGAGGACACAGAAGCACCTTCTAGTGACCTCTCCTTTTTCTCACTAAGTAGGAGTGTTCCCAGCAAAGGAGAACAGGTGTTCTGCAAACCTTTCAGACTTGAGCTGTGAGAAGAGGATTCAGATGAGAAGACACCAGGAAAAGAAGTCTGGCAACAAGAAAAAGCAAAACAGTTCAACACCCCCCAAGGAATCACAATGGATCTACAGCAATGGACCCCAACCAAAAATCAATTTTCAAAATGTCAGAAATGGAATTCATAATATGGATGGCAAATAAGATGAATGGAATTGAAGAAAATTTATTTTTATAATTTTTATTTTAAAATATTATGTGGTACAAGTGTTCTTGTGTGTATGAATGGTGTAAAACTGAAGTCATGGCTTTTAATGTGCCTGTCAACAGAATAGTGTACATTGTTCTCGATAGATAAGTTTTTATCCCTCACTTCCCTCCCACCTTCCCTCATTCTTAGTTTCCAATTTCTTTTATACCACTTTATGAACATGTGTACTCATAATTCAGCCCCCACTTATTAGTGAGAACATGTGGTGTTTGTTTTTTGATTCCTGAGATACTTCACTTAGGATAATGTTCTACAGTTCCATCCAAGTTGCTGCAAATGACATTATTTCATTCCATTTATGGCTGACTAGTACTCCATGGTGTGTGTGTTTATATGTATGTGTGTGTATGTGTATATATATCATATATATATACACATATAGCACATTTTCTTTATCCACTTATCAATTGATTGGCACTTAGGTTGATTCCACATCTTTGTAATTGTGACTTGGGCTGCGATAAACATTTAGATACAAGTGTATTTTTGATATAATGACTTCATTTCCTTTGAGTAAATACCCAATAGTGGGATTGCTGGATTAAATTATAGGTCTACTTTTCATTCTTTGGGGAATATCCGTGCTGTTTTCCGTAGAGGTTATACTGATTTACATTTCCACCTACAGTGTATAAGTATTCCTTTCCCTCTGCATCCATGCCAGAATCTATTGTTTTTTGATCTTTTAATAATGGCCATTCTGATAGGGATAAGGTGGTATCTCAGTGTGATTTTAATTTGTGTTTCCCTGATGATTAGTGATGTCGAGCATTTTTTCATGTGTTTAACCATTTGTGTATGTTATTTTGAAAAATTTCTGTTTATATATTTGTCCACTGTTTAATGGTGGTATTTGTTTATTTCTTACTGATTTGTTTGTGTTATTTGTAGATTCTGGTTATTAGCACTTTGTTGGATGTGTAGTTTTTTGAATATTTTCTCCCATTCTGTAGTTTTAGTATTTACTCTGTTGGTAATTTTCTTAGGTATGCAGAAACTTTTTAATTTAATTAAATCATATTCATTTAATTTTGTTGTTGCTGTATTGGCTTTTGGGGCTTAGCCATAAATTCCTTGCCTAGGTTGATATCTAGAAGAGTTTTTCCTTTGCTTTCTTCCAGAAATTTTATAGTTTCTGGTCTTTCATTTAGGTCTTTAGTCCATCTTGAGTCAATTTTTATATATAGTAGGTATAGGGATCCTGTTTCATTTTTCTGTAAGTGGCTATCCAATTTTCCCAGCACCATTTATTGAATAGATTGTCCTTTCCCCAGTGTATTTTTTGTCTGCTTTGTCAAAAATCAGTAGGTCAGACCTATTGATTTTATTTCTGGGTTCTCTATTCTGTTCCATTGGTCTATGTCTCTACCTTTATACCTATACCATGCTGTTTTAGTTACTACAGCTGTGTAGTATAATTTGAAGTTGGGTAATGTGATGTTTCCAGGTTTGTTCTTTTTGCTTAATATTGCATTGGTTATTTGAGCCCTTTTTTTAGTTTCATATGAAGTTTAGGATTATTTTTCAAGATCTATGAAAAATAACATTGGTATTTTGATGGGAATTGTATTGAATCTGTAAATCACTAGGTAGTATGGACATTTTAAAAATGTTGATTCTTCCAATCCATGAGGATAGGATGTTTTTCCATTTATTTGTATCATCTAAAGTTTCTTTTGTTAGTATTTTGTAGTTTCCTTGTAGAGATCTTTCACCTGCTTGGTTAAGTATATGTCTAAGTATTTTATTTATTTATTTTTTGCAACTATTGGTTTGGGAATTTATATTTCAAATAAGCATGCAGATAATTCCTAGACCATTGAGGATTGAGACCATGGAGTTAGGGATGTTTGTTTTACTCAATAAGAAGACATCTACTCTCACGAGAAAGGAGATTATAAGATTAGAGCTAAGTTATCAGAAGAATAACCCATGGGCCATGTTTAGGAGAATTTGGAGAGGAAGCTGCATCCTGGAAGGAATAATGCTGGCCCAAAACAGGGTAGATAATATGATAACAGATTAAACAACGGGAGCACAAGATATATTTTAGACTTTGTTTCCATATAATTTGATAACTTATTTAAAGATAAATTAAGAAAGCTAATATAAACAAACATCACAGAATAATGCTTAACATAAAAGGTTTAGAAGTGATGAAAATGATGTTTATTTCTTGATTCCAGCACTTGATAGCCTTGGGACCTTAAATAAGTTATTTTTTTGTCTTAGTTTTCTTGTCAATAGCATGTTAAAAATTATTGTACTCAACCCTGAGTGTACTGTGTATTTCAGGAGAAATGAATCTGGGGTAGTACTTAATGGGCTTACTTAGTGGATGATGCAAATTATTATGTCTAGTATTATTTTTGAAGTTTTAATAATTATTTTTTCAGGTAATATCCATCACAACAGTATGATTTTCATCATTGTGTAATAAAGGCCACTTGTAATAGATATGAAAGATAAATATGTTCTGGAAATCCTAAGTACAGTGCATTCTGTAAATAAATCAACATAACTGAGAGTTAGATTTTCACACTGCTTACAATGTGATGTGAACATTGTAGGGCACATTTCTTAGTGTCCTAATGTACCTTTTATGCTAACAGAAGTATTTTGATAACATAGGCTATCAATAGTTCAGGAGTGGACTGATCTTGTATGAAAAAAGGTCAATTATGGATACAAGGTGTGAAATGCAGATGCATTTGAAAATGAACTTTGGAAACTATGAGTTGGCAATGGAAAGTCATTTGAAATGATCTTTTCATCGATGAGTCCTCATATTAAGAAAATTGTCTTTTTATGGTCACTGTGATTATCATAAACCCTTTTGGATTGATCTGTGTTTATATGTTAGGATCAAATAATCACATTAGATAAGTAATGGGATGTGCATTCACATATTGACCTCTTCTAAGAATATGATGTCCTCAGACTCAATTATGTGAAACAGAGAGAGTGTGTATTTTGGTAGATGTACTCTGTTATATGGTTTACAGAACACCGTCTATCCACATAGCTGATATTCCTCCCAACTTCTCTGTGTACTACCTACCTTTATATGTTCTCTCAGATAGAGTCTGAGTATAATCCCAGACTCTTCATTCACATGAAAATATTTATGGCTGAGCCCCTCCATATTCATCTTGTCCATGCAGTACTTTGTTTAAATGTATGGGCTTTGAAGTTACAATGCCCCGGTTGGAATTATGATGCCCTAGCTCTTTGAAGTAACTAATTATTTGATGTTGGGAAAATTTCTATCTTTCTCATTTTCAGTTTCTTAATTGGAAAAATTAAGTTAATGTTTCTTTCTTACTTAAGCACAGCTCAGGGCACCACTACCCTATATGGTACCTTTGTATGAATCTGAAGAAGCTTCATCTTTCTCAATACACTGCCAGCATATTATTATAAAAACAATTTATATGATTGCCAATGAATGGTGCTACCTAGAGTTGTGTAGAATACAATCTGCACAATTGTTAGCCACCTCCAAATGCCTAGCATAAAGCAGTGCTCAATACATGGTTTTGATAATATTAATAATTTTCTATTTACAAAGCCTCAGAAAATGGGAGGAAGCTGTGATCTGGAATTTCTGACCAGTCTATGCAGAATAAGTGAGTTTGAGGATCACCAGGTCATATTTCACATGCTAAATCCTGTCCTAACCGGTTTTCTACTTTTCTTTATCCAAAGACATTCAATTAGACAACATTAGTTAGTTATGGGTTACAAACAATTTACTAAAATTCTATTAATTTTACTTTAGCTTCTGGGAAATTGCAAAGTGAGTTCCCTCTGCCAAATGGTAACTGGGAGCTTCCTAGAAGAGGGTATTAGCCACTTTGATGTCCCTCCTGACACTTCAGCTCAACTGCAATCATTTCTGTGGATTTTTTTTCCAAAATTTCCTTATCTTGCATTTTTTCCTTTAAACTGCCTCAAATTATTTTGATCAGGAGAAAATGAGGCATAAATCCTAAATATATATAATCATAATTACAAATTAATTATAATTAATCATATAAACTCAATGTAATTATATAATCTCAATGGAAAATTAGTTTAGCTTCCCATTTTTCAGTATTACTAAGTAGAAACACAATTTATGGATTGTAAGATTGTGTAAAAGCTAATGCAGTAGTGAGACCCAGTAAACTTTGTTTAATCTTACTTCTACAATTTGGTTGTTTTTATTTTCTTATATTCAGATTCAAGATAACATAAACCATTTCTATTAAATGCTATAATATGGTTAACTGTTTAATATTATTATATCTCAGCTAACTAAAGCTGTACTTTTTGCAAAATTCAAGAATAGACAATTGTGAATATGTTAATCGTTTTTTATATTACATACATTTAATTTATATTGGTACACATTTTAGACATCATTTCTAATTTACTTACATTCCTTAGCATAACACTAGAAAAAAGATCATTCATCTTTATGCAAATAATTCCCTTGTTATATTAATGTTGGGTATTTCAAATTTACCTCCTCATGAAATAAATGTAGCTTAAAAAAATGCTTAACTTATTATTTGAAATTTTACTAATAAAAGTTAAATATGTTTATCTTTAATAAATT
Organism: Cheirogaleus medius; assembly: GCA_008086735.1. Lineage (NCBI taxonomy): Eukaryota > Metazoa > Chordata > Mammalia > Primates > Cheirogaleidae > Cheirogaleus > Cheirogaleus medius. The sequence continues at coordinate 17,811,048 of VBSM01001265.1, forward strand.
TTATTTTAACATTTCTCAATAGTGTATGGTCAAAATAAGTTTATATTGTTAATAAGTCATAATTTGACATCACAATTATGATAGAAAATAAACTAATGTGTATTTTTAAAATGAAATATTCATAGCATAAAATTAAATATATTTACTGCACATGTGAAATGTTTTCAATTTAGTTGAACAAATAATGATATGGCTATTTTTCACAAAGAAATTTTTATGTGCCAAATAATTTACATATAATATGTCATTTAATACTAATAACAGCCTTATGAAGTAGTCATTATTATAATAGTCAACTTACATATGAGGAAACTCAGACACAAATGGTACAAAGTCTCTGCCTTTTCTAGGCAGCAAATTAAATATATGTTTATGAATACCAAAAAGTAATTAAGACCAACATTATATAAAGTCACTGAAACAATGGGAATAACTTAAGCCCATTATGGAGTTAGAATTAATGCAAATATATATTATAAAAGCATATAAAATGATGTTTTATATATGTATATGTCAACATATGTATGTATATAATGTTATATATAGGCATGCATATATGCAACAATTATAAGAATGTGTATATAGGTGTGCACATGTGCATGTACAGGTGTATGTAAAGAGAAAAACCTTGAAATTTAAATGTGTTTAGTGAGTTTTCATGTTAATATCTCGTACCTCCCTCCTAGTTAATTGTTAAGACAACTAAGCAGATATCACACAGAAAAATAGCAGAGACCTGATGTTACCCACATCCTTTTCTATTCTAATTCATCATAATTTTATGTCACCCATTGATCTTCAGATTCATACATCATTTTGCTTTGAAATGTCCATTTTTTTTGCACTGTAGCATCTGCATTAATTATAAAGAGATCTTAGTCTCTGTATACAGTCACTCAATCAGGGTCTCGAATGACTATATTGACTTTTCTAGTCTGATTTCTACTAGCTACTGTGCATATTTGATAAATCCTAAGATAAGAAGAGTCTGCTCTCCTTCAAAAATGCCTGTCACAGCTATCTGGAGCACCTCCTGTGCAGCTCAGTAGCATTTAGAGCGATAACAGAGGCTGACTTTTAGCAGGATGATCATGTCTAAATAGAATTATCTCTATGAAATGGTATTATTCTGTGCAGAAATCATTGATACTATCACTTTATGTATTATAATATCAAGTCTCCCATCCTTCTCACTGAAACAGCCCAGGATTTTGTCATAAAATTATTAATTCTGCACTTCCATGTGAAATACAATTGTAAATAATAATAATTATGTTTATAGTATTATCTGTAATGTGCTTTAAACCACTTCAGTATAAGCAGCGGCAATTGACTGTATGCATTAGTTCTTATCTCTATGTTGGAAAGTTAGTTAATTTTGGAAGCTCTCTAATCAACAATGTACTCTCCAGGGGTACTGTTCTACAAGTGCTTTGATGTGGTTATTTGATCCTTATTAGACTGTGCTAATTATAATAAGTGATACATATTTTTCTTTGATGAAAGAAATGATATTAACATATGCAGATTAGTTAGAAATAGTGTGCTTGTACTCCAATATTATTAAGAATATAATAATCTGGTGAGTTTTAGCTGCCAATTCCCTCAAGAGGATGTTAGCCTAGGACTCAGATTTGGTTCTGTGTCCTACCACCTATTAGAGCTTTGTGGCCCAATCTGACAGAAGCTGGCCACATGAAGCTATTTAAATACAAATTCACTAAAATTAACTAAAATTAAAATGTAATATCTGTCACACTAGCTACATTTCAAGTGCAAAAAGGCTACATGCCCCATAGCTACAGTATTGGACAGCAAAGATATAGTACATTTCCATCATCTCAGAATGTTCTATGGACAGCAGTGTATTAGAGAATTCACATTGCCTGATTTGACCATGAAATTAGCTGAAATTGCTGTTATAATATTGTTGCATTTTCCTCAAGACTAGTTTTCATGCAAGGTTTTTGCTGGATTTCCCACAAGCCTAAGAACTAAGATTTTGTCAAATTTAAAAGACAAAGCAATATAACTATTGTGTATGTGTGTGTATATGTGTGTGTGTGCCTTCTTGCTAATTCAAGTTTATTTGTAGGCAGGATTCAAGTTGAGATTTGATTTCATTTAAATATTTTACCTTACAGGAAAGTTGTGAGGATGATAATTTATAAAAATCCTCAAATAATAACTGTATGAAGCAACTGCAATCTATCTATTGAATATATATCCCTTCTTAGAAAATTACCCTAAAACTCAGCATCTTAAAAGAACTTTTATTATCTCATTGTTTATGTGGTTCAGGAATCCAGTTGTGACTTATCTGAATTCTTTAAATTAAGGTATCTTCCAAGGTTACAGTCAAGGTATTGATTGAAAGTATCTCAAGGCTTGACTAGTGGAGGATCCACTTCCAAGCATACTCAACTGGCTGTTGTGAGGTCTCAGGCCCTTGCTGCTTGTTGGGCAGATATATCAGTTTCTTGCTACGTGGGCCTCTCCATAGGAAATCTCACATCACCATACCTAGATTCACGAAAGTGAGAGGAAGTGAATGAGAAAGAAAAAGAAGGGACAAGCAATGATTTTGTAACATAATCTTGAGTGACATTTTACCACTGTGGCAGTATTTTATTTGTTAGAAGTGAGTCTAACAAATAAAACTAATACCACGCATAACCCACACTCAAAAGAAGGGGATCACACAAGGGCATGGATACAAGGAGGAGGGGATTACTGAAAGTCATTTAAGAGGCTGACTGCTTTATTTACCAAAAATAATACACAATTCTGAAGTTTAAAATTGACTCATGTCAGTTTACAACAAATAAAAACAATATGCTGCATTTATAAAGTATTACTATAAGCTAGAGACTGTACTGAACACTTTATTTGCATTATCACATTAATCCTTAAAACAAAATTGCAAAGTAGGGAATATTTTATTCCCATTCTTCTGAAAGGGAAAAGATAAGATGCAAAAATATGCATATGCACACATATACAATTGTGATTATTATATAAATATAACTTTATTTAATGATTTCATGTAACATTCTAAAAGCTTTTTCCTCATGGTTCTCTTTACTCTTTATAGTAATTACAATTTAATGGATGTGTAATGTCATTAGTATTAATGCATGATTTTAATGTTATATAATTCAATTTTTCATAATTTTTAAAATAACTAATGATGTACTAGTGAACATTCTTCCACATGAAACTCTCTGCTTCTGTTGAGCTATAATGGTTAAATAAATTAATTGGGGACAAATTAAGAAGTAACTAACTATTGCTATATATTACCTTTTTCCCCCAAAAAGTCTATACTACTTTACAATGCAAAAAGTATAGTTGTGCTCTAATTTTACTGTATCTCGGTAGCAATGAGCATTATTATTACAATTGTACTTTTTTACAATGTGTTAGTGTAAAAATAATGCCTCAATTATACCTTTATCTTTGATCTCAAATAAACATGTATACACGTTATTGTCACTTTCAAAGATGAGTATTTTCATTTTTGTATATTTACCTGTCTTTCTTATGTTAGCTTAGCATTTTACATTCATTTGACTTTTCAAATTTTAGCACCAAATGTGGGAGATTACAGTTAGTCATTTGTGGTAATTATGAACTGATTGTAAGAGTTAAAAACAATAGAATTCACATGGTATTTCCATTTGCAGCATTTTTACATTCATTTGAATGAATGATGCATAATGATATGATGTCAGATATTTGTAAGATCTCTGGGAATGCTGAAAGAAAAATTCCCAAATCATGTTCAGTGTTTGATTCAAGAAGTGCTTTTGATAAAGCTGCTTTATTGACAAGGCTTAAACTATTTAAAAGGTGGAATAAGATTGAAAGGATAAAGTTTAAAAACTAGGATTTAAAAAACAAAGGCAAAGAACAAAACAGTTTCATTTCACACCAATACTAATTTTGAGAGACAGACTATAATCCTCCTGAGTATATAATGCGAATAATATAAACAGTGGCTTTAAAATGTAATTGATTGCAGTGTTTGTAGGAAAACATAAATCAAAAGAATGACAAAATAATGATGAGATATTGAAAAAGATTCAGAGAGAGAGAGATTTTAACATAGGAATGATGAACACATATTTTGATTTGTTAAAGAAATTATGGACCCTTCATTCAAATTATCCTATTGTTTATCTAGTTGCAGTACCCAGAACAGAAATATAAATAACATACCTGAATTTGAAACTAGAAGTTAACTAGTTCACATTATACTTTTATTTTGTCATAATGCTTCTTTCTCACTTGTAATACAAAGTTAAAAGAGCTAAAGGAATGGATATTCTGAATGAATAGAACATCTTCCCTAAGGTTTCATTTCCTTTTCTGCCTGAGAAAGCACCCCTTCACAGTTTGATTCCCCAATTAAGGCTGACGCATCCTCCTTAGAAAAGTGAAATAGATAAACCTCAGCTAATTTTGCTGTCAATCTAATGTGGTTAAGTATCTTTCCGTGGTCTCTAAATATGTCAACCATCACCTCTAGTAAGTTTTTGTATAGCTTGGGAAGACAGGTCTTCATATGAACAAATGTACATTCTGAAATTTCTGGATTGATTTTGGGAGCAGAGCACGGAGTGGTGAAGTGGATCTTAATTGTCCTGCTGTTCACTGCAGATTTTCAGTGGACCAAAGTCAGACAGACACAAGTATGAATCCTAACTCCACTATCTTCAGATTATTTTCCCCAATGTATATTTTTGTCTGTTTTGTCAAAGATTAGATGACAATATGAGGATGGTTTTATATCTGGGTTCTCAGCCCTGTTCCAAAGGTCTATATCTCTGTTCTTGTGCCAGTTTCATGCTGTTTTGTTTACTATAGCCTTGTAGTAAAGCTTGAAGTCTGGTAGACTGATGCCTCCCAATTTGGTCTTTTTGCTTAAGATTGCTTTGGCTATATGAAGCCTTCTCTGGTTCCATACGAAGTATAGAATTATTTTTTTCTAGATATGTAAAGAATGATGATGGCTTGGGCGAGGCAGAGGCATTATATGTAACCAAAATGTTTGTACCCCCATAATATTTTGAAATTAAAAAAAAATTCACTTTAGGCCAGCCTACCACAGTACACACTCCATACTGTTTGCTGCCACTTCTTGAAAGAAAAATAAAGTATTGGCTTACTTCTGGGAAATTAGGTAATACCAGACTATTTTATTAGACAGTCCAAATGTAAGACTAAAGGCAGCGTCCACCTTAAACCCAGCCATCCTGCATTCAAACACTACAGAAGAACCCATTCAGGACTCTATGCAAATAACTGAAGAAGTCTATTCTAGCAGGCCTGACTTAGCTGATCAGCCCTTGGAAGATTCAGACATAGAGATGTTTACTGATGGGAACAGCTTCATGGACTACATTCTCTTAAAATCATATATGCAGTGGTGACTCATCAAAAAATCTGAGAAGTTGAGGTTCTAGTACAAGGTACTTCTACCCAAAAGGCAGAACTTATTGCCCTCACATAGACCTTGCACCTTTGGGCAAAGAAAAAGTTAATTATTTTTACTGACTCTAAATATGCCTTTTAGGTGGTACATGCAAATGGGATCCTCTGGAAGGAGAGAGGCTTACTAACCTCAGGGGAAAAAGAAATTAAAATGAAAGAGAGATATTGGAGTTGTTATACACCATTATACAGTCAAAAGAAGTGGCCACAGTACACTGTCCAGGCCACCAAAAGCCTGATACCCATATTGCTATGGACAATGTTCTAACTGATCAGGCAGCAATGCAGGTGAATGGGATGAAAGAGCCCGAAGCAATGGCTCTGGCACTTATTCCAAGTACAAATATAAACTTATTTAAACCCAAGAGCCCAGAAATAGATCTAGAAAGAGCAAATGAATGGGGATTTCATACTGATACTCAGGACTTAAATGGAGAGCAATAGACAAAGAAGGATAGAGTTACAGTGTACAAGGAATAGTGCTCTTTGGATTGCCAATTTCAATTTAAAGTAACAATGGAGGTGATTTCATAGCTAAAGTTTCCCAGGATTGTCTGGAGCTCTTGGGATACATTGCAAATTGCATACCTCTTAGAGGACTCAGTCTGCTGGAAAGACTGAAATGACGAACTATACCTCAAAAAATATAATTGCCAAAATATGTCAAGAAACCAACTTAACATAGTTTAAGGTCTTGCCAGTTGCCATGTTTGGAGTAAGAGTGGCCCCTCCAAGCAAGCTCTAAGTGAGCCCCTACAAAATGCTATATGGGAGACTCTTCCTTAAAACTAAATATTACTATAATCCTGAAAAGGATCATGTTATAAAAGACTTAGATACTATAAAATATGTACAATCTCTGGATGCAATGTTGCTATACATAAATATACTTCTAGCCATTTAATGTTTCCTCCAGATATTCCTTAAATTGTCTAAAACTAGGAGACTTGTTGCTCCTTGAAACCTAGGAAAATCACCACCCTGAAGACCAACTACAACTGAAATGGGATGGGCCCTATGAAGTTCTTTTGTTGATATATTCATCAGTACAGTTAAAAGTGGGTGAGGCCTCGGATTCATCATTCATGGGTAAAAGTTATACTCATTTACAAGTCAGGATTCTCCTCGCCCCCTTTATAATTCCTAAATAGGTCACACCCTTCATGGACAAGAAGAAACAGAAGGACCAGAACAACCAGATACTGGGCAGCTGTGAATGACAGCGACCAACTTTTTTATCCATGAATACACAAGTGAACCCCTAAGTGACCTTAAGTTACTTTTCAGAAAACAAACAAACAAACAAACAAACAAACCAGTAAGACAGAAAGGGCTACTATATCTCCACATAAATGGCTTTTTCATTTATGGTTGGTTCATAACCAACAATAGCCAACATGGTTATGTTGGTTAACATAACCAACTTATCCTATATTGAGTTGGTTTCTTCCTGTCTCTAAAACTAGCCTCTGTCCGATCAAACTGGGAGGCCCGAAGCACATGGCAACTGAAGGAGACAGCTTGCTCAAGACACCAGACCACGCCTGTATTAATGCAACCTTTAGTTTGTTGTCATATACATAATTCCATACTATCTAAATAATCATCTCTACCTCCTTGATTTAACCTCAAGACAATTACTCAGGAATTTTGATTCCTTCCTTGGGTAAAGTTTTCTTTCTATAAGCCAATTATCTCCTCCCAGAGGGACTAAGCCATTTCCTCTGTTAAAAATGCTCTCCATTTTTCTTTAATGTATCCTTTTGAGTGCCTTAACCTCAGCATGGAAGGATAATTCCTTGATAAGATTCCAAATCCCTAGCTACCTCAGGAAACCTATCTAAATGTTGAGTATGTCATCCCAAACCCTCCCCTGTACTTAGCCACGCTGATCCCCTGGTTATCCCTGTGACCGATTTCTCTAACATGTCAAATTTCACTGTCACCTATGATCAAAAACCCACAGGTATAATGTATTATATCAAATTGGCTGACAGAGGATCTTCAGTTTTCTGTTTTCCATTAATATCCTCCACAAAATATCTCTGCTAACAGCTGGAAAACAATATAAACAATATAAGGACAAAGGAGCCTATGACTACACAAACCAGACACTGGCTAATGGAGGAAAGGAAATAGTCCATTTAATTTGCAACACCTACTTTCCACTTCCTGTTTCCTATCCTCTGATTCAGGAGAGATGCACTGATGTGTCCTCAAACTATAGGTCTACACAATTATGTCAAGATTTTAATAGAGAGAATTGATTATACCTTCAATAACCACCAAATTCCCTACCAATTTGTAAGTTTTATAATTCCTCCTGGATGCCATTGTACACTGACCTCTGCTTTGACCAAGTGCTAAATGAAATTACCAAAAACAAGAACTTGAATTTTAACAGCATGTCTGTTAACCTGTCTACTCCCTCCAGGTACATCTTTGTCTGTGGAATATATGGCCAGCCTTGGACCTATGAATGCCTTGACATCTAACACCTAGGAAGTACCTATTTACTAGGGAACCTAGTCACTCCTTTCTCTGTTCCTAATGTTAATGATGCTTGTATTAGACTAAAACCATATTACTTTTTGCAAAGGACACAATATCTATGTTAGACCCCTTCCCAGATAAATATTTGCCAGGCACCCCAATAGATGGTGTAGGATATGTCTTTGAACAAACTCTGTTGCCCTGGTGGGGAGTTGTTGCTTATGAACGTATGATCAGAAATCTTTCCATCACCCTGAAGAGGCTTGCTAATGAGACCAAATTGGCCATAGCAGCTCAACAGACAAAGGTAGATTCTTTGGTTAAAGTAGTAATGGATAATGTAATTTCTCTAGATTATATGCGAGCTGAATAAGGGTGTCTTTGTGCTGTGGCTAATATGGCATGCTGTGTTTATGTTAATACTTCTGCAGAAGTGAAGACTCATCTAGATAAAATAAGACAAGAAGCCACTTGGCTCCATCCCCCTGATGAACCTGGATATAATATGTTAAAAAACCTGTTTTCATGGATTGTTCTGGGAATAAGATCTATTTTTGAGGGTCAATTTTAAACTAGGAATTATATTCTATTGTGTTGAGATTTCTCTTCCTTCTTGACAAGGCTATACCTGCTGTCTAGTTTGTATTTTTAAATAAGTTCCCCTTGCTCATGAACTCTACAAAAGAGTTCCCTGATCCACCTGTTTGGCTACAACCTGAGACCCAGGAGTATTTACAATTAACTGCAAAATGATTTCATTTCTCAGAGTCAGACCTACACCCCTGTCAGCAGGAAGTAGCTAGAGCAGTTGTTACTGTTATAAATTTCCTCAAGATTGAGAAATGAACAAAAAGCGGGGAGACAGTTGTAACCATGGGACCAGACCAAATTGCATTTACTCTATTGATAACACAATGCCAAATCACCTTCTAGGTATAACACAGCCAAAAACTGCAAGTTCTGTAGCCCGGACATGTGCAATAGAAAAAGCTTTGATTTCTAACAACACTCAGAACCAACAATTCGTCCCTTAGAACCAAGAAGACCAGGACATGACCAGAACCTTAATACCAGATCTGTTTCAGAAGTGAGGTGTCCATTGGTCTGGAAGATTCAGTGCTAAAATCCACCTCCAGATACCTTATCATAAATGATCACATTTGAAGCCCTTCCGATCAGACCCTGCCAAGTAAACATTTCTAAACTCTTTCCCTTGCCCTCCAAGCCCATAAATTTGCTCCAGACCCCAAATTGGGGAAACCAATTTGAGCCCACTCTTTTCTTTTATCTGAAGGTTTTGCAATAAAAGCCTTTCTTTTCTCAAAAGCCAGTGCCGAAGTTATTGGATTTTGTGCACATTGGGCAACAAGTTCATTTGCTCAGTAACAAATCCAATAACAGAGGGAGGCTCAAGTTGAGATCTCCTCATTTCCCAGGTGTGCTTTTGTGTATTTATCATCACTATTCCTCTGTGTTTCTTGGATAATTTCATAACCCTTTAATCCATTTATATTATTGAAACACAAAAGTTAGGGGATAACTATTTAATTCATGCAAAATAAAATATTTTTGAAGCAGTGTGTCATTTGGCTTGAGGGTTAAAATAGCTAAACAGAGTACAGAAATTAAGATCAAAGCAGAAAGTAAATTTCTCATCACTGGTTAATCCATGAATCAGGCAGAAATTAAATGAAATTTAGAAATATCTCTCTTTCTCATGATAAATTTAATAAGTCTTTATTCTATTTTACATTTTTACCTTTAAAATGTAAACATACCTTAAATATCTTAAAATAGTAATATCAATCTTTCCTGTTCAATATTTGCCACACTATCAAAACTATAAACCTCTAATTAAACAGCAAAGCTAGCCACAACTTTTACAAATATTCTTTCATGTTACCCAGGGAGGGAAAGGTTTTGGGAAGCCTTCAGTTGGACTATAAATTGAGACAATCAATTTGGAAGAAAAATTTAGTTTTATATATAAAAAATTAAAACACCTGTATATTTTGGCCTGACAATCTCCACTGAAATAAATTTACCTTTCAGATTTATTCTCAATCTAAATTCTCAACCTTCACTTTGAAATTGAAAACCACTCAATAAGAGTTACCAGTGATTGTTCTTGCAAATATTAACTTTTGTGATTAAAACCATATTAAGTATTAATCCATTCCTAAAAGTTTTCTTTTAACTATAGCATTTAAAAATACTTTAACAATTATTGGTGAGGAGGTGGAACAATTGTAAGCTTCTCATATGTTGTTGGTAAGAATAAACATTGGTGCAGGTGTTTAGGAAAAGTCTAGAGGTCCTCAAATATTACACATAGATTTACTATATGACCCAGTAATGCCTAGGTGTATGTCCAAGATGAATACAATCACTCATAGGTATATACTCAGGTTAAATGAAAACATACCTTCATGCAAAAATCATATACCCAAATGTTCATAGCAGCATTATTCATAAAAGCCAAAAAGTAACACATAAAATGGCCATCGACTGATAAACTAATCAATAAAATGTGGTATTGCCATATCAGTGATAATAGTATTGACAATAAAAAGGAATGAAGTACTGAGACATGCTACACAAGGCTCAACCTTGAAAACACTATGCTAAATGAAAGAACCCAGTCACAAAGAAATATGTATTGCATGATCTGTTTATGTGAAAAGTTCAGAATAGGCAAGTCTATAGACAAATAGTAGAGTACTGGTTGCCCAATTACAGGCCGTCCTTGGGTTACAGACGAGATACATTCCTCAGAACATCTTTAGGTCAGATTTTTATGTAACTCAGATCCCTGATGACCAGTACTTATACAGCAATAACAGTAATAATAATAACAATAGTATAATGGCTTGTATGTGGTAATAATGATACAATGTAATCCTGTAATAATAATAATCACTCTGTACTGTAATAATAAATTACAGAAACTATTATGTTATTTCTTTTAATTCAAATGAACAGAATAAATAAAAAACACCTTACACAAAAAGTTTAGATTGGAGATAGGAAAAATTTCCAAAAAGATTATGAAGTGTTAACATTCACTTATTGTTGCATCAATGTCTTGCTTACTGGAAGGCATTTTTGAGGTCAAAGGTAGGCTAGCCTTAATTGGAAGATTATGGAGTGGGTGCTGGAGAATCAGGATTTGGTTTTGTTGCTGGATAAGGGGAGCTTACCCCTGATACCTTTGAAAAGGTATCTAGGGTTGTTTGCACAGCGTTTTTCCTTTTTTCATCATAAATGGCCTTATAGCAGCTGATTTTCTCACTAACTTCACAGTAAATCTTTGTAAACCGCTCAATGTTAGGATCTTGCTCCTGAAGCTTAGCAAATCCTGCTTCAGTGAGACAAGAGGCTTCAGCTAATTCTTTAGTTGTAAACTTTCTTGGCTATGGATCTTCTGATTCTTCATGTTCTTGTGTATCTATCAGCTGCTTCTCCATCTATTTATGAGACTACCCATTAGTATAAAGATGCTATGCCAATGGACCACTTCCACCATGCAGATTTGTTTACATTTTTTTAAAAAAACTAGTTCTCAAATTATTAATTTAATCATTAAATTATAAATTATTATTATGGGGAAACTTGGGAGCCCATTCATAAGCATGGAATGCAGTAAGTTGGTTTGTCCATAATCCAGGGAATGCCTATATATATTAATCTTGCAATTTAACTTGTAATGAACAATACTTTCTATTATTTTTAAGATCTGAGGAATTATTGCCTTCCTATAGCCCAAAGAACTTACTAAAAATTATGTAACCAGTTTATTCAGTTTTGTTTGTGTTAGACTGCTACCTAGACATTTTAGAACAAAGTTAATTCTCATAATAATTATGGCATACTGGCAAGATAAAAATAAGATAAGAACTACACTTTAAAATAATTTAATAGCACTTCAGAGAAGCCATTTCTCTAATGCTTTATTTCTAACACAAGTTTAAGGGAATTTGATCACAAAGTCTTTGCCAATACTCAGCCACTCTGTTGAATTTATATGATATTGGAGATATTCACCCAAGACATAAAATGGAGGGTGATACGACATTTAAAAGCCTTTCTACATCTTAGAATTTATGATTCTGTCATTTCACTTTTTATTACTTGGAAGGTCTTATAATGCTGAGAGTGAGTATAGAGTGGGGAGGTGCAGTGAACAACCTTCAAAATAAATGGAGGTTGAATGCTATACCCTTTCTGAGAGATCAAAATTGTCAGGATCTGGAAAGCAGAGTATGTAGTCCCAAAATTTCAATCTTGATATAAAAAAAAAAAACTTCAATCTTTTCCCATTGCATTTCACTACTCCAATCTTATTATAACCATTTCTCAGAAGAGTAAATACCTTTGATACACTAATCCAAACTTAACTGATAAAAATAAGTGACAGATTAAAGCAACCCACATTTTATTATGATAATTTTAATATTTTGTTTGAGTATCATGTGAGGATACAATTTATGTTTATCTAGTGTTTTCTTCCTCAAAATCCTGGCAATATAATTAAGGGTCTTAATAATATGATAAAGCTAATATAACCTGGTGTTATTCCTTGGCCTGAAATCTGGGAGGCCATGAATCCCAGGCCACTGATTCATGCCAAAAATTGGTACGGGGTCTGAAATAAGGGCTATTCATGAAAGAGAGAGAGAAATAAATAGACATTAGTCTTCTGAGGGCACTGATGGTGTCTTTACACATTTTTATAACCCAGGCAACTTATCTCAAGTCTGGCACACACCTGGAACTCCATATTTAGAACCTTTAAGTGGGGGTTCTGAAGAAGAGTTAAGTTCTGTGTCTCAGGAAGATGCAAAATGCAGAGGCATAGAACAACTAGAATGTGAGAGACAAGAATTGAACCCATGATTCCCAACATACATATGGCAAAGAGGGACACAGGAAAAGAAAAGGAATTTGAAATAGAGAAGACAGAAATACATAAATATTCAGAGACCGACACTGTAAGAATATACGCAAAATGCTACTAGTCTTCTGGTGTAATTGCTTCTTTCTTTTCTATTTTCTTTTTGATTTTTTTGTTTGAAATACTTCAATTTTAGAATTGTTTTAGGTTCACAGCAAAATTGAGAGGAAGGTACAGAGATTTCCCAAAGCCCCAAAACATGCATGCCTTCCCCCATTGTCAACATCCCCCACCGGAGTATAATGGTCTCTAGTATTGGTAGGGCACTGGTTCCAGGACCTCCCTCGGCCACCAAAATCTGAAGATGCTCAAGTCCCTGATATAAAGTGGAGTAGTGTTTGCATATAACCTATACACTTCTTCTTGTATACTGTAAATCATCCCTAGATTACTTATAATACCTAATACAATGTAAGTACCATGTAAATAGTTGTTATACTGTATTGTTTAGGGAGGAATAACAGGAACAAAAATTTGTACATGTTCAGTATTGATGCAACTTATTTTTCAAATATTTTCCATCCACAGTTGATTGAATCCATGATGTGGAACCCATTCATACAGAAGGCTGACCGTAGTAAATGTGTTGCAATTGATGAGCCGATATTGACACATAATTATCATTCAAATTTCATAGTTTATAGTTCGGTTCACTTTTGGTGTTGTACATATTATAGGTTTGAACAAATATTAACTGACATGTATTTAATAACTATCATTAGAGTATTATACAGTATAGTTTCACTGTGCTAAAAATACTCTGTGTTTTGTACATTCATCCCTTTCTCCCCACTCACCCCTAGTAAGCATTGATCCTTTACTGTCTCCATAGCTGTGTTCTTTTCAGAATGCCATTTATTTGGAATTGTATGGCATGTAACCTTTTCAGATTGACTTCTTTCACTTAGTAATATGTATTTAAGTCTTTAAGCCATGTTTTTTCCTGGCTTGATAGCTCATTTGTTTTTAGTGCTGAATAATATTCCATTGTCTGATTGTACCACAATTTGGTTATCCACTCACCTACTGAGGGACCTTTGGTTGTTTCCAAGTTTTGGCAATTATGGATAATGCTGCTACAGTGTAAATATTCTTGCACTTGTTTTTGTGTGGACATGAATTTTCAACTCCATTGGATAAATACCAAAAACTGATTGCTGGACTTTTTCTGCTTTGATTTCTTCTTGTATTTGTGTAGAATTTCTAAGTTAAACATTATATCACCATGTGCTCTATGACCAGAGCTCGGCCTTCCTCTCTCCCTTCATAGATACACCTTTCCTGAGCAACCCCTCACCAAGCCATCCACACTGATACTCCATCTCTTCTTCAAACGCACCAAGGAGCATTCCATCTCAAGACATTTGCCTTTTTCCTTACTCTTCCCTTTGTCTGGGCTACTTTTTTCCCAGTTATTCATGTGTCTGGATCTTCCATGTTCTACAAAACAAGGGTACGGGCTGGCAGGGGGAAACCTTCTCAGCAGTCCTTCTAAAGGAGCCTATTCCATCAACTCCCACTTCTAGCCATTATCTATTTAGTTATTGATATATTTTCTTCATGATTCCTATAAATGATGAATATTATTAATAGTTTACTTAGTAATCACCTTTATTTTTAGTGCCTTAAAGAAACTCTATGAAGCAGGGATTTCATGTAACCTAGATGTTTAAATATCCTCATACCTAGAGCAATATCTAGATCACAGTTAATGCTCAGAATAAGCCATTGCTGAATAAAATATAGGTAAACATGCTTACATATGTAATTTCTATATTCTGCTCAAATATAGTAGAGAAATACAGATATATATATATATATAAAGATACAAACATGGCTATTGAGAAATATGACTGTAGTATTTCCTTATCCAGTATCCTCTGTTTGTCTAAATGGACCAAAATGGTTTAACGGTTATTAAGATAACTATCATTGAAATAACATCCAGTCTTCATTGGTGGGTCTGTGGTGGGGTTGGATAGGTGAAGAATAATACTGTTCTTACCCAAGTTGGAGTCAGGTCCAGTTTGGGAATCTGCACTTTTGATTGTTGTGCATAAAACAGAACAAAGAATGCATAATCCTGGTATCCATGGTGACTAGGGAGCTGGGAAACAGAAACAGAAATGACAGAGTAGCAGGGTTTGAAATGCAGAACCTGGAAATACCTTCTAAGGGAAAGTAGCAATAAAAACAATAACCTCCCATGTCATTCGTGAGCAGCTATTACATGCTAGGCATTTTGAATAACTCATGCTTGTCTTGTGGAAGGCTTATGCCAATCCTTACAGCAAACTTCAGAAGGAGGCATATTGTTTCCTGTAGTGCGTAGACTGGTATAGAACTAAGCTATGAGACATATTTCTATTAAGGTATTAAGGTAGGCATGGAGCTAGAAATAAAATAAGATAAAATCCAGAATCCTTCACCTACCATTTTTCTGACAGTTGTGATAGGATATACTATGATAACAATATTATCCCTTTTTTCTTTGTTTGTTTCAAAGACATGTGAGACCCTTTACACTAGTAAGTTGTGATGGAAACTATTTAGAAACAATAGTAATCTCCTTTTCTCCCTTTTCTAAAACTTCTTTTTTTTAAAGCAAATATTAGCAGAAGACAGCATGCTTCCTTTCTTTCGTGATGTAATCTGAATCCATCTAGTCTATTAAAGGGAAGCATCCCTCTGGAGCACAGCCCACAGGAGAAGAAAGATTAATCAATAATGTAGAAGAAAACTGTTATCTCTTTGAAAAATCTCATCATCCCTGTTTAACATTCCTATTGGTCCTTTGCTTATATTTTATCTCATTCTTATTTTGGGATGGAGTTAACCACTAACATTGACAAATTTAATCAAAAAAGGTTTGGCATAGATACATTGTCAAATTTATTACAATGCTTACAAAACTTACATAGTGACCTACTTACCCCCATCCACATTTTCTACTATTTCTCCCCTCTTTTAATCTAGTCCAGAAACACTATCTTCCTTTCTGCTTTTTGAATACACCTGGGTATGCTGTATTTTCAGGCCTTTGCTGTGATTTTTCTCCTACTGGAAGGAATTTTCTTGCCCAGATACCCATGTGACTCACTCTCTACTAATCTTCACATCTGAGCTCAAATTTAATCTTCTCAGTTAAAGTCAGGCCTTTCCCTGACTACCCATTTAAAGTTATAACTGATTCCTGCCCCTTAACTTGTTCTGTGTTTCTTTTTCCATAATATTTATTAACTTCTGATATACAATTTAGTTTATTTCTTTATCATGTGCATTGTTTATTGTGTGTTAGAATGTGAGCTCCATTAGTGCTAGGACCTTCATCTTCTTTGATGAATCTAAGTTGCTAAAACAGTGCAAAGTTCACAGTAAAGGCTCCCAATAAACATTTGTTGCATGATGGAACTAGTGCATAGCTTTCCTTTATGCTAAACAGCAAGTATACATACCAAGAAAATAACTAATTATGATATCTTGAAAGTCCTTCAGATAAGGATGCCATGGATACAAAGAAAAATCCCCAGCAGTGATCTCTAAGATCAAGGCAGTATCCTCTCACTGCAAAATGGTGGTGTCTTCTAGGCTAAAAAAAAAAAAAGAAAAATAGTCTGCTATCTCACCGATCAAATGGGTCCTTCCAATACAGGCAAAAAATTGAAATGAAAATGTGTGAACAATTTAACCTGAGCCTCTTCTAAGTTTTTTCTCCTAGAGACTGCATGTTTAAAGGAAACAAAAATGGGAATCCAAGACATGAATTTGCCATATATTGAAACTACAACATTAAAGTTTCAATGCTGACTCTCCAACACACACATACACACAAACACACACACCCTACACAAACACAATCTCTGGGCCCAAGATTTCATTGACAATGACTTAATTATCAAACTGATAATCCTATCACACCATTATATTTATATATTTGACATATTAAAAGAGCATTGATGCAGGTATGTAAACACAAAATCTCTTTTATAGGCTAGGAATTATTAATTATAGTGAGTAGGGCTGAGAAAATGGAGACATTAACATTCTGATTACCTTACCTCTGAGATAAGGAAAAAGTTCTAACTACCATGATGCCTCCACCAGTCACCTTGACACAATGTGAATCCCAAGTTTGCTTTTTCTAGTCTACTTTTGAAATATATAAACAAAATTTTATTCACTTACTCCTTCAGACAGCATGATACGCTCATGTACTCTGACATCTACAGTTCAGCAGTCATAAAACAATCTATTTTGCCAAGGAAAGGAAACGTAAAGCTTGTGGTCGCCATTTCATTTTGTATGTGTATGTACATTTGCCCTTTCTCTCTCCTTCCCTCCCTTCCTTCCTTCCTTCCTTCCTTCCTTCCTTCCTTCCTTCCTTCCTTCCTTCCCTCTCTCTCTCTCTCCTCCCACCTCCCATTTTCTCTTTTTTTCCTTGTCCAAGAATAATCTTTAGTTTCACTGTGACTTCTCTTCACAGTGAGCAGATTATTGATCCTATTTATTGCCCAATATCTTATACACTCCATGGAGCAAATATATCCAAGAATTCAATTCCTGACTTTAAGGATATAAGAAATAGTTAACGAGATAAAATCTAAATGTATGGAGAATGAAATAATACCAGAAACGGCCAGAAAGCGGTAGAGGTGACAAAGGTAGAGATTAAGCATTGTGGTATGATGATGATGAAGATAGGTTAAATAGAGTATTTAAAGTATGCTATATACAATCTTATGTTCTTTTGTGTAATCCTCTAAATAGGCTTATGAGAAATATGTTGAGAGAATTATCATTGTTCTTGTGAGGAAACTTAGATCAGAGATGTTAATCAACTTGCCAAATTTACATAGTCGATTACAGATGAAGTCAAGATTTCTATCCAGATATGCCTGCCTCCAGAGCCAAAGATTTAAATCACGTTACTTCTGATGGGAACTAATACGATCAGAAGTAATTTCCTGTAAGGCTAGCAATTGAGTGGTCCTGAGAGCCATTAAGATTTAGCTTGGTAGAGAGGACAGGAAGAAGATAGAGAAGCCCTGGCTCAGGAGCAGTGAAGTAAATTTATCACCTCTGCAATACAGCATGATCATACAGCTTTCCCTTGGTCAGTGATTTTAGAGACCAGATCAGGAAGTCATTTGAAAGTTGGAGTATAAACAAATATCTCACTTTAATATTTATTGCTGCTCATCATGTCATCATGGATTGGATGAGGACAGAATGAATTTGACAGGTTTATCATCATGATCCAAATACTGTAAAAGCCCCAGGGTTACTGGAAAAAAAAATTAAGAGAGAGGGTGATTCCTTTCTCTCAGTCTCATTGTATAAAAAGAAAAAAGAAAAATTAACTCACTCTGTCCAGCCAAATGTATGAAATCTTATTTCAGTGCCTGAAGGATTCATCATACTGTCGGATCAGCTGCATTTCTATGCTGTTTATAATTGCAACAAATGCATACAGAATTGTTGGTAGGGAAAATGAAGAAGGAACTCAGATTAATGAATAATGTGATGGGCAAAAAACAAAAGGTTGAAAAGATGAGTTATAAGAAGCTTAGGGAATATTGGACATGATAAAGTTTTGAAAGGCAAACCCTGGCATTCAATGAGCTACTGATTTGTTTCGCCTTAGTAACAGTATGAAGGCTGTGACCCAGATGGACCATGCAGGAGGAAAACCAGCCACCCACTGCCACCCCCTACCCTGCTACAGTCACTAGCACAGACTACTTACTTTTATCTCTACCATAGGAAATGAATCAATTTCAAATTAATTATTTTGCATAACAAATGTGGGGATTTTATTTAGATATATTGTCATAAATTGTGGCACACTCTGCAAGCTATTAATATTTTTTTAAAATAGGAGAAAAGATTTTTCCTTTAACTGAGAAGCTGGCACAAGCCACAGAACCATTAAACCTAATTCAACCTGGAGGGAAAATAATGAGAAACTTTACACGTTGCCTTATGATTAGCTGTGACCATACTGTGCTCCCATGTCCCATCACAAACACACACACACCTCTTGAGTTCCGTGAAGGTAGCAAATGTCTTAATGGTATTTATAGTGGTAGCCCCAATAACCAAAAACACAGGTGTAAACATCGTAGGTTTTCAATAACATAAAGCGAATGAAACCATTTCTTTCTGAGAAATGTAGATTTCACTCAAAAGTGGTATTTTGATAGATTAAAAAAAAATCTTAGCTTCTAATACACAGGAGAAAAACCATGAGGGAAGCAATAGCCCTTGCTCTTCTTAGCCAAATGACCTTGCTTTGCAGAGCTCGTATAATGCTTTTATAGTATCCTTAAATATTATATTTTTAAATATTAACACTGTCTCCTTGGCTTTTATGCTTCAGATCTTATCTTGTTTATGCAGTTAAACATGTGTATCCATTGTTGCCTTTAACAATAAATAATTCATCTGGATTCACCAAAATGTCATGAAATTCAGTTGGTTTTCCATATAAAAATGGGAAAATGGGGACACTTAGCTTCCACAGAAGCCTTGGGTCACTCTAACTTTGGTTTAATAATCAACAAAGGATGCTGTAATACCAAGTACCTTGACTCAGCTGCATTAATCACAGAACATTTTCCAAAGGCTAACACCCTTCCTTTGTGAAAACTCAAGAAGCCTTTCTAAAGTACTTTGGCTTCACAATACATTTCACTTTAGATTGTTCTGTGTTTATTTTAAGTGTTATCTCTCAAATACATTGAGGATAAATAAAAATAACATAATATATGAAAAAACACAGGCGGCAGGACAAATGTATGTAGATGGCAGAAAAATAGGGTAGTGTAATGGTTAATTTTAGTTGTCAACTTCACTGGATTAAGAAATATCTAGACAGATGGAAAAGGATATTTCTGAGTATGCCCGTGAGGGTGTTTCCAGAAGAGACAGGCATGTCAATCAGTGGATGGACTGAGAGGGAAATATCCCCCTCAATGTGGATGGACACCATCCAATTGGTTGGGGGCTTGGATAGAACAAAAAGGCAGAGGAAAGATGAATTTCTCTCTTTTTTGGAGTGAGGACACCCTTCTTCTCCTGCCCTTGCACATCAAAACTTCAGGATTTCTGGCCTTTGAACTTGCACTAGCATTCTCTCCCTGGCTAACCTCAGGTTAGTCCAAGGTCTTGGACTTACATAGTTCAGCATTTGCTTCCCTGGTTCTGAGGTTTCCAAACTTGAACTGAACCATGCTATTGTCAGCCCTAGGTCCCGAGCTTGCAGACAGCCTATCTTGGGACTTCTCAGTCTCCGTTATCTTGCAAACCTTTCCCCAAATAATTCCTCTTTCATCTGTCTTTCTGTCTATCTATCCATTCATCCTATTGTTTGTCTCTCTGGAGAACCCTGATTAATACTGTTAGGAAATGATGAAATAAAACTATTTTACTGAGTGAAACAGGCCAAAGTATTCCTAGCATGCTATAATGTCCTCTGGAAAAAGCAAGTATAAATGTAGCTAACATAGAAAGTTAGCTATTATGGAAAAATGATTGGAATGCCTGCCTTGTGTACCTGTAGGTCTCTCTCTTATGATATTCGGAATACAGAAATACATTTACATTGCATTTCTAACTTGAATGTATAAGCTATCTTGAATCGTTCAAACTACAAAATGGAACAAGTTACTGCAAAAATGTTGTAAGATACAAAAGAATTGAAGACATATGCTATACTTCTCTTACTGTCCCACCATTCCTAGTATAGTCTTGGACATTTTGCAGTAAACTGGGAATTCTAGCATTGAAGAATACCTCGACCACTTTGTATTGTCTGGGTTAATATAATAATCATCTTAATTAAATATTTTTGTATTGTTAAATATGCCTTGGAACCTCTACACAAATTCATGCTATAAGGATATTCTAGGATTGAAAGACACTCTAGAGATAAACTAGTCCAGGGATAACAGATAAACATCAATATATGTTTTCTAATTGATTTGTTGAGCTGCCTGTACAATTGTGTTGGAAAAGACTCAGGAGCCCTATTAGACTTAGGAGGATGGACTGTTGATAGATGTTAGTGATGTCTTCTATGGGCATAGGAGAGGATATTTGTAACCTGCACACTATTCAATTTTGTTTCATTCAATTTTTAAAAACAAATTTTTATTAACACAAAATTCACATAACATATACCTCACCATTGTAACCACTTTAAAGTGCACAATTAAGTGGGTTTTATTATATTTGCAATACTGTATAATAATCACCACTATCTAATTACAGAACCTTTCTATCATCATGGAAGGAACTCTATACTTTGCAATTTCTCCATTATATCCATCTTCCGGTAACCACTAATCTCTTTCATTCTCTATGTACTTGCCTATTCTGGAAATTTTATACAAATGCCATCACAATTGTCTTTTTTGCCTGACTTTTTCCACTTGCCATAATGTTTTCAAAATATATCCATATTGTATCATGTTCAGTACTTATTTTTTCTTATGACTGAATAATATTCCATTGCATGAACATATCACAGTTATTTGTCTATTCATCAGTTATATCATACAGTTTTATACTAGGCAATTAATGTTTTCTGAGAAAAATTAATGCCATCTATAGTAATTGTTTTCTTTATTAAAGTATTTTTACTTTGATATTCATTTTAACTGATTTGATGTTCATATTTAGCCCCCAATGTTTCATGGACTCTCACAGGAATCACCCAATTTTTAAAAAACAATCAGATGAACATGTGAAATTATCTTGGAGTCACAACATATTATTTTTTATCCCCTGTTTGAGCTATGTTCAAAATTTGATGCCATGGAGAGAAAATTAAAACCAATGTTAATTCTGCCCATAGTGAGCAAACAGAAACCAAATAAATACCTAGGTATTCTGAAATAGAAAACATAAGGACTATTAGAAATATCATGTCAAAATTATTAATATTTAATTACTCAGCTTCATGACCTAATGGAAAGAATACATATTTTGTAGTTTGGCATACATGGGTTTGGATGCTAGTTCCACTGTTTCTTAGTTATCTATTTTGGGCATGTTATTTGAGTTCCTCTTCTGTGAAATGTGGATAATCATTATCTCTCTAACAACGATATAGTAAAGATTAAAGGAGTTAATATATGTAAAGTATCTAGTACATGGAACATAGGCACTCCAGAAATACTAATCCCCTTATTATTGCACACATTGTTTCTGCTTAATAAGTAATAACCTTATGTTATCTGAATGAATCACATAATCTTTCTCTGCCTTTAATGCATGTTATTTCATTTTATTAAGAAAGTCTTTTCCCCTTTTCATTGCTTGTACCCTGACTTCTCATACACTCTGTGTTTATTTCTGCCAAAGCACTTATCAGAATGCACAGAGAATGCTGATGTGTCTTATAATCCCTTTTATAATCATATTTAGCCAGCATAAACTCCACCGAAATCTAAACTCCTTGGCGAAAGTAACTTGTTAAATTTGAAACTGTGAAGGATCTGAGATGTTACTCTACTTGCAACATTTGAACAAACAAATTAGTGTGCCATAGTGTAGACATATGCGTGTATGTGTGTGTGCTGTATATGTATATATACCCCCCCAACAGACACATCTGGATTAGGTAACAGATCATTTACTCTTAGAGTATCTTGTACCTTACATAATTTTCACACTCCCATTTTCCTACAGGTTGACCCAATGAGGGCCAGAAATACTGCACGAACAGAACTCCCAATTTATAAAGCTCAGCAGCTATTACAGGGCAACTAACACATCTGCCACTTATTCCCTCAAGAGAAAGAGATAGAGATATCTTTATGTTGTAACATAAAAAAAAATCCTCTCAGGGAACAAGAAGGTTTTGTACTCTGAAAGTAAACAAATGATTGCAGGGGAGATGTGAGTTTAAATTTCTCTAGAACAATATACACACTGCATTACAATTCTAAGGCATATTTTTCATTAACTCATAAAGGCCAGACCATGCAAACATATTCTGGAGCACTTCCTTCCAATATGTCTCTCTGAAATGTGCATCTTTATTTCCAAGACGCTTATAGGATTAGTCAATCATTTTATGTTATAGTTTTCTGTGACCCTCTGATTCTCTATTTTTCAGGCATTGTCACTGATCTGTAAGAAATTTTTTGGTGGATATTTTCTCTCCCTATGAGTGTGAAACCTTTGTAAGTAAGAGTTGTACCTAGGCTTCCTTTGGAATTTGTAGTGTTAATAATAGTACTAACTGTGAGGAGGTTGTTCAGTAAACACCTAGTTGCTGACTGGTTTCTCTGGTTAACAAACATGAGGAAGAGAAAAGATAAATCTATGTTTTTAATATAATGTAGATGATCTGATGATATGATTTTAAAAAGTATAAAGCTAAAATTCTTTTGTTATTTTTTTATACTGATCTACATGGTGCAGCAGAACATCTCCATGGTAGGACACAGGTGTCTGTCTGAAAGAGACTTTCGTTCAAACACCTAAGATCAGCGACTTTCCAAGGATATCCCAAGGCAATGGCTCCCGTTGAGTTAACACCCATTTCGCGTCGAGCCCTGTGTCAGGTCCCTTCTATATGCTTTCTTACTTTTATATTTGTATCTTCCCAGAGCAGCAGCAGGCACACTATAAAGTAGCTGTTCAATTATTCTTTGTAGAATTTACTCAAAATTATTAATTAGGTAGCCTGACTAGAGGCAATCCAGGTATCCCATTCTTCATTTACTCATTAAAATACTGGCTTAATGGAGAAAACAGTCTCTTAGGTTACTGAGTTTATCCATAGCTTTGAGATATGGTCACACACATCTGTGCTAGCTACATGTGAAGGACAGTGGGGTAGTCGGCCATTGCCAACCACAATGGCATATAATTTCTCCCAGACACATTATAAACTCTTTCCCATGCCGATACAAGATGCACAATACTAAAACCCTAGAAAACAGTATGCCCAGGCACTGTGTTCTAATCCAATCTACTCCAAGGGAGACAGAAATATATAAAGAACATGGTATGTAAAGCCATAACTGCTTTTATTCCTTTTTCCCTTCAAGACATGATTGATGTTTGCAAGTGTGGTAATTTCTCACTTCTTTGTGCCTGTTTTCTTCAAAGGCTGAGTTTGTAGGCAGCTCTGAATAGTTTGGGCCAAGATTTTGTGATCGTTGCTGTTCTCTGTTACTCCCACTGACATCAAGGCTTTCTTCCTGATTCATTTCTCTCTGGGGAAATGCTAGGTTACTTTCAAAACATATCATAGTAGGAATGGTTGAGACATAATTAAAACAAATACACTATTCAATACTAAAGTTATGGTGTTTGATAGTTATGACAGATTAAAGATGACATAAGATTATTTCACATCCTTTCTACTAAGAGATAGGGTTTAAATCCCTTCTCCTTGCATTTCCACTTGCCTTAGTAATTTGTTTGGCCAATTGAATGCACTGAAAGTGACATTATGGGAATTCCAAGCTAGGTCAAAATGGGCTTGTAGCCACCCCCCCACCACCAAAAAAACAGCTGTAGGGTTAATCATTTAATATACCAAGAAATTTATTTCACAGTTTCTTATAGGGAAAACTTTGCTTTTAATTCAGGTAAGTTAAACTTAACTTGAAATAATTGCTCTAAATTTATATATATTATACACACACACACGCACACACAGAGGCTAAAAAACCTTATATTTACTATTTTATCTACCTGAGTTGTCATATGGCCTTTCTCTGGAATTCAAATCACTGTGAAATATATCTTTGAAAGATGATAAAGAGGTGGAATATTCACTGCTGCACTTTTGGAAAATATTTTTGTGTGTGTATTTTGAGAAGAATATTCATCACAAAATGGTAGATCACCTCAGAGTAGCCTCACTTTCTTTTACAAACTATATTTTTCACTTATACCAACTTCAGAAATGTTAGAAATTATTTATTTATATAATATTTGTTCATTTATTTGGCTAGAATCTATTTGGCTAACTTGAATCATTGCCAAGATTATTTTGCTAGGATTTCTTGCAATAGTAGCTTTAAAAAGAAAAACAAATGAATCAAGACTTTTACTGCAAACCCTATTGTGTGAAATAGCAAAGACTAAGAAGAGATAAACACCTTGTGATGTTAAAAGAGTTAGCAAGATTTAACCTCAATTTGTCTGGCTTAAGAAGTCCTTTTTTTCCACCACAGCTTGAAACTTCCCTGATAATTATCGACTAATTTGTTGGCTACTCTAATTTTTGTTTTAATTAATTACAAATTGAAGCCAATTTAATATAGAGTTAACTTTGGAAGTCATCTAATTAATACTATTTATTAGGTAAGCTACATACATTTATGGTTTTAACATAAGGCTGGAAAAAATTCTGTTAGTGATTAAATGGACAATTGTTTTAACCCTAAGTCCTGTTAGTAATTTATGTATCATAAAATTATCTAAGGGCAAAATAAATTTACTATTCACTGATAAAAAAGGTCAGGAAAAACTGTATATAGAGAAAAAAGAAAATTGAAGAGGACAGGCATGACTCTATTTGTTTTAGCTTTCACTTCCAATTTTAAGAGAAGATTTAAATTTTATCTGGCATCAACTAGACCAAAAGAATAGTTGATATTTATATTCAAAGCAGTCTAGTTTCAGATACAGAAAAAGTAGATTAATAAAATTCCTGGAGCTATGCATCTTATGGTATAATTATGAGTTGGAGACCTAAAAGATGAGATTGAGAAAATTAAAGAATATAAAATACAACTTTTGTTATTTATTTTTACATGAATAATCTCAGAGATTCAGGGTATGCATTTATTTTTCTCAGTTTTACAAATGAGTAAAGTGGTTCAAAGAAGAGTCAATACTCTGGACAGCACCACTAAAAGATAAGAAAAGGCTTCAAAAACTCTCATACCTGTCACACAAAAGTAATGAAGTAAATTACACAAAATAGTAACATTCAGTTATGACAATATGTCAGACATTATCTAGAGATTGAAGATAATGAACTGAACAGGATCAAGTTCTTGATTTATAAAGCACATGTTTTGTGAGGAAAAGACACAATAAATGAGTCCATAATTACTGCAACATGAGTCCTAGAAAATAAAGAGATGAGTTATAGAGTATAGAATGATGATGGGAATACTTTCATTTTAGGTATTTTGATTACAAAAGTTCTTTCTGAAGAGGTGAAATTTGAGCAAATCATGAGAAGCCCTGAGGACAGGTAGCCCAGCCTGAACACCTTGGCAGAAGTGAGCTTGCCATGGGCTAGAACCCCAGGAGGACCATGTGGCCAGACCAGAGAGAGGAAAAGGAGGAGCTATAGGAATTCCCATCATAGAATTCACCAGTGGCCTGATCCCTCTGGCCTAGCTGTGATTTTAGCCAGTGTAAGGAGGGTGGGGGTGGTGACAAGAATATTGGTTAGGAAGTTATTGCAGCAGTCCAGGTGGAAATTGATGGTGGCTTGAATGAGGCTGTAATGAGAAGTCATTGCTTTTAGTACATATCTTCAACTTCTTGGCAGTAAGTCATGCCTAAAGGCTGGAAATATTAATAATAAGGGGTAACAGAACCAAAGGTGCATGTTTTAGACTTAGTAATTGTACATAAATTCCATGTCAAAAACTAAAATTAATTTTGTTTTTGTAGGGAGTCAAGTAAATGATAAGTTCTCTTCAGTAATGTTGTTAATTAGCTGCACAGAGTATACACGGTTTTATTTTATTTAATTAATAGCAATGTGCTAGCATACAGTGATTAAAAATTAAAATTTTAGAGTTATTGAAGAAATAAGGTAAGCACTAGAATTATAGATTAATACTTTTAAGTATCCTTCAAATTCAAATTGCACAATATATTATTGTTAACTATAGTCACCATGATATGCAGTAGATCAACAGAACCTATTGTCCCCATATAACTGAAACTTTGTACCCTTGGACCAAGATCTTCCCTTTCCTCATCTACATCCACTCTCCCATCTTCAGTCTCTGGTAACCATCATTCTACGTCTACAACTCCAATTACGTTTTTAGATTCCACATATAAGTGAGATAATACGGTATTCGTCTCTCTGTGTCTGGTTTATTTTATTGATACTTAGCACAGTGTCCTCTAGGTTCAACCATGTTGTTGCAGAATTCCCTTTTATTGTTGTTTTTAAGGCTGAATAATAACCCATTGTGTATATGTACCACATTTTCTTTTATTCATTCATCCATTAGTGGGCACTTTGCTTGTTTTCGTATCTTGCCTATTGTAAAAAATGCTGAAATGAACAAGGGAGGGCTGACATCTAGTTAATACTAAGGTATTGTACATTTCAAAATAGCTAAAAGAATAGATATTAATTGTTCTGGCTACAAAGAAATGAAAAGCATTAGAGATGATGGTTATGTTAATTAATCTAATTTGATCATTCCACAATGTATATATGTATGGAAACACTACATAGTACCCCATAAATATATAGTTATTATTTTTCAATTAAAAATAAAATAAAACCTTAAAAACACATGTACAGGATTTGTAATGGTAAAAGTTACAAATCACTGATGGAAGAAATAAAAAATGATCTAAATAAAAGGCATTTTCTTAAGAAAAAAAAAACCTTAAATTGCACAATGCTGCAGCTCTCCCATTTCCTCTTGAATCAGGCTTTGCTTTCATTTGCCTCAGCCTTGCTGCAATCCAACTCTCTTTTTAGTGCTCATTAAGAAGAACTTTCAGGAGGATTCAGAATTTCAAAGTTCTCAGTCCTTTTGGTGCTGCCTAATTGTCACAGTTTGTGTCACAGAGTCCCACTGTTACTTCACTGGTCTCTTTAACATAAGAGACCTAGTAGATTGAACACTTAGTTGGTGCTACAGGTGACAACTCTTATGTTTGGACCTTCGGACTAATCCTTAGCCATGTACGAGCTGTAGCTATGGAAGGTAAGGAACGTAAAAAAAAAAAAAAAACAAAAAAAACTGCTACGAGTGTCTTCTACTTTGTCCATGTTTCTGTGTCTTCTCTCCAGTTTTATCAGAAGCAGTAGTCCATGCTACAATTTATTTAAACACTAATGCCACAGCCATGTTTCCTCCTGACATCTTGCCCCATGCTTGCACTATTTTTCATTCCATAATCAGTGATCATTTGAGTAATTGTAGTGGTACTACAAGACTTGGATTACTATTGTCCTATATTTGCTAGCAATTACCCAAGCACTCAGCAATTATATCAGCTAACCAAACCCAGATTCACATTATCAGATTACTATTTATTTGGGCCACTGCTAGAACCAATTACTGTATCATACAGCATCCTAGCAGAAAAGTAGATGATATAATCAGTATGGACAACTAAACAGAGTCTAAAGAACGTACAGGCTTCTTTTAAAGCCTGAGGCAGGGTTGAAAAAAGCAGCAAGGGATGGTGAGGCATTCCTAGCAACAATAGAAAACACTTCCACTCATAGCTCTTAAGTGACAAGGAGAGAGGGAGCTGTTACTAGAACATGGAAGGAAAAATCTAGTTGCAGGTGAGGATTATTGTGACCTTCCAGAGGGACTCACCTATTACTAACAACGGATCAGAAATTATGGAGTGGATGGAATAAATACCTCCATCTTGTTTTTCTGCCACTTGCTTATCTACTGCTGCTGCCCCCTGTTGGTCTAACCAAACTAGAGCCTGAATGCTGAGGAGCTCAAGTAATGTCCATGGAAGTCATACGTTCCTGGGACAGAGAAGGTAATGTAATAAAGAGTGGAGAGTCAATCTAAACAGCAAAGGATAGATACCAAGTACACTGACTTTTCATTTCTGTGCATTTTGCCGTGTAGCTGGCAAACTCATGACACACACAGACAAAAGTGTTATCCTATGGGTTTTATATACTAGAAACAGACCAACTAATCTTCATTGCTTATAAAATTCTGAAATTTAAAATTTAAGATTCTCAATTTAGAGACTGTCTAATTGATCCACAGTGGTACAAATATCCAACAGAATTGTTTTGCCAGTGGGTAAGCAGCCCTTGGCATCATTTGCCAGGGACTGTTTTGTTCTTTCTTTCTTTAAACACACACATACACACACACTGTGTAATTGTGTACTAAAATTGCATCAATTCACACAAATCACCACTCAACATTTCTTGAATATGACAAAAAACTGAATTTTCCTGGTGGTATTCAAGTTAAACCCCTGATCTACAAAGGAACAAGTCTGGAAGAAACAACACATCAGAATCTGCCGAACTGAGGATGATGCTGCTGGCTGCCACATAAGCTTGCAGGAAGATATAGGTGACAATCTTTAATGAATTGCTGATAACCAGTTGTGGGTTAGCACGAATTTATAAAGTCCATGCAGATACAAGGGTTAATATTCTCTTGCATGAATTTCTCTACAAATTCCATCAGGTGCTCACAGAGGAGAACAAGGAGAATCTTGGAAAAGCTATTTGAAAAACAGCAGCCATTGCTAAAACTCTGCCCAGATCTATTTCCAGTGCTTCACTATGGAACAAAAGCCTTAGTGCACATGTAAAAGAGTAACAAAATCTGTCACCTTGGGAATTTTGGTGGAAACCCACTGCAGCAGCTAGGATAAGGGGAAAAAGAAACTACTATTCATGTGAGAGGGACAGAAATACTTTTAGACCCCATGCTGCAGATAGAGGAGGGATAGGAGCATTTGTGAAGGAAATACCTCTGAGAATCAGGAACACACAGATGTCTTCAATGTATGTTAATCATAACATTAGATAGAATGATCACCGGACCCTGGCCCCTGCAAAATTCTGCTCCCCACCATCAGCATTATCCTTAATAAGAATAAGACATGACAAAGAACCTACTGGCTACTATCTCTCATGAACACAGACAGAAACATACTTAAATAAATTTTAGCAATCCAAATCCAGCAATATCTAGTAATATATATAAAAAAGAATATTACTCAAGTGATGTTTATACCAGGAAAGAAAGAAAATATCTGTTAACATTCAAATACTAATTAAAATAATTGACCTTATTAAAAACATATGTGTCAAGAGATGTATGGGAAACATTTGAAAATATCTACTATAAAAACTTTATTGTAACCAAAGAATAAAGGATAACTTCTTCAATCAAATAAAGAACATCTATGGAAAACCTATAGCTATCATCATACTTAATGTTGAATGACTGTCTGTTTCTCACCCTATGCTTGAAAATATAACCATCATATTTTCTCTCATCATTTTATTTCAACATTGTATTAAATATCCCAGTCAGTTCAATAAATCAAGAAAGATATAATAAATAAAAGACATACATGTTGAAATGGAAGAAGTATAACTCTATTTATTCATTGATGATATTACCATCTGTGAAGGTAACTACAAAATATATACTGGAAGAAATAGACAATTTTATCATGGTTTCAGAATTCAAGATCAATATACAAAAATCAATTATATATCTACATATCTACTACCACTTCATATTCAAAAATAGAGATTAAAAATACCCTTCACAAAAGAAAAAGAAAAAAATGCCCTTCACAAAAGCATTAAAAATATGAAGACTTTAGGGGTAAATATTAAAAAAATAAAAAATATAACAAAAATGCAAACTATTTTTGTGAGTCATTTTAGAATGCCTCAATAAAAAGTGATTTATACTGTGCTCAAACAATAGAAAAATAAATATTAAAATGTTAGGGATAAACAAACTGGTGCATCTACACAATAGAATATTACTCAATGATAAAAAGAAATGAGCTATCAAGCTATGAAAAAGGAAAGAGGAAACTTAAATACATATTCTTAAACGAAAGAAATCAACCTGAAAATGCTGCACACTTTGATTTCAACTATAGGACATTCTGCAAAAGGTAAAACCATGAAGATAGTAAAAACATTAGGAGTTCTGGGGAAGAGAAGAAGGGATGAATAGGTGAAATATGGGATTTTTAGGACAGTGAAACTCTTTCATACATTACTCTAACAGTGGATGCATGTCATTTTATATCTGGCAAAGCCCATAGAAAGAACAATACAAGGAGTGAAGCCTAATGTAAACTATGTACTTGAATTAATAATGTTTCAATGTTTGTTAATCAGTTGTAACATATGTACCATACTAATGCAAGATGTTAACTATAGGGAAAATTGGGGGCAAGGGAGGTAGACTAAGGATAAGGGGGGGTGCTAAGGGAGTATTTGGGAACTCTCTATACTTTCCACTGAATTTCTCTATAAACCTAACACTGATCAATGCAATGAAGTCAATTTTCCAAATGTTAGTTTTTGTTGTTGTTGTTGTTGTTGTTTTACCAAATCTAAAGATTTCATCAATCTCAAATCAAATTCCAACAGGGCTTTTGTAGACATTATGAAGATGATTCCAAAATTTACATTTAATTGAAAGTGACCCAGACTAGTCAAAGCATTTTGAAAAAGAGAAACTCATTCTGATTATCAAGAAGACATAAATACAAGATTTATTATAAAGCTACAATAATCAAGAAGCCATGGTTTTTACACAGAATAGACATATAAATCAGTGAAACAGGATAGAGTCTAGAAGTAAATACATATATATGTGACCAATTAATTATTAACATATATGCATAGGCAGATCAATGGAAAATGAATACTAACATTTTTAATAATAATGTGGGGAAATTTTTATATTCTAATTCAATAGAGTATAAATGTCATGTGATCCATTATACTATTTATATTTATAGTAAAATATATCCAACAAGTATGCATGTACACACACACATGCACGTGCACATTTGTAGCTCAATAATGAAACACAAACAACAAAATAAAAGAATGGGCAAAAGATTTGATCAGACCCTTAACCAAAACAATATAAGATGGCAAATAAGCATCTGAAAAATGCTCACAATCATCAGCCTTCAGAAAATGCAAATTAAGACCATGATGATAGACTGTGATGTACCTACCAGTTTAAATCAATACGAAATGGTTGACAATACTAAATGTGGGAGGATGTGAAGGACTGGAACTCTCATATGTTTCTGGTGAGAATACAGCATGGTGCAACTTTGGAAAATAATTTGGTGAAATATTTAAAAATTAAACTTTATGTTTACCGTATGACCCAGTAATTCCCCTCATGGGTATCTGTGTAAAAGAAATCAAAACATGGGAACATATACCTACTTGTGTTCAAGTGTTTATAGCAGCTTCATTTATAATAGCCATAATCTGAAAGAAACCAAAATGTTTATCAAAAAAATATTTATCAAAAATTTAATGGATAAACCAATTATGATTATTTTCATATAGTAGATGTTAATTAGCAGTAAAAAGACTGAACTACTGACACAGACAACAACATATGTAAATCTTAGACATTAAGCTAACTGAAAGTAGCCAGGTACAAACAATTGCATCATGTATGATTTCATCATATAAAATGTAAGTGGAGACACATTTACAATGATAGAAAGCAGACTAGTAATTGTGGGGCTGTGGCAAGGGAAAATTTGGGATGATGGAATTGTATATAGTTGATAATTACACAACTGTGTATATTTGTCAAAAGCCATTGCACTGTACACTCACAAATGGTGAATTTTATTATGTGTAAATTGTACCTCAATAAATCTGAAAATCCTCAAACATAATTACATAAGCTCAAGAGCCCTAGCACTTTCCTGGACCCCAGGAAAAGCACGCACATATTCAAATTTTCCTTGGATCATGTGGGATCTTCTAGTGAATTCCCTCTATTGTTTAAGCCAAAAAATAAATAAACAAATAAATTTGGCACATAAAACATTATGATATGTATTTACATGTCATTTAATTGATTTATTTTCATTATTTTCAGACAAAAATAGAAATGGTCACTAGGGAGAGACTTGATTTCAGGATCCAATATAAAGAACAAAGATGTTTCAATCGAAGAGGCAGGACTTAAAAAATGGAACAAAATGGGCATAAATTAAATGTACATACAAATGTTCTTTTACTCATTTAAGTTTAATGAGAAATGAAATTGTTAGAGAAGTAGAAGTATCTAAACATGAACTGAATGACAATATCATGCAAAATTTGTAGAGAAGAATAGAGTTTATTACATGTAATTATTTTTATTTGTAATAAATTTGAATCAGAAATACAGGAAGATTGAGAAGCAGTCTAGCAGATCATGCAACATCCACATGCGAAAAACATTTGTTTTCTCTAGTCAATAACTTTTGTTTTGTGTAGACAGATTGCAATTTTTTTGTTAGACTTCACTGCCTTTTAAAAAAAATATTAGGTTTTACTGGTATTTGAGATTTTTAACTCACAACGTTCTCTGAAGTTCTCTCTCCATCTCTTCCCAATATCAAATAGACTCTATATAAATAATCATAATTCTAGAAAAATTGGAGCAACAATTTTGGTAAAAACTGGACACTTACCATTAATGAAATTATAGCAAAAAGGAAATCAAGTAGTGAAAAAGAATGAGGAAATGTTTGCAAAAACACCCCTGTATGAATTCTGCTTTTACAACTTTATTTGCATTGCCTTGAACAAATCCCCTCACCATTGAGAGCCTCAATTTCCTCATTTGTAAAATGAAGATTGCAAACCCTACCCTGGGAAATAGATGAAAGTGGAGGAAAGCTCTTCTTAAACTCTTAAATGTTAAATGTATGCTAATGTTAAGTATTCTTATTCTCAAGTAGACTAACCGCAATATTAATAAGCCTATGGATATTTTGAGAATTTCACAGAGCTGTTGATTCTTCTTTGTGAAATATATTCAAATGTTATCCCTTCTCCCTAGATAATAGAGAAAGTTACTTTAAAAACCATGAAAAGTAGTTAATAAGATGTACTCCAATGTGTGCTAGTGGTATTTGCTTACTGAAGCCACTATTTTTACCTTGGAATATTTGAATAGTTATTTAAATCTTTGGCAGCACAATGGAAGATTATATATTACTCAGGGTTGGCCTATGTGATTACTGATTGTAAGTAGTTATTAATACATTTAGCCTAAAAGAGAAATAATGGTTCAAATGTATGATGAAATCCTCATCTCATCACAATTCCTATTCCTCTGCTCTCAACATTTTAGGAAAATTTGATGGCATTTTTATTTTTCCTAATCTTTTTTGGCTCAGATTTTCTACTTCTACTGTAGTTCTTATTCTGTGCTATGCTACTTCCCAGCTCTGTGATTTCAAAAGGATGACAACAGATAATGTGAAAGGGACTGAACAAAAATATAAAGTTTCACTGTCAGATTTCCTCTAATCTTAATGTTAGCTCTTAGAGTTAATATTATGATCTTAATACTGTTTAGTTTTCCACAACAGTGTTGCATAGTTCACCTCATTTACTTTTGTAACTACCAAATGAGTGAGATTTTTATGACACATATTAAATTCTCCATCTTAGATAGGAGGAAATAGGATCAGATTGGTTAGGAAATGTGTCCATGTTATGAAATAAGCAAAGACATTTTGCAGAATAAAATTTCAACACTTGAATTCCTTAATCTAGACCAGAAATGTTGCCATTTATCTGTTTAATAGTTCATGATTTTAACTTCTTTCTCAGTAAATGCGCTCATCCATTACCTGGTAAAATATTTTGTCCTTCTTTGTTAGTTCTACTTTAATCCTTTCATGTCCTCGAATTTCTTTTCACAAATCAACAGAGAGTAGTGTTTTCTTCATTTATTTTTAATTCAGGGCTGCAATGTTGTTCTGGATGACATAAATGCCAATCAAAATATAATTAAACATTTCAAATGTCAGTACATTGAAAAGTTTGACTTCAATAAGGTCAATCACCTCTATTTCCACCCAGTTACAGTATACAACCAATATCCAAAGTGTGCAAGTTAGAACAAACCCTTCTTACGCTTCACTTTTCCTATCACTAAGGAAGCTTATAATTCTAAAAGATATTATTTCTTAATAATGGTGTAAAATATTGCCAATCTCATTTTAATTGGGTAGGAACAATTTAGGAATAATTCCTTTTCAGCCCATTGTTGACCTACCTGTAAGAGATGGCAATTTATTCACAGTGGAAGCCAATGCTATACCAAGAGGGAGCAATTATTAGCATTTCATATCGAGTACACATTCAGAGTTTCCAAGTTGTCAGCAAAATCATGTGCAAATTATCAGCAAGCTAAAATTAGCAGAGTTGATAAAGATAAGCACAATAAATTCTACATAGCATTAAAATCTCACTAAGTGTAAAGAGCAACCTAAGATTTTTGGACCTTCGGAAAACAAGCCCCTGGGTATATTTCTTCATTTAGATGTAATCTGTCCCAACCATCTTATTATTGGCCTAAGATGATCACTGCTTGTGTTTACATGCTTGGTTATTTATAAGATAATTAAGTTCATTTTGAGTATGTAAAGCAATAAATGTCTCCCAAGACTCAAACTATTTTCAAATTACTCTTCGCCCTTTGGAGCTTAGTTGCTTTTGAGCTTGGAAGGCTGTGGTGTAGAATGTTTTATTTCTGCTTTAACTTATTTTTCCTTTTGATTGCAACCTCAGCTTCAGTGCTTATAAATTCTACACTTTTAGTTATTAAACAGATAAATAATGTGGGATTGACTATACAAATGGTGACTATACAAATGGTGACTATACTGACAGAGAGTTTGGAGAGTGCACTTTGGCAAAACCACCTAAAACTTGATGGAGCTCAAGATTTTTAATTCTCCTATTGTTCCTACTCATCCAGTACCATTAATTTTCATCCTCATAGCTCATTTTTCCTATCAGATTAAAATATGAAGTTTGATAATACTCACATGTTATTAAGGTAAATAGTTAATGCATACTGAATGAGCATTGCCTATATGCCAGAAACAGAGAAACATGTTAGTCCTTGTGGAATTCCAGATGATTATGCACCTAATTTTAAATGTTATGGAGAAAAAGCTAATCAGGGAATAGTTAAAGATTTTCAAGAATAGATTTCCAATTTTAATTAGGTAATCAGGAAAATCTTCACTGATAAGGTGATATTTGAGTAAAAACATGAAAATCTTATATAGTACAGCACATAGATATCCGGGAGAAATATACTGATGAATGACAAGTAGGCAAATATAGCTTGGGTAGCATGAACACATGAAGAAGCCTAGGAGAGATGCCAGAGAGTTAACGCAGAGCCAGATAATGGGGTTTTTGTAGGGCTTTTAGGAATGACTTTGATTTTTATTCTGAGTAATGTAGAGGCAATTAATATGATCTGATTATCTGTTGACAGGATCACTCTTTACTCTGTTGAGAAACATAGGTGTACGCACTCATGCACAC
Source organism: Cheirogaleus medius (assembly GCA_008086735.1). NCBI lineage: Eukaryota > Metazoa > Chordata > Mammalia > Primates > Cheirogaleidae > Cheirogaleus > Cheirogaleus medius. The sequence continues at coordinate 17,847,311 of VBSM01001265.1, forward strand.
AATTTACATGCAGAAACAGTAAAATCAGTTTGAAGGTACTTCAACAAACCACATGAAGAAGATGGTAGTTTGGACCAGAGCATTAGTAGTGAATGTAATGAGTATAGATATATTTCCATGGTAGAGACGCCATTGAAGGACTGATGTATTAACTGAGAGGAGAAATAAAGAAGAGTACTTAAAATTATTCAGAATGCTTTGGCCTGAGGAACTGGAAAATAGATGTTGTCATTATGTGAGCTGGGAAGATCAAATACACAGTAGAATTATTATTTTTTCTTCTTTTATTATAACAACCAGAACAGAAGAATTAGAGAAAAGAGTAAGAGTTCAGTTTGGGGCATGTTAAGATTGAGATTACTATTAGACAATCAAGTTTAAAGTTTGAATAAACAACTGAATATATGAGTCTGGAGTTCAGGCCAGATATAGGTGTCATCAGTCTATATATTAAATTTGAAAGCAAGAATATGGATAAGATCGCTATTGAAATTAGGGCTGGTAGAAGTGTTCCATTAGTTAAATCTTTAGGAATTCCACTGTTAAGATATAAGATGAAAGAAAGTGCTAATGAAAAAAAAAATAAGTGAAACTGGTAGAAGAACAAAAGAATATGGTGACTGGGAAATCAGGAAGGCCATGTTTCAAGGAGAATAGAAGGATTAACTGAATTATTAACTAATGATGAATTTATAATCAGACATTGGAAAGTGGAACAAACTGAGGATCCTGAGGACTGTTATTTTGATAGAGTGATAGGCTAATTAAAATGGGTTTAAGATATAAAGGGAGAGGGCCCAATACAGGCAGTTATTTGAGGGTTTTTTTCTCTTTATATCATAAAGAAATAGATACAGTGTAAGAGGAGGATTTATTCAAGGATGTGAGAAACTATATTTAATTTGAGTGCTGAGCAAAGAATAAACAGAAGAACATTGATGATATAACTTAAGAAAAAACATAATCACTGGAGCAATAACCTTCTAAGGCAAGAGGGCATGAAAACTAGTGCACAGGTAAACATGATGGGCTTTGCTAGGAACACAAAATGTTTACCCACTATAACAGGAGACTAAGAAGAAAATACAGGTAAGAGTATACTCTATTGGAAGATATGGAAAGTAAGGGCAAAATTGGAGAATGAAGATGGAAAGGAGATATTGTAAGTATTATGAGAGATGAGTACATAAGAAATAATTACCTAGGAGACCAACACAGTTCTTGAGAATTAGGAAAATATAGGGTGGTTGTAAGAAGGAATGGTAGGTACACTTGATGTTGGATATCAAAAACATAAATTGAAATCAAGAAACATGTTCCCTAGGTATATTCAGATGATTATCAATGCTGTAATTCAGGCTTAGCTTCACTTTGATGTCTCAAAAGGGGTCATAAACTCAGGGAACAATGACAAACATGTAACAGTGCCTCAGTCATTCTGTTGTTACAAAGGCTTTCTCTACAAATCATAGTGCAGAACTCTGTAGCAGTCCAGACTTGATCAAACCTAAAATTCTAAGTGTACATTTCATTGTACTGAACCTATATCCCAATAGTAATAACTTCTTATTCTCTGATGGATTATTTGTTAAAAGGTCCTGAAGCAATTAGCGCTTTCACATGGATGTGCAATATAGAGATAAGAAAGAGGGAGTTGCCATAGGTAGCCAAGTCTCTTCAGAAAGAAAGACCTAGTCCAATTTATAATTTCAGTCTCAAAAGGAAGAAGATTGTTAGCAAGAGATCAAAATGACAGGTATGCTCATATTTGAAAATGCCAAGGAACATTTTACTAATTGTATTTATGGCAGGAAGAGAAATAGTAAGGATCCATACAATCATGTAGAGAGAAAGTTTTGTCTATCTTCTTTATGTTTTATTTTTTATATCCCTACTACTTAAGCCACATGTAAGAAGGAAAGTAAAGTTACTTATATTTTGTTCAGTTTTTCATGACTCTTTTTTTTTTTTTTTTTGAGACAGTGTCTCACTCTGTTGCCGGGGCTCGAGTGCTGTGGTGTCAGCCTAGCTCACAACAACCTCAAACTCCTGGGCTCAAGCAATCCTACTGCCTCAGCCTCCCAAGTAGCTGGGACTACAGGCATGTGCCACCATGCCTGGATAATATCTATCTATCTATCTATCTATCTATCTATCTATCTATATTTTAGTTATCCAGTTAATTTCTTTGTGTCTTTTTAGTAGAGATGGGGTCTTGCTCTTGCTCAGGCTGGTCTCAAACTCCTGAGCTCAAATGATCCACCCGCCTCTGCCTCTCAAAGTGCCAGGATTACAGGCGTGAGACACCACGCCCAGCTTTAATGACATTTTTTTAGACACACAATAACATCTAATGAATAAGGAGATGGGTGTCTTATTATCTGAACAATTTGATAATTCTTTATCCATTCCAGAGTTCCTTACTTGTTTTTCTACTTACAACTATACCACTTATTCAGCTTTATTGAGCCACAATTGATAAATAAAATTTGTATTTAAATAAGGTGTACAAACTGTGTGAAAAATTACCATCATCAAGCTAATTAACATACCCATCACCTGCCATAGTTGCCATTTTGTGTGTATGTGTGTGTTGAGAAGGCTTGAGATCTACTGTCTTGGCAGATTTCAAGTACACAATGCATCATTCACTAAAGTCATCATGTAGTACATTAAGTCTCTGGAACGTGTTCATCTTATAACTGAAATTTGTATACTTTGCACAATAACCAATGCCTTTGGCAGCCCCTGGTAACCACCATTCATTCTACTCTCTGTTACTATGAGTTTGCTGTTTTTATTTAGATTCCAAATATAAGTGAACTCATGCAATATATTCCTTTCTGTGTCTGGCTTATTTCACTTAGCATAATATCCTCCAGGTTCATCCATATTGTCATAAATGGCACAATTTTCTTCTTTTATGAGAATGGGTAATATTCTGTCAAATGTGTATAACACATTTACTTTATCTATTTATCTGTTGATGGATGCTTTTTTCCATGCCTTGGCTATTTTGAATAGTGCTTCGATGAACCTGAGCATGCAAAAAACATACTGATTTCATTTCCTTTGGATAAAAAATACAGAAGTGGGATTGCTAGATCTTATGATAGTTCTATTTTTAATTTTTTAAAGATTCTATACAGTTTTTTATATTGTTTATAGCTAAATCTCTACCTTTAACTCACACTAGAAAATGCATATAAGAAAGTGGACACAATGCTTATTGTACTTGGTATTCAAGGTCCCTGCAGGAACAAAAGTATTGATCGATGGACTGTATGCTTCCCTTGCTTCCGTTTATACCTCAGCTATTATTCCTGTCTCATTAGATATTGATTCACTTTAATTCATCATCTTTCTCCAGCACTATACTTGTCCCTCAGATTTAATGGCAAATTTTCCTTTTGTGGTTTTGACACTGTGAGCCTTCATTCTTTAACTAAATTTTGTATTCACTCTTCTTTTATTTCTGGCCACCAGGTCAATTAACTCACCCATTTCGGTTAGAATACTTAAGCTCAGTATCAGTACACAGTATCAGGGCCATTATCCCTTCGAGGTTTTCCCATGCATCAAAGAGAAATCAAGCACTTATAGAATAGACTGAAATTTTAGGCATATTTGCTAACATTTCAACCTCCTTCAACTCCCATATCCAGTAGGTTTCCTGATTTTATCATTTCACCCTCTGCCACTCCTCTTGTAACAATTGTCTCCTATTTAAACACCCAATGTCAATGTTGTGGCATGGCCTGTGGAGTTAACTTCTTAAATTTTTTCCTCACTTTCAATTTTACTGCCATTAAAATATCCATATTATCCAAGTGATCTACAAGTTCAATACAAGCCCTATCTAAATCCCAATAACATTTTTGACAGAAATAGAAAAAAACAACATAAAATTCATATGGAACCACAGAAGACCCCTAGTAGTCCAATCAATCTTGGGAAAGAAGAACAAAGCTGAGGCATCACACATCCTGATTTCAAAATATATTACAAAGCTACAATAATTCAAACAGTGTGGCAGTGGCATAAGAACAGGCACAGTCCAATGGAACACAATAAAGTCCTGAAATAAACCCAGACATATGTAGTCACTTGATCTTTGACAGGGATGCAAGAATACACGATGGTGAAAGAATAGTCTTTTCAATAAATGCTGTTGGGAAAATCTGACATTCACATGGAAAGAAATGAAAATGAACTCTTATCTTACACCATACACAAAAAACAGCTAAACATGTATTAAAGACTTATGTGTAAAACTCGAAACTATAAAATTCTAGAAAAACATATAAGGAAAAATCTTCATGATATTGTCTTGGCAATAATTTCTTGGATACGACACCAAACTCACAGGCAATAAAAGCAAACATAGACAAGAGGAACTCTAACAAACTGAAAAGCTCTGTACAGCAAAGGAAACAATAAACAGTTAAACGACGACTTGTGGAATGGGAGAAAATACTTGCAAACCACACATCTGATAAAAGCTTAAATTCTAAAATACATAAGGAACTCCTACAATTCAATAGCAAAACAGAACAAAACAAACAAACTAAAACCCCTTAAAAATGAATAACCTGATTTAAAAATGAACTAAAGACTTGAATAGACATTTCTCCAAAGAAGATATAGAAATAAATATACAATAGTTATATGAAGAAAAAGTCCAATGTCATTAATCATTAGAGATATGTAAATCAAAACCATAATAGGTGCTGAGCAAGTGGGGAGGGGAGGAGGAGATGGGTATATTCACACCTAATGGGTACTACGCTCACATTCTGGGGCATGGACACACTTGAAGCTCTGACTTGGGTGGGACAAAGGCAATATATGTAACCTAAACATTTGTACCCTTGTAATATGCTGAAATAAAAAAGATAAATAAAATAATAAAATAAAAGTTCAGGATAATAAAAAATCCCCACAATATATACCACTTCATATCAGCCAGGATGACTATCATAAAAGAAGCAAAAGACAACAAGCGATAGTGAGGATGTGGTAAAATCAGAACCCTTGTACACTCTTGGTAAGAATGTAAAATGGTGCAGCTGATATGGAAAACAATATGGAATTTCTTCAATAAATTAAAAAATAAAACTACCATATGATCCAGAAATCCTGCTTCTACATATATGTTCATAATACTTGACGCCAGAATCTTGAAGAAAGATCTGCACTCCCATGTTCTTTGCAGCATTATTCACAATAGCCAGTAGGTAGAATCAACATAAACAGCCACTGATGGGTAGATGGATAAAGATGTAATACACACGTAGAATGGATAAGCCTTAAAATGGAAGGGAATTCTGCAATACATGACAACATATATTAATTATAAGAACATTATGCTAAGCAAAATATTAATAAGTCAATCAAAAGGCAAATACTGCATTATTCTACTTATCTTAGGTATCTAGAATAGTCAAATTCATAGAAAGAAAGAATGAAATCATCCTTGCTAGAAGCTGGGGAGAATGGAAAGTGAGAAGTCTCTGTTCAACAGGTATAAATGATCAGTCAAGCAAGATTACTAAGTTCCAGAGATCTGCTGTACACCATTATAGCTATAGCTAAGAATACATTATCGTACACTTAAAAAAATAGTTACTAAGGGAGATCTCATGTTGAATTTTCTCACCACAATAAAATAAAATAATCATTTCATAAATCCATGAGGAGAGCTTTCAGATTAGTCTTGCTAAAATAAAGCTATTGTCAATGACTCTCTAATCTTTAAATATATCAAAAAACTTTAAATTGCAGAACATATAGAAAATATAGTTTTTGAATTTTCATTCAAAATATTTTACCATCATGTCCCATCATACCTTTTTAGTTATAATTCATCATAAACAGGTCAAAATAAAACATAAAAATTACAATTATAAAATTTCTAGAAAAAAGGTAGGATAATTTTCTATGATTTTTTAAAGCAGACACAAATATTATAAAATATAAAAGAATAGAAAAGATTAATTGTATTTCATCAAAATTTGATCTTGTAAATGACCATTATTTAAAACTTGCAAAGGCAAACTATTGGCTGGGAGGAAGATGTTTATAATTCATATATCTGCCAAATAACTACTAAGAGACATGAGGTGATGGAATTTTTTGAGTGATGGAAATAGTCTACATAAAGATTGGTATAAAGTGTACACATATGTAGATATTTGTCAACATCCATCAAATGGTATACTTAAAATGAACGTATTTCATTGTATATAAATTATACCTCAATGATGTTGAAAATAATGATAATAACAAAAATAGTATCATTACCCGCATTATTCTTTCTTAAAGATCTGAGGGATACAAAAAGAAATGATTTTTAGGCTGAATATTGAAACTGGTATTGTAGTTGTTGATTTTACCACATTTCTGAACCAATTTTCATTCATCTTGGCTTGTGGCTGAAATAGTCTGGCTATCCTATGAATCAAATGCTAATCCTTTCCAATTTCATATCCTGCATAGTGTTTGGGTTTCCCAGTGTTATAGCCTCAGCTTTTTGCTATATTATAACATGCTCCCACATACTTCTACATTGCAAAGCTATGTGTCCCAACATACAGCTTAAATATGCCATAGTGGTCAACTGCATTTTGAGATCTGACTCTTCCTTAAACATACCTTAGCTTTCACATCAGTGTTTTAATATTTACTGTTCATTCTATAAATTTGGCAACTCCCACACAGTTTGTTATTCCCTCCACATATCAATCCCTAATTTCCCCCAACTCATTAGAAATAACTGCCTTTTAGTAAATGTAAAATTACATATTGCTCTTTGTTTGACATCTTCCTGGACTGTAAGCTAAAGGCAACCTACCTGACCTTTATGTTTGTCTCCTGAGTACTTCTGACAAGTAGCACACATGGACTGCTTAACAAAGTGTTCTTGAAGAAAATTTATTAGTCTAGGTTAGTAATTCTGGGCACCAGAATCTTAACATAAATGTAAGCTTGACCTATGTAAATATATACATCTAATAATACCTAGAGAAGTTCGTAACTTTTGATATTTATATTGCTAACAAATTGATTTGTAAAAAAAAATCATTGATGACTATTTTGGCATGAAATTACATGCAAAGCATTAACGATAATGAAATTGACTGTTACAAAGACATTACAGAAGGTATCTTGAAGACTCTCATGTTCTCATGGCCAGATCCTAGCAAAGCCCCTTTGCTAGCCTAACGAAATGTTTTCTATTCTAGAAAACTACTAAATTCTCTTTTCTTTGCATTATACTGAACCCTCTATTTTTTTTATCTATTTGTATGTCCCATGGAATTTTACATAATGTTGATTCTCGGATGGGATGTTGTGTTTCCATTTTAGGGTACTGTTAAAGACTATTATTAAAACTGCAGGAACTAAAGTTATTTTTAAATAAATAATGTCTCTAAGTAAATGTTGCAAAGTGCCAGATCCTTCCCCAACTCCCCTCTTTTTAATCAAGAACAGATTCAAGTTCTCTTACCTAAACAGCCTTTGCTGGGAGATTTCTTTGTACTCTGCATTCTCTCTATTATAATTAATATATTTCATCAAGAAGTTGGCAGAGGCATATAAAAAGATGCTTCCTCTCTGCCTCTGAAAAGCAGAATTCCTTTTCAGAAGCAGAGATAGGCTCCTTATTCCCAACTTGAAAATTGATCACAGACTTTTTTATGCCAGGAAACATTTATACATTGTCCTGCATCATTTAAATATGCCTTTTCATTAATCAAAATCTGTATGCTTGTCTGAAACTGACATGCCTCGGACTTGCTTAGGACACATGAGTTCAGTCATAAACTGGAAGGAGAGTTTTCTGCATTCTCCTTAGGCAATTATTTTTTTCTGATTTAAAACTCTCTCTGGAAATTTGAGATAGCAAGCTTCTCCCTAGAGACACAGCCAATGTATATCTTGAGATTTCCTTAAAATCCAATTTTCTGACTTTTTCTTTTCTGTAATGGTAATACATTTAATGAACAAATATAAATTTAGTGTTTATGTCTTTGTAAAACATTAACCTGTAAGAATTCACAGTTTCATATTAAAATATGAGTTTAATATGAGTTCATATTAAAAAAATCCTTTGTTATACCATGAATTTCAATGTGAGATTCAAAAACTCTAGTCATCTTAACTAAAGGATATATTTTCTAATTTCCCTATACAACAAAATAAGGTTAATTTTCTTGGACGCTTACTTTCTGATGGAAATACACGACTGCAATTTGCTCTAAAATTCCAGGGCCAATTTTGTTGCCAACATATGCAAAATTATCCCCTGGGAATAACAGACATTATAGGTGGGCTAATTGTAAATAAAAAAGGAGAATGATTATTCTTTCTGTTTCAAAATGTTAAGCAAGAAGTGTCCTTGAGTCACTGCCTAGACAGTATTGACAAAGAGGTTTAAGGGCACTGACTTACTGTCTTAATTAGATGAGTCACATCAAATTTCATGTAGTTCAAGGGACAAAGTCTCTGCTTCCTTGGAGACATACTCTATAATGATTTGAGTAAAGGACAGCCACGAAGCCCTACCTGGGCTAGTGGTTATGTCCATGTTTTAGATGTAGATGACCACCTCCTCTCTGTGTCTTTACATGGTCTTTCTTCTGTGCATGTCTGTGTCCTAATTTCATTTTCTTGTAAGGATACCAGTTATATTGAAGTAAGGCCTACCTCAATAAACTCATTTTGGCATAATTATGTCTTTAAATACAGTGTCTCTAAATATAGTGACTTCCTGAGATACTGGCGTTAAGACGTCAATATATGAATTTTCTGAGGGTATAATTCAGCCCATAACAATCTGGGGCCAATTTTCTTACCTAGTATTTGAGCCAAGGGAATTCTCTGAGACATTTGGAACCTCTGTGGCATCTCTTTCATAGCAGTGACTTGTGTAATTCAGAGCTTCGTGAGACTTTTAATCTATTTAAAATGTATTTGAATGAGGCTACAATCTTCTAACATTTGTCTTCTTGTCAGAATCTACCATTCCCAGGCAAGGTGAACTTTGTCACCAATGCTGCAAATTTCTTTCTAATTGGGAGACCTGGGTTGGCTATATAAGAGCTGTAACAGAACATAGTGATGAAGTGCTCTTTGATTCTAGAAGACATTGGTCTGACACTAAAATTGCCATCAGCACTCACAGAACATCCTAGAAAAAAAATCACCCTATTACTCATTTTATATGCTTAATTTGCCCTATTAATTTTAAACAGGATATATCGATCTCTAATACTCTATTATGCTATATAGAAATACCTAAAAATCAACTCTTCATATAATGCTAGTGCCCTGTTATATTCTGAAATAATAATTAAAAGATACAGTGCAAAGATAATTTATGTGATCAAAGCATTTGTACCCCTGTAGTATTCTGAAATTTAAAAAATAAGCTAAAAAATTAAGTTGATTGGCATATGCTAGTTAGGAGAGAAGCTAGAAATCAGAGCTAAAAAGAAAACTTTCTGATACAATAGTAATCAGTTCTTTAAAAGCAGGTTCTTTGGTTATGTCTTCTAAGTAAAATGGCCATCATGATTATCTTCATTATCAGTACTTAACAATAGCAACAGCATGGCAATTTTGAATAATGAATACTGCAACTGATGATTATTTCAATATTGCAGTCTTATAAAGGCAGTCATTCTGTTAAAGCAGAAAATCTATTTGGAAAGTAGTTTGAGGCCAGGAATTTTAGGTTAGGCTGGAATATTTCCCTTTCCTAGACACTATTGTGATCTGAAAATAAAAGAAACATTTCTAATTATTGAATTTATCAAATCAATTTTTATACTTATGTGTAAACAATATAGTTAAACAATACTTTTATATTTATGTGTTAAACAATATAATTGATTAAAACACTTAAAATAACTTTTTGTTGTGAAGATAAAGCAATTAATATAAGCTTGCACATTAAAAATAAACACATTTCTTAATATCTAAAAAAAAGAATAAAAACTTGATGATCAGCATTCAGAAACAGCAAGTATTGACAAACACAAATCTTCATTTTGATCTAGGTAGAGGTTTGTTTCAACATAATAGGCTTATACATTTTGGAAAGTAATACAAAAACATAATGGAAAGTAGAATAAATATTAATACTTAGATGCTTAGAAAATCTGTATTGTGTCCTCTAAAAAGAATTAGTTTACACATGGTGTTAAGGCTGCCAAGATGTTTTCACAGCTTTTATTGACCCCAGGAAATGTATGCCAGGAAACTGTTTTCAGAGAAAACCATCATCATCATTTATATTGGGATAATTTAAGCCAGGGACAGTAGAAGATTTCATTATTTGCAAACTTCCACTTTGAAATTTAATTACATATTGTCTTTTGCAATTATCTAAGAGCTTCATTGCTTCCTTCTCATCTTGGCAAGATTCTAAACTGTGTGTGTACAGGTGTATGTCTTTGAAAAATGCTGGCAATAGTCCTTTCCAGAATTACCTAATCAATGCTGGAATTGCAATCCATATTTAGGAAATATTTGTAACATTAGATTTGAAACTTACCTGTAAATGCTGTCTTAAACTCCAGAGGGCAGTATTTCTCAACCTGAATCAGAATCCCCAAGAATTTCTGAAGATAAAGGTGGAGTCATGAAATACAGGGTTTTATTGTTGTTGTTTGTTTGTTTTCATTTCAGAATATTGCAGTTAACCAGCTCCTCAGGAAAATACTTCTTCACTCTAAAGTTCAAGAAATTTATTACAGGGTTTAGTAATGTTAGTTGCGCCACACAAATTAGGCTCCTGACAGTTATTTCAAATCCCCCTACCTTCAATCATAACCCTAATCCTAATCAGTCACTAAATCTGATCAGTTCTGTTATCCTCAAAATTGCTGCTATTCCTTCCTTTTTTCCCAACCCCATCGTCAAGTTCATAATTCAGGATCTCTTGATTTCTATTTTGATTTTATAATAATCCTCTCATCGGTCTATATTTTTCTCACTTTAATGTCTCATTAATCTACTTTCTACATGGGACCTAGAGTGGTCCTCTTAAAGGGCAAATCAAATGCATCCAAAGAGCTAATTAAAATGGAAGGATGGCTGTTTTTCCTGTTTCAGAAAGAGACAGGGCAGGGAAGCCTCCCTCGGGACCAACAACTCAATTGGTAACCTTGTCCTTTCTTCTCTTTACTCCTCAATGTAATGAAATAGACAGTGAAGTTCCTGAGTATGGCCAGGTGTGCATTACCAAGTACAGTTTCCAGAGAATTCTGCAGCCTCCCCTGCAAGGAGCTCTCCATGGTCTTCATGCTAAACCGAAACCTCATCTCAATGTATACGAGATCTGCCAAGATCTGACCCTTGTTACATCACCATTATTCTTATCTTTGGATTAAGCAAATATTATTTATGATTATATTTTAAATTTTCTGTTAAATTTTAGCCATGCCTTTGCATTATTTTACTTAATTTATTTTATTTTAGTGGTTGTTCTAGGAACTAAAATATATTTTCCTAAATTTTGAACATCTACTTAGAGTTAATACAGTAAGTAATACATCACCTCAAAGGTAAAATCTTTGAAAATGGACTTACATACTCCCTGTTCTTTGTAGCATATCTGTTACATGCATTATAACTACAAATGCTGTAAAATCCACAATTCCATATTATTTTCTTGTATTAATAATATGTATTTTTAAAATTAATAGAAAATAAATACATTTATTTACAATCTTAACACTTTTTATTTATTCTTGAAGATTTAATTTCCTTCTTGTATCACTTTCCTAAGAAGCTTCCTTTATTATTTTGTATAGTGTAGATTTGTCAGCACTAAATTCTTTTAGTTTTATTTAAAGGCATTATTATTTGAAAGGTATATTCATTGTATTAAAAAAAAAACTATATTAGACAAACACACACATACACACACACACACACACACACACATACTGCACCTAGTTTCCCCTGAGTCTTTGGGTATTCATTTCTGAAGGCTCTCATGCCATATATGAAATAAATGTGTTAAGCTTTTCTCTTATTAATATGTTTTTTGTTTTAGGGGTGTTAGTCACAAACCTCTTGATGATTGAAGAGATTACTTTCTCTACCCTACAATTGCTACCATTGCAATTTGCTTTGCTAATAGGTTTAAATCACAAACAAGGATTATATTTGACATAAGCAAATGCAAAGCTATACCATCAACAGGACAATGACTTTGTCAGAAGAATACACAAGCTGCCTCCCTCCACTCTACAGCGTGTTTGTGCCCACGCACTCGCACACACACACTTCAGAAAAAGGATTTAAAGAACATACACCAAAATCTCAACAGTGATTCTCTGGGGGTAGGAATATGGGTGACTTCTTTCCTTTCACTTTTTACAGGGATTCTGACTTGCAGAGTTGACAAAATCCTTGCAGCTTGTCCTATAGTGCTGAGCAAAGACAGCTCTTATTCTTTTTTAAGTCTAGAACTATGAGCTCCTTGAAAGTACCCTATGTCTCTTTTATGTGAACAAGCACTTTTTTTGTTGTTGTTGTTGTTGCCAGTTTGCTATGGGAGAAGAGCAGCCACACTATTTCCCAAAGGTATTTTTTTAAAGTTTCCAAGATAGTTAAGTCTCAGGATAAGCAAAAACTTATCTAGGATTATCTATCCAGTGATTAGAAAGGGCTCTTTGAAAAATCTTTCTGCCACTGTGTCAATAGTAACTCTTAGTTAAAATGTAATTTTCAACACATTCTTTAGAAAAGGACACCAAAAGCACATTAGTGCTACATCATAGTTACCTACACAATATTGTTTTGCAATTGCTTAATATATGTACAAAGTAGAAAGACTATAAATTTTCAGGGAGACATTCCAGTAAATATCACATATTCATTGCAATATTATTGATTAGAGAGTAAATGGCATGTCTCGTATTTCTTAACACCTATTGTCAACTTGACCAAGGAATCTTGCTAGGTTAAGAAGAAAGGTTCCTTCTGAGGATTAAAGAATCTGGTATCAATTAGAACCCTTCCCAAGGCCATGCTAGAAGTCCCCTTTGTGTCTCATGGTGACTTTATGGAACTCATTTTTCTTTAAGGTGGTTGCTGCCTCCCCAGTCTTTGTGCTAATAATTAACCAGTATTAAGTATCACGTGGTGGAACCAGACTATTTCAAGGATGTTATTGCCCTTCTCCAGTTTCTAAGCAACACCTTTTTCACCTAAGACGGACAAATAGGTTAGAGAAAATACCAAAAACAGTCTTATTTCAGAGCAACTCTGCTGCCCCTGGGAAGGGGACAAGATAGAGAAGCCTCTCTTGGGACCACCTATTCATGTGGCATCATTGTCTTCTCCTGAGTCCTCAATTCAATGAAATTGACAGCGAAGCTCCTGGGTGTGGCTAGGTGTGTGTTACCAAGGACAATTCCTAGAGAGGAATTCTGCAGCTTCTGCTTCCTCATCATGCAGCCATCGCCATGTTACTGCAGGGGACTGTTCAGATGCTAAGGGAGAAAGGTTTATGGGCTTCATCAACTTACTGCACACCAGCATAAGAAATGTTGCTCGATCATAGGAAAGGTTTATAATCCCCAGATTCAGCGATTGCAGTTTTCAAATATTTGCAGTCATTGTCATCTAAGTAGGATGCTGCTGAAGCCTCCTCCTGAGGTTTTTACAGTCAATATATCGCACCATCTAAAGGAGTCCCCAGTGCAAGAGGCAGTGCAGGAGATGAAAAATATGATCCACTTTTAGTGTTACACATACCAGATTGTTAATGCTAGTTCTGCTATTTACTGACTGTGGAATCCTGTGGTAAGTCAACCTTATTGGAGCCCCTGTCACTTCTTTTAAAAAGTGGATATTGTCTCCCAGGAATTGGCTCAACAGGTATGTTTGAACAAAGATAATTTACAATGGTGTTTATGAACATATTGTTTGTAATAGCAAAATTAACAACAAGGAAACAAAATGAATATCATCAATAGAGGAATGATATTATTTTGTCATCTCTGTACAACAAAATATTTTTTTCTTTTTTTAATTTATTTTTTCTAGCGTATTAGGAGGGTACAAATGTTAAGGTTATGTATATTTCCCTATATTATGCAGGCATTTAAAATAATGAGGTAGATCTATGTATATGGACATTGAAAGAAAGTCAAGATACTTTATAAAGTTGATTAAGTATAAGGACAATACAAAAATCTATGTGTAGGTATACATGTGACTATGATACTTATGTACATACTATAAGCAGTTATACAGTTTGAGACAGCGTAACAATGTGTAACTGTGAACAGTGGTTATCTAGTACCTAGGGTATGTCCAATTTATCATACTTGTATAAAAAAGACATTTAAATTACTGTATTTTTTTGAAATCAGGGTCCAAACAAGTTTCACACAAAACATGTGGTTGATGTACCTCTGAAGTCTCTTTTAATTCACAGCAATTTTAACTCATCCTTTTTTATGTTGTTATTTTTTTAAAAAAAAACCCAGTTATTCATACTGGGGAGTTTCCTGTATTCTGGATTAGCCTGTTAAAGTCTTTAAGGGCTTGTGTAAAATATTCTTACATCATCTATATTTTCTATAAAATGGGAGAATATCTATGGACTAGATGAAAGGCAGGTTCAACTTTTTGGGCAAGAATACTTCACAGAAGGCGTTTTGTGTTTCAAGTTGCATCAGTTCAGAGGTGAAGGAGGTTGTCTGAATGCCTCACTTGGGAATTTTCAGGTTGACCCCTGGGTTCAGGTGTATCAGACGATTAGCCATAAGTTTTGGCAGAGAGTGAGAATCGTTGCTTAGATCCGTTATGCCACTGGACATTGCAAAAAAGGAGATTTTTCTAAGGCTACCATTTTTCTATATTTATTATCTGGAATTATTCAACAAAGAGGAACTTTTTTTCTATGCCTATTTGCTTACCCTGAAATACAGTTTTTACAACAGAGGCCAGATATGAGATTTATTCTGTCCCTTTTATCAATTTTCAGAATAATTTTTGGTGCCACAGTAACTTTTAATTATCTCCAATTATACAGACACATTCATACAAAATTATATACATATATGCACTGTGCTATATATCATATACATTTTATATATGTATATATTAATATATATATAACTTTGTATATTTTTATACATTTTATATTTGGTATGTTATAGTCTATAGCAGTAATCATTCTTTTGGAGAATGAAATTACTCCTTCCTCAGTGGGCCTCTAATATACTGGCCACATTTTGCTCATTAGAGATTGAATGGCATGATGTCATTGATGTTTGTGGACCAATGTGATGTCTATTTTTGCCAAATGTGTTGTTGTCCTTTCTGGGGTCCAATGTAGTTAACTTGGCCCCATGAAGCTGGTTGGCCTCCGTATGGGATTATGCCCTATCCAGCACTCAGTGCTGGTCTCTCTTTCTGGCAGATCAGATATTCAGCAGCAGTAGCTAAATCAGTCTTGGTGCGTGAAGTCCGTACTGTTCCATGCATAGCCTCCTTCCCTCATCTTATGTATCCTCCATTCATGTTCCCATTATACTGGTGATAAACTCTGCCTAACCACAGCTGGCTGAGTAAGTTTGTGTGATTGTTTATATATATATGGTGTTTATTCCATGGTGGCTGTTCTCTGATACGTGACACAAGATCTTCACTCTCTGTGCCCACTCCCATATACAGTCATGCGCTACATAGTAACATTTCTGTCAACTACAGACCATGTATACGACATAATACCAAAAGGTGACAATGAAGCTGGCAATTTTCTATAATCCAGCATAGTTTTAGCCTTTGTAATGTCGTAGTGCAATGCATTACTCATATGTTTGTTGTGATGCTGGTGTAAACAATTCTGCTATACTGCTAGTTGTGTGAAAGTATAGCACATACAATTATGTACAATATGCAATACTTGATAATGATAACAAATGACTGTTACTGGTTCATGTATTTACTATACTATACATCCTGACCAGCAATATATGAGAGTTTCAATTCGTCCACATCTTTGTCAGCAATTGCAAAGGAATTTTAGTCATTTTGGTGGAAATGAAATGATATATCATTGTAGTTTGGATTGACATTTCTCTGATATCTGATGTTGTTAAGCATCTTTTCATGTCCATATTATAACTTTATTCATATATTAATTTTATTTAATTATACAATTAAAATAAAAAGTGCATATTATATAATATCTTTGGAAACCAGCAGTTTAATGAGTGGGTGAAAAAAATGCACCAATATGCCAGAGAGTAGCCTAAGAACATTAAAAGTTCTGTGTGTTATGGACATCAGCCACAAGTTTAGAGATTCAAGAGAATTAATTCATCAATTAATTCAGTATGCTAAAGAGTTAATTTTTAAATGAGTCTGCAATATTTTGAAAATTTTGAATGTCAAAAAATAATTTATATTTCAAGAGATGAAGATGCTATACAGAAATAAAGCATATGCGGTATTAATTCAATGTGTAATCTTCAATCAATAACATAATCAAGATAGTTTGCCTCTCATAATACTTGAAATTATTAGAGTAGCATTATCTTGAGTGTCTTATGATGTATTTCTAATATTAATAAGTTATGTTGATAGTTTATATTTATATCTGTATTTTAAAGAAAAAATTCACACTTAATTTTGAAGTACAGGTTTATTAAAAGATTATTTCTCATATTTCATAGGCATAAGGAATGAATTAATAGATAAGGAATGAATCACAAAGAAAATGAATCACTGACCTCTCACACTGCCATTAGACAAACTCCGGTGGAGAAATATACTACATGTTTACTGAAAGACAGAGAATGTTATCATTAGTTCTTATAATTAATGATACTTACCAAATATGTGCATATATGTATAACTGCGTGCTTATAATAATTAGGCAGTACCACATCTGGTGGTAAATGGAACAGGAAGCTGGAGAGGTTTCATTTACATCATATTTCTCCATATGTCTATTTTTTTCAAAACTTAGAACATTGAGATGAACGATATGTAAAGTGACTTATATTCCAGTAGCTTGCAAACAACTGCTTTGGAAGTCTAGTGTTAATGGGAAAAAAAATGAGGTTTATAGTTTGGAAAAGGAGAGCTTTATTTCTCATAAAGGTTTCACCTGAGGTGGCCACTCCAGCAGTCTGGGAAGTGGGCCACACCAGGAACACGTGCTTCCAGGCAGGGAAATTTGGAACAGAACTTTACTGAATGGGAAGGCCAGATATACGTATTTAACAAGATTTGGGAGTCGTCGTGAATATTTATGGAAAGAAAAAACATGTGCACGTGCAGTTGTGTTTTATATTTCCCATCCTGTCATGGCTGGGAACTCAGTTTTAAGGTTCCGCTGGGGTCCCCTTGGCTGAGAGGGGTCCATTCAGTTAGTGGGGGGCTTAGGATTTTATTTTTAGTTCACACTAGCAATCCACAAAAATGCCTCAGTCTCCTCAGTTGGTGTTTGGAGGCTGAGTTAGTGGAGGAGAGACGAGCTACTGAGGCTGGAGTACTCCTTCACCCCTTCACACTGAGAAAATCAGCATTTCCTTCTTTACATGGTAGACTTCCACAAAAAGGTTTAAGATTCATTTAAAATCTCAAAGCAAGTAAGACCCAGAGCTGGCCTTCCATTCACACCTTTTCGAGTGTTTCTGTCTCTCTTTGTTTTTTTCCTCTCTCTCTATGTCTTTCTTTGGAAATAAAATTGAAAGAAACAATTAGAAAAATAATTAGAGAAAATTCAATTTGTAGCCAAGGTACTCACTGAATATCATCCAAAACTTAGTAGTTTCATCTGAAATGATATCTTTGAAAGTCTCCTAATGGCTTTCAGGTATTCTTTGTTATGAAGGATTCTAAGCCTGAGTCAGAACTGATGAAGAAAGCATACTGTGATAAATTAGCAATATATGCCATTGTTTAAAAATGAGAGCACACAGTTCCTGAACCCCAGTTGCTTTTGTTATTTACTGCTATAACAAATAATCTTAGTGGCTTAAAACAACATCCATTTATCACACACTTTTGTAGGTCAGAAGTCTGGGTACAGCATGGCACAGCTGGGGCCTTGGCTTATACATGCCTTCCAAGGCTGAAATCCAAATGCCAGCAGGCTGCATTCCTTTTAAGCTGTTGGTAGACTTCAGTTCCATGACAGATCTCTGCTTCCCTTCTTGTTCTTATCAGGAAGACTCTCTGAATTCTTTGGCTGCCTGTGTTCCTCATCACATTTTTCACCCTTCCTTTTCCAGCCAGCAACATTGCACCAAGTGTTTCTCACACACAGCATCTCCTTGATTTCTTCTACCTCACTTCTTCAGCCTCCAGCAAGAGAAAGGTCTCTGCTCATAAAGGCTCATGTGACTGGATTGGATCTGCCCAGATAATTCAGAATAATATCCCTTTTAAAAGTCAATACCTTTAAGTCTGTTATCCATCTTGAGTGGATTTTTGTGAAAGGTGAGAGGTAGGGATCCTGATTTATTCTTCTGCATGTAGCTGTCCAGTTTTCCCAACACCATTTATTGAAGAGAGATTCTTTTCCCCATTGTATATTTTTGTGTGCTTTATCAAAGATTAGATTACCATATGCAGATGGTTTCATATCTGGAATCTCAGTTCTATTCCAAATATCGATGCTCTGTTCTTGTGCCAGTTCCAGGCTGATTTAACTATTATTGCTTTATAGTACAGCTTGAAGTCAGGAAGACTGATGCCTCCCAGGTTGTTCTTTTTACTTAAGATTGCTTTGGCTATATGTGGTTTTTTCTGGTTCCATACAAAGCGAAGAATTATTTTTTCTAGATCTGTAAAAAATGATGGTGATACTTTGATGGGGGTTACATTAATTCTGTAGATGACTTTAAGTAATATTGACATTTTAACAATATTGATTCTACCAATCCATGAACAAGGTAGATTTTTCCATCTGTTACATCTTCTACAATATCTTTTTATAGCGTTTCGTAGTTCTCCTTGTATAATTCTTTCGTATCTTTCGTTAAATATATTCCTCGATATTTAATTTTCTTTGGGGCTATAGTAAAAGGTATTGCGTTTTTGATTTGAGTTTCGGCTTGACAGTTCTTGGCATATATGAATGCCTCTGATTTGTGTATATTGATTTTCTAACCTGAGACTTTACTGAATTCATTTAGCAAATCTAGGAGTCTCTTGGACGATTCCGTGGGATTTTCTAGATATAATATCATATCATCTGCGAAGAGTGAGAGTTTGATCTCATCTGTACCCACTTCGATGCCCTTAATATCCCTCTCTTGCTTGATTGCTAGAGCTAGGACTTTGAGCACTATGTTGAACAGAAGAGGAAATAGTGGGTAAAATTGTCTAGTTCTGGTTCGAAGTGGGAATGGTTTCAATTTTTCCCCATTCAGTATGATATTGGCTGTGGGCTTGTCATAAATGGATTTGACAATTTTAAAGTACGAGCTGCCTATGCCTATTTTGTTAAGAGTTTTTATCATAAAGGTGTGTTGGACTTTGTCAAATGCTTTTTCTGCGTCTATTGAGAGAATAATATGGTCTTTGTTCTTGTTTTTATTTATGAGGCAAATTGCATTTATAGACTTGCGTATGTTGAACCAGCCTTGCATCCCTGGAATAAAGCCCACCTGATCATAGTGAATTATTTTTTTGATGTGCTGCTGAATTCTATTTGCTAAATTTTTTTTGAGGATTTTTGGATCTATATTCATGAGGGATATTAGTCTGTAATTTTCTTTTTGTGTGTGTCCTTTCCTGGCTTTGGTATCAAGGTGACATTGGTTTTGTATAATGAGTTAGGAAAGATACCATCCTTCTCAATGTTGTGGAATAATTTCTGTAGTATAGGTATGAGTTCATTTTTGAATGTTTGGCAAAACTCTGAAGTATAGCCATCAGGTCCAGGACTTTTCCATTTGGGGAGGTTATTAATTACTGCTCCAATTTCTGAGCTTGAGATTGGTCTATTCAGGAAATCTGTTTCCTCCTGGGTGAACTTAGGGAGGTTTTATGAATCCAGGAATTTGTCCATTTCTTCCTCATTATGTAGTTTTGGGGCATATAGTTTTTTATAGTAGTCAAACATAATATTTGTATTCCTGAGGTGTCTGTTGTGACCTCTCCTTTTTCATTTCTTATTGAGTTTATTATAGTCCTTTCCCTTTAAGTTCTTGTCAATCTAGCAATAGGGCTATCAATTTTGTTTACCTTTTCGAAGAACGAGCTTCTGGTTTTGTTGATCTTCTGTATAATTCTGTTGTTCTCCATTTCATTTAGTTCTGCTTTGATCTTAGTTATTAATTTTCTTCTACTAGGATTGGAATTGGTTTGCTCTAAAGAATCCTAGAAGAAGATGTTGGGGAAACCCTTTCAGACATTGGCCTAGGCAAAGAATTCTTGAAGTAGAACCCCAAAGCAGTCACCGCAGCAACAAAAATAAACAAATGGGATCTGATCAAATTAAAAAGCTTCTGCACAGCCAAGGAAACAATCATTAGAGCAAATAGACAACCCACAGAATGAGAGAAAATATTTTCTCTCTACACTTCTGATAAAAGTCTAATAACAAGAATCTAGCTAGAACTCAAAAGAATTAACAAGAAAAAATCAAACAACCCCATCAAGAAATGG
>VBSM01001265.1:17873779-17909068 GCA_008086735.1 Cheirogaleus medius
AGCACCACATGTACTCACCATCAAATTGGTACTAACCGATCAACACTTAGGTGCTCACATGGTAGTAATATTCACTGGGTGTTGGAGGGGTAGGGGTGGGTAGACTCACAACTAATGGATGTGGTGCGCATTATATGGGGGAGGGGCATGTCTCTAGCCCTGGCTTGGGTGAGGCAAGGTCATTACTTGTAACCAAAATGTTTGCACCCCCTTAATATCCTGAAATTATATATATTTATGTATATATATATATATATATATATATCTTTGTCCTGAAACACTTAACTTAAATGATACTCCTTTATATACCTTTTCTCATTTCCAATCCGTGCACAACTTGAGAAAACAGAAAATAATGTTTGTGTCATCTCTACAGTTACTGCTAGCATGAAGCCTAAAATATAGTAGATAACAAAATCTCTAAATTAAAAAGTATTTTATACAGAGGCTCTAGTAATTTTCAAAATGCACATTTAAGGTGGAAGTGAATAAATTAATTATTTTCTTAATAATCCTTTTGATTATTGTTTAAAAGTTATATTAAATGACTCCTCCCTTTAAAGAAAATCATGAACTAATAGTTAATCAGTTAAATAAAAAGAATCATACTGAAAGTGTCAGAATAGTGAACTAATTTGTTCAAGAATGTACTCCATTGTTTCATGTGTATGTATTACATAGAAATCATATTTATCAAGAAAAATATATGTATGTGTATCACATATACAATTCATTGTTTATTTAGAAAAAAATCTTTTTACCAATTGTATCTGTTATCTAATAATAAACAAGATCCAGAACATAGTAAAATTGTCTTCTGGCCAATCAGTAGATGTCATAAGGGCCATGCACTAGAATTTATGTCCTTGAATAATGAATGGAAGAGTTCATAAAAATTGAAACTGTTATTGAAAATCTATTTAGTTTATTTTAGAAATAATTTTAACTGTTCCATCTATTTAGTTTTTAATCATCTAGAAGATTTGAGGAGGGAATCATACTTTTATAAGGAAGAAATAGGAATGATTATGAGAGATGAAAGGAGAGAGTGAGAGAGAGGAGGAGGAGGAGGAACCTCAAATGCAAACTAGTATATGGCCAGTTAGGCTGGTTACCTTGTTTTATTTTAAATTTATAATTTTTTAAAGAAATGACATTTATCGAGTGTCGGGCAGATAGGAGGGATGAGGGGATGAGTATGTACATACATAATGAGTGTGACACACACTGTCTGAGGGATGGACACGCTTAAAGCTCTGACTGGGGTGGGGGGGCAAAGGCAATATATGTAACCTAAGCATTTGTACCCCCATAATAAGCTAAAATCAAAAAAATATAGCCATAAAATTATTATGAACATGTGCAAAAAAAAAATAAATAGATAACATTGTATGTATTTACTACATATGACATAATGTTTTGAAGTATATATATATTGTAGAATGGGTTTATAGAGGCCAAGGCCCTTAGTTCCCGAAGATTTACTGAAAAAGTTTGGCATGAGGTAGATAAATTAATAGGAGAAAGGTCATACAAATTTATAGAACACATACAAATTGGAGCTCTTGGAATGAAGACCCAACACCCCAGTGGAATGCAGAAGCTTATATACCATCTTGAGCTTACAGAAAGAATGGAGCTTAGATCCTGGTAAAACAGATTATGGGAAGAGGGAGAGAAAAAGAATTCCATTGAGGGGTAATGTATGATTACCAGGGAGAATTAAGTGGGCTTGAAGAACATACAATGCTCTGGGGCAAAGTTTGTATGGCCTGTAGAATGGACAACAGTTTTTGACAAAAGTCTGTCCAGGTTTGTTGATAGACTTTAGTATTCCTTCCTGTAATATGGGTTCAGTTAATGAAAAGTCAGGGAAGGGACAAGAGGTAATTATTTTCTTCTTTGTTATGTTCAAATCGTAGGCAGATGAGGGAATTTCAAAACATCTTATTATTTGGGAGAGATGGGTGGAGGGGTATTCAGAGGGACTTTGTAGCTTCTTCATTTCATCATGTCAAAAAGCCATATTTTGGGGTATTTTCTGAGCCCCAGCAATTAAATCTGGATATTTAACTGATGCATTGCTTCACATCGTTATCACTTTTGTGCTGAGAATACATAGCATCCACTCTGCATTTTGTTAAGAAGGCACAGAAAAATAAGTACCACATAGTCTTACTCTTACGTGGAATCTAAAAAAGTTAATCTCACAGAAGTAGAGAATAGAATGGTATTTTGATTTTATTTTTATTTGTTTTCAATTGAATAAAGCAACCTAGGTGTTTCTACCAACCCATTGAGTTCTTCTTACAGTGACACTAGTGACAGATCAAACTTAAAACCTGATCATTTTTTCTGGCAGTGAAGTAGAAGCTAGAGTCAGATGAATTAGTGCCTTTGTCTTGCCCATAGCTATTTAGGCCAGACTCTGTCACTTGTTAAATGCCAGGAGATCTTTGAGAACAAGCAGATGTTCACTTCTCCTACCAGAAATTAATTGCCTTGTGTCAATTTATTCAGCTCTTCTCTTTGCCCCTCAGGTAAATGATGGCCTGAAAGATTAATACAAACCCACAAATTCTAAAACTATATATAGCACTAGATAAATACAAGAAAAAAGATTTTGTGGTTGAGTTGAACAGAATGTTAACAGGGATATTCAGTGTGTCCTTGTTTTACTTGACAAATTCAGCCCCAAGAAATTTGAAATATAAAGTGTTTGCCCTGCATTTATTTACAAGCTTGTGTCTTATCTTCTACCTCGAAGGAATACATTAATCCATAATTTCTATAAATGTTTTATACTGCATTTATAAAAGAAAATATTTTAACCAGTGCATTTACTAATCATTCAGTAAATCTTTCTGCCTTTGTTTAAAGGCAGGTGCTGTTCTCAAAACATCACCCTATTTGTTCCTTTACAGCAAAAGGGATACAGTTACTATAGAATTTGTATCAAAGAAGGGATTGGAAGGAAAAAAGGAAGGTTAATTATTTAAAATCAAGGACAATATGGTGGCCATTTTTTGTTCTTTCATTAAGTAGAATCCAGCACTTACTAAGAGCTACCTGTAATGTTATGCATTTAGGTTACAGCACAGAACAAGTGAGGAAAAATACAATTTAGATCCTTACACAAGTCACTAAATAGTTCATTTTGACTTTGGTAAATGCTCTAAAGAAATATAAATGGCCTTGAGATTACATAATGGGGATGACTAATCTGTCTGGGGCTGGGAAATCTTCCTGAAGTAAGCCAAACTTAAGGTAAAATAAGAGAGATACAGGTTAGCTGAAGAAGAGCATAGTGGGTAGAGAGATTGTATTAAAACCTTAGGGAGCCTGGGAAGTTATCAGCATCTACACAAGACTGAGGCTTTGCTGGAGAGACAGCAGTTAAAATGGTGAGACATGGACAGATTCTAAGCATATTGATTTTTGTATCCATAAGGACAGGATTTTCTCTTTCTTATTCTCTGTTATATCCCCATACATAATCCAGCAGCTGGCTTTCAAGAAGTGTTCTAGTCTGCCTTGCCCTGTCTCCTCAGTCTGCTGAGCAAATGAATGTTAATGTGTGTTATTAATAAATATCATGTGTCTCTTACATTATTTTCCCTAGATTTATATGTGTTTGAAATATTTTAGAAGACATATAGCATGACATTCTAATTTCCTATTTGCTTGTTTTTATTTTCCACTAGTCAAGGAGACCTCAGAATATTATTTGATGAGCAATCCTCTGAGCTACCCGAGAGTCTGTCTTTCCATTGCAAGACAGAAACCTGATACAGTTTTCTCTGTCTCTTTAACTGGGAGAATAAGAAGAAATCCACTATAGATCCTGAAGGTTAAGTGAATCGCTCATGTTTATCTTCTTGGAAGAACATCTGCCCTTATTTTATTCCACTGATATGTCAATATTGTCAGTAATCCTTATTTAAAGTCACATTTGCTAATCTCCAATATTTTTTCTTGGTGACATTTAAGGATCAATGACTTATTGCATCTGAGAATGGAAAAAGCAATTGGCCAAGGGGAGTTTTTACAAGATTGACCTCACTGTTAAGAGTAAAGGAGAGTTATTCTTATTTAGGATGACCTTCCTGGTTTCTAGCATGCTCTCCTAAGGAGACATAAAAAATAAAACATGCAAATGTAGAAGCATAAAATTAGATAATTATTTCAAATCGAAAGGGCACCATGTAATATTGTGTATGAACAAAAAATCTTAAGTCAAACAACAAAAGTACAATCTTAAAAATATATGTGTATTTCATATATATATTAGTATATATGTGAATGGCACATATGTATATGTAGGCATATAAATTCACCTATATATAGTTAAAATATATCTGTATAGAATTCATATATATATATGAATGACATGGGCAAGCTACTTGTTACTAGTGATAAATTTATGTTGTCTTAATAGTAACAGTCTCAGAAGTATAAGAGGTTTCATATGTAATCTCTTCTCTCTAATGTGTAGGCGAGGAACTTGACACCCAGAAGAGCTGAGTAATATGTTCAGGCAGCCATCAGTGACATTGACCTTAAGTATCACAAAGAATAGTAATACTCTGCTTATAGAAATGCTTTTCTACATTCTGGATTTTCAATGTATACTCTACCACATTTACTCAGCAACTACTGTGTCCATTATGCAAAGTTTGGGTCAAAAATTATTTTATATTTTTTAATGCAGGAATTTCAAATGTATTTCTTTGTATTAAAAATAATATCTGGAATTAGAGACCAGGTATCTCATATACCTTATTTTTAAAGGTAAATTAGAAAGGTTTTTAAGATTTATTCTTCTTCTGTAAAATATGAGGGTAAATTATCAGCTCTGGTCTTCTTCACAGAACCCATGTATATATAAATGATTTGGAGAACAATTTAATCCAATAAGAAAGATGAATGAGAAAAGCTCCAGTTCTGTTTTTGCAAAAAATACATCAAACCTTGTATTCATGTATGAACAATAAAACACTTAAGTATTTTGTTTAGTTCTTTCTGTATAAAACAATTTTATAAGATAATTTATTTTTAATAAGATAATATATTGATTTATAAGTTATAATAGTGTATAATTTACACAGAATCTCTATTTTTGTGGCATATACAGTCAAGTAGTTCATTAGGGAAAAGCACAAAGCCATTGCAATATGGGATAATATGCATTCTAAAAGGGAAAGTATATTATATTATAGGGACATATATGAAGGGTACAGTATGAATCAAGTATCACTATAATTAGTTGTATAAAAGACTATCTCGACATTTGTGGTTTAAAATTCTTATAATTTATTTTTATTGCTCATGAACATCATGTCAGCAAGAGTGACTATAATTCAGCCTGTAGGTTTGTGGGACTTGGCTCTGGGATAGGGTTTGAACTCAGATCTCTTCTAGTAAAAGAGAGTAAAAGAATTATATAGCTAAGCTCTGTCGACATTCCTGGCCCTCACGATCAAGAGATAGACAAAAATTATTGTTGTTTAACCTCCTAATATTTGGGCACTCTCTTTCTTTTCATGGATTTCAAAACTACATCGTAGTGTGGAGGCTTTTCTTGCTCAGTCCTACTTCCTCCCACTGTTGTCGTTCATAAAAATCATCTGCCAAAAAACTTTTGCATTTCTAACTTTGTCTCAGTGTCTTTGTTTCAGGGACCCAACTGATACGGAATATGATTTTTAAAAAGTACAAATAGTGATTCAGGAAAGACAAAGGATAGTTGCTGAGGGAAAGTTCACGAGTAAAAAAGAAACAATAAAGCCTACTGCTTAGTTAATCTGTGTTGCCTAATAGTCTTTCTTAGCACATTGTATGAAGTCTCTGTTTTAAAATATAAATTACATTCCCCTATGCTCAGAACATTCTAATGGCCACTGAAAAGGAATTTTAAAAAGCCCCAATGGCTTACATCAATCTCCATGATATCATCTTCAAGATTTCTGTACATTATTCTTCCTGAAAATATATCCATGACTTCTTCTCTCACATCTTTTAGGATTTTGCATAATGTCATTTTCTCAGTAAAGACTTCACTGACTACTGAATTTAAAGGTACGCCTAGGCTCGGTGGCTCACACCTGTAATCCTAGCACTCTAGGAGGCTGAAGATAGAGGATCACTTGAGCTCAGGAGTTTGAGACTAGCCTAAGCAAGAGCGAGACCCCATCTCTACCAAAAAATAGAAAAAATTACCCAGGCATATTCGTGGGGGCCCGTAGTCCCAGCTATTCAGGAGGCTGAGTCAGGAGGATCACTTGAGTCCAGTTTGTGGTTACAGTGAGCTATGATGATGCCACTGCACTCTACCTGGGGCAACAGAGTAAGACTCTGTCTCAAAAAAATGAATAAATAAAGTTGGAACATCCTATTCAGCCATAAAAAAAATGGTGAACTAATACCTCTCGTATTAACCTGGATGGAACTGGACACCATTCTTCCAAGTGAAGTAGCATAAGAATGGATATCCTCTAAAATGTCTATCCTCTTTTCATGCTTAATTTTTCTCTGTATTGCTTAGCTCCAATCAATATTTTATTTATTGATTGATTTATTGATTTATCTATAGTATCTCTTTGACCCTCTGCCCCCAACCTCTATCAGAATTCCAGCTCCTGTGGCTGTGAAAGCCAGGCTTTAAGAATGATTATTTTATTCATCAATGGATATTCAAAGCAATGGCTTGAAAACAGTTTGTGTTGAAATATTTGTTGAATTAAAACGTTAATGAATGTGCCTGTTTATCAATTATTTAATAAATTCCATATACTTGTTGAGAAATAACATTCATTGAATTGATGGACACATAAATGATTAGATAAATAAAAATAAAATGATAAATGAATCTCTGATAACTCTGGGTTTACTGAAGAAAACACAATACATTTGTATGCTACAAAGACTGCAGAGTTAAACAGCTAATAATGCCATCTTACATTTGTAACTCTTCTTGTAATTTTCAAATTATTTTAGTATCTTTGACTCATAAAACACCCTTATGAGATGGTCTGCTAGTAAATAATTTATTCTTCAGTCCAAATTCAATCACCTTTCCTGACTTTGTGATACCAGACCTGGACCCTATAAGCATTTCTCCTTTGCCAGATGGCACGATATTATGCTTTGCCATTAGAATGTACAGAATGCACACTGAAAGGGAAGGGGGTTTCTCTTACTATTTCAAGTGTGTTCCTATCTTCTAGCTCCTGCATAATTCAGCTGCCAGTTGCGTGTGGAACATCTAGTAGCAATCCTTTCCAGCAGGCAGCATCTCAGAGAGTTCTTCTGGCATCACAACGAGTGGTTTCCTGCTTGCCAGTATCAGCCTTTGGCACCTCCATAAACTTCTCTGCTATTCAGTGAGCGCGTTCTATACAACAAGCTCTTAATTTGCTGTGCTGAAGGTGGTCCCTTTCAAGTTTTTTTTCCCCCCCTGGGCACTCTGCCTTACCCATTGCGGCAATAGCGTCTTCCTATAGCTGCTGTTCTTGTCATTTTTTCAGTTATTTCTATCTCTTAGGAATTAATGACTTTTTCTATTTAATGATACTTTATTTTAACTTTTCTCATTTAAATTACAGAGTTTTTCTGTTATCTGACTGTACCTTGACTGATACAAGTAGGCATCAGATGTCCTATTGTACCAGTGAGGGGAATATAAACATATATGAGCCTTAAGATTCTCATCTAAAAAATAAAGTGGAATTAGTAATCCTTCCTTCTTTCTCAATTTTACTTTGGGTGTTATGTTACATATGTGATAGGGCTCTGTATTTGCAATGATATACTCTTTTAACATGCCACCAATAAATCTTGCTCATTATTTCAAATCCCTTGTACATGTGTTTGTTCTTGAAGAAGTCACAGAATCCCATCACCTATTTTATGAATATTCCAATGGTAGGAAAACTGTAGAATTTAGTAAGTGCCAGCCCTACCAAAAAAGAAAATCCTTGCAGGAAGTTTTTTCCCTACCAAAGAAGAATGTGCATTTAGTCTAGGTTTCATTTTACCTTGTTCACAACAACTGCAATACTCCTCTCATGGCTTGCGGGATTCACCCTATTATATTTAATTTTCTGTATGTAAGTGTACTGCATAATCCATAGCTTCATCATCCAAAAGTATAATACTAACACTTAAGTTTTACTTTATAATAGTACTCAACATAATATATATACTTACTAACACCAATGAACCAAAATATTAAATGTATAGACTAAAATAATTTCTAAACAATGCTCTGTAATTAATAATCAGAGCTTTTATGTGCTCTAATTATGATAAAAATTCAGCCACATTCCCAGCCCTTGATCTTAGAGGAGCTCTCTATGCAGCTCAGCAGTCTGCTCAATATCTGTAGATTAAAAGACCTTCTCCTTCAAACATGGGTTATCTAAAGAAATATCATTCTCTTTGATAAAGTGAATCAGTTGTTTATAAGGATGAGGGACCCTCTTGAACACATTCCAGAACAAATCGCTAATTAAAATGATGTAAAGTGAACAATTACATTTCCATGATAGTACAAATATCTTCTTTGTGTCACAATTTCACAACAGGTAGCTGTAAGGAAACAATGAAATAATCTAAGCAAAATTAGAAAAATATATATAATTACAATTTTTTAAAGAGGTTAATTCGGTATGCAAATAACCTTAGGAAGTTATTCAACCTCTCTAGACCTCTTTTTCCTTACATGTAAATAGGAATAATAAAAAAAGGTCCTCCTTTTAGTGTTGATATAAGTACTTACCTGGCACCTGGGACTTAGAATATATTCAGTGCAAGTTATTCATTATTATTATTATTAAGATTTTGCTGAGGTAGCATCCTCTTCTCCTTAGCACTGCACACAGAAAAGGTATGGAATATACTATGTGACAGAATATACTTTATTCTCTTGCTTGTGTAGGCAGAGTAGAATCTTTTTAATGAAATCAATCAGAGTGTCAGTGACAAAGCAGTCACTTGGCTGAGACTTGTCTCCAGCTGTAAGACCCCAGTCAGTTCCCTATAATCTTGGTTCTCTGGTCACCTTAAACTTTTGGGTAAGTGGCAGCTCTTCCTGAGAGCTTTCCTTTCATTTTTCATCTGTGACTTGCTAATTTGTCTACATTCACCTTCTGAATGATTTTGCCAGTGACGTATTGCAGGTACCTTGAGAGAGCTTGACTGCTGAGGGCCAAAAAAATAAATGAAGGAACACAACACAGTTGAACAAAGTAAATCATTATAATCATTCTTTGAGTGTACTCTGCTTGGTATGAACAGCTTTAAGTTATTCCATATAGCACAGACAGTGATTCAACAACAGCCTATTGGATGCAGATTAGAATTATTTCATGAAATATCCTTTTCTCCCAAATATTAATTTTTACAACTTTCATTTAAAACTAGATAAAATAAGTTCACATGGATGGTATTTTCTCAGCTGTAATTTTCAAAAAAATTGGTTATATAAAATTATTCCAAAAAAATGACTATAATTGTTAACAAATTTCCCCATATATAGTTTTGAAAATACAGTTTTAAATCATTACTTGCCTCTTTATTGGATCACATCTGAATTACCGTTTATAGCTTTAGCGTTTTTTATAGAGGATCCTTCAACTATTAAACTTCTACTCTCAGGCAATTTCAGGCTCCTTTGTGTGAAATGATAGTGATTAAAGACCCTCAATCTGACATGATACTCAAGTTCATTAGCCTCAAGTTCTCTTCCTAAATATCCAAATCACTCTGCAAGTAAAATTAAATTAACTTTCAAATAAAATTTCCTCTGAATTATAAAGTTTTATTATGTGCAGAGCTTAGAGAAGCAACAATCGATATTACTGCAAATAGGAAACTTTGACTGTTTTAAAAGAAAAATAAAACTTGAAATATAATATTCTACCTTCAAGTCACTATTCTGAGATTTTTTATGTGCTGTGGCTGTTGTGACCATGAAAATTCATGGTCAATTTTGTTTATTAAAAAAAAAATATTATACTATATATTATGCAAGATTATGATATAATTAATGCAACACAGTTTTAATTAAATGATATAAAATGTCCCTGGTGTAAATAAATGTTATATAATATACAGCTCTTTTTGCAGATTATTATCACATTTTATATGTATAACATTCATTCAACATGTTTTAATGATTTATAACTGTCTACTATGGACAAAACAGTGTCTCTAATTTATAAAATAATTATTGCTAAATAATTAACGTTATAAGCTAAGATAATGCCTTATATGCTATCAAAAGTCTCATATGAAATCTTAAATTATTATTGGGAATAGCTATAAGAGAGAGAACTATAAGAGAAGCTAGCGGAGAAATGTCTAGCAGAGTAGGTATAGATATTTTACATTGAAGACATACAAATATTATGAATTTAAGGCAAAACAATACTAAGTTTTGATATGAATCTCTATCTGGTATGGGGTGGAATGTAAACTATGTTAGTCCTTTCATGTAGTTGAACTAGCACACATTGAAGGTTTTATTGTACTGGCTGGAACAATTGATTTTCATTACCCAAAGGTAATAGGGCTATAGCTCTACAGTAGTGGCAAGGAGAACTATGTCTAGAATCTGCAGGAAGTGTTGATTATGTCGTGGTACATGTTTCCCAAACAATAATTGACAATGATTTATATAGTCTCCCCAAAGAGCAGAGACCACTAGGTATAGGATTCAATGATGATTTATACAATCCTACCAGGAAAATAATGGAGCCAACCTGCTGGGGTATTGAAATAGATAAGAGTAAAGAGTGGTGAAAGAAGGAAGCTGTGATGATCTAATTCAGCCTAATATCCTGCTATAGATGAAGAATTATAGCGGCTATGCTTTTGTTGTTGTTGTTATTTATTTGAATGCTTTTCTCTATAATCCTACATGAGGAGCATTCATCATATCTCACTTTACCATTTAAATTCTGGCCGTAAATATGACTGAATTGACAGCATACAATCATGACTATGGTTGCCTATGGGACCTTGTGTTTCCCTGTGTGTGGGAAAAGGAAGCTGTGAGTTTCTTCTTCCAAGTAAAGGACATGGATGTATGCTGATGGGAAATAGGATTAGATGCAGTTGTTATTCTTCATTTACACCACATATTTATTTAGCACTCTTTCAAACTTGTTCCCTGCATCCTCTGAGCTGCATCACCCTCTGGATGCATGTAGTCAATGGGGGGGACTGGAAGGATATCAGAAAGACCCTGCCATTCCCTTCTTGCTTTACTGTGGTTCTGATAGGGACTGCATATCTAAGGTATCAGCTTCACTGGGATGGCTTATTTTCCATCATTTCTCTCTCTGCTGCAGTAACTCTGTTCATACCTCTTTGTCATTTAGGTCTAGATGTGGTAAGGGTGTCTTGATGATGCTTGCTCTTGTCCACTTCAACACTGCATGCTAGTTCTCTTCCCCTTGATCACACATAGTGTGAGTGTCTAACTTTATCACTTAAGTCCTGTTTGTATGTTTATGAGCAGTCTTTTCATTAAACCCATTTCAAAGAAAACTTCTGAGTGTACCCTCAGTTGCCCACTGGGTATTTAACTACTACACCAATCTATGAAGATACCCCATAACAATTATTTTCTTCCTACTAAGATAGCTCCCTTAGCCTTTGTCTATTTCTACCTAGACTCAAATTTTCTTTAGAGAAGAGTTTCAGCCTATATTACTGGTAAGAATTTATAAAACAAATTTTATTTAAATAACCATCTCAGTTAAGAAAATAACTACTGGAAACATATGGTTAAATATTTTAGTTTTGGAAAATAAAAATGAATGCAGGATTTATGGCAGCCTAGACAATATAGCATAGAAAATAGAAATACTTCAGCCTTATGCATCTTTTCCTCAGAGTAATGTTTCTTTTAAAAAGATTCTTATTTTTTACATGTTTGCTGAATAGGTTTATCAAGCAGCTATGATCTCTCTAAATGCATACACTGATGATTAGAGTCGGGAAGGATCTGACTGATCACTCAGTCTCATTTCCTCATATGGTCCAGGAACCAAGATCCAGAATGAAGAGACTTCGCCACAATTCCACAGCTTATGAGCAGCAAAGACCAGTGTGGGTTCTTGAGTCCTAATATGATGAAGACATCCACTAGAGAAAAGGCATATTGTTCTTGTCTATATATTGTTATTATAATTAAAGTGTTTTATAATTTATGTGTATATGTTTTAATATAAAATTAAGTATAATTAATTAAAAAATTAACTGGAAGCACATGAGGCTGAAACAACTCTAGTGCCTTGGGTTGCCACCAAAGCAAACCAAAGACCAGTAAAGTAAAACAATACTTAAGCTTAACCAACCAGAACTTACCAACTAAACTCTAACTAGTGCCTTTCCACTTCAGCCAAATATATTTTCTTTGTCTTGCTTCCATGAACACCTTATACAATTTTACTTTCTTGCCACATGCCCCTGCATCAGTGGAATCCTAAACCACCTGCAGTCTCATGCTCACAAATCCCTGAATGCTCAAATTATTTCTTCAAAATATTAGAGTGCCTACATTTATCTATTTACCATCTATCTATCTACACACCAAGTGGCGCTATTATGGGAAGAACAATGATGTATGAAATTATAGAACTATAGATATGAAGATACAGATGAATATAAGATAGAGACGGTACCCTAGAATTAATAAATGTGCTAGTAAGTGAGGAGGGGTTTATTAAAGTGTAAGACTTCAGAAAGGGAAAGATGGTCAGCCAGGATCACTGCATTTATGACAACATTTCTCTAGAGATCAGAGAAACACCCTGTAGCCCCGGCTCTGACAAGGCCAATGTGCTCTGTCATTCTTAGTCTTCCCATTGGTTTCACTAGAAGAAAATAAGACACCTCTTATTTTCTGTATGCAACACCTCTCCTCCCCACATATAGGGAGTGAACATCAGAGTCTCAGAGCCCTTCCAAAGAGCTTTCTGAAATTACATTTGGGAGGTGGTTTTCAGAGAGCAGGAGTTTTGAGCAAATTACCCTAATAGACTCTTTGTAAACTGCCAGACAGTAGACAGCCTGGGGTATGAGCTGAGCTCAGAAAAAAACAAAGCAAAACAGAACAAGATAAAACAAAACAAACAAAACCTATGTAGACAGAGAGATTAGGAAAAGCAGAGGGAAATCACCTGGCAGGAGGTTTGCATTTCTTAAAAATTAATTCTGATGAACAAAATGATACATGTGGAAGAACTTTATGTTTTAAACTTTTCTCTGTATAAAAGGAAAAAAAAATAAGACTTGGGGATTAAGGTTATCAATTTAGGTAAAATGAAACACAAAGCAAAGAGTAAAATTAGTTCTAATTATTTTTCTGAGTAGCAGCCTCTAACTCCTTCCTTTACAGCAAATGTTGTAAGGGTGATCTGAGTCTAGTACAGAAGCAGGACAGAGGGGTGTTGCTCTAGAAATGTACTCAAGGAATGATTTCATGAATGGAAGGCTGATATCCACGTACACCACACTGACATCAAAACGCTGCCAATCATGGAGGGATCTCTCTGCAAATGCACAGAAGATTTCCTAGGACTATAGAATTGCCTCACGGATGATATTATTATTCTACAGTATATTATTTGAATAAAAAATTTGATTTCCCCTCCCTCTGCTTCCTTCTGACCTTCCACAAAACTGGTCTCTAAAAAAAGGTATCTCTTTTTTTAGAGGCCAGTTTTACTGAAAACATTTATTTTTCTTAAGGAAGGAAGTGGTTTAACTGAGATAGAAGAGGTCATCCAGAGTTGTTGAAAGGTAAGATTATTTCCTTTTCGTTCTGACATGATATATCCCTGGCCTCTATGTGAACTGACCCTTGACCCTCGATGCAGAAGATATCACTTGAAACAAGCATGCAGTGATTATAAGTGTATTTCAGTTAGAGAAAACAATATTTTCAAAAATATGTTAAGTTAAAAACAAATATAGATTTTGTTTTGGACTCTGGATACAGTAGATTTACTTGCTTGTGTGTTTCATTCAATTGTGATCTGTTTGTTTAAGACCATCACCCCATATGACAAATTTGCACAATAGTGCCATATATGGTATTCTGTTATAGCAGTCGAAATGGACTAGGATACTTGTTAAATAGGAAAGAGTTTTGAGGGGAAACTCCTCAAATATATATACCTTTAGAAAAATGTGATATAACAGAAATATATAAATATGATATAAAGTAAACTTTGATTCACCATTACTTTTTCCATAATACTACATAATGATTCATTTATTTCACATTAAATGTACAGGTTTTCCTATGTTTCTCATATGTATAGAAGGATAACGTTTTCTTATCTGTATAGAAGGATAGTGATATGACTTATTGCATGGTGTTGTTATAAGGTTTGAATAGATTAATAATCATAAAGTGCTTAGAAATATGTTTGATCAACAATCAATGATATACAATATTAACAGAATAAAGGATAAAAATTATGTGATCATCTGCATAGATGGAGAAAAAACATTTAACAAAATGTGACACCCTTTCATGATTAAAAAAAAAAGTCAATAAACTAAGAATAGAAGGAAATCACTTCAATATAATAAAGGTCATATGTGAAAAGCCCACAGCTAACATCATATGGTAAAAACTGAAAGTTTTTCACATAAGAGCAGAAAAAAGACAAAGATGCCCAATCTTGCCATTTCTATAGAACATACTATTGGAGGTACTAGACAAAGAAATCAGGCAAAAAAAGAAAAGACATGTAAATAGAGAAAGAAGAAGTAAAATTATTTCTGTTCATAAATTATATGATTTTATATGAAGATAATCCTAAATATTCCACACAAAAACCTTTTAGCCATAATAAATGAATTCATCTAGTTTGTGGGATATAAATTCAACATACAAAACTCAATGAATTGCTACACATTACCAGTGAACAACTGGAAAGGAAACTAAGAAAACAATCCTATTTACAAATAGTATGAAAAAGAATAAAATAAATCAGGATATCAACAAGCAGCCTATGCTCACTATAGCATTATGCATAATAGGCAAGATACAGAAACAATGTTAACATCCATTAGTGGAAGAATGAATGAAAAAAAATTATAGATACATACAATGGAATATTATTCAGCCCTATAAAAGAAGAACATTCTGCCATTTGTGAAAAGAGGGAGGACATTATGTTAAGTAAAATAAACTATTAACAGAAAGACAAATAAATCCACTCATATGGGGTCCAACTCATAAGAACAGAAAGTAGAATGGTGGTTATGAGAGGACGGGAAGAGGAGGGAAATGAGGACTTGCTGTTCAACAGATATTGAATATCAGTCATGCAGATGAAAAAGTTCTAGATCTCTGGGACTTATTTGTCTTGTGCAATTGATACTTTGTACCTCTTGACTTGCATAGTGCCTAGAGTTAATATATTATATTGTATACTTAAAAATGTGCTAAGAGTATAAACTTTATGTTAGATATCCTTATCACACATAATAATAACAGTAATAATAATAAATAAGGAAGGCATAAGACAACTTCCAAAGATGATGTATAGGTTTATGGCATAGATTGTGGTCATGGTTTCACAGGCATATGCTTATCCCCAAAGTCATCCAATGGTGTATATAAAATATGGACAACTTTTTAAAATTGGATATTGACAAATTATCATTGTATATATTTATGGGATATAAAGTGATGCTATATGATATTTGTACACAATTTGGAATGATTGAATTAATACATCCATCACCTCAAATACTAATCATTTACTCCTCCTGTCTGACCGAAACATTGTACACTTTGACTTTTTGTATGCCATTCACACTTTAGTAAAGTAGTTAAAAAAAGAAAAAGTTATACAGGTGTGTCATACAACATTTCACTTATAGTTAACAATTCTGTATTGTATACTTGAAAATTTGCTGAAAGAGTACATGCCATATTATGTGCTTTTTGCCACATTAAAAAAAAAAAGAAATGTGTGTTTCATAGTGAAACTGCATGATATAGCTAAAAATTTTTAGTAGTGGTTGTGATAGTGTATTTTGAAAGCATGTGCATGGCTACTGTGGCTGAAGAGCAGTGAGAGTAGTGTGTGGCAGAGATGAGGTCACAGAAAGATCCAGAAGCCAGATACCGTGGGGCTTTATGTTTGGCCGTGGTGGGAAGTTTCTGGAAGTGTAATAACAAAGAGCAACATGATCTGATTTTTTCACTGTATTTTCTTAGTTCACTATCCCTTGATTAAAGATTTAAGTCAGAGTCTCAATATAGAGTTGCCTATATACACACATAAATGCACACACAGCCCTTCAGAAAGTAGTGTTTGATGTTGAAGTGAGAACCACTGTGGAGTTAGGCTTTTTCTTAAGGGATACAAAAGAGAATTTCTCCACTGAATTTTAGGTCTTTTGTACTTCTTAATCTTCTTTTTAGACACAGAAGGGCTTGAAGCAATCACTGTTTTTTTCAAGAAATCATCCAAATTCAGGTCCTTTAATGATCTAACAAACAGCTGGCTTATTGCAAATTGTCCCTGTATCATCTCTTGAACAACAGTTGATGCTGGCCCAATTGTTACTTCACAATTCACTCTGAATTGGATGAAGATAAACTTTCAGCTCCTGAAACTAACTTATTTCCTCCTGTCAGGAAAATTATCTGTAACTTGGAAATGGGCAAAAAGATTACTGGGTGTTTCTTTAGTGAAATTCCAAGCTTGCAACTTTTATAGAATTTATATTGAATGGGCTGTTTTACAATTGTGCAAAAACAATTATTAACTTGCAGATTTTTGTCAGGTAGAGATGCAAATAATTTATTTCTGATCGAACAGATAAATTCTGAGGTTATGGCTTTTGGCTCTGCTTGCAAGCACCCTAACCTAACAATTCTTTGTTAAATTTTCTATATACATTTAGTTTCTTAAGTACTCTTTGAACTGGTAATAACACTGACTGGTTCTTTTCTTAATTAATGGAATAAATGTTTGACATGTTTACATTCTATATTTGTATGGAGTTATGATTTTGCATTTTCAAAATTATACTTTAATAACTCTCTGATCCCCTTTTTTATGATCAATGTTCTAGTTCCTTCTTACCTTCCCCAACAAACATTCTCAGGTGTCAGAAATACTCAAAATACAATATCAAATTCAAAACCTTTATTTTTAAGGGAAAACAAAATCACAATTCATTACAATTTGTAAGAACATAGGAAATAGCAATGAAACCAGAAGATTCCAAACTGGTTATTGCTATGGAATTCATATCAGGGACATCCTATCTGGAAGTTGATTAGATGCTTATTATAATTATTATTATTATTTCAATCTTCAGGTGCTACTGTCAGTATTATACAGACAGGAAAATCTCATTAAGTCACCAGTATGAAGACATGGTATTATATTAATAACATAGTTGGGCATACTCTTTTCTGCAAAAGAGGCAGAATACAGCAATGAGGGAAGAAACAAACTTGCTTCGTTACCACCTAAAGAAACTGCCATTACTGGGGAGTGACTAGATCTTTTTTGTAAGGAGCTTGTAATCCACTGAATTCTCCTTGGAGCACAACTAATTTGAATAACAATGTAGAGCCCACATAAAGGAAAATTACTTAAAAGAATATTGATTACATAGAATTGCATATATACAGCAGTGAACCTTAAAATTAAATGTTCACAGGTCCATTGACTGTTTAATTAAAAAGCAACTTCCTCGGATTTAGCCCAAGAAAATTTCTTATAGTAAATCTAGGATGTGATCCAAAAATTTATTGTATTACCAACCCCAAATGTATTAGATGCAGGTGTCATAGCTAATACTTCAAAGCTAAGGTACCTAAGACAACACTAATTCTATTTCATGTGACCGTAAGTCATCTACATTATTAGTGTGGATAACATGAATAATATGGTTGACCTGAAATATATCTAATCTATTTACATCTATATAAATATCTATCTATTTTTGTACCTATCTATCTACTGACCTATTCCCTTTTCAAATACCTGCATCATTCTGATTAGAATAACTTATGGGTCTTCTTTCTTTGATTTTCTATGTAGTCAGACTATTTAATCTTGTCCACTTTTATTAATACTTCTGTCTGGTACATTATGTTGATTTGGAGGGAAAGTATAAAGTGTTTGTGTTCATATTTATAAAATATTTAACACCTATCTCAAAAACTCACTGCTTTTCTGAACACTCATTCACTCAACAAAACTCTACCCTCTATTGCCATTGGCATGTAACCATGAGTCTTTAAATACAGCAGTTTGTTATTATAATGGATGTATCTGAACTGTTTTTAATCTGAAGAATAACACACATTCATGCACAAAGGAAACTCTATTGGAACTATCAAACATGTCAACATAGACCATTGATTATGCTATGGTTCAGGGGGGAACAACAAATTTTTACCAGTTGTACCCAGAAAACTGGGGTAGAAAATAGTAGTACTCATAAGAAAATTACTAATCTATGTATTTAAATTAACAAGATGTCAAACTAAATCTCAAACTAGACTAGATTATATATACACCACAGTTATACCTGTTATGCTATCACCCACCTCCTTTAATTTAATAATACTAGAACTACATTTAGAAATTCCCGATGCATTTTTACTTTTGTTATCTTATTTGGTCCTCACAACAATCCTATGAGGAAAAGAGAGCAGGTGTGTTTCTCCTTAGTTTACAGGCAAGGCTAATTTAATCAGGGAGACTGAGTGGCTCTGTTTAGTTCACAAAGTTAATTAGCCTGCAAACGGCAGAGCCATGGCTAGGGCTGAAAACATTTTAAGCCAATATAAGAATGATTCTCACCATGACAAAGAAGCAATGGGACCAATGAAAAAGTGAACTTTTCATTCATTTATTGCATCATTTATAATTGAGCCACTATGCTATGTCAAATCCTAGGGATACAACAATGAAGAACAGAGATAAGGTTTCTGCTTTCAAGGAGATTATATTTTAGACAGCCAACAAATCAAGATAGAGTGTATTTTCAAGTAGTAATAATGTTATTAAAACAAATAAAGAAAGAAATGGAGATAAGTGATAGAATTGGAGTAGCTAAGTGGAGATAAGATAATCAATACACACTTCTGGGATAAGGTGATATTTGAGAAGAGACTTAAAAGAAGTGAGCCATTGCCTCTTGTGCTATTGTTTTATATGAACTCTGAGCTTTAGCTTTTGGGTGGTTTTACACTGGTGGGTGTCTATTGTGCTGATCCATGAATAATGTGGTTCTGAGTATTTCCTGTAGGGCAGGTCTGGTCTTGACACATTTCCTCAGTGTTTGCTTTTCTGGAGAAGAATTTATTTCTCCTTCATAAATGAAACCTAGTTTTGCAGAATCAAAATTCTAGGCTGGCAGTTGTTCCTAAGAAGACTGAATCATCACATGAGGCCTCAATCCCTTCTAGTTTGTAAGGTCTCTGTTGAAAAGTCTGCAGTTAATCTGATGGGTTTTCCCTTGTAAATTACTTGATGTTTTTGCCTCATGGCTTGCAGGAGTTCCTGCTTCATGTTGACTTTGACCAATCTGATGACTATGTTTCTTGATGATTGCCTCTTGGCAATGAATCTCCCAGGTGTTCGTTGAGCTTCTTGTACCTAAATGTCTAAATCTCTGGAAAGACCAGGGAAGATTTCCTCAATTATTCCCTCAAATGTGTTTTCCAGCCCTTGTACATTTTCTCCTTCACCCTCAGGGATGTTTATGATTCTTATATTTGGCCATTTTACATAATCCCATATTTCTTGCAGGCTTTGTTCATTCATCTTAATCCTATGTTCTTCATTTTTGACTGACTGAGTTAATTTGAAATGGTTGTCTTCAAGATCTGATATTTTTTATTTTGCCTATTTTATTTTTAAAACTTTTCAGTGTGTTTTGTATATCTTTAATGAATTATTCATTTCCAGCAGTTCTATTTGGTTTTTATTAATATGTCAATCTCTTTAGTGAATTTTTCATTCATTTCCTGAATTGTCGTTCTGATTTCTTTGTGTTGGTTTTCCATCTTCTCTTGAATTTCATTGAGCTTACTTACAATGCATATTTAGAATTCATCTGTCATTTCAATATTTTCATTTTGGTTGGTATCCATAGCTAGAGAATTGGTGTGCCCTTTTGTGGGTGTCCTTTCACTCTGATTTTTCATACTTCCAGAGTTCTTTTGCTGATTTCTTCTCATCTGGAGCAGCTGTGGCTTCTTATTTTAGGATTTTCTTTTATTTAGATAGAGCTTTCCGAACTCCACTTGTACGAGTGTGTCTATAGCATATGTTGGGTAAGAACCTTTGGCTTTGTGAGTGCTTTGCCGTTAGTCTAGATTCTGGATGGATGCCTTAGTTTATAGAAATTCTTAGTATGGTGGTTTTCTCAGTTGGCAGTTGTTTGTGGACTGTAGCAATGGTGAGCTCTGTATGTGGGCAGATTCCCTGTCTCTCAATAAGGGAGGAAAATACCAAACAAAACAAAAATCTAGCAATTCCATTCCTCCCAGCTCATTTAGTTAAGAGATGACAAAGTTTGGAGGCTAGAAATAAGCACAATATTTATAATATTATGAAGAGAAATAATTGGAGTTAAGAATGGTCTTGCTTAAAAATATTTGAATCTTTTGTGTAAATTTTTCATAGATACTACCACTTGAACTAAATGGATTGTCTTATTGATGAGAAAAAGACATTGACTTACTTCAGTATTACTATTCAAATAAAGAAAGAAACTGGCAAAATTAGGGAAAGAAGAAAAATCAGACGATGGAATACTAGATGCTTAACTAAACATTGAATGAATACAGCTGTGGAACCTATAGTATATTGCTACACTCAGACAGTGCAACACATGTGGGTTCTCATATAGATTAACCACAAACTGTTTAGGTAACCTTAGGTAAATCATATTTCATTGAATCTTAATTTTTCCATCTGTAAATTGAAAGAATTAAATGTGCTATAGTCTATAGTGCCATCTATCTTATAATTATGTAATTATATTAAAAAATTACTAAATATATACTAAAAGTGAATATTTTGGGAGGTGACAAAATTAATATAAAATGGACATGCCAATTAATCACAAATTACTAATAATCTAAGGCAACAAGAGAAGTCTTCTAAAATTAACTAAGTAAACTTGATATGAGTAAGCACATAGGCTGTGATACTGGCTGTCATAATGGTATAAATGAAGTACTCTGGAGACACAAAAACAGGAGCCATTATGTGTTTTGTGGTGGGGAGTAGGGTGTGAGCAGTCACAGAGTTATGGATGAGATGGAACTTTGTACTGTATTTGTACATAATTCATTTTGCCTTCTCCTTATTATACCTATTTGTAGGCTTTTATTTATTCACTTGAATTAATAAATTAACACTCATTTCCAATATAAAATAAAATTAGAGCGATATTATGGCATACTCTAAATTTGGATATCCAGTGAGAAAACAGCCAATTGATCTGAAGACCTTGGAAGCTATATTATCGGTTCTGCAATATCTGGAGATAAACCTGCTTCTTGTAAAATGCCAGTTATGCCAATGTTGCATATGAAGCCAACATGTTCATATGGCTTCATTAAGTATTGCCCAAAGTACCAATGGTATGTGGTCTCTGTCCAGTTCAACAAGGTGTAAATAGCCTGGGGATTTTTAAAACTTTATTTTTAACCAAATGCCTCCCAACAATTCATTCAAGGCTGCAGATGTCACATAATAAACATGGAAAAATAACAGGCAAGGATTTTACAAATCTCTTCCAAATTCAGTTATAATTTGGAAAAGCTGGCAGAAGTTTCTCTGCTCTAGGACTGATTACTTTCTACACATTCTTTCCTCCCATTGTCCACAGGCAATGCCATTCTGTTGAATAAATTCCTCCTAGACAGAGACAGGCAAGCAAGTGTAACAACAGAAAACTAAACAGGGCTCCCTATGCTAAGTAAAGCAAAAGTCATTGTTGCTTTCATTTCCTCAAGACATTGAGAAAAATTAAATG
Source organism: Cheirogaleus medius (assembly GCA_008086735.1). Lineage (NCBI taxonomy): Eukaryota > Metazoa > Chordata > Mammalia > Primates > Cheirogaleidae > Cheirogaleus > Cheirogaleus medius. Next base: position 17,895,833 of record VBSM01001265.1, read on the forward strand.
GTTTTTACCTCGAGGAGTTGGAAACTTTGCAAATATCATTTAAATTGAGCATTGAGTCTTAATCCTTAAATTAAAATACAATGCAAAATTTGTTTAATTGTAGATATGCTTTTAAATAATATGAGGCACATTTATAAGCTGGAGGATATCAGATGGGGGCAGGTATATTCTTTGCTTCCTTCATGTGACTTCAATGTTATAATTTAAACAAAACTGCTGAGAATAACAAGTCATTCTGAAGTAAGTTAAACATACTTTGAACAGAAAATTTAATATTTCCCTAAGCTCTTGATGATCCCTTTCAAATTTTCTATGTCTATTAAAAAGAATCAAAGGACCAAGGCTAATTCCTATATTCCTTGAAGAGGGTATAAGCAGCATGTGGAACCTAGGAAAGTGTCTATGAATGAGTGTGATCCCTGACAGCATCCTGGGAACTGTGTCCATGATTCACAAGTCTTTAATATTAAAACTCTAGACTGAAATTCTTATGAGAAATAATTAATAATGAAAACTGTGATGTGTATAATTATGATAATAAACTTGAAAATCATCAATGTCAATATTTCTTAAAGTGTAAACTTTTATAGAAAAATAAACTATATAAGATGTTTTGATTCCTGGGCCCTGCCTAAGGCCTGCCCACATCCTGAAAAGAAAGAATGGAATCTGCATATATGCTTTTGAAAAATATGTTAGGGGATTTTTAAGCACCAAAATGTTTGATAACCATGATCTTATATTCTATAAATGAGAAATTCAGAATATTGAAGCCATTTGTCTAAGACATAATTGAAAATCAGGAAAAGTAGGATTAAAATTTATGTCTTCCTGGTATGCACAGAGATCACAGAGAAAGAGAGAGAGAGAGAGAGAGAGAGAGAGAAAGAAAGAGAGAGAGAGGAAGGGCCAGACTCTTGTCAACAACTAGCTCTTGGGGGAACTAAGAGTGAGAACTCACTGCCTCCTGTGAGAATGGCACCAAGATTTTCATGAAGGTTCCACCCCCATGATCCAAACATTTCCCACTAGGCCCCACCTCCAACAATGGAGCTCAAATTTCAACATGAGACTGAACAAACCATATCAAAACCATGGTAGATGGTCCTGGTGTCCTAGAAATGACAGGGTGTGTCATTTCCTAGCGGCCTCCCCCTTCACCAAAGTTTCCATGCCTGAAAACGTGGCTTAGCACTGCTTTTTATTATTTGGTACTATGTTTTCTTATTACAGACCTTCCACGTACCTCTGCTCTCAAAAAGTAACATAATATATCAGAAAAGTAAAAATAAGAAAAAAATTTATCATATACACTAACTCAAAACAACTATCTCAAATCACATTATAACATAGTGATCATGAAAACAATGTAGAAACCAAACACCTACCATGTGACAGGGACTAGGCAAATTCATTTCCTTTAATCTCCCTACCTCCAAGTGTTTTATTGGAACCTATCCTCTCCCATCCATTAAAAGATAAAGAAATTGAGGCTTGGTTAGCTCTTATCCAGGAAAAAAAAAGTAGCATTTGAACCATTTAATTCTGTTTATTTAGTTTTTTTCCCTCTGAGCTCTTATTTTTCCACTAAGTGTATACCATTGGGTATTTCTTTGAGTGTTTTTATAGCTTAACCACTATGAGTTAGCATAGAGCAAGGGGAAATGGAAGAAAACCTCCTTTATTCATTAACTATGTGTCTCCCTGCCTGGAATCTCTGTGATCCCTATTTGTTATGAACAGAGCTTCAGTTTTCTTGCCTTGTAGGAAAATGCAAACTCTGCTTTATGATTACTCCAGAGACAGATTCCCTTGTTCAGTTCCCAGAACAGTCATTTCTAAAATGAGGCTTTAGGCACATTTCCTAATCTCTTTATGTATCTATTGTCTCATAGGACATACTGGAGTTGTGAGGCACAGAGGAGACACTTTGTGTAGAACAAAATGCTGAATAGACTAATGCATCCTGCAAGCACGTAAGGGTTATAGTGTTGCTAGTACTGTTATTATTACAGTTAACATCACACTTGTGACCTTGAGCACATTGCTTATTTGAGCTTAAGTTTCTTGTATCTTAGAAAAACAAAATAGCATTTCTTTTATGGTTCTGTGAAGATAAAGGGAAATTAAATAAGATGACCTATATGAGATATCCAGAAAAATACCTGGGAAAGAGTAGACACCTATATGGTTCTTTGCCCATTCTCCAGATGCCTTGGGGTTCTTCTTTTTACCCTATTACACTTTTTATTAATGAAAAGATCAATCTGAATATGCTGCTCTGCTTTGATCAATACAAAACAAGTAATTCATCTGTGATCCCACCCTGGAAGTATCATCTTCCACCTAAACTTGATTTTGGTTAAGTGATAAAAGATAATTTTCACGATTAGGTTATAAAAGATATGTAACTCATGCCAGCTTTTTGATCAGTCTCACCACCTCAGAGTATAACATAACATAAATTAAATTACATAACGAATGAAGGATCCAGGATCAATCCCACCTACCTATTATCAAAAGTCATAACATAAAAACAGGTAAAAACTGCTGTTAAAAAGTACTGTTGAAGGTCCTACATATAATGCTTTTCCTTTCTTTGCGACCTCTTTCTCAACCTGGCATAGTGATTTTTGCTATTATTTTCCTTTTTTTCTTTTGATGTTTTTAAGATTAAAATTTTAAATGTTAAGGTAATTATAGATCCATATGCAAGTGTAAGAAATAATACAACCATGTGAGCACCTTAGTGTTGATCAATTGGTACCCCATAATATCTTGAATTAAAAAAAATTCTACTAACTTCGTAAAATAAACTGAATAGCCTTTAAAAAAAAAAGCAATAACACAGAGATATGTATGCTTTACCCAATATCTGCCAGTGGTAACATCTTGCAAAACTAGAGTACACTGTTGCAACTAGGATATTAAATTGATCCAATCAAAGTACAGAACATTTCCATCATCATAAAGATTCCTCAAATTGGCCTTTTACAGTAATATGCACTTTCTTTTCAAACTTACCTCTCCCAGTACTTAACCCCTGACAACCACTAATTGGGACCCCATTGCTATAATCTTATTATTTTATTCATGTTATGTAAGTGGAAACACAGACTTTTATGATTGACTTTTTTTCATTCAACATAATTCCCTGGATGTCCATTCAAGTTGTGTATCAATAGTTCAGTCCCATTTAGAGTTGAGTGATATTCCATGATATGAATATACCGAGGTTTATGTAACCATTTATCCATTGAAGGACATTTGAGCTATTTTTTTTGCAATTGTAAATAAACTGCTAAAACCATTCATGGACAGGATTTTGTGTGAGTATAAGTTTTCATTTCTCTGAGTTGAATGCCAATGGGTATAAATTATTGATTATAAGGTATTGTAGTTATAGATTTTTAAGAACCTAATAAACAGTTTCCCAAGTGGCTTTCATTTTAAATTACCACCAACATTATATGTGAATCAAATTTCTCCATAAACTTGCCAGCATTTGGTGCTGTCCCTAGGCTCCTTTTTTAAAACAAAAATTGCTATCTTAGCCATTGTGATAGGTGTGCAGTCATATATCTTTATGGTTTTAATTTGAAATAAAAAAATAATTTGCATTTCATCAACAGCTAAAACATTTAGCATCTTTTCATGTGCTTATTTGCCATCTCTATATCCTGTTTCTTGAAAGGTCTGTTCTTGTCTTTTACCCATTTTCAGATTGGAACGTTTAGGTTTTTAATCTTCAATTAAGTAAGTGGTTTGCAAATATTAATATTTTTCATAAGACTTTAACTTGTCCTTTCATCCTCTTTTAACAGGGTCTTTCAGAAAGTGAATATTTTTAATTTTGATGAAGTTCAATTTATTAATTTTTCTTTTTATGGATTGCACTTACAGTGTTAAGCATATGAACTCTGCATAATGTAAATTCCAAAGATATTGTTCTGGTTCTTGTTACGATGAGTGATATTTTTGTTGGACAGTGGATATTTGGGCTTTATGATGTGAGACTCTGGATTTTATGTAAACCTTCCATTTTTGCTGGCTTCTCACTCTGTTTAAGCAAGGAAGAGGGGACTGATATCTCATTACCTCTATGTGGGAATAAAAGTACAAAGTTCCCCATTTGGTCTTTGTGAACATCTGATGTGGCAAGGGGTTCCTTGTTACTGCTTGGTGGGAGCAGCAGTTCAGGCTGTTTGCTAGGTCTTTACTGATGCCCCTCTGACTGAGAGATGTAGAAATGCCTTAATATTACTCCCACGTGGCCTCCATTGACACCACAAGAGGTAGCCTTGTTACCATTAGGAGGTTGTAAAAATTTGGCAGCTGCACTAGGCCAACAATGACATCATCACCAGTGGTTGTGCACGAGGAAAACTCGTTATTCTCAGGTGGGTTGAAGTCTAGGCTCCCTAGTAAGCCTTTATTGGCATACATGAGTAAGCATGGCGACTCAGCTATTTTCTATAGTGTCTGGATGGAATAAAGAACTTATTGCATAAAATTTTCTATCTTGCTAGGCTGTCTCTTGTCTGGTATTTTGAATGGAAATCTGGCTTTATTGGCCTTTTTATTTTTTAGGGTGCTGGCTTTTTTTCAGCTCCTAGTCTGTGATACATAAGGCAAAATGAAAACCCAGGGAACTCACCATCATGTCATTCCCCAGTTCCTAAAATTCTTAGCTCTTCTGCCTTCTGTCTCCACATTTAAGAGTCTTATTACGTTTGTTTTGTACATAATGTTTAGAAATTTCAATTGTACTCAGTGGAAGGAATAAGGAAAAGCATACTTACCCCTTTCTGCTTCTCATGTGCGTTTTTTCCCTAAAATCTGCCATTTAAGTTTGGTCTAAATAAATAAAAGTTTAAAGTTTAAATTAACATAAATTTTATTGTTCATTTTGATTGTGGAATGCAACTGTAAGAACATTTAGATTGTGTACAGAATTGGAAAAATTATACATTTTATATTTTGTAGCTTGTACATGCCTATCTCTCTCATTTTTATGAGAATGAAATGTTGGAGAAAATGAACTTAATTGTTTTTATTTAATTCTTGATAAATTCACATTCTACCAATATGCTCTATTTTGGCTTATGGTAAGTAAGGAAAGATGCAAAGGAAAATGTGCATGGGCCTATCTTTCCCTTTCCTTCTATGTCATCATTTTCAGCCTAAGTAATTGGCTATTTCAAAGAAGTATAATGAGTAAGAAAGACTATGACAGGATTCCTTACATGTTTATATCTTTTAGAAAAGCTTTGCCTTCTTTTTGTGTTTGATGCATATTCTTGTTTGAATGGAAAGTGTGGCCTTTCAGACCTGTCAGTGCTCCTTCTTACTCAGCCATAGATGTGAGAAGCTTACCTCGTACTCAGTTTGAATTTTGCTGAACATTCAGGCAGGTTGGGGCAACCAGAACTGTGTGCTCATGGACCATCACTAATGAGCCTGTAAAGAATGGTGCATATTGCAAATACACTTTTTCCTGACACACATGCTCTATTATTTAATTGAATTTCACTTATAAAGCAAAGATAAATTATTACAATTTTTAAGACAGTGACTATACAAGCATAAAGCTCTTCTTAGTGAGAGCCCTGTGCAAGGGCACAGGTTGCATATGAACAAAGCTGTCCTTCCTAAAATCAAAGATCTGGCCGTATCACTTAATTGCACACAAACTTTGACAAATATTGGCTTTCTCCATAATTAGTCCAAACTCCTTAGCTTGCATTTTAAAGTCCTCTACAAACTAGTCAATATCTATTTTTCCTGGGCTCATTTCACATTCTGTACCCTCAAGAACTCTATACTCTAGACACATCTAATGTAATGCTGAAATCTCCAGCCTCTGCATGTTTGCTCACACTGTTAAAGACATGATCACCTTTCAAAGTATAGCAGCCATGTTATGTCTTGTTTGAAGTCTTCCCATCTTCCTCTTCCTTTTGCCCCATAAAAATAAATCACACCTTCAGTTAACAGTATGTCAGTAGTACATTTTGAGCCTACATTTTGTTAATCTTTTTATGTTCTACCTTGCATTATTGGTGTGCTTATGTAAATATCTGAAATTCAATGGCAAGATCCCTGATCCATTCATTTTTTAAAAAATCCTTTTTGGCAGCCAACATAAGAAAAAGAGTCTGACTTGGTCAATTTATTTTTGTTCTCTTCCTCAATTCCTTAGATGAAATCTTATTTCCTTTTAAGCATCAACAGCTCCTTGTGGACTCTTCAAATTCGTCAACTTCATAGACACTCTAGTTCTGAATCTATTCAATGTGGTCATCACTATTTGCTCCTTCTCAAATCTAAGTAGGGTAGACCTATAAGCTTGTATCTGACAAAGTTCAATAATTAAAGCTATGGTATTTACATTGTGTAAAAAAAAATCAGCGTTTAGCTTTACGTGTAAAAAAAATCCTCTTTTATTATTATTCCTTGGTAAAAATCTTTCTTTGTTTTAATGTGATATAGTATGATGCATCTATAACAAAGGTTGTATTTACTTTCCGGGGAGACTACTAGAGAATCACATCCTGCTTTGTTTATATTTCAGCAGCAGCACTCATGCAGTGGATGTAAGAGTGAGCGGATTACTCTGCCTGCTTGTCACTCACTCATCTCTGAGAGTTCACATTCACAAAGCCCTAAAAGTCTGGTTCCACTTTCTAAAGGAACGTCGGCACACTTCACATCCCAAAAGTATTCCCTTTCTCATACTTGAAGGTAAAATGTTTAGGTACTTTACATTATATGTGAATGGTATGTTTCATGGTGGCATACATAAGCATTATAGAAATGTTTGTCACTGTTTTCACATTGTCCTTAAGCCCTTTTAAAAATTACTCTCATATCTTGAGAGTCAAACACAATGGTACTTGGGTTTTCTTTCTGTGTGGGTTTAACCTGAGAGTTCTCATTGTTTCCAGCATGCTGTAAAGATTTGAGAAAAGAAAATGAAAAAAGTAATGAGTAAAATATAGAATTAGCTTAATCAAATACATGTGGTTGATGTAAAATATAATTCAATTACAACATTGTAAAGACTAAAGTATATTTTATACATCAGAGACATTGAACAGTGCTCATTTTTTAAATTAAATCATAACATTTTTAATCAAATTTGAACCACCGATGCTCAATGAAATTATATTCCAAGTGAGATTGTTGGATTATTTGTATAAATATTTTTATACCAAATTTTTCTGTTCTTTTCTCATTGTTGTAACACCCAAATGCCTAGAACATTATAAATGCTAAAATAATTTTGTAATTAGGGGTAGAATAATGTATACTCTCTTATGTAAATATACGTAAAGGATCACACTTATACTTTACTAACAAATCAATCTATGATTTAAATATATTTCCTTTATGAACATTAAAGAAAAACTGGCAAAAAATTTCAGCTTTGTCCAGATGAGAGTATGTTATAGCCAATAAATGGTAACACGCCTATATTTTGGCAAGTCTAGTCCCATGGTGAAAATATGTGTATCAGACTTGTACAGCTTAACAAAAGCCATTGAGATTTCCCAAATATGATAGCTCTCATACCAAGTACACACAATAAAACGTTTTATAAGAATAGAATTAATTCAAAAGAAAGAATGCATTAATTACATGGATCATTTTTTTTGTATATAGTTATGTTCCAAGTTTTTATATTGCCATATGAAAAAACATGCTATTTTTTAAGTGCTGTACTGATTGAAAACTTTTATTTTTTTATTTTATTGTTTTTACTTCAGGATTTTATTTTCTTTTTTATTTTTTTTAATTTCAGCATATTACAGGATACAAATGTTTAGGTTACATATATTGCCTTTGTCCAACCTGACTCAGAGCTTCAAGCATGTCCATCCCCCAGATGGTGCACACTGCACCCATTAGTGTGAATATACCCATCTGTTCCTTCCCCTCCCATCTGCGCAACACCCGAGAAACATTATTACTATATGTGCACTTAACTGTTGATCAGTTAATACCAATTTGATGGTGAGTACATGTGGTGCTTGTTTTTCCATTCTTGTGATACGTCACTTAGTAGAATGGGTTCAAGCTCTATCAAGGATAGTACAAGAGATGCTAGATCACCATTGTTTTTTGTGGCTGAGTAGAACTCCATGGTATACATATACCACATATTATTAATCCACTCATGTATTGATGGGCTTTTGGGTTGTTTCCACATCTTTGCAATTGTGAATTGTGCTGCTATAAACATTCTAGTGCAGATGTCTTTTTTATACAATGTTGTTTGTTTTTCTAGGTAGATGCCCAGTAATGGGATTGCTGGATCAAATGGTAGTTCCACTTTTAGCTCTTTGAGGTATCTTTATATTACTTTCCACAGTGTTGTACTAGTTTGCAGTCCCACCAGCAGTGTATGAGTGTTTCTATCTCTCCCCATCCACACCAACATTTATTGTTTTGAGACTTTTTGATAAAGGCCATTCTCACTGGAGATAAATGATATCTCATTGTGGTTTTCATTTGCATTTCCTTGATGATTAGGGATGTTGAGATTTTTTTCATGTTTCTTGGTCTGTCTTCTTTTGAAAAGTGTCTATTCATGTCCTTTGCCCACCTTTTGATAGGGTTGTTTGATTTTTTCTTGCTGATTTTCCAGAGTTCTACCTAGATTCTAGTTATTAACCCTATATCAGATGTGTAACGTGAATATTTTCTCCCATTCTGTAGGTTGTTTGTTTGCTCTCATGATGGTTTCCTTGGCTGTGCAGATGCTTTTTAATTTGATCAGGTCTTATTTATTCGTTTTTATTGTTGTTGTGATTGTCTTTGGGGTCTTCTTCATAAATTCTTTGTCTAGGCCAATGCCTGTAAGAATTTTTCCAATATTTTCTTCTAGAATTCTTATAGTTTCATGCCTTAGGTTTAAGTCTGTCATCCACTATGAGTTGATTTTTATGAGAGGTGAAAGGTGTGGATCTTGTTTCAGTCTTCCACATGTAGCTATCTAATTTTCTCAGCAGCATTAATGAATAAGGATTCTCTTCTCCAGTGTATGTTTTTGTCTGCTTTGTCAAAGATTAGATGGTTATATGAGGATGGTTTTATATCTGGGTTCTCAGTTCTGCTCCATTGATCTATGCCTCTATTCTTGTGCCATGCCCATGCTGTTTTGGTTGCTATATCCTTGTAGTATAGCTTGAAGTCTGGTAAATTGATGCCTCCTGTTAGATCCAGAGCTGAGAGAGAGACACAGGAAGCCCCATATGTAGCAAAATGCTGTTCATTTTGAGCATCTGGGTGCAGATGGGTGGAGGTGAAAAGCATCCACTAGAGAAAAGGGGAGAGCCTTGGGTTTTACAGAGGGTTTTTCCAGGGGGAGTAAGTTAGTGGGCCAGAAAAGCAGTTTGTAATTAATTCTTTCTCAAATAGCCAACTTCTATGACCCCTGCCCCAGTCACATCCATCCTTCAGCTCTGGCGTTGTCCTTATCAGGAGACCTAGGGAGGAATAAACTTCATCTCTATCAGGGAGGGAGGGAGACGGAATGACGGCTGCAGCTTTCTATTAGATTTACAAATCTGGGACTCTCCAGACTCCTGTGGTTATTGTTTTACAAGCCTAAGTTTTGCATTAACCACATTTGGTCCTATACATACTTTTCATGTTCCCACCTGGAACAAACCTAACACCTCCCAATTTGTTCTTTTTGCTTAAGATTGCTTTTGCTATATGGGATCTTCTCTGGTTCCATATGAAGTGTACAATTTTTTATAGATTTGTGAAAAATTATGTTGTCTTTTTAATAGGGATGGATGGAATCTGTAGATCACTTTGGGTAGTATAGACATTTTAACAACGTTGATTCTACCAACCCATGAGCACAGTATGGTTTTCCACATGTTTACGTTCTCTGCTATTTCCTTCCTCAGTGTTCTTCCTGTGGAGACCTTTTGCCTTCTTAGTTAAATATATTCCTAGGTGTTTAATTTCTTTGTTGCTATTGTGAAGGGTATTGAGTCTTTGATTTGGTTCTCAGTGTGACTGTTGGTGTATAGGAATGCTACTGGTTTCTGTACATTGATTTTGTAACCTGAGACTCTACTGAATTTGTTTATAAATTCCAGTAGTCTCATGGCAGAATGTTTGAGGTTTTCTAGATAATAGAGATATTAGAATTATCCAACAAAGAGTTTTTTAAAGAAGCCATCATTAAAATGCTTCAACTAATAATGATGGACACATTTTAAAAAAATGAAAAGGTAGAAAATTTTGCCAAATTAATAGAAAAAATATCTTAGAGACGAAGTAGAAGAATGGGATTTTTATAACGGGAAAATGCAGTAACCAAAATAAAAAACTCAATGGATAGATTCAAATGCAGAAAAGAGAGGCTAGAGGGAAAAAATCAGTGAATACAGAAATAGAATGATAGAAATTACCTAATCTAAACAATAGAAAGAAAATAGACTGAAAAAATATCATAGCTTCAAGAACCTCTGAAATTATGACAAAACATCTACCATCCCGGTTTCAAAAAGTGATAGGATTAGTAGGCAGAAAATCTACAAGGATATAGAAGACTTCAATATCATTAACTAACAGAAACTAACTAATATTTACACAGCATTCTACCTAACAGGAGCAGAATAAATTCTTTTAAAGTGCCCTTGGAACATATACCAAGATATATCAAACTGTGTGTCATAAAATAAACCTTAACCATTTTAAAAGAATGAACATCAAAGAACCAACTTTTTGTTATATTAATCTTCTGTATAATTTTTATGTTATCAATTTCATTTAATTCTATTCTGATCTTTGTTATTTCTTTTCTTCTGCTGGGTTTGGGGTCAGTTTGCTCATTCTTTTCCAATTCTTTGAGGCAATTCATTAGATTGTTTATCTGTGATCTTTCTGTCTTTTGGATGTAGGTATTTATGGTTTTAAATTTTCCTCTCAGGACTGCAAGATGGCAGACGAAAAAACTGCCAGCTAGAGTGTCTCTGCAAGAAAGATAGATTTTAAAAGAAAGTGGAAAAAAAAAAATAAACAGGAAGATAAACATAGATCAGATGAGGGTCAGAAGGAAGGAGTCCTGAAATTACAGGAGACTTTGCAGGAAGAAGTTGTGGAGGAGAACTGGAAAGATAAAGGCCCCTGAGAGGCCTGTAGACCAGCGACAAGGGGAGATGGAGTGGTTAAATTTCCCCTCTCAGCATCTTGGACTGCTGGTGGGCTCCTGAGCGGTTGTAGAGACCTGCTAACACCAGCCCAGGGATGGCTGCCGCCGGTGAGTGGTGAACTTCTTGCGGACTGGGCACCAGGCTCCTGGCTCCCTCAGGGCACCTCAAGGCCTGCAGACCTGAGTGGATTGGCAGGCGCTGTATTACTTCACTCTCTCCTTCCCCTTCCCTACCCACTACTGCTGAGAGAGACAATTTAGCCTCCACCCAGAGGCATCTGCAGGAAATGGGACCTTTCATTTTGCAGCCCTACAGCAGACTAAGGGGTACTCAGACTGTGATCTCCTTACCCACCAGCCCTCCCTATTGCTTGCCTATTGACTCCAGGAGGATGTGGCAAATCCCAAGGCAAAGAGATATTGATCCAGCTTGGGTACTCCATGAGTGACTTGAGACCAGCACTTTTCTCCCTGGCAGGGTCAGGGACTGATCTCCAGGGCCCAAGGGACAGGCCTGCAGACCAGATTCCCTACACCCATATCAGGATCTAAGTGCCCTGGGGCACAGAAGGGATATTTTGAATAAGCCTACTGAGGTGTGTGTGCCTTCAGGGGCAGACCAGCGTGCTTGAGGGACAACCGTCCTCCCACCCACGGGAGGGCAGTGTTCCCAGCTCAGGCTGTGATCCTGGGCAGGGAACTTCCCGGCCTGCATCACAGCCCGGGGAGATCCACTGGCTTGAGGTCCTGCCTGCTGGCAGAGGCCTGGGAGAAACCCGGGAATACGGGAGGACAGAAAGGAGAGAGGCCTGCTCCAGACTGTAAGTCTCAGACCACCCCCACATGCAGACTTTTTGGCTGAGTGGGGCCATTTCAGCCCCTCCCTGGCAGCTCTGCCCAGAAACAGAGAACAGACATTTGACCTCTGCTAATAGCATTTGTGGAGCTTGGGGGTAGGTTCACTCATCCAGCTCCACCCAGCCTGACTCCCCCACCTGGCCCCACTATGGTGGAGAATAAGCACACACCTGGAAGTCCCAGAGCCCCACCCTCCACCTGAGCACTAGAAGGCCTCTTCAAAGGAACAAGAGCTGGTTCCAGGACCCAAAAACAGCACTGCAGTCTGCTCCTCACAGCAAGCATCACCTACTGACAGGGAGGTCATTCTGCACACCCTTTTACTGCATCTACTGACTCATCATACAGGCTGTGGTCAAATCTCACCCATAAACACCACCTACTGGCTCAGAGGCTAAACAGGATGTATTATCATTCAGGTGAAAAATCTAAAGGTAAGAAGCAGCAGCTAAAAACTTTTAAAGTTTTTTAAAAGTGGAGGACCGTAGGCCCAGCAAGTACATGTGTGCACCGATGCATAATTAAGGGAAACTCATGGACTCCCAGAAATGTTTTCAACCCCGCCACAACAAGGAAGTGTGGTAAAGTTTTAATTCTAGGATTTTGACATTACCAAGCACATAGATTTTTCCTCCCTGGAGTTGAGAAACAGCAAATAGCACTGATCATTAATGTAAATTAATTAAAAATAAGTGGATCTACTCTAAAATGGAATTCTATAAATATTTCTCTATGAAATATTCTTTTATTTAGTGAAAATAGCATTGAAAAATTGCTTAGACTCTGTTATCTATGAGTACTCTCAACATTCAGGACTTTTATAAATAAAAATTGTATATATTATGTACACATGAGGTTTTGAAATATGAAGACATTGAATGGCTCAATAAAACTGATTAACATATGCATTATCTCACATGCTTATAATTTTTTTTTGTGGTTAGAACACTTATTCAGGATTTTAAATAGAAGTTGGAAGGTGGGATATGGGAGTCATAATAGATGCTATTTTAGAAGTTTCTGGCTCAGGATTTTCATCATCTTTGTGAAGACAGGAAAAAGACTATTTATTTGAGCACTACAATATATTTATCCTTTAAGCCCTTGCAATCAGACAAGTTAGAAAGTCCAAGAATGGCACTAGTGTTGCAGAGATAGATTTTATTTTCTATAAATTTCTCTCTTTATTTTATCCTTGTTAT
>VBSM01001265.1:17909078-17947189 GCA_008086735.1 Cheirogaleus medius
GTCAGAGTGGGATATGGGCCCACTCCCAAATAATTAGTTTAATAAAAAGGTTTTCCTATAAAGATTAATCTTGGAACTTACACTCCCCTAAGTGCTTTGAAATATCCTTTTCACTGGCACTTTGCTTTACCTGAGGCTACTCTTCAGAAGCAGTTGGTAACACTGATTCCTCTAGGCGATGATTTGGGGCTTAAAGCTCCTGGTTGTACTATTAGACCTGTCAGTCATTCAGTGTGTTCCCTCAAGCAAGTTGCTTTCTTTACCAGTCCTCTGTTTCCTCAGTTATAAAATAAACGATTTGAACTAAATGAAGCCCTACATTCCCTCAAGCATCATATAGGTTGCATTGGCATGCCTCACATCTGACTGGAAAGTCCAAAACTGTGTATAGATTTGGCTTTTTTCCACGGTTTTTCCTAATCTATACAGACTGAAATATCTCAAAAGCAAGTAGAAACAGGTTTGAGAACAAGCAACTTAGAGGTTCCAGTGTTTTGCTGTATAATTTAGTAGCTACCAGGCACATGTGGTTATTTTGAAATTTAACTAGTGCCACAGGGGAACTAGATTTTAAATGTTGTTTAATTTTAATGACTTTAAATATAAAACCATCCATTCAGTTTATTTGTTGGAAAACTTAAGCATAGTTGGAGCAACTTGGGTATCTGAATTGACTTTTTACAATTTAAATTGTATTCATTTAAATACAAATTAAATATATAGATAAAATTTAATATCCAAATTAAGATGCTCCATTAATCTAAATGAAACACTAGATTTTGATGTCTCAGAACAAAGAGAAGGTAAATATCTCATTAATATTTTTTATGCTGAGTACATGTTGAAATAATAATATTTTGGATATTGGGTTAAACAAAGTAAGTTATACAACTTATCAGGATACATTCTGTATAATTTACCAGGATACATTCTGAGAAATGCATCATAGGCAATTTTTGTCATTGTACAAACATCATAGAGTGTACTTACACAAATCTATATGGTACTTACATTTTTATTTATATATATTTTCATATGGAAACAAAATATCTTAGCACTATTATTGAATATTAATCATTTCCCCTACTTGATCTTCAGTGTCAGTATCAAATGCCATGTATCAGGTTTCTATATATACTCCATTAAAATCTTTTGAGACCACCATTGTACATGTAGTCCATCATTGACTAAAACAATGTTATGCTGTGCAAGATTGTATAGCTTTAAAATTAATTTCAGCTATTGCATTTTAGTGGTTTTTAACAGATGGCTATTAGTAAATTTGAAGTTTCAGATGTGGCTTTCATTATACTTCTCTTGGATAGTGCTATTTTCAGTAGAGAAAAATACAGATAATATTTGCTTATCTGGTTCCGAGTCTATTTGGATTTTATCACTAAAACTGAAGATTTGTTAGTTCTTTGTTTTCCTCTTCCCCATACATGTCTCCACATGGTATGTGGCTGTACAATTGTGAAGAATAGAGGTTGGCATGAATACTAATTTGAGATTTCAGTTATAATACAAATTGTTAATATGCATAAAGTTTAGGCGTAGTTTCCTTTGGAATATCGAATCTTATCTTTAATAGAACATGGTGTGTGTAGGTATTATTACCATTTCCTGTATAAAATGAGAAAAAATTAACATCAGAAAAGTTCATGATACACCCTAGGACAGACAGCAAAATAACAATCCAATCCAGAGACCCTCAGGAACCCCTCAAATCTTGATTGTTAAAGGGACTTCATATCTCCTCAACTACACAAATGTATTCTGAGTGCCTGTCAATCTCCAAATATAATGGAGGGCAACAAAATCTGATGGATATGATTTCAGGCTTTGCTATAGTCTGCTGGGGTTTGAATTCTGGGTCTGTGACTTCATAGTTTGCTTACTGTGGGCAAATTTCCATATTTGAACTTCTTTCTTAGCTCATTCCTTTATATTATATTTTTTATTATGATAAAAACACACAAAATGAAATGCTAACACATTTTTAAGTATACAGTACTATATTGATAACTATGTGCATATTGTTGTACAGCAGATATTTAGAACTTTTCATCTTGCATGACTGAAATCCACAACCATTGACCAGGAATTCCTCACTCCCTCCTCCTTCCAGGCCCTGGCAACCAACTTTCTACTTTCTCTTTCTGTGTGTCTGACTGCTGTAGATGCTTCCTATAAGTGGAATCCTGGAGTATGTGTCCTTCTGTGACTGGCTCCTTTCATTACTATAAATTCTCCAAGGTTTATTCATGTTGTTTTATAGCATATGATAGGATTTCTTTTAAAAGTTGAGATAATAGCAGTACATACACTTTAGATTAATTGTGGAGATCAGACGAAGACAACATAAACCCTGCAATCTATTAAGGGATCATTTTATGTTAGCTTTTAATGATAAATTCTGTGAAGCTTGCTAAAACACTACTAAACAGCTTTGCATGTGGCATAAAGAAGAAAGGTCATTCAAAGAATGATAGAGTGTACCCTGAGTCTTTGACAAAAGAACAAGATGAAATTAATGTTTATCTCAGCTTGAATAAATTTAGACAGTCTTCTTCCTGATTCTAACCCTCTAACATCCTTTTAATTAAAGCATTTATTTTAGAAAACTTGTAATTGTGAAATCTTTTCCTGGCCCTTTGAGGCATACGTAAAACTTTTTAAAAGCCTCTTGCCAGTTTTAAGATCCAAGGATGTTTTTCTCAAGAGCCTGAGTTTAATCCCTTTGAAATGTAATCACCAAGGAAAATGGTGACCCATCTCTCAGCCTCTGTGAGAGGGTGGGAGCCTAACTTTCAGGAGCACCAATTAGCAGACACAGATAGCTTAATCAGAAAAAAACATTTGCAAAGTCAGGAATAACTCAATATCCTCCACACATTCCACTGACAGATCCCCCAACCTCTTTCAGTACTTTTCCACTAGCTCAGCCTTCTTGCCTTTATTTCAGCTGAGTTCAGACTTTAGTTCTGCCCTCTGTCTTCTACTGTAATAGTCTTAAATAAAATTGTCCTGGCCAGTTTTTGTTTGGAGCAATTTTTCCTTTAAAAACAAAATACCTCAGTATATAAACCTTCTTATAAAAATAATACCTCTAATAAAGTTTAAAAATAAGAGCAATTATAAAAATAATTTCAAACAAGACCTTGGAGAAAGAAAATAAGTACATTATTTTACGAAAAGTTTTCCTGAATTAATTCACACAAACAACTTGGTTTTGCATTTTAAAAATAACTACATGAAATATACTGCTCTTTTGTTTATTTCCTAAGTTTAACTTAATGATGTTCTCTAAAAAGGCACTAAACCTCTCCACCTCTCTTATTCCCTCTTTCTATCATGTCCTTTATTTTACAGTGCCTTTGCTTTTTTCTGTCTTTGTATTTTCTCTCTAAAGATATAGAAAATTCTATTGGAAGTTAAAATTTCTTCCCTCTAATCATTGGATTTCTTCAAAATTTTTGGAGTAGGATCTTAATTTAAGACAACCAACCAACCAACCAGAGTACTAAGACAGTAGTGTTGGGAGATACAAAGGTTTGTCTTTGTGCTTAGTTTATACTTTCTAATTTATTTACATAACCACACTGTAAAGGAGATTCAGATTGTAAAGAGGTTATAAGCAGTGTTGTATTTGGACTGAAAAAGTAGATATCAAATTCATCTGAGATAACAAGAAAAGACAACAACAAAAGAAATATCTTTGGTACGATTATTTAAGGAGTGGTGAACTTTAGGAAGATTATGAAAATAATGAGGAAGGCCATTCCAGATAAAGAAAAGAGCATGAGCAAAAACATGAGTAAAGTGGTCCAGGAACAAGATGTCAAGCAATTTGATTGGCTACTGGGCACAGTATGGTAGTAATGGAATATAATGCAACAAGAGTTAGCAGGGAGCTCAAAAATTAAAGTGACAGTGTGTATATAATGAAAACACCCATGGAGAGGCCTTACAGTTTCCAAAGCAGGAGTGTGACATGATGTGGCAGCACTGTGTGAGCAGAATTAGAACAAAACCAATTCAAGTCAGAGAAAGTAATGAAGAAGAGGAGCACAGAGGATTTTTAGAGTAATAAAACTATTCTGTATGATGCTAAAATGTTGGATACACGCCACGCTTTTATATATTTATGAAATCCATAGAAGATACCACACCAAGAATGAACCCTAATATAAAACACGGACTTTGCATGATAATGATATGTCAGTATTGGCTCTTCAATTGTAACAAAGGTACCACTGTGGTGCAGGATATCGATAGCAGGGGAAGATGTGAGTATGTGGGGACGAGGGCTTGTGGAAACTCTATACATTCTGTTCAATTTTGCTGTGAATCTAAAACCTAATCTCAAAATAAATACTATTAAAAACAAGCAAACAAACAATAAACCAGATAGAGGTAACAAAGGGATGAACTTATGTGTCAATGGACATGAGGTAACCTTTAGGGAAAGTGGGTAGTAACTTATTTTGAGAAAAAAATAGGTTAAAAATGACATAATTTGGAGAATTTAACAGAAATAGAGAATGTATGGGAAGGAAGATTTAGAAAGAGTAGGTTGATTTCAGTTTGGATAAAAAGAGTTTAAAACTTTGGGATGCCTAGATAGAGATATATCATAAATGTTCTGTAAAAAACAAAACCTTAGCAAAAATCCAAAGCAGCCGTTTACTCTAGCTAAAATCTAGTGAGTGTCCAACAACTTCCTTCCATAGCCCCTAAACTACAGGTGGCTGTAGAGAACAAAGTGAACAAGAACTCAGGAGAATTGAACACTAGCACTGAACAACAGTCTTCCCAGGCCTCCGACCAAAACCCACAACTGCCAAAAGGATAAATTGAAGAATCGAATTAAATCGTAGTAACAGCAAGGGGTGGATTTTATTGTATTTATTTATTTTGAATAAGAAAACTGAAAAAGAAATATCGAGTCTTCTCTCTATATTTTATTTATTATCTAACAGTATTATAATAGCATTAAAGTAAATTGAAAATTAAACTCATTTATTACTGTAGCAATAGCAGTTTTCATTTCTTGGTATTTCCATCTAGTTTTTGCCCACAACCAAATGCTCCAAATTCAGTCTGTGTTTTTTTCTGTATAAATTCATGTTAAGTAATTTTTACATGTACATATAATTTTTTCCTAAAAATGTTATGATTAATGAACCAATAACCAATATTTATATATTATTATTAATGTCTATACCATATTAATATATCCTTAGTTTTAAACTAATGTTCTTTTTTCCTTTTCTAGTATCTCAGGATACCACATGACATTTAGTAGTCATGTCTCCTTATAATTTCAAACTACTTTTATATGTTTAAGGACCTTGATAATTTTGAGGTGCACTAGTCAGGTATTCTTTGGAATGTCTCTCAAATGGGATTTGACTCCCCCCACCACCCAGTGATGAGACTAATGTTATGGGCTTTTTGGAGGAAGAACACATAAGTAAAATGCCATTGCCATCACATTGTATCAAAGGCACATTCTATCAACATGACTAGATACTGTCAATATTAATCTTGATCATCTGGCTGAAAGGGAGTTTGTCCCATTTCTCCACAGTAAATGTTTATCCTCATTTACATACTTTGCTCTTTTGAAAGAAGTCACTGTGTATTAATACATTCCACATTTAAAGAGTGGGACATTTAGCTCCTCTGGAGTGTCAATATATATTTGGAATTTATCTGGAAGAGGGATTTTTCTCTTTTCCACTATATATTCATTAAATTATTTGTTTTTATCAGTACTCATAGAAATTTATTTTATACATTGGCTTATAATCAATACTGTTTTATTTATATTGTTGCTCAAATAATCCAGTTGTGGACATTGAGGGCTCTTTCAGGTGGTCCCTGTATCCTTTTGATATATGCCAGTTGGAGCACTTCTTTACTTTGTGGTACTACAAAATGTTCAGGCTCATCTTGTGCATTTCTTGTCCTAGTCCTAAAAGTCAGCATTTCTTCTGAGCCCTGTCTCTTTTATTGGACAATGGTATTAGAAACAAATTTCTGAGTGCTAGGTTCTCTCATTGCTAGAATCTAGTTATTTATAAGCACTCTCAGCTTACAGAACAAAGGGATAATGTGCATACTAACCCAGGCACATACATATCTATAGTTTTACATGTATCCATATGTATCTATATGAGGGTAAACATGAGTTCATAGTGATGTCTCCAAATCCAGTCCATTATCACATAAAACTTTGCTCTCATAACCTGTCATTCATTTACTTAATTACTCTGTTCCATCATACATGTATAAGAGTTTCAGAAGTGTTAATCTGTTTGCCTAGGGAAACCACTTTTTTTAATGTAGAGTACAGTCCTCATGCACAGTTATTTTCCCTACTAGTCTTATAGATTTTATTCATTTCTAAAGTTTCTTATGTCAATACCCTTTTCTTCTACCCCCTTCAGTAGGGAAGGAATGTGTACACGTTTGTAAGTACAATTAGCTTGTGTTAATACTGTTACATTCTGCATTCCATCTTGGGATCCTTCAAACTTCTAAATGATTTTTTAAAATTTGCATATATTAAGATTCATTGTGCAAAGTCCTATGAATTTTGAAAAATGTATAGTGGCATGTATCCACCTTACAGAATTACACAGAATAGTTTCATTGCCCTAAAAAAAATCCCTTATGCTTCACCTTCAACCCCTCTCCAACCACCATCTCCTCTTAAAAAAAGCCCTGACAACCATTGATTAGCTTACTTTATCTACAGTTTTGCCATTTTTAGAATGCAATATCCCTCTACTATGGGGATTATTTCAGCTTTTAATGGGGAATTTGAGGCAAAAGGTATGTCCTACATAATAGTTGAAAATATAACAGCACCAATTAAATAAATATTTTTATACCCCTTCTATATATGATAATGAGGTTCAGGAACATAAAATATGTTATAAAAGTTCAGATAATATAACACAGTAGACTATAAAAAAATTCTTATTTAAAGGCATTAATATATTTATAATATATTCAGAAAGAATTTTATTATACAAAGAAGAATACTGTTTTATAGTTTATTCACTGTAAGAGTTAGCACAGACAATAGGATAATTTGAGAAGCTATTAAATAAATCCCAAAGGAAGTTGCCTAGGAGAAGGCATTAATATATTATAAAATTATAAAAGCCTTCAAAAATACATCCATAGCATTTAAATTTTTCTTATAAGATAATATTCATTAGAGAGAAATAGAGAAGAATATAAATTATATTTGAGAGACATTAAATGTTGAATCAAAGCTGCAATGTTCGGTAACTGCACAAACCATTTCTTATCAAATCCAGCAACTTTGTGAACATTATACTTGGCAGATGACAACAGAAGAGTTGACCCTGTACAATAGCAAAAGAACAAATGGTTTAATAAAGCATGACTAGTTAAGAAGAATAGCACATTTTTCCTGAATCTTTACATTTAGTTTTGCAAATGAGATGGCTGAAAATAGCTGGAAAAATTGGAGAACAGAGGATGAAGTGGAAATTGTGAGACTGAGTGATAATTATTATTGATACTAATAATTAGCCAATGGAATGATGATTTTTTTCTGAAAAATTATTTCCCCTAAATATCATACTCAGAAAATGACTTTAGCAATAGTGAACAATACCAGTCTGATGAGTAGTATATTAATTTCCTCAAATAACAATACCAATGTGATGAGTGGTATGTTAATTTCCTCAAATAAAGGTCCTTTTTCTTTTCACTTAGCTCTCACAGTTTTTAAAATTCTTTGAAACACCTTGGATTCTCAAAAGGACCTGATGTTTGACCATTTCACTGCTGAGGTACACAGTAGTTACGATATCCAGTTCAATGAGATTTTGCCAATTCAATGGGACTTTACACAAATGGTAAACCACATTTCAGGTTTTGAAAGACTGAGAGTGTGTATAAGTATGTGCAATATATCACAGTGACTCCAATCAATGTATAATTCTACTGAGCTTCTGCCTGTATAATGGCATTGAGACTTCAAAATCAGTTCCCATGATACTAATTTTAAGTGTCTGAAAAACTCCAACCCTGGAAACCTATTAGGAAATAAATTATACAGCAAATAATTATTGACCAGTTACTATGGATAAGGCACTGTATTAAATGCTACCTAAGGAAAGAGATAACTTATGAGAAAATATGGACATTAAAATGATGAACCAAAGGTCTCTGCTTTTAAGGAACTTATTATTTAGTAATGGTGTAAGACAGAATTGTTAACAACCAATTAGAATGTTAATTTTATTTACCACAGTAAAAAGTAAATAATATAAATCTCAGCTCTAGGAAAGTTCTTAAATCAATTAAATATTATAGTTATGCAGTAAAATGATGTGTAATAATTTATATTTACAATTTCAATAAAATAAGCGATACCTATTATAAGATGTTAACTAGTTATGTGATCTTAATAAAATAATTTAATCTCACTGTGCTTCTCCAGTTTCTCCAGCTGTAAAACTAGGAAGATAATGTTATCTTTTAATAGCATTATTTTTGTTCACTAATTTCTATGATAAACATATTATTTATTTAATCAGAAAAAAAGTATTAAAAACTTAATTGTTCCTTACAAGAATGGCCATTGCTAGGTATCACTATACTTGTATAGATACAACAGATAAGTGAAACAAGAAAGATGCTGGGTAATATTGCCCCCACAAACTACACAAACACCCACGGAACCTCTCTGATGTGTAGGTTGCAAGAGTACGCAGATGGTAGGAAGGAGGCCTCTGACAGGATTGACTCAACAACTCCAATGGACTACAGGACTTTATAGGGGATGTTCAATGATAAATTCAGCCATGGGGAACTGTGGTAGATTACGTGGAAGAAAAGAAGCCAAAGTTTTTGATGAGCTTCCTGATCCCACTCTGCATTTGTCAAAGCATGGCCTATAAATATAGGATTAAAAAAACGTTTGGTGAATTACAAATAATGGTGATATAGTAGAGTATCACTGACCATGCAGAATGCTCACAGTGTATTTTTATTTCATATTTGATCTTAAAATAAATGTTAGATTTTGTATCCCCCATAGAAAATTAAATGATATATACCCTAGGTTCATTGTCCTGAATTATGACTCAAGTAGTACCAGTGAAAAGAAAGATAATATAACACTGTCTCCACCATGGGGACTGAAAATTGTAGTCTACACATGACTAATAATGAAATGACAAAAAACCATGTGTTTAATATAAAATTATTATACAGCCATTGCTTTTCCTAAAATAAATATGTATCTTTCCAGGATGAAATGCCATTATGATGTGGAGAAGCCATTGAGAGAGTTGAAAGCACTCTTGTACAGACCATACTGTCACCATTGGGAAATGTTTATCTTGCTGCATCATTCATTCACTCATTCATTGGTTTGTTTGCTCACTCATCAAATATTCATTGAAAGTAACTGGGTATAATGCCCCAATCTAAATATCGAAGGTCCTGAAAACTAAGACATGTTCTCTGTGCTCAAATATTTAGGATATTAAGTATGAAATGTCAGATTTCCTTAAGTATTAAGTTTGACAGTTGATATCTCTGACATTTCACTTTGACACTTGTTTTATTTTTATTGTGCCGGTACATCCTCAGTCTTTCAAATGCATGTTATGGCTTGTGATTATCTTTCCCATTTTTTTAGAGCAATTTTTGTGAAACAATGAAAAATTCATGTCAAAAATTCATGTTATTTTTTAATATGAGTTCCTTTGTGGAACCAATACAGCACGTATAGCATGAAATAATGACAAAGTGTTTGGGAAGGATGCGGCTAATGAATGTACAGTCCATCGATGATTTGAGAAGTTCCATTCTTGTAATTCTAATCTTTAAAATGAGTCATGTAGGTGACCTGAGACCAAGGTGGGTAATGATTATCTAAAAGCTGTAGTGGAAGCAAATCTATCTCAACCTATGTGTGAATTAGTAGGAAGGTCTGACATTACTATTCCAACAATATTGGAGTGTTTGAAACAAAATGATAAGATAAAGAAAAGCTGGATAGATGGGTACCACATGAATTAAACAAGCATCAGAAGAGAATTGTCCTGAAGGTTGCCTTTCTTTGCTGTTGCAACATAAAGGTGAACCATTTCTACATCATACTGTTACATGTGATGAAAAATGGATTCTTTATGTCAATTGCAAGTATTAAGCATAATGGTTGGATAAAGATGAAGTGCCACAAAACAGTCTAAAACTGCATATTCATCAGAAGAAGCTAATGGTGTCTGTTTGGTGGTCCAGCACTAGTATTATCCACTACAGCTTCATGAAACCCGGTCAGTCGATTACAGTGAATTTCTACTGCAGCCAATTGGATGAAATAATGACGATGTCTGTGATTAAGCAGCTGAGATTGGTCAATAGAGACAGGCCAATCCTCTTGCAAGATTGCAATGCTGCTCAAACTACAGAAGCTGGACTTGGAAACTCTGTCATGCACTGTATTCACCAGACCTTGCATTAACTGACTAACTCTTCTTCCAGGCGTTAGACCACTTTTTGCAAGGAAAAATATTCAGTTCTCAACAAGCTGTGGAAAAAACCTTTTGCAATTTCATCTCCCCTTGCTCTCCAGGCTTCTTTGCTGCTGGCATAAGCAAATTACCATTAATATGGCAAAACTGTGTCAATAGTTTAGGCAAATACTTTGATTAATTGCACTACTTCTTGTTTGAGATATAATAAACTAAAATTTTGATTTAAAATTGGACATTTCCTATCCAATGACCTAATACAACTACGATGAGATATTACGTTAAACCTTTTAGAATTGCTTTTATCAAACACATATAAGTGTTGATGAGAAGGCAGAGAAAAGAGAACCATTGCATATTGCTCATGGAAATATAAATTAATACAGTCATCAGTGGTGTCTAAGTGCCTCAAAAATATAAAGCTAGAACTACCATATGATCTATTCGTAGCAATTCTTATTCCTACTGGGAATATTTCCAAGGAAATTCAAAACAATGTCAAAGAGATATGTTCAATATATTATCTGCAATAGCCAAGATGGAAAATTAATCTAAGTTAATTTATCAACAGATGAATAGATAAAGGAAATGTGTTAAATATACATAATGAAATACTATCTAGCCTTAAAGAGAAAACATTCTGTCATTGTAAAGGACATGGATGAATGTAGAGGACTTTATGCTAAAAGAAATGAGCTAGGCACTAAAAGACAAATTCCATATGATCTAACTTATATGTGGACATATACAAGCACAAAAGTTGAATTCATAGAAGTTGAGAGTAGTCATACAATGGGCAGGTGCTGGTCCAAGAGTAAAAAGTTTCATCTAGTTAGAAAAAAGATGCTTTCAAGATTATTATGCACCAGGGTGACTATAGTCAATAATAATGTATTGCATATTTCAAAATAACTAAGAGAGTAAATTTCAAATGTATCACCTCAAAAAATATTGAGTTGATTGATATATTAATTAGTTTGATGTAATCATTCCACATTGCATACATATATCAAAACATAACATTGTACTCCATGCGTAACACAATTGTGATTTGTTAATTAAAATAATATTAATTTCAAAAAAATTAAGAAGCTGTGAATTGAGAGAACAATATCCAGCAGCAACAAAATCAGGAATCTGTCAAAATGTCAAATATAATTGAAGCCTTTGAAAGTTTCAATTAAATAAATGAATAAATAACTATCACAAGTGTATTGTCAATGGTATAATTTTACAAAATGGTAAACAACTCTTTTAAAAGTTCAAATAAATCTTGGTAACTCCTAATAATTTACAAAGTAGTCTCATCCATGAAAAATTTAGTTTGTGTTAAAACTTTACAAAAATACACCAGGTTTACTTAAAAATCAGTTTTAGTTTCTATGTTTGGATTGCTAGAAATTAGTTTTCACCTAATAGAATACCAGCAGAACATTCAAAACCCCTATTAGACATGGGACAAGTTTTCAGAAGTGCTCTGAGCACTGAAGCATAACTTTTATCCTTATACGTTTCCTACTATATTCCTATAGTTCTTACAATGCACATAAAGTTCTGCAATATGTAGTAACTATGACATTCAATAACTTTCCCACAATTTCCAAAATGCCTCATAAAGAGTTATTCAAATAACAAAATCCAAACTCATGAACATGGCATAAAATACTCACTGATTATCTGACTTCTGTCCTTATCAGGGTCTCCCCACACGCTATATTCTATCCATCAAAAATACACTGAGTTGCATGAATAAACCATGCCATTTCTACTTTCCATGGACTTTTGAATGCTAAACCTTGTAACTCTACCTTCCTTATCCACAAGTTAAAATCCTATTTCTTTCTCATGTCAGTCCATGCATCAACTCTACAGAAACAACATTTTTTGGTGATCCCTGGTGCATTAGAATCCAAACTAATTGAAACAAGATCAATCTTAGTCTCTGCTAGCTTTAGATTGTTAATACTGTCTTTTTCTTTTTTTATTTCAACATTTTTATTGGGGTACATGATGTGTCCAGGCTTAGTTATGAACTAGGTAGGTTTCCACCTTAGAGATGGATGTCACCAACACCTCCATCTACGAAAATCCACAGAATGCTTAGAGTGACAAACTCTGCCCCAAGTAAGTATGTTATTTCAACCCCTCACACTCTTATTTTCCTCTTTTCATATTGGTTTAGCACTCGTTGATTGGTGTTTGTTGTTGTTGTTTTACATTTCTAATTTTGGTTCCTTTCACTGTTCTTATCAGGAACCTGAAATGTTGTATGGAGGTGAGAGAGGACAGGATATAAAGGTTAAATGCCAATAGTGAGTCTTCATTGCAAATATTGTGCATGTAATTAAGCATACTAGTTGCATAATATTCAGGGTTTTCTTTTAATTGCCATGATATCTGATACCAACAGAAGATATTTAAGCTACTCATTAGCAATGTTTATTCAAATAGATATATAGTATCATCAGTAGGAAAACAAGTAAATTATAACTTTCAAATTCTTGGGTGTTATACTTGATTCACACTAACCTTTGATTTTTCATCATAGCCAAATTTAAAAAGAGAATCATATGCGTTGATATTTAAACAACTCCTAAATTTCAATTTCATCCATTTAATTCCTTCTTAAATAACTCAAGACAAAGGCAAACTGAATTTCTTCAAGGAAAATGTGAAATGATAAATGTTTTTTAACTCTAAGGCCAAGGAACAACACATTATTTTCAGAGACTTCTTAGAAAATGAAGAATTGGGTTTGCAATTATTGGAAAATCAAACTACTTGATTCACTAGAGCCATTTTATAATTTTCTAGTGGTTATATTCTGAATTGCATTTTTGCCAAAGAATAGCTTAAGAAAAAGTAAATGTACTTCTGGCAGTTTTATAAATACACAGACAGACACACAGGCACCCATATACTAAGTAGATACATCCTTTCCTTCATCACTTTCCTTATTAGCCACATACTTTAAACGGCTCAATGCATTAGATTTTTCTTTAGCTTCTGTGTTAGAATGCGAAAGCCTAGATAGTGAATTTGTCTAACCAGATCTGATGATCAACACATACTTGCATCAATTATGTTTATGACGATAGTTTTAGACCTTTTACTTTGTTTCTCATTTCTTATAACATTCAGGTAGTTGCCTTGTTCCTTAGTTCTGACTCTATTTTACTTCTGTTCATAAGTTTTATATATTGATCTTATTACCAATCTCCCTAATTATTCTTCCAACTCATGTTATTAGTTTGCTTCCACACTGCTCTAACTTGACTGGCCCAGTTCTCCTTAGTGGATCTGATCTTGTTGCTTGTCAGTAAATACAGAAAAGGAAGAGTGACTTAATGGTGCCGGGCCCCCATATCTTTGCAATATGGCCTTACTTGCTGAATAAAATAATAATGGAAGAAATACAATGTTTCTAGAATGTTTTCTATGCAGACAATAGTAAACTGTAAATGGAGAAAATTATGTAGAATGGTGATATAAACTACTGGATAGTTAATATTCTGTGGAAGAAATTTTTACCTTCAATAATCTGTGCAATATTCTTTTTCTCACTTCACTTCAAAAGAATATCTTTAAACGTAATGTTTTACCAATATTTGAATAGAATCACACCCTACATAAACAATATTTTATGGTCAGAGTTTTATTTAATAAAATTATACCTAAGAATAGAAAACTAATTTAAAAAATGACTAATGGCAATAAACATAATAAGAAACAGAGGCTTGATTTTGAATTACAAGCAGAAGTTTTCATATTATGTTTATGGCAATTAGAATATTTTAAGATTTGTGTTTAAAATGTAGTACCATTTATTTTTTAGGCATTCCAATTTCATTTGCATTGGGTAGAAATTAAAAGAAACTACATAAAACCATTTTATTATAAGAAATGTGAGAATAATTGCAAACTTTTACGAAACTAGCTTTGGCTTTCAAATAAATGAAAACAGTTTTTAAATATTTTCTGCTATATAATGACAACATACCAGCCTATCACCACCAGGAAGGAAAATAATGGTGCTTTCTGGGATAGAAGGCTCCCAGTAACTGAACAGTGTGTCAGGCAAAACAAATTCTGTTAGAACAAGAAAGTTATCAGTGAGTGATTAAAAAACAAATGATACATTCTGTGTCAACATATGCAAGAGATAGACGTGACACACTTGGGGGGCAGGATTGAGTTGGTTTTAGTGGCAGAGAGGAGAGAAAATGTCTAAACACATCATTTGGCACTATTTCTTGATTTCTTATAAAATTGTGTAGGATGCCACGTAGACTCATCTACTATAAGACTTTCCCCTTATTTTTAATAATAAATATTCTTCTGTTAAGTAATATGTACTTATAATAACAAAATTTGATAAAATCATAAATATATTTAGAAGTTAAAATTGTATATACACATACATTCCAGATGTAAAAAAAATCATTTTTTCTGTGTATTTTTTATGTTTATATATATGATTTTCCATCATCCATACACTATTTAGAAAATCAAATGTCTTTAGCGTGATTAATGTTAGAACATTTCCCCATTATTTCCATTTTTTTCAATATTACATGTAATGACTGCTTAATAATATGCTGTATGGATATAAATCTTAATTTAATTCATATTAGACTGATAATTATTTCCTGTCTTTTCAATATCATAAATGATGCTCTTATGAATAGCTTTGTACTTATAAAAGTACAAATCTTTTTATACTTTATTTATTCTAATATATTAGAATTTATTATATTTGAAAAGCTAGTAATAGAATATTTGAGACTACAAATAATACAGCTAAATTTTAGTGCCATTAATTAAAAATGTCACACTTCTTCCTTCTGTGTAAGTATTTACTGTAATTTTCTCAAGAAGAATAACCTTCCAAGAAAATAATTTGTAAATGCATCAATGTCATAGGTAGAAAGTTATGAGAGATAAAATACCTTAGTGAAAACTAGAGAAAAACACTGGGATTCTCTCTAGGCATTAAACTGACGGCATAAGTGAAGACTCCTTAATGATACACAGATGTAATTTAGTATATTTTTAGATATTAAACACTGTTTTTTTGTTATAAAATACATACATATTATAAAAGTGATTTTAAACATGTGTATTTATGATCATCTTTCTCTACCACATTTCTTAATTTAAAAAACATGCATTTTTTTATTACTATCACATTTGCCTCCACAAATTCCTGCCAACACTATCACATTTATATTTCCCAAATTCATTCCTCTATTTCCTTTTCAGCTACCATTATCTCACTATTGCTCACTCAGAATATGAAAATCTTCTTCTAATGACTTTCTGTGTCTCTAGCTTCTTGCCCTCTGAACCTTCCCTCTGTGTAAGTACTTGAGGTATATTTCTAAAATTCTAAGCTTGTTAGTCTTTCCCTTGCTTAAACACTTTTATGAATTTGCAAGTGGCTTCATGGTATGGTCTAAATAATAGACTGAGAGATGAGCCCAAGGAAGAAAAAAAATCACATGGGATATCCTTTTGCATATGTTATAAAAATGAAACTTTAGGCTTGGCATTTATATGGTTAATTATTTTTATGGGAGAAAAAGAAAAAAGAAAAGTGAATTAATAATTTCTACCTCCAAAGACAGGTTCAAAAAGACTAAGTCTTCATTCATTGTCTGTGAGATAATATGGACATCTTTCTCAATTATGCCTAGATAAATGGTAAACAAAAAATCATTCTGAAACATCTTTATAATTGCTTGGCATTTGTTACAGTGAGGGCACCAAAAAAGCCACTATTATTGGGAAGGATGTCCTAACAATTAGAGTAACAGTATATTAAAGTAAAATAGAACTCTATAGGGAGTCTGTGTGTATGTGTTTGTGTGTGTGTGAATTTTTTAATTTGATGGAAGATCCGTTAATTTTATCTTCAGGTTACTACAAATGAAATTGAAAAAAATTCAAAGATATATCACTGGAAATCAAGATCTATTAGTAATGCTATTATTTTATATTCAAGGAAGATAAACTAGTAAATTTTATTAATATATAATATCAAATTGTTCTTGAACACCAACCAATGTAGCAGTATTGAAAGGTCATAAAGTTAGTTTCAGCCCACACACAAACCTAAAAACAACTATATGCATGTATTGACCTAAAAATAAAGAATTTTAAGTTTAGAAATGTGTTTATTGCCCCTTAAATGCCGTGTATGCTGAGATATAGGTGTTTAAGACTTCAAGATTTACCAAAAATAAGTAAGTAAATTCTTAGGTTTACATAATATCATGTAAACATTCTTTATGCTTATGAATTCACTGTAATCTGAAAAATTGCCCTTATCATTTTTTGGGAGATAAGTATCTAATTGTATGTGTTTACAGTAATATAATGGAGAGAACACAGCTAGATAAATGGTAGATTATAGAAGGAATGGAGTGATTAGCTAATAGCATACAACTGGTCAGAAAAGGACCCACCGAATATGGATAATCAATATCTGGATTAGTGAAGGAGAGATCATCATACCTAGGTGCAGAAAAATGGTGAGGATAAAGAGGTTTATTTTAAGAGTCTCTATTTATTCCTAAGTTAAGGATCTCCACTGTTCACATTGTTGGCTGCAAAATAGAAACCCTAAGGGGCGTTTAAAATCTTATTTCTCAGAATGCATTCCAGACTAATTAAATCAGCGTTGCTGAAGATGGAAATTTGTCACAAGAATATTTACAGTTCCATAATGATTAAAATGCAAGACACAGGTTGAGAATCACTCATCTATAATGACTCCAAGTGCACCTATTGCAAATTCTTGGAAAATTTTCTGCAACAGATTTTTGGCAAAGAAGGTAAAAAAACACAAAAACCCCTTTTCTTTTAACCTGCAGATGCCAAGCAGAAAACAATTTGCATTTAGATGTCTTCAAGCCCCTGGATAGGGCTTGGTGTCCTTACATGACTTTAGCGTTTGTAATGAATATTAAAAAATTGACGATTAACCATTGTCCACTTAAGCAGGTTCAACAGCCATAGCCTTTGAATTGTAGTATTTAAGTCTAAGTCGATGATTTATACGGGAATGAAGAGAAGAGCCTTAGGTTGGGTTTGGGAGTGGAATTCTGGATTCTAATAACACAATGCCTTGACTTTTTAATCTGAAATTCTTCACTGAATTGTTTTTCATAGTTATCTTTAATTTCCTCTGTAGTTACAGCATTTGATATTACAACTCCTAAAGTTAAATGTACCCTGAAGATTCTGCTGTGCTTTTAAGAAAACTGCAGACATACTTAACTGGTTAGATATATTCTTCACATGAATAATAAAATAAAAGGCAAAAGCTAAATCTGAGAAAAAGATATCCTATCAGACACGATATTTTCTTTTCATAGTATTATTCTGGCTTATCGATACTAGCATGATGCTAATTTTGTACACTTATCTCTTGCTTTCTTGGTGCTAGTCACTACAGATGTTCAATTTGATCATCTTAAGTTTGATCACTTCAGACTAATTTTTAATAAGAACAGATAACTTTGTGGCCTTTTAATTTATCCCAATCTCATTCCCTGCTCCCTCAAATCAGCAGTAGCTATGGAAATTACAGCCTGCATTCCTTGTACTAGATAGCAGAGAACAGAGCTCATTCTCAAAGAATTATAATTAAGTAATTGAATAAATAAATTAGGAGAAGAGATAAATCTTCTATGCAAATGAATTTTAAATTATTCATGTAGATGTTCTGCCTCAAAGAGATGGATCATAGGTTTCTTGTTAAGTGTGGGCTGTGCATAATGACTTATTCCTAAAGAGTCCAGTACAGAAAGGGGTAAAAAAGTAATTGTGCAGTGGAGAAACTAGATAATCATTACTTCAGCCACATGATATCTAGGTCAACATTAACAGGCTTAATCATAGTGGGCACCCTTGATACGATGTGATGAAAGTTGCATTTGACCTCTGCGATCTTCTCCCCAGAACCAAAAACTTAAGTCTTATCAGAAAAAAACATCAGACACATTCCAATAAAGGAGCATTTTACAAAATACCCAGTGAGTACCCTAAAACTGCCAAGATCATAAAAAAATGAGGAAAGTCTGTGAAATGTGTGTATCTAAGAACAGCCTAAGGAGACATGATAATGAAATGTAATGTGGTATCCTGGATGGTCTGCTGGAGCTAGAAAAGAACATAGGTGACGAAGAAAATGTGAGTAAAATATGGACTCTGGTTAATAATAGCTTGTCAAGATTGGTTCATTAATTGCATTAAATGCACCATACTAATGTGTCAATAATAGGGGAAACTGAGTAGGGACTGTATGGAGATTCTGTGTACTGCCTTTGCAATTTTTCTATAATTGTATAAGTATTTTAAAAATGAAATATATTTAAAAGTAATATTAATAAAATAGTTTATTTTCTTATTTTAAACTCATTGCTTAACTGTTTAAAGATGAGCTAAAAAACATGTATATTTTTTTCATTTATCTTGCCTGGATATAATGATTCTTTGTATTTGCGAAGGACGATCTGATGAAAACCCAATAGAGTTCTTTCTTTATTTAGAACTTAATGTACAAATATAAGTACTTGTATTTTCCCTGGATTACAGTGATCTCTAGGCTGATCAAAATCTGTGGGTTTTCGGGGAACTAAAAAGCTGATGCATAATAAACTGTTTTTTTCAACTTTGGGCGAATTATCTAGAATTTATAGTTTAAGTAAATGTAGCCCTTTGTTACCCTGTTTTTACTTCCTCCATGACTTTTAAAGGATGGCTTTATTTGTATGGGCTTATCTTGTCCCTCCTTGGTCAGACAGATTACATCCCCTGAAATTGTACTCAGGATGTCAAAATGTTTATTCAACCATTCTAGAAGATGTTTAGCAAATTATTTTTAATTTACTTACTGGGATTTAGCTTATAATAATATTTTAATCAGAATCAATCAAATTCTGGGTAGCCCATAAACACATGATTAATAAACATTGTCAAAAAGAAACATTTTTTATTAAATGTTTCAAATATAAAATCTTATTTATCCTGATTAATTTGGTAAATTGAACACAAAGGAGGTGTTAAAATTTCCAGAGTTCCTCCTCCTTTTTCATACTTTATTTGCTAATTCATTCATCCATTCATTCACCAAGCAACCCATTCATAAATACTGTTACTCATTTACCTATCTATTCACCCTTTATATTTCAACTCAGTTACTCATTTATGAAACCATTCTTCATGCATCCATCCATTTATCCACTCACTCAACTACTAATTATTAATTTGTCCATTCATCCATATGTCCATCTTATTATTTTTTCACCCATGAGTTAATCCATCCATTCATTTACACACCTAACTTTTATTAAAGCTACTTGTACGTTAGGTAACAGGTTAGGCACTTAAGGTACAAGAGAGACTTATATGGATCTTATCCAGATAAGAAAGGAGATACATCAACTGTTTGATTTAGAAAATTAATATTTTTTTGAAAATGCTTTACAAAAATTAAGATCAATGTTCAACTGTTCCTTTTACTCATTTAAATCATGACTCTTTAAATAAATGATTTTCAATTCTGCTTGCACATAGAAATGATCCAGGTATTTGAGAAAAATATAGATACTCAAGCATCAAACTAAAAATCTCAAATCAGAATATCCAGCAACTTAGATAGTGTATCAATGTTTTAAAATATCTACATATAGTCTTTAGTGCACAGGCAGCATCGGGCACAACCGGTTCACAGAAAGTATATGATGTCATTTTTATTCAATATAATATCTTTTCCTGGCACAACTCAGTAGAAAGCTTACATATTTTAAGCATTCTTTGCATATAACATAAACAACATATAATCCAAAGCCTTAGGGAAATTCAATATCAACATACTCAAAATATGTAGTAAATATACGTTATTTAAAATATCAATTGGTATTAGGAAAAAGAAGAGCAATATGTTTTGGAACTTACATATTTATTGAAGGAAAATAAATGTTAGATTTAAAAATAGAAATTTCTCATGGTTTCATGGGAAAACTCTCCCTTCATTTTCCAAGAAAGAATGATATTGAATGAATATTTCTGAACCCACTCTCCATTTATCACCTATGGTGGAGGTATATTTATGAGGAGCAAGATGACATGATTTTGAAATGCATTTGTCACTTTTTCAATATAGAAGAAGGCTAAGGTATTAAAGGACTCTGTTTTCTCATGATATCCTTTTATTCCCTCTTTTGGAACTTTCTTTCTTTTTTATATAGGTCTCTTTCTGTGCTATCTCTATGGATCTGTTTGTTTATTCTTTCACGACCTCCATGCTGTCTTGATTCCTGTAGCTTTAAAGTAAGTCTTGAAGTCAGGTTTTGTCAGTTGTCCAACTTTGTTCTCTTCTTTCAATATGGAGTTGGCTGTTGTGAGTCTTTCACGTCTTCACGTAAAGTTAAGAACCAATTTGTCCATATCAACTAAAGTTTCTGAGATTTTGATTGAGATTTTATTGACTCTATAAAATTAGGAAAAGTTGACATCTTGGCAATATTCACCCTTCCTATCTATGAACTTAGACTATTTTGCCATTTATTTAGTTTTCCTTGAAATCTTCCTTCTGAGTTTTGTAGTTTCCTCACTAGACCTTGTACATATATTTTTTAGATATTTACCTAATATTTCATTTTTCAGGTGCTTATAGAAATGGACATTTGCTTTTTAAAATTTCATTCTTTCCTTCTTTATACATATTAGAAGCATATATTTTGGGGTGCATGTGATAATTTGATACACTTATAGAATCAAATTTGGTGTCAGAGGAATGCTGACCTTGTAGAATGAGTTAAGATGTATTTCCTCCTCTACTCTCTTCTGAAAAAGATTGAGATTATTGATATTATTTTTTCTTTAAAAGTTTTATAGAATTCACCAGTGTACCCATTTGGATCTAATATCTCTGCTTTGGAAGGTTATTCATAATTAATATGATATCTTTAATATACAGTCAATTCGGATTATCTATCTCTCATATGGCTTTTAATCTTATCCCATCAACATTTCCTCAGGGATCTCTTCTCTGACTCTTCTGACTAATTTAGTTGCCCTTATTGTACACTTCTCTGAGCATTACATCACTTATATGTTCATTCTATCACCTCTACTGGTTGTAATATTTTATTTATTTGATAAACTTGTGGACTGATACCTGTTTTTAGACCATAAACTACTTCAGTGGAACAATGTATATTCATTGTATGTGAAATCTTGCACAGTATCTGTACCCAGTTGTCTCTCAATAGTCACTTATTGAAATAATAATTGGGCATTTACTATGTGCCAAAAAGCAAGTTTGAATATAGAGCGACAAAAATGATAAACACCATTAAAAAGTATTAAAACCGTAAAGGAGAAACCACATACAATTGTTTGAATTTAATATAAGAAGAGCTAAACTAGAGGAATGGGCATATTGTCAGCAACTTATAGTGGTATCAATAGACCTTCGTGTGTGCAGTCAGGGGTAAATTCTGAAGAGTATTTACTCTTCCTTGCACTTTAAAGAGTGTGTAAGTGTTGGCCAGGACTCAGTGGATGGTTGGGAAAGACTTGAGAGCATTATAATTGGGGGTAATGCAAGAGACATAAGCATACACATTCAATATTATGTATGAAGAGGGAAAGGATTCTTATCCCATACTTGGTATGCAACAAAGATTTCTGGATAACATGATATATAAATTTTAGTTGTATGAAAGAGTAAGAATTACCCAGGTAAAGAAAGCTGCAAAAGCATTTCAAACATAAGGGGGAAAGAAAAAGAAAACATGAGCAGAGGGATAAAGATAAAAAATGTAAAGCCACTTACAATTTAGGACTTTTAGTGCCAAACATTTAGAGCAGTCAAATTTGATAATACAGAAGAGGGAGGTAGGCGGCAGTTCAGAGAACTGGTGTATCATGTTAACAAGACCAGATTTAGTCGAACAGGGATTGTTAAAGTACTGAGCTATTTTAGAGACTAGAGCATGGGACAAATTTGCATGAGGCAAATTCTTCTGGCTACAGTTTGGAAGACTGCTTGGAGACAGAGAAGAATGACGGAATCCTGTCAGAATCCTGCTGGTGCAGGGATTTGGATAACATGTTGGTGCTGTGGACTAGCATAGGGAAGATAAGGATGTAGAAAAATATTTAAAAGAAAAAGGTAACTTTTCTCTAAGGTCATATGTAATCATCAATTCATAATGGAAACATCTCATTGCATTTTGTTGTAGGCTTCTAAGTCCCAGAATGAGACAAGTAAGGTAATCTATTTCTTTCATTTTAGATTTTCCTATTATGGAAACTTCAGGAGTGAGTGAGTAAATATACAATAAGGATGTATTTTGACATTCAACTGTATTGCTAATCTCTCAGTGGCAAATAGGTATCTTTTAGGAGAAATGTGCATTTTGTCAGTTGCATCTGGCTTACAATTTACAAAAGATTTTAAATTTTATTTCACATATATACAGAAAGACTCTGCTTATTTTTACAAGTTTACTTTCACAATCAAAAATTATTTTAAAGATGTAACTATTCATTAAAATATATCTATCCTTATTAATGTTTAATTTAATTTTAAAAAGCCTTAGTAAGCAGTAAAGTCTAAAGCCTTTATACCCTGGTATATAAGGCCCTACACTATCTGGACCTGGGCATATCTTTTATTAATAGCTCTATATCCCCATATTAGCAACTTACAGGTCAACATAGACCCCTTTTACTATTTTAAACATTCAAATTCCTGATGTTCTATTTATACCTCTGCATCTTTTTATATGCCATCCTCTCTACCTTAAGCAAGAACAAGACGTCAACCAACTTGATTGGCTACTGGGCGCAGTATGGTAGTAATGGAATATAATGCAACAAGAGTTAGCAGGGAGCTCAAAAATTGAATTGACAGTACGTACATAATGAAAACGATATATAGGATTGGTATTATAAGAAATGTTAAACGATTGTAGGGAGTATTACATGAGGTCATGTGTGTGTAAATTTTTGGTATAGTACCTGGCACATAGATGATGGCCAGGGAATGGTTGGCATTATTTGTCCCATCCATCAAAGTATTGGAGGTTTCTTGAATACAAAGAGCATGTCTTACTTATTTTACTTACTTGGCACGTAGATGAGCTATTTGAAAACAGGGAAAGTGACATTTAATGACTGTCTATTGATTGGGTACATCAACAAAATGCCATGAGAAACACTGGATATACTGTCTCAGTATCAGAGTATTCCTGTCCTGTAAAGGAAGGAAGCAGACACTAAAATAATTACAATGCAAATAAGAATGGGGTAACAGTCTCAGAGAACTGGGGGTTCCCAGAAAAGTGAGGAATGAATGCCCTGATCAGGAACTTGCCCTAATCAAGATAACGATCTATTATTATTAGCAATAATAAATATTATAATCTACTTACATCAAAAGCCAATATTTTTATTACAATAATAAAGATCTAATTAATAATAGCAACAAAAGAAATAATAGTAACAAGAGCAAACGTTTATAAAGAACTTATTCTGTGCTAAGCTTTGAGTAAACATTTGCATACATTATTATATTCAATCATCACAAAAAATATATTCAGTTTTACAGATGAAGAAATAGTGACCAAGATGCAAAATAAATGGCACAAGGTATACAACTGTTGGCATATCTATGATTGATATCAAGATCTTTCAAACTATCAGGCTAGGGATCCTAACCATCATGTTAAAATACGAGAAGAGTCAGTGCATAATCCTAATCAAGAGAGTTTGGTCAGGTCTCTTCAAACAGGGAGCCATAAATAAAGAGTAAGAATAAGAGTCTAAATGTGCTATAGGGAAAAGTTTTAAAGAACTTTTTAATGGACCAAAAGGCATCTTCAATGAAACAGAATGTGCTATTTATTATACTTTTCTGCGTTATTTCTTTTTGTGGAGTATATGATTTTCATTTTCTTTGAGATGTTTTATAACTTTGTAGAGATGGAATTCAATTTGTGGAAAATCAATAATCATGTTAATAATTCTCATATATAGACATGCAAATACATTCTGTCTGATTAAACTTCAATTGACTTCCCTTATCTACTGTAGAAGAAGCCAATTTCATATCTATTAAGAATGCTCATCAGTTGTGTTGAGGAGTGTGTGAAACATTAGAGTATGAAAACATTAAACTTAATGGTAGTATTTTAGAGTGTGAGTCCTTACCCAAAGTCTTCATTAATCTCTATAAGTACTTTGGGTATAAATGTCATAATTATCTTTTCTAGTGCTGCATAACCATGTACTCAATAAACATCTATTGCATGAATTAATCTCTGCTTGAATCCAGATGTGCAGCTATAACACTATTATGTTTTTTTGTTTTCACATTTAAAATTCATCAGTCATAATTATTTTCTCTCTTAGCAGAGGCAAGGAAATAATAAACAAGATCCTTATTTATTGAATTTGAAATGGAAATGAAAATGCTAGTAGTAGTTGGGGAATTCTTAAAGTACAGGGTAAAAAAAGCACAAAATCACCCATGTCATAAAAGGTGACTTGTTAAGGGGTAGGAAGTGGAATAAATTCAAAAACAGTGACACAGCAATCATATGTCACTGTGCTGGAGTGATATGGACTTCCAGTGTTTACCTTGAGGTAATGAAAAACTATGTGACACTACTCCCAGGAGATTACCTTGTGGATGTCTTTTGCATTTATCACATGTAAATATAAGTGTATAGGTCAAGCCTGTCTCAGGTTTGCCTGTGAAGTATCATGAAAAAAGAAAAAAAATATATTTTACTTCCCACTCTGTCTTCAGTAA
Organism: Cheirogaleus medius; assembly: GCA_008086735.1. NCBI lineage: Eukaryota > Metazoa > Chordata > Mammalia > Primates > Cheirogaleidae > Cheirogaleus > Cheirogaleus medius. Next base: position 17,934,447 of record VBSM01001265.1, read on the forward strand.
TAAGAAATCACCTAAAATGTAATTCTGTTAAAATAAGTAGGAAAAAATAGAAAGGATCAACATTTGAGTAGTGTCTACTATGTGCCAGACTTTGTATTAAGTAGTAATTTATAAACACTATCTATTTAGACTCTCACAACATCCCTATACAATAATTGTGATTTTCATTCAGTTGGAGAAACAAATGTAAAAAGGTTAAAAAATTCACTTCATGCCAGTTTATGTTCTCCCATATCTGTTCATACATAGGCTGTTAGAAGTAGCCATGCCACCTCTTAAACACTTTGCTGCTTAGAAATTTCTTCCATCAGATACCCTAGGTCATCACTAGTAAGTCTAGTCTTCCACACAATCCTAGTACATGGACAAAATGCAGGCAATTTTTTGTTGTTGTTTTATTTATTTTTTCTTTTCCTACAGCATAAGAGTGACTTTTGAATCATTTCCCAGTAAGTTCCTCATTTCCATCTGAGATCCGTTCAGCCTGACCTTCATTGTCCAAATTTCTATCAGCATTTTACCACTTAACCAGTTTCTACTATGTTGCAGAATTTCCCTAGTCTTCCCATCTCCTTCTGAGCCCTCCAAACTCTTCCAATCTGCCCATTACTCAGTCTCAAAGCCACTTCCACATTTTGCAGTACCTTTATAGTAACAATCTCCTCCTGTATATCAATTTTCTGTCTTATTACATTTGCACTGCTGTAAAGGAATACCTGAGGCTGAGAAAAATTTATAAAGAAAAGAGGTTTGATTGGCTCACAGTTCCGCAAACTGTACAAGAAGCATGGAGCCAACATTTGCTTCTGATGAGGGCCTTGGGTAGTATTCACTCACTGTGAAAGGAAGCAGGCATCACATGGTGAAAGGAATGAAGCATGAGAGAGAGGAGGGTAGTACCAGTCTCTTTTTAACAATCAGTTCTAACAGGTACTATTACAGCAAAAAAATCACCCATTACTGTGAAGATGGTACCAACCCAACCATGAGGGATCTGGGTCTATGACCCAAATATCTCCCTTTATGTACCACCTACAACATTGGGGATCAAATTTCTACATGAGTTTTGGAGGGGACAAATATCCAAACTATATCATTCTATTCTATGAGGTTAAGATATGTCCGGAAATTATCTTCTGAAAGAGAAATATGATAGTTTAGATACATATATTTAGCACTCCACCCAGATTTCAGACCTATTATTCAAAGAAAATGTTCTTGGGTATCTTGCCAGATTCCTTGAAAACAATTTGGAGGTTCTATCAGGTCTCATCTATAGATTTTGGAGTCTCAAGAGTTGTAAACTGCATGTCTTACACATGTTTCATTACTTGGTATTTCCTCATGCAAACTAAAGCTTAATCCATCTCGGATTGTTCTCTCCATTTTTTTTAGTGCCAGAAATGGTATCCTATTGATTGTTGATGTTCAAGGATGTTTGTTACTTAAGATGATTCTAAGGCTATAGGAAAAGCTGGAAAGTCAGCGCTTTTGAGTAACATAATTTTGTTATATTACCTCATTTGGCAAAAGCCGAACATCTCACATCCATATTTTGAAAGCATCGAAGCATCTGCTAGCTTTCTCTGCATTTTACTCCTGGAGAACATAAAGAAGAAAACCTTGTCTGTAAATACCATGCAAGTTTATGCTCTGTTTCCATAATGTCTTGGCATTGCCGAATACCTCAATGAACCCGGTACAAAACACTGCACTGTACTCCTCCAGTGAATCATGAGCTTGAACCAAAGAGGATTGTGGTGATTGTTTGTACTTGGTTTGGCTCTTCTCATTAGGCTGAGAGACCCTTTAGCTTTAGAATCATTTTTCCTTCACAAATGTATACTCACGAAATATTCTCAATGAATAGCCCAAAGGAAGTGCTCAAAAAAAGTGTTGAATGAGTAAATTAAATATACTGAAAGAGCCTGTGACCTTAGTAGGAAGTTCTTATATCTAAAGCACGTAAGTGAATCACAAATGTTCACATTACTTGGTTGTCAGGATCAAAAATAATAAATTACCTGCTGAATCCAGACACATTCAAGAAATTGGCATTTAAATGGAAGCACTGGAATTTTTATCAATGAACACGACTTTTTGGTTGTAGAATCATTAACCAAAGGTGTCATACATGTCTCTGTTTTCCTAAGTAGAATGATGCAAGATACTAAATAAACTTATGCAATTTTTATGGGTCAGAACTCAATTTTGAATGCAAATTAATATTCTAGACCAGGTATTGGCAAAGCATCATCTTTAAAAAGCCAGACAGTAAATATTTAAGTCTTTCAGGGACATACAGTTTCTGTCATAACTACTGAATTCTGATGCCATAGCACAAAAGCAGAAATAGCTAATACAGTGAAAAATGGGCATATCAGTGTTTCAGTAAAAATTTATTTACAAAAACAGGCAGCACGCCAGACTTGTCCAAGAACTGTAGGTCTCCAACTCTTGTTCCATTCTGTAATCATGATATCATTTAGTATTATTGAGATTTGTCATAACTCTCTCACATCCTCTAAATGTCCAATGCCTGGCTTTCTGTGTCTGTGGTCTTACATTTTCTATGAGAGTTTTGTTTATTTTTCTTTTTCTCTTTAGTGCCTCCTAGTGCTACAAGTACATCCATTTATTTGTGCAAATATATTTGTTTCTATGCATAATTTTTATTTAAATATTGTTAAGTATCTGCATATTAAAGTGATAATCACAGATACAACAATTTATTTAGATTTAAGAATTCAGGTTACATGATTATCAAAGAAAACATCTTATTCATTTATGCTAGAACAAAATGTCTCCAGTGGTTCAATATGGTGAATTTATGTAAGAGTGGCCCCTATTATACTATTAATTGCTCCTTTCCACCTCAAAATCTGGTTTAGCTATCATAATTCTCGTTCATAAATCAGAGATACATGATTGACTGATTCAACTATTTGATAATAGCCACTAATCAATTGATATATTCTTAAATGGTGATTCTACATGATCATCAAAATCAAATTAATGGGTACATATATGGATGTATCATTCATAAGATCATATAAACAATTTTCAATGTGATTACATGATATTCAACTAAAATAATGCTGAGATTGGCCTATATCAAGAAATCCCAAAACAACAAATGCTGGTAAGGATGTGGAGAGACAGGGACACTCTTACACTGCTGCTGGGACTGCAAATTAGTGCAACCTTTGTGGAAAAGAATTTGGAGATACCTCAAAGAGCTAAAAATAGAAATACCATTTGATCCAGCAATAGCATTATTAAGCATCTACCCAAAAGAGCATAAGACATTCTATTATAAAGAAATCTGCACCTGAATGTTTATGGCAGCACAATTCACTATTGCAAGGATGTGGAAACAACCCAAGTGCCTGTCAATTCATGAGTGGATTATTAAAATTTGGTATATGTTTACAATGGAATATTACTCAATTCTAAGAAACGACAGTGAGCTAGCACCACTTATATTATTATCCTGGATTAAGCTTAAGCCCATTATCCTAAGTGAGGTGACACAAGATCAGAAAAATGGGCTCCACATGTACTCACCATCGAATTGGTATTGACTGATTAACACTATGGTGCTCAAAGGGTGTTGGTGTTCACCAGAGATTTGGAGGTTGGCGGGGTAGCCCCACATCTGAGGGATGTGGTGAGCATTGTGGAGGGGAAGGGCATAACTCTCCCTTCCTAGGGAGAGACAAAGATATAAAATGCAACCAAAATGTTTGTACTCATATTTTCTTGAAATAAAATAAATTAAAAATTAAAAAAATTAAAAAATGACTCCTGCTTGGTTGTTCTTAGGTTAGAAACACAGTTATTTTGGAGACATGGACGGCAGATGTGAGTGGAGCCGGGGGTGCTGACTCTGAAATTTATTCATTGCTATTTCCTGTTCCCTCATGATTAGTGTAACTCTTAATATTTTAATTTAGAAAATAAATAGGTCAACAGTGCATAGACTTTTAGAATTTAGTATCTACAGCTTTTTGTGACTTGTATCATTTCCTTTTCTATTCTCAATAACAGTTCTTAACCCTATAGTACCATTTAGAGAACAAATACATTGTGATATATTCTTTACTCTCTTGAAAAGAATCTTGTACATAATATAACCTGCCTACATAAATAAAAACAATAACAACAAAAAATAAAACTTGAACTGTCATATAAAAAGAAATAAATAGAAAACGATTTATAATGAATATGGACCACAATATGTGAATTTTGGGTACAGCCTTCCAGAGGAATTAGTAGAGGCTTGTGTCTATATGTAGAATCACATAAGTGCAACCATTTTAAATGTAGACTGTTAAGGTATATTTCTCTGACCACTCCAATTATTATAAGCAGCACTGATCTTGGTAAAGTTTTTAATAAAACAAAGAAAAAGGATATCCTAAGTTCAGGTAGTGCATGCATTGAAAATCTAGTGTATATTGAACTCATACAAATCTTTATGTTAGTATAAAATCAGAGTTAGTTTTCAGACTATGATAATTATAAGCAGTTTATCTTAACTTTAATTTATTTGATTATTTTAGGTTTATTCGGTAATTCTAAATGAAGTCTTTGCAGGGCATTTGAAAGTTTTATGAGCTGTAAAATACTTTTCCTTTGTGGAGAATTGTCTCGGCCTTACAGAATGTCTAGCATTTTTGCACACCCCACATGGCTGTATGTTTCCCAATCATTGTGCAAATTACATGGCCACTCCATCACAACCAATTTTCAAAACAGCTTTTGGAAATGATACCATCCAGGAAAAGAAGCACAACTATAAATGGATTTCATAGTGGGTAAACTAGACTGCCTTCAGATCAAATTAATTGCAGCAAAATATAAAATATTTTCCAAAAATGAATAAAAATTTCACCTGCAATATTTTTCTCACCTTACTTGAAGTTCTTGCCACTGATTTTTGGGAAAACATTTATTCATTCTTTAAGAATTGAGAGGACACCTCATCTAGTCATCTTTTTCTAACTCTTTTCAAATGAGGCCCTGTGTTCTTATACTAGATTTACTAAACTAGCTTTCTTAGTTATCATATTTGCCTTTTAATGACATAATTGTTTTCCAAATCTATCTCCTCAGATTATCTGGAGGCAATCCCTCAAGACATAAGTGTCTTCATAACTTGATGGATGTTCGACTCAAGTGAGTATTAATTGTTATTTAGTTTTCTGAGTTTGGCTATTTATCAGCATGTTTCTCACTTAACCATTCAACTAGAAGTTTTATTGTTTTTGTTTTACCTCATTTGGGGTAACTGGTAAGGTGTTTTGACTCCAGTTCCTATAACTTGAGAAACTCATTAGCAGCCACCCAACTTTTAAAGTATATAATCGTTCACAGATTGAATGATTAAATAAAAAGATAAATCTGATCATATATATGGTCCTCTGTAAACCTATCTTTCTATATATATAAAACATATATGGTTCTTTGTAAAGGCAGGTGTGATAAAATACATATGTGATTGATTAGTAAATAATGAAAATATTTTTCTAGCTCAGTAACTGAAATTTACTATGTCTTTTAATAGTAAAATTATATTTATTTATTCATTCTTCATTTAATCTTAAGAGCTAGGAATAGAGAAGTGTATTAAAAAATGAAAACCTGTACCCTCATGGAATTTATGTTCTAGTGGGACAACGTATGTGAAAATTTTAATGCACTGTACAATTGTACATAAATGCATTTTCTTATTATTACTACTCTCATTGATCTTATTTATGAGCAATAGGAATGCTTTCTCGGTATGAGGATGGGGTAAATTAAGTGACATGTTAATTGACTAAATTAAAATAAATGATATGAAATTGTTTTTAAATGTGGAACACACTAATTTTCCTGTTTGTCTTGCTTATTTGCTTAAGAATGCAGTGACTCTACAAAAATTTCTTTAGTTGATCATCTTTAGCTCAGCATTTGTTCAAACTATAGTGAAACATTGATACTGATATTTAAATGTTTTTTCCTTCTGGGTATTTTTAGATTGTGGGTTTGAATGAAATGCACATTATAATTTTAAAACCAGTGGTGCCACTGATCTCCATTATTCTCACCTGGTATTTCCTTCCATGACCTACAGCTCTCTACTCACAGGCTTCAATACTTCAAGAAACCAAAATTGTTTGTACCCTACTTGAGTAGTTATAAGGAAAAGTCATTTATAAGAGTCCTTATTAAACAGAAATTGCTCTTGTGTCTAATTGCCTAGCTAGCTTCTATTTTTCCTTCTTCTGATTACCACCCCCTGATTTTTCCAAGGGAAACATTTCTCCTTGATATTAAGCCTGTTTGGTGGGGAGCATTGTCTCCAGTCATGAGACTGATGAGCAACATATGGTAAAGTTCTAACCAATGAAAATATGTTTTTCAGTTTACTGCACAAGCCTGACTACTTAGTTAGAAATATGTGACTTTTGCTAGAATTACTAGGAAAAGGCTAGAAAGTACCACCAGAACAGAGCTTATCAATGAACAGATTCATAAAAGGAAAAAGCAGATTTAAGATATGGCAAGAGAAATACCAACTTGGGAAAATATAGCATGCCTACATATAGCTATGTGTGAAGCTCTACATTTTTGGGTTTTTAAGTTATGTGTTTTTTAGAGCTAACATCAGTCACTATCCAGAATACTTGATTCTTTTTATCCCATCATTAATATTCTCCAACTTTTTTTTTGTCTTTTTGTTACTATATTACAAGTCAGAATATGAGATGGGAATATATAATTGACCAAGCTTAGATCACATGTCCCTGAGAAAGCTACCAGGGAAAGGGAAAAATGAATATATTTCTACCATTGTCTCCTGTAGCAAAAGGCAGATCCTTCTTACAAATGTTTAGGAGGTGCTTCCAAATATGAAGTTTAGTCATACACTGGATACACCAAAGTCCCCCTAGGAACTTTCTGAAACACAGCTATGTATACTGATAAATTCAGCCTAACCTGACATTATATATTTTCCTCTTATAATCACAAAAAATACCCAATTTGACAATGATTTTGACAAATTATTATTAGAAAACAAACCCCATTAATCTAGTTTTGATTGTTGAAAGGAAATGAAAAATATTACAGATTTAGTACAGCATAAATGCTCAGCTGAAATCCCCCCAAAAGTTTCTAGTCTGTAAAATAGAAGTGAGTTACTATGATGATTCTAGTAATTTTTTTAAAAAATTTCTTCATAAAAATTCTATATTTGCAAATTACTATAAGCCTCCAACTTATATTTTCTGGCTATATATTTACCAGAATCCTCTTTGAAAGAATTTTCTGTGTAATTAATAAAAAGACTAGATACTAAGGCTCAGGCAATTGAAAAGAAGCAAATAAGATGAAGCATCTTAGTACAAATCTAAGGGATGGGATTAAAGTACTAAACATAACTGTAAAGTATAATGATTAAACCCCAGTCATTTTTATGATAAATTTCAGAATCACAGACTTCTTATGGGTACATGAACTATAACTCATGAAAATGTGTGCATCACATTGTTTTTAGATCTAAATAAAACTTATCATTCACTGCTCTCAGGCAGCTGAAAACATGCCATTACATTGTGTAAGTTTAATTAAATTTAAAATAAGAGGAAAAACAGCTGCAGAAGCCTTCAATCTAAAGCTAGAGTTTGTCATGTCTATCTATGGAAAGCATTTCCTATTTAAAGGTACTAAACTGACTGAGCTCCACACTTGCTTGAATTTAAATATTTTAGAAAATTCTTGAAAAGGGTGTATGTGCCCCTTAAACACATACATTTAAAAGTGGTGGGGAAACATAGTAGTTGAACATAAGATAATGTAGTGCATAGTGATTAATATAAAAATGGAGATATTTTATTTCATAAATGCTTAGATAATTTTTCACTTTAAAGTTTCTGAAACCAGGATGCAGCTTACAAAAGATGATAACTTTTACAAATTTTTAAATCAGATATTTTTTTGCTATCGAGTTTTGTATGTCATTTATTTTGGTTATTAATCTCTTTTCAGTTAAATAGTTGCAAATATTTTCTCCCATTCTGAAGGTTATCTCTTCACTTTGTTCCTTGTTTCCTTTGATATGCAGAAGCTTACGTTGATAAGATCTCATTTATCCATTTTTGCTGTGGTGGCCTGTTATTTTGAGGTCTTACTCAAGAAATCTTTTCCCACACCAACTGAATCATTTCATTTCCTGAAGCATTTCTCTAATGTTTTCTTCTAGTAGTTTCACAGTTTCAGGTCTTAGACTTAAGTGCCTAATACATTTTGTTTTCAAGTTTTTAAAATAACCTTTATTTTTTTTAAAAGTTAATATATGCAATATAGGAAAATGAAAAACACAAGAAGCAAAGAACAAAGTCATCCACAATCACAAGCAGTTTACAGTTGGATGTGTCCTTCTAGATCCTGACACATACACAACATCCAATTTTATGGGATTGAGATAGTACAGTATGCATCATGCTTTTTCACACATCATGAATATTTACCAATCAAAAATCCCAAAGCTATGTGAGTATTTTGATAACCAAGAATACACTACACCAACTCAATCTGTTAGGAAAAAATGTAATCCTGCCTTTCTTGGGATGAAAATTTCATAGAAGACAAAAATGGCAACAGGCCTCTAGATAAAAGTACTGGCAGAGTTCTGATCAAAATACTGCATTGCCTTAATGCTCAATCTAAAATCAAACATAAAGCAACAGAGTACACTAAGTGTAATGTTTCTAAGAGAATTCATTATCAGATCTATACCATTAAAGTATTAGCAAGAAGGTATGTTTCTATTGAGTTACTTAATATATTCTTATAGTATAGCCAAAAGGGATGCACATACATCAATGGCTATCATCAAAATGTAAATATGAACACATCTGCATACTTCTCTCCCATACTTCTCTCCTTTCATACTTCCTTCTGCCCCTCTGCTGCCAACCTAATGAACAAGTCCTGATATACACTGCTCAGAGGTGGTTTAACAATTCCATGTCCAAGATGCATCTCTTCTATCAATTATTACCAAGATAATCACAATGGCTATTCACTAGTTCTTTTATCATACATTGTTACCTCAAGACATCTCCAAAGCTTAGATGTTGCAAAATAATGAACTTTGTCCACAATAAACAGATACTTTACATTTTGATTTAATTTTTGTATATGGTGAGAAATGGGAATCTAGTTTCATTCTTCTACATATGTATATCCAGTTTTCTCAGCATCATTTCTTGAAGAGACCATCTGCTCCCCCATGTATGTTTTTGGCACCTTTGTCAAAAATGAGTTGACTGTAAATGTGTGGATTTATTTCTGGATTCTTTATTCTGTTCCATTGGTCTATGCATCTGTTTTTATATGAGTACCATGCTGTTTAGGTTACTACAGCTCTGTTGTATAATTTGAAGTCAGGTGATGTGATGCCTCCAGTTTTATTCTTTTTCCTTGGAATTGCTTTGGCTATTCTGGGTCTTTTGTGGTTTTGTATAACTTTTAGAATCACTTTTTTTATTTCTGTGCAGAATGTCATTGGTGTTTTGATAGGGATTGCATTGAACCTGTAGATCATTTGGGAAAGTATGGACATTTAAAAAATAGTGATTCACAATCCATGAACATGCCATATCTTTTCAGTTTTTGTGCTTTCCTCAATTTCTTTCATCAATGTTGTAGTTTTTATTATGGAGATCTTTTCACTTAAAAGAAGACAAACTAACAGCCAACATATATATGAAAATATGCTCAACATCATTAATCACCAGAGAAATGCAAATCAAAACCACAATAAGATACCTCACCCCAGTTAAAATGGCTCTTGCTAAAAAAAACCAAAAATTAACAGATGTTGGTGAGTCTGCAGCAAAAGAGGAACTCTCAAACACTACTGAGAGGAATGTAAATTAGTACAGCCATGGTAAAAACAGTTTGGAGATTCCTCATTAAAAACTAAAAATAGAACTATTGTTTGACCCAGCAACCCCACTGCTAGATGTATATCCAAAAGAAAGGAAATCAGTATATCAAAGACATAGCTGCACTCCCAAGTTTATTGCAGCACTATTCACAATAGCCAAGATATCAAGTCAAACTAAGTGTCTATCAAGAGACAATGGATAAAGAAAATGTTGCATATAAACACAATGCAATATTATTCAGCAAAAACAAACAAACAAAATGCTGTCATTTGCAGCATCATGGATGGAACTGGTAGTCATTTTATTAAGAGAAATAAACCAGGCACAGAAAGACAAATAGCATATGTTCTCACTCATATCAGAACTAAAAACGTTTATCTTATAGAGATAGAGAGTAGAATGATGATTACCTGAGGCTCAGAAGGGTAGTGGGAATAAAAAAGGGTTGGTTATTTAAGTACAAAATACTGTTAGAAAATAGGAATAAGATATAGTGTTTGGTAGCACATAAGAGCAATTACAGGTAACAATAATTTCTTGTATATTTCAAAATAACTATAGGAGTGGATTTGGAATGTTCCCAAAACAAAGAAATGATAAATGTTTTCAGTGATGGATATCCCAATTACCCTGATTTGATCATTACAGGTTGTATGATTGTACCAAAATATCACATGCACCCCAACAAATATATCTACCTATTATGTAAACAAAAATTAAAAATAAAAAAAATGAAAACTTTTTATTTTTCATATTTTTAAATTCTGCCAAGCTGTTGATAGATGAATATCTTAGTTAAAATATTGATTGTAGGGTAAATGATGCATGGAAGGATTCACAGAGCTCTTGTTTTGAAACAACAAATGAGCTAGCTCACCATAAACAAAATATATGTATGTGTTGAATTAAACTGCAATAAGCTTTTATTGTCAGAAGCCTGAAGTTTTCACAAGTCAATGCAAATCTCTTTCAGGCAATATAAGGCATTGTGATTCAAGATGTAACTTAGAGCTAGAGCAGTAGCTAGGCAAGATGAATTTGCTGTGAAATCATTAGAAAAAAATATTTAATTCACTCACAATTATGCTGAGGATATTTTTTTCCTAACATACATAATTAAGGCCTGAACACCTGTCACTTTTTCCTTGATATTCTGCTGGGAACCCCAGGCCAATAAAACCATTTCATCCCAGGAACATGGATGATTGAGTACAGTGATTAAAAATAGATCTCACACTTATCTCAACTTCTTAGAAAATCCTTTGCATTTTACCAAAATTACTTTCTCTTAGTCTTCTGGCCAAATATATAAAAATATATTTTTCCAAATTAACAGGATGAATTTGTTGGCTATATGCACATAAATATGTTTTGCTTTAGAAATGTTTTGCTCAAATGCTAACGGTCAGTAAACAAGACATATAAAGGACATCAAAGTGAATTAATTAGATTGAATAAGTAAACACTTTGTTTATTATTTGTGTATTGAGCAAAACTTGCCAAATATTTACTGCTTTGAACAATTACTTCTTAATTGATTACTTGCTAAACTATCATGTGTACCTCAAGCAGAAAATAAAATGCTATTGTATATTTAAGAAGCAAGATAGTTTATGCAATGTGTTTGCTTCATTTTCTTCCATCAGCATCATTTGAGAATTTTCAATGCAGGGTAGAATGATCAGGGACATATGAATGGCAATATCATCTCCCTTTTTATTTTAAACCAGCACAAGTTAAGCCTGCCTATGGCATAAATGTTTTGCTTCAATAGGAGTATTGTTAGGACAACAATGTTTGCCTTATTCTATGAAAGTGAAACCAATAATGGTGGAGAGGTCTTTGAAAAATGTAAAGGAGATCAAATTAGTCTCTCATGCTGTAATTCCATTTGTTTTCTTTCCTTTTTAGTGGTATTAACTATCTTTGATTTGGTATATATATTTTTGAACTTTTTAGAAAGCTATTACTACATATATAGTAGAATTTGTAAAGATATAAACACAATTCTAAATGATTTGAAATTTGATGCACTGACTTCTTTTTTGTCAATTCTTGATTCTTACCTTCTTCATAATACCAGTAGCGTTTCACATGGTTGATCACTATTTCCCCTTACTGCACATTTTTCATTGGACTTCCAAGACACTTCACTTTTGTACTTTTGTGAATTGTTCTGTTGTTACATTTTTGGTGAGGAGATCTGTTTTCTCTTTCCTCACTGGCCACTTCCTATAAGGTTTCCTTTCTTCCCAATCTTTTCAACCTTAGAATGACCTATATCTCAGTACTTGGTCCTTCTTTCTCTATATCCACTATCTTAGTGTTCTCATTAAGGCACGGGCTAATGACTTCCAAATTTAAAGATCCTGAACTCCAAATGTCTGTGTGACGCATCCACATGGATATAAGCATATCACACTTAGCAGGTTTTAAATAAACATGTAATCTCTCCTCCCAAGCCTAGGCCACCCACAGCCTTCCCTTGGTCATTAATGTTAACATGGTCTTTTTGTGTATTCTAGACAAAAGCCTTTATTTTTGTAACCCACAACCACATGCAAGTTCTTCAAAAATATTGTTGCCTTTATCTTATTAGTATATCAAGAAATAAGCATTGTTTCTGCCTAGTTCCTCTATGTTATAGAATATCAATTTGTCATTGGTGCCATGTTTATATGCAAGACAATGTGATGGAAATTGTAGGTGATTCAGACATGTGCAGAAGATAATTCAAGACATCAAGCACGGCCGGGCGCGGTGGCTCACGCCTGTAATCCTAGCACTCTGGGAGGCCGA
>VBSM01001265.1:17947289-17974944 GCA_008086735.1 Cheirogaleus medius
AAAAAAAAAAGACATCAAGCACACTATTATCAAATAGTACTGCTAAAATATGTTCTTCAATAATCGTAATTCAAGAAAAAAGAGCACCATGATTCCATGGGTTTTGGTTGAAATCAAATAAAGTATTAAGAGTTTTTACAGGAAGGAAACCTCTAATCCCAAATTCAACTGTTGTGACAAAATAAAAACTATAGAATATATTTTGATAAACAGCTTGAGCTCTGCAGTTAAATAGACAAGGTCTGAAACCTGGACCCTCAAATTTACCAGCTATTTGACCTTGTTGAATTTACTTCATTTTTCTGGTTTTGATGTCCTAACTTTAAAATGTTTTTAACAACTGATAGGATCAAGATAGTGAAAATAATGCACCTACTGAGTATTTTGCATATAGCAGGTGATCAGTAAATATTAACAGCCATACTTCATGCATATTGCTTCTATTTCCAACCACATGCTCATGTCCATCTGCATTCCTAAATCATAAGCATTAGCCTATAAAGTTTATTATTTCCCTCCTTGTACCTTTGTCTCTTAAACATGCCCTTTGGGACTTAGTGAAAATTTATCTCTTTAAAGAAGATTTTATTCTAATTAGCTCAACATCATTGCTTTCTCCCCAAGTTCATCTGAAAATACTTGATTGCACCTATGTCTTAGCTTTGTGTCATACTATTTTTCCATTTTACATCGTAATCCATTTTATATATTTTTACACTTCTATGGGACTGTATGTTTCTTAAAGTTAAATCCTATTACTTCATTTCTTTTCTCAGATACAGTATTCTTCACACAAAATGCACTTAAAAGCTTGCCCAAATATTGACATTCAAAGCATAAATGTTTACATTAGAGAATATACAACATATAGATTGCACTTATTTATATTATGATAATTCTCAAATTACATGTTTATATCATATCCACAGCTATGATATCCTATTCTAGAATGCTATATGCAATTTGGATAAGTTTAAGCAATTTTTAAAAAGTCATATTTCTTAAAGCACAAACTGTTCTCATGCAGTTTTTCAACAAATTCCTCTTTCAAAAGATAAAGGTAAAACTTTATCTTATTATACTCCCAAATGTATTCTAAACATAATAAGTTCATTAAATCCAATATGTTGTGGAGGGTGAAATATATTGATTATTTCCAGTGCAAATTCAAACATAGGTTTTCAAATTAAATTTATTTGATTGAAGAAATAAATAAATGTTTGTTCAATGAGAAACACTGAAAGTTTAATGTGAGCCCATAAGGGAGAATAGGATCTGAGATAGGATGATTTAATTTACCTGAGATCTTCACAGTGATATGTTGATGTCATATCTGTAGTAAAGGTCTAATGGGGATATAGCATTGGGTAAGCCAAGACTGTACTGATTTAAAACCTATTTGTTCCTTTAAAAAACTTAGGACTTTTGTATTTTATTCAATCTGAGTCACATTGGAATAGAAGAGTAGAAAAATTAATTTCTGTTAGTCCTCACCATTAGTTAGATGATTTTATCTGAATGTTTATTAAAACCACTCTTGAATTCAATTAGAACTGATAGATATTTTAAGATAAACTACCTATAGCTTTCTACTAAAATCAGCTAAGAGGAATGGATTGAAATGTTTGAAGGCAATTTGACACCAAAATTAATATAACTTTATCTAGTGTCACATTCTTCTGCTCTCTCCCTCATCTCTTAAGCAGGCGTTTGCTCATTTCTGTCATCATGTCTTTGTTCGTAATCCTTAAATAGCGTGTATACTGCCAGTTTTGTCCCTTTTCTAGTTCTTTTAAAACTCAATTTAATAGTTTCACAGCAATTTAACAGCAAATGGCTCTGCATGGCATGATGGAAATAGGCACCATTTAGAGAACACTTATCGTACAGTACAAATTTGATTATTTTTAAAAGTTTTATCACTAGCATTTTTTTTTTCTGTTTGCAAATGGCATGCAGTTTGGAGGAAACACCTGTGTTGAGAGTACACTTTATATGCTGTGGGGAAACAAATGTCACAGGATGACTTTTGTATCTGAATCAGCGGTTTTGATCCCTGAAGGCCTCCTTATAGTTAAAAAGTTTCTTATCAAGTATATTTTATTTTCATTTACTACTGCAGGGTCATTTTCTTTTCTTCTCAATCTCTGTAAGAAAAGATTTCATTTGTTAAAGCAGGATTTTGAGAGTATTTTATACTCCAAGCTCTGGTAAAGAGTCCTCCTTGTAACAACATTCCTATGTTGGCAAATTTGCTGCAGTTTGTGTTGTCTCCAAGTGGAAAATCAGAAACTCATTTTCTCACTTTCCTTGAACATAGAGTACAACTATGTGACCAGTTATATCAATCAGAGGTACAAGTGTGAGATTTTATGTGAGGTAAACAATGTGAGGACGAAGATATCTTAAAAATTCATTTTTTTTTCCCCATTGAGGATGGGATCAAGGACAGTCAGCTTTGGGGGTAGAATGGCAGAGGATTTCATGTCCAGTACTCCTCCCTTAGCAGCGTGAGCTAAAGTGTCTATACCCTGGGCATGTGGGATCTGTGCAGGAACATCACTGTGTTGTAATTACACTGTCTTCTCAGATTTTATAGCCTCTGTGACTGAATCTTTGGCTCTCACTAAAAGATCTTGTGACTTACCTAATATTTTTAAATAAATTTCTGTCCTGAAAAATTAATTGCAGTAGGTTTTCTAGTTTATAAACAAGGATGTTAACTTATAAAACACAAATAGTTTTAGTATTATAAATTCAGTTAATTTTTTAAAAAAGATATATGTCATAGAGTTTTTGTCTTTCAAGAAAGCCTAAAGTAGTGATAAGAGAACAGTGCATACTGAAAAAAATGTGTATATGTAATTACTTTTATTCTCCTTACCAGATTATAGTAACTTTTTTAAAGATTGTCTTTCCAACTAGATGATCATTTGCTAAGGTATATTATTCCACAAAGCCATTCTTTTTTATCTTTATTATATTGCAGATAGCAATAAAAAGAGACTGGCATAATAAGGGAATCTGCAGAGCTTTGTATCTGATGGTTCATTTCAAATTGCTGCCTATATAGGAGTTGCTCAAGCCATGGCAATTTCAGTAAATTGATGTAATTTAGCACCCATTTTGGCTGATTGTTTTGAAAGAAAAAAAAAATAAAATAAGAAAAAAAAAAAAACACTGCCATTGATGAATGACTTTTATGCCTGCCCATCACCCTGCAGAACTACTCATAGTATATGTATGTGCAATTGTGATTCAGGTGGGCATTGTCCCAATTGGGGTATTTAAATTTGAAGTTTAAAGTTTGAGAACAAATGAGGATGAGTTTGGCCTTGTTCTGTGTATCTTAGCTTAACAGAATCCATAGGATAACAAATCTGCCAGATAGACAATTGTATTCAAAGAAAGGAAAGATAGCTGTGCTGAGTGTATTCTGTTTGTTCTTTTATATCCGTTCTTCCTTCCTTCATCACTGTGTTCCAAGACTGTGATCTTTATCCCTTGCACTCTGTATTTGGATTGTGTTCAATCAATAGGAAGCACTCCTAGAGATGTGAGCAGGGAAGAAAGAGAGGTGGCTTTTATTCCCCTGGTTCCCTCCATTCTGGGCTTGGGGTTGTCAGTGGACGGGTTCCTCTACTGAAGGCTACAGCTCTTCTCTGGTAGTCCTAATCTACAGCTAGAGATTTCTCTCCTTCCCATTGTCTCTTGAGTCCTAGGGGTGGTAGCTATTTCTGTCTACCACTAACCCCAGAGTGTTTCCTGATCCTTTGTTAATTTTCTTTAACTTTGTCTATATCTCTGTTAATAGGATTTTCATTAAACTGTATGCAATCACTTATTTTAAGTATGCAACTATTTCTTTTCCAGGATACCACTTAATGCATTAATTAATATCATGAGTAGACCTAGGAAGAGATGTTCCATATGGATATCTGGAATGAGGTTGTCCATATATTTGACAAATCAATGGATATCCTGCCATGAGGAGAAATAGAACACTGACAGTCTTTGACATGGGGTGACATCACAATTATGAGACTATCACTGGGGGGTGGTAAGAAAAATAGTGAAAATACAGGACAATTTCCTGGAAGACATTCAAAGTTACATTAGAAGAAAAATTTTAAATGAAGAATGCAAAGTATATTTAATTAGAAAATATCTATCAGAAAAAATAATTGCTTAGTATAAAACTGAAGGCATTAGATGTCAAGTAATCTATAAACCAATCACAACCCTCAGTCTGATTTCCAAGTTAAATATCACAAATTTCTACCAATACATTTGGTATCCAGTAATTATGAATGTGGCCCAGAATCCTTTTTAGCCCAGTACTCCAGGCACCGCATTATATCATTCACGTTGGTAAATATCTGACCTAGCTGAATATCTAGAGCATCTTTCATCCATAGAAAATCGTTTATCTCATTAATATGTACTGGGGTTCCAGTATGCATATAACTACTCAGTAAATGCTTAATAGAAATAGCTGTGATAGATAATCACTAAATATACACCCCCACACACATATAAAATCACAGTCAATATGAGTTTGTGAAGTAATTCTTAAATGATACAGATGCCTGCAAAGTAGCCAGAACTATGCTAGGTACATAGGAAAAAGTAAAAACAAATACAATATATCTTTTGCTCCTGAGTATCATTCAAATTTGAGAAGAAAAGGAAACAAAGCTCATACTGTTTCCATTCTACAGTTCAGGAGATGAAAGATAATGTGGACATTTATGGTAGAAATGAGTACATTATTCAAAACAGTATTAATGGGGGCCTTCAACACAGCCATCTCTACTGACTTATTCAAATAACACATCATAACATGCTGACCATGGTTTGGCCTGAATAATTTAGTCATAATTCTATTTAAATCATTATTTGAGTAATCATTTATTTAACAGCTGAAGTTTCCAAGCTGATTAAACTTTATTAAGTTAGGGATTTTAGAGTCTCATTGTTTTACCTTCAATGTTTAGAAAATGTCTCTCCTCTCATATAGAGATCTGCAGGTCAGTGTGTTGGCTTTGAAAAGTAACATCACTCAGTAGCCTCCTAAGGGATTCTGAAATTAGTGTCAGGATCACCTAAGGCTGATGTGAGAGGAAAGGGATTTTATATTCCCGATATTGGATAGACAGGCAAATGTGTTGCTGGGCTTGGTGGTAAACTCAGTTAAATTTGTCATTACCGATTGAAACAAAGGTCATGGGTGTTCTAGCTGCACAGCAAGAATGCAATTCGGTAGCATGAAAGCCAAGAACAGGGTGCTATCATTCAAAAGCACAATAGCCACAGAAAACATCAAAGTTTTAATAGCAAAACTGCAAAGCAAGAGATATTGATTAGGACAGTAAAGTTTGCAACTCCTCTAACAACATTTTCCTTTTTCCTGGAATTTGAGCTATATAGGCCTGAGGAAATCATAACCACTCATTATGTATGAATTCACATCTCTTTCAGTGGAAAAAATATTTTTTTCAGTTTTATTCAATCAATATTTTTATTCAGTTTTATTTAATTAAATTTTATTATTAAACATACACAAAGTAAACATACACAACAGCGTGTTGGGCTACATTACAAATATCATTAAACATTGTTCTGCCCTCAACAATTCAAGAAAGGTATTTTACTGTTTTTGAGTGTATGTATATCTATGATTGGAGGTGTGGGACTATATTTTCACAGTTAACCATAGCACAAAACACATTATTGTTCGCTAATACATTAATTAAAATTAGTCTCAATTGTCCTGTTACATGTGTTCCTTTAAAAAACACATAAATAATAGAATGTTAAAGTAAAATGCTGTTTTTTCCTAGACTTTTTGATTTTTAAATTGTGATCTACTGAATTGCTAATGCAAAACAGACAGATTCACTTTTTCCCCCGAGATAGTAATTATTCATCTTTCGCTACTGAACAGACCAGAGTTAGAAGATGTTGGTTACTAATCCTTCTGAGTGTTCCATCTGAACAAATTTCCACCTTTTGTTAAAAATGGAAACAAATCCCTAAAGCATTGGGCCAAGTTTTGGCTTTCAATACTTTATTGTTTCTAATCTCTCATGAGTTATATTATAGATCATCTTTTGCTATTTACTGCAATAGTATCTTATGGAAAACTAACTGTATTTATTATTAACTCTAATTGTTTTTTTGAGTGTCTTCACCCTCATTCCTATCTGCTTTGGGAGTGATTATGCATAAATTGTGAAAATTAAGCTGGCATAACAGAATGACGAATGCTTTAGGCCCTGACATGAGGCTTTATGTATTTGTCTGAACAGGATAAAATCATTTTTATCTTTACTTTCATACTATGAAAATTAGAGAAAGGAATTTCCTTTCAGGATCAATTTTCCTTAGAAATATCCAGATGGTATGATCAAGATCATCTCAAAGAGCCTAATATCTTTCAAATTCATTTTGTTCTCATTCCAAATCATGGTTAGCAGCAGTAAATATGAAGCTATTTGTAGTCAAATCTCTAACCCACTTCCTTTGCTAAGCCTTGACAACACAAGGTAAAAGAAGATACTCTGGTCACTGCTAAAATGAAGAGTTGAAAATTTTACTTCCATATCATTGGTCAGATTCGTTATTTTTCCTCTTTCCTTCTCAAATATAAATTGCAATGAATGTTACACTTACTGAGCTTCTACCCTATTCAGAAAGCTATTTGTGATGATTCTAAATCCGAGCAGAAGTTATGAGATTTATAGCTTTGTCTCTGGAGGCACACATATCTGGATTGAAATCTTGATTTTTCTATTAGCAGTTGGGTGACCTGGGGATATAATTAACCTCTCTCATCTCAGTTCCCTCACCTGAAAAGTAAGGGTACTTGGAGTCTTGCTGGTAAAGTTGTTATGAATATTTCATGTAAATTACATAAGGCAATATATGTCCATATGTTAAATGCTAAATAAATCTTAGCTGTCAACAGCTATCACCGTCTTTAAATTCTGTTTATACCATTTATTATCTCTACCAACTTTTGGCCCTCTCTTGTACTGTTTACTTATACATATATTTATCTATTATCTATTAAACCAATTTGTAACTTCCTTGATAGCAATAACTGAATTCTTATATTTATTTGCTACATGATTGGAATATGGGAACAGAAAATACATTAATTTCCTATTGCTGCTGTAACAAATTACTACAAATTTAGTGGCTTAAAACAACACATTTTTTTCTCCTATAGCATGTGAGGTCAGAAGTCCAAAATGAGTTTTACTGGTCTGAAATTATGGTGTCAGCATGAGCTATTGGATATATAAGCTAATCAAAATGTTTATCTTCCTAACATTTCTGAACCGGTCACCATAAACTAGATGACAGTCACTCATAGAATGGGCAATTTCATGACCTCCACAAAAAATAGATTTATCAGCTTTATATCATAACTGCTGAATGAAAGTTATATTTTTATAAATAAAATGTATAACCATTAAAACTGTAAATTGAGTGTGCCTTTTAAATGTCTGTCATTTTGAGAAATAATCCTGGGGATGGAAGAGTCTCTATGTTCATAGGCATGCAGTGCACGTTTGTGTGTGTGGGGTGTGTGAATATATGTTCTATTGAGGAGATGTTTCATTATTGAGACCACAAAACTGCAATATTCCATAATATTAAATATATGTGGATATGTGTTACAGATATGCATATTTTTGCTTCCACAAAAGGCTCTGTTTCTATGTGAATAAATCCAATAGAAACTCAGATTATGTATATTATACATTTTACTTCCCATTACCTTCCTGTGAGGAAAAGCCCACTTCACTAGTCTGTTTGCATTCAAATGGTTCTTACACTTTAGTATCTCAGACGGAATCACTAGTTAATAGTTTAGTGGAGTATCAAAGCTCTCGAGCTTTGTTCTTAGAGTATATGGCATATTCTTGGCTATTCCTCTTCGATTTGTTTCAGGATCATTTAGACTGTCACAATAATTAATTATCAATGATTTCTTGGTAGGTGGGCCAAAGAAAGTTTATTTCTTTAACCATCAATTAATTTATTTATTCAAGATTCAGCACATTCATATCAAAGAACTATTATGTGCCTGGCATTATTCAAGAGGTAATTTATATTAGAATACTTTACTGAAAAAAAAGAGACATAAATCATAAAATTTATATTCTAGCAACAGGAGGCATAGTAAATAGTGATGTAATAAAATAATGCATGATTTATTATAGGATCATATTGGAAAAAATAAAAGAGTAGAATACGTAAAGGAAAAGAGTCAAGTGTGACCTTAAAAACTATAGTAAGAAAAGTCCTCTTTGAAAAGATTACATTTGAAAATACTTCTGAAGAACTTGTACTACAAAATTATGCAAATATTCATGTAAAGGTTATTTCATGAAGAGAGAAGAGCTGATGCCAAAGACCTAATATATAGAAGTCACTCAGAAATGTAATGTCTTGAAGACCCTTGCAATGGCTTTGGAAATGTATCTATTTGGGCATTTAGCTTCCTCCCTGACCACTTCACATAATCACAGTGAGAATGCAGGTTTTCCTTTTCACTCAGCTAAAAGGTTTTAAGGACAAATAGGGGGCCTAATCATCATGAAGGTTTTAAAAGGAAATAATTCTCTTAAAGTTTATGGACTATTATCTTTTCTCTCATATGACTAATGAATTAGACTTCTGTAGCAGTAGTTGACAATGTCTCCTTTTGGTGATCAAGTTGATTTAAAAGTACAGCACCAGAGAAAAGAAGCATGATATCATCTGCTCAAATTTATTTGGAGGGGGAACTAAAACCAAAATGAGAGGAATAAAAATTATCTGAGCTTTTTTGTCTGTGGAATAATAAATGATAAGAAGTATGATTTAAGAGTAGTGGAAATCCACTTAATAGATTCTTAAGCCAGGAAGTAACATGGTTTTCATTTTAAAACTTATTCTGACTACTATATGAAGAGTACACTGTTCATATGGTTAATAGAAAGCAATTTGGCAACTCGTGTCAAGATTCTTAAAATAATTTCCCATAAAGAAGGAATAATTCTACTTGTACAAATCTAACCCAACAGAGCAACAAGAGATTATTTAAAATTATTGCAGCATTATTATCCCAAAGTTACATTAATAGTGAAACACTAGAAAAGACAAAATATCTTTTAATGGAGGAAGGATTAAAAATGAGATGCATCCAAGAATGGAATACTCCATAGCCACTGAAAATTGATCAAGGCATATTTAAAGGAATGGGAAAATGGTCATAAATAAATATATCGGTAACTATATATATACAGAATGCACATATACATGCAAATATATTTATGAACACATGTATATACATTATATATACTTATGTAAATGTGAATATGTATACATATTTATACATAATACATTTCTTTCTCCATGTACATGTGCACACACAAACATCCCCCCAAACACACATATAAATTCACACAGGCACATAAAGGTCTATGTCTCCAGAATATAATAGAAATTATGTTAATATGAAAATAATGTTTTTATTTGGATAAATGATTATAGATGGCTTTAGATTTTATACTTTTCAGTCATTTATAAAATGAATGTGAATTATATTCTAAAAAGAAAATAAGGCTAACCATACAAGAATGTAATTTTTATAACTATTGGTCTCTTTTCAAGATTTTTTTATTTAAAATATGAGCTGTCATCAGTTTAAACCACAGCAAAAAATATGCTTCATCACCAGTATAACAACTGGTGGTCTCCAGTTACAATTCTACACTCTTTGACAGGAAACTTATATACTTTGATCTCTAAAATGTTCTTCTAATATGATATTAACCCCTATAGAAACTATGATCTATAGATTTTTATTGTTAAGCTTTGTTTAAAGAAGAAACATTTAAGAAAATAAATTATGAGAATTAAAATATATCTTATGTCTGGATTATAGAAACGTTAAATGTTAGAGCTTCCGCAGACTGGCACATATTATGCAGGGGACTTTTGATATTTCTATACTTTAAAATGAGGGGAAGAGGAAAAAAAAACAAGTTAAATAAAATGAATATCCTCTTAAAATTTAGCAAGAGAACAAACATGAATTTCAAATGCACATTTCATTTCTGCCTAAGCTTCACGGATTAATCACAGGGGAAAATTACTTCTGCTTTGATCCTTGTTCTTGCATTATGTGTATATGTATTTAATTTCAGCTAATTAGCATATTGCTGGTGTTAATTTTTTACATAGTATTTTAGGAGAATTAAGGATCCAGAAAAATACAAGTGGATTTCCACAAAGTGGATTGCATTTTAGATGTCTATCCATTATTAATGAGGGTGAGTAAGATATCTGCTACACTGACATATGGACCATCCAGAGGTACC
Source organism: Cheirogaleus medius (assembly GCA_008086735.1). Classification (NCBI taxonomy): domain Eukaryota; kingdom Metazoa; phylum Chordata; class Mammalia; order Primates; family Cheirogaleidae; genus Cheirogaleus; species Cheirogaleus medius. The sequence goes on from VBSM01001265.1 coordinate 17,957,669, forward strand.
ATATGCACACATGGAAAAGAAAGATTTTCAAGGGTACATTTGCACACCTAAGGAATCAGAAGAGCTAGCCTTCAGGTCTTTCTCTACAATGTGTAACCTTGGCAAGTCCCTATCTCTCCCTGGGCCTTGGTTACTTTATCTGTTAAGAGAGTGGACAAATCTTCATGATTCATTCTTTTCCTGTGATACGATGAGTTTCAGATCTAATAAAATACCTTTTAATACTATTCATCTTCTCAGTTATAGGCATAAACTGAATCCAGGAAGCACACTTAGCTTACCACCACCATCACCATCATACAATCATTACTATGACCATCCTTACAAATTGCAAATGAAAGAGAAAGAGACTCTCTTATTTTCAGGCATTAGGGCCTTTAACTTCTATAAGTGAATATGTTTGAATCTTCCCAAAGATACAATTCAGTGTTTATCAATTTTTAATGTGAGCAAAATAAACAACTCAGTAAAATTAAGTCAGTTTCTACGACTGATGAAGTTAGGATTTCAGCTTGATTCTATCTGAACTTGCCACCCTAAAAGCATGGAGTATGTGTACCTGGATAATTGAGTACCATTTTACTAGTTTCTCTTCTGCCTCAGAAATTATACCAAACCAAAAATTCTAAGAAATTGATTTACTCATAGTTTTAATTATATTTTTTAGTTTTAAATCACTTCAAAAAAGGTATTGATTGTACAGATTTAGGGATAGAAGAAAGATCTTGTTGGTGAAAATAACATCCTACAGATCATGGGCCAGTATCAGTGGACAGGTTGGGTTTTGCAGGGATATATTTTTTTAACCGGATTAGGAGACACTGTAGGGAATATTCCCACTCCTTCAGTACATTCTTTCAGCTCTTACCTGTGCCCTCATTACAAGCAAGAAAGTGAGTGATGTTTATTAATAGCTAATTTAAATAATTTGGACAAAATGAAGCGATTTGGGGTCTTTCTTTTCCTTTATGTACTCAATGTTATAGTTATTAAAAGAAATAATAAACATAGGTCACTTTCTATCATGGTAAATAGAAACTTCTGCTTCTCCCAAGATGCTTTTCTCTATTCTACATGAGCTCATGTATAAATTCCTTCTTTGAGTTCCCATCTGTCTACCCTACCTAGTAAATTAGGGTTGGGTTAACAGCATAGGCTTTATAACTCAGGCTCTCTTACTAGTTCTCTGCCTTGGGAGGGCTATGGCTTTCTTTTTCTTGGTCTTACAATGTGTCAGTTGGGGATAATAATAATGGTGTTTTCATGGGGTTGTCATTAGGATTAAAGGAAATAGTGCATATGAATTACTTGTCATATATTAGGTTTTATTATACAGTTTAATTTTGACTAAACTTAAGACATTTTATGTGTGTAGTAAACAAATTAAATTGTTTACTACATAATTTTAGAGGGCAAAATATGTGTTAAAAAACACATTTGTAGTCTATTCACTACAAAATTTTAGTATGTAATGTTAGCCTTTGTCAGTGACAGAACGAGATAATTCACAATGCCATGTTGTATTGATGTAGAATAGAGAGAAATTCTCTACTAATATTTAAAAACTAAAGACTTAGTAGTAAAATGTAGAGCAGTGAAATAATTTGGATTAACTTATTTAGTAGAAAGTGGTTAACTTGTACAAAACAGAACCAATAAAAATAAAATTGATTTCCATACAGATAAATTGCTCTATAGATTAATGCTGATAAAAACAGCTTAAAATGGATGACTTTCTAAATGATACTTAGGGTCAATAAAATGAAAAGCATCAAAATAGAAACTTCTATTCCATGTCTATTTTTAATGCAGATTAAAATTTCTCCTTTAATTGTTATACTTTCAAGATAGAGATATTAAAATAGAGTTTTATTAAAAATAAATAAGTAAATGGACAATGTCTAGTATCCTTGAATCCAAAGTTCACCTGGTAGTAAAGGAATCTTAATTCTAGGTGAAATAGAGAATGACTATTGTTGCACCTATTTCATACATATTTGTAGACCTTCTAAATTAATATATTGAAGTTCTAACTTCTATTATTTCAGAATATGACCTCATTAGGAAATAGAATTTTGCAGATATAGTTAGTTATGTTGAGGTCAAACTGGAGTAAGGTGGGCTCTCAGTCTAGTATGACTTGAATCCTTATAAAAGGGGTATTTGGACATAACCATCACACAGGGAGAATGCTATGTGAAGATTGTAGTTATACCATAATCCAAGAAACTAGGGAATCTACAAAAGTGGCTTGCAACAGCTTGTTTCCTCCTTCAGAGAAAGCATGGTCCTTGATCTTGGATTCTACCTTCCAGAATTCTAAGACAACATATTCAATTCTTTAATCCACTCTGTTTGTGATACAGGCATACCTTGGAGATATTGTGGGCTCAGTTTCAGACTATTGCAATAAATCAAATATTGAAATAAATTGTCACATGATTTTTTTAGTTTTCTAATGCATTTAAAAGTTATATTTACACTATACTGTAATCTATCCAATATATAATAGCATTATGTCTAAACTACATGTACATATCTTCATTAAAAAATACTTCATTGCTGAAAAGTGCTAATGATTATATGAAACTTCAGCAAGTCACAATCATTTGCTAGTGGAGGGTCTTGTTTCAATGTTGATGGCTGCTGCATGATCAGAAAGGTGGTTGCTGAACATTGGGGTCACTGTGGCAATTTTTAAAAATAGGACAATAATGAGGTTTGCCACTTTGTTTGACTCTTCCTTTCAAGAGTAATTTTTTTTATAGTATGCAGTGCTGTTTGATAACATTTTACCCACAATAGTTCTTTAAAATTTAATCAGTTGTCTCAACCCCTGCCATGCTTTATCAACTCAGTTAATGGAATATTCGAAATCCTTTTCTGTCATGTCAACAATATTCACAGAACCTTCACCAGGAGTTGATCCAATCTCAAGCAACCACTTTCTTCTGCTCATCCATTTGAAGCAACTCCTTATCTGTTCAAGTTTGATTATGAGATTGCAACAGTTCATTCACATCTTCAGACTCTACTTCTAATTCTGGTTTCCTTACTATTAATATTTCACAACATCTGCAGTTACTTTCTCCACTGAAGTCTTGAATTCCTCCAAGTCATCAATGAGGTTTGAAATCAACTTCTTTAAAACTCCTGGTAATGTTGATAGGTTGATCTTCTCTTGTAAATTGTAAATGTTCTTAATGGCATCTGGAATGGTGAACCCTTTACAGAAGGTTTTCAATTTATTTTGCCCATATCTACCAGAGGAAACACTATCTATGGCAGTTGTAGCCTTATGAGATATATTTCATAAATAAGACTTGAAAGTGAAAATTAATCCTTGATTCATGGGCTACATAATAGATGTTGTGTTAGTAGGCATGAAAACAACATCAATCTCCCAATACATCAGAGCCTTTGGGAAATCAGGTGCATTGTCTATGAGTAGTAATATTTTGAAAGAAATATTTTTTTCTAAGCAGTGGGTTTTCACAGTAGGCTTAAAATATTCAGTAAACCATACTGTAAACAGATGTGCTGACATTCAGGCTTTGTTATTCCATTTATAGAGCACAGAAAGAGTAGCTTTAGGATAATTCTTAAGGGCTCTAGTATTGTCAGAATGTTAAATAAGCATTGGCTTCAACTGAGAGTCACAGTCTGTTCTTTGCAGCCTTGAAGCCAAGCACTGACTTCTCCTTTCCATCTATTAAAGTCCTATAGGACTACATAGTAAATCTGTTTTTTATTGTAGCTACCTTCATCAAAGGTCTTAGCTGTATCTTCTAAATAACATGCTGTAGCTTTTGTATCAGCACTTTCTGCTGCACCTTGCACTTTTATATTATGGAGATATTTTCTTTTGTTAAACCTTATGAACCAACCTCTGTTGGCTTCAAACTTTTTCTATAGCTTCCTTACCTCTCTCAACTTTCATAGAATTGAAAACATTAGGTCCTTGTTCTGGATTAGGCTTTGGCATAAGGGAATATTATAGCTGGTTTGATCTTCTACCCAGACCCATAAAACTTTCTCCATATCAACTGTTTGGCTCTCTTATAATTTTTATGTTTACTGGAGTAACCTTTTTAATTTTCTGCAAGAACTTGTTCTTTCCATTTCACAACTCGGATAACTGTTTGGAATAAGAGGCCTAGCTTTCACCTATGTCTGCTTTCAAAGCCTTTCTCACTAAACCTAATTATTTCTAGATGTTAAATTAAGTGAGATACGTGGGACTCTTCATTTCCCTTGAACACTTAAAGGCCATTGTAGGGTAATTAATTAGTTTAATTTTAATATTGAGCTGTCTCATAGAATAGGAAGCTCTGAAAAGAAGGAAAAATTCTTCTGGAAAGGGACTTCTTGCCATGTTAAAAAAAATAAAAAGAAAAAATGAAAAGAGGGAAAGAGGGGGATGGTTGGTTGGTGGAGCAGTAGGAACAGGTGCAATGTTGATTAATTTTGTTTGCTTATATGAGCATGGTTCATAGGGCCCCAAAACAGCTAACAATAGTAGCATCAAAGACTGAATAAAATTGTAATGAAAAAGCTTGAAATATTGTAATAATTATCAAAATATGATACAGAGATACAAAGTGAGCACGTGCTGTTGGAAAAATGGCACCAATAGCTTTGCTTGACACAAGGTTGCCACAAACCATCAATATGTAAAAATCATAGTATTTGTGAAGCACAATAGAATGAAGCACAATAAAATAAGTTATGCCTGCAGTTTGTAAAGGCAGTCTAGCAAATAATGCAGCATCTCAGTACCTCATTAGCATTCCCACCTCAATACCATTTCACAATGCATAAGATGTTTTTATACTTAACAGCTCTGGAAAATGTGAAGTTTCACTCATTTTTTATTTCAAATATAATATGTAGTTATGAAGGTATTTATTTTAGATTTAAACTCCATTTTCTTCTTATCAAAATGATCTGAAGCAGCTTTACTAGAGAAATACCATGTAAAATATGATACAGACAAAAGCAGAAGTGAAGACTGAAGGAGAGCCCTCAGAGGAGCTCTGACTTCCTTTCTCTGGGAGAGGCAAGTGAGTAGTCTGGACTCACCAGGAACTCACTTTACAGTTTCCTGGCAGCAAATATAAAATGGGTAAAATTGACATAAATGTATATATATTTTTTATTTTTTCACTAACAAATATGGTTTAACTAAGGTAGGTTTGTAAGTAGAAGAGCTAAAATTGATGAGGTCCAGGTGGAAGTCTGAGACTATAGCATATGATATCATGATCTTCACTTCCTCTCCTATGTACTGACTGGTTTGCAATTCCAGGAATTCAATCCTCTATCACTGTTCTACAGCTTTGTTTTAGCACTTATTTCATGCCAGGATTTTAATGCTACTGCATACAGTTATACAGATTATTTGTCATGAAAACTAGGAACCCCACCTATATGTCCCATCCATATACCTCACATTCCTCACATATTTGCATATGTATTTTAATATGTTTCTGGTGGATAGTAGAAAGCGTTTTGTACTGATGAGCCTTTTTATTATTCTGTTAAAGACAACATATGCATAGATTACCTCAGACTCTTTTTAGAGTTTACATACATAATTTATTTATTCATATAGTAATGTTTGTTAAAGGAATAGATCCAGATTTTGCAGTTGAAGAAATTTAGGCTCAGAAAGATTATATTAATAATTTACTAAAGTTGCAGACCTTGCAATTGACTAATCTAGAATTCAATCTCCAATATACTATTGAAGGATATATACATATATATATATACCTGTGTGTATTTTATATTTTACTTTTTATAGTGAGAAATTGCAACTATATACAAAGTAAACATAATGCTATAATGAACACCTCTGAGGTCATCAGCCAATTTATACAGCTTTCATCATTTTACCACATGTGTTTCATATATATTTATATCCACACCCCATTTAGTACCTTGGGGAGTTGAGGGAAGCCCCAGGAATCTTGGCAACTATTGCTTGTTACACAGATGGCACAGTACCTATACAACAGAACAGATATCTCTCTGTACACATCAGTCATTTTATGTAAATTATTATGAAGCGATCAAATTTTTGTAGAGGTCAATGTGAAAATACATGTTACATTTATTTATGCAATGTGATTATCCTTTATCTGCAATTTGAATTATTTCTATAAGGCTCTAATCAATACAGATACCATTATGACTTTAAGGTGGGTAGGAAGGCCAATTTTCTTAATTAAGGCCAAGCTGATGGAAAAACCAGTTTAAATGACTTTTTGTTGTTGCCAATATAGAATTTCCAATATTCATTTTTGAATGTATCTGCATTTTAATATTTTGCATCCATAATGACTATTTTCATACAAAATCAGCTGACTCCTGAACAATTGAGAAATTGGTATACCAGAATGTTTCTGTAAACACAAAACATACAGATAAATGATAAGAAATGGGCTTGACTTAATAAATTCAACCCAACTATGTGCAGCTTGAAGATCTAATTCTCATGATGTTTCATCTGGTTAAAGTGTGTAATATTCTTGGGATTTTAAGAATAACACATTATCTTTCAGGACCCATTATCATCTGGCCATTCTGACACAGAACATTCACAATTTTCTGATTGATCACATTAAATGAGAGATATAATTAGTAAATTCCTTAAAATAGTATTAATATTTATACCATAGATATACATGCATTAGGATAACTGAGTCCCTCTTATGATCCAGAGACTATGCTATGTTCTCCAGTTTTTATTTCCTAAATCATATGTCTGATCATGATATTCTCCTGCTGACAAAAGTCTATTTCCACATTGCTTACTAAATCATATGGATAAAATATCTAGGCTGAGTCAATGAGAGTGAGAAAACGAGGTGGTTATAAAATGATTTTCTTTCATATGGAATTTCAATTACTTTGTTTCCTTTTACCCTCTCCCATACTTGCATTATCATGTCGTATTTAGTATACCTCGGGTGATTCAGAGCAAGGCATTGAGGATCACTGAAGGAAAAGACTAATTTATGCTATTGAACAAATTTGAGTCCTTCAAATATATGGAAATGCCCTTCTCCCTAAAGCCGATCTAATATCATACTTCCTTCATGCTTGTACTTCCTTCATACTTCATACTTCCTTCATAGCCACTGAGGTTACCTTTATGAAGTGACGGTAGGCATTCCCTAATGTATAGAAATACATTGCTTCAAGATAGCATGCACTTATCAGTAACTTTCACTCCTACAAATCACTGCTACCACTGTGTTTTGTGCTGCTATTTATCTTCACACAATTTCTTTAAACCTGATGCCCAGGATAAGAGAAAAGTTAAACTGAATCCCCAGTTGAACATATCATCATTTTTAATCTTTTCCCTTGTAATAGAAGTTTAGCAATTTTCTTCCCCAGTAATAAAAAGTGTATTGGTTTTCATGGAGAATTCACCAGAAACACAAAGAAATAATTTATTAAGTGTCAGTACAGGATCAGATAGATAAGAACGGGATCATTCCTGATAAGTGCAGCTATAAGACAAATGACTCAATATTGGAAATTGTTTTCACCTATACAAGATTTTTCCCCCAACAAAATACAAATTCAGAAGCTTCCATATCTGTTTTATAGGTGCTCTGAAGGTTTGATTGGACTAAGAAGTTAAGACACACTGAATTTAAATAATAGATATGTCAGTCATTTGTGTCACCTTGGGCAAACTGTATAAGCCTTTCTGATTTAACTCCCAACTAAATAATATAGAAAGGATTGACTCAGATAACATGTGTCAGCCTCCCAGCACGAAGTTTCAGCTGATACCTTTTGGAGTGTGGGCCAAGCTCACAATGACAGTCTTTCTTTGAAAATGTCACTGCATGAGAAAAATCCTGAAAGCTATGGCTCTATACTCTTGAACATAGATGACTGTATAGCTGGTGGAAAGATGGCCCAAGACTCTCATAAATTTTTAACTGAACTAGTGAGATCAGTGAAAAGGAGATGTGAATACAGTATGTATTGAGAAGTAAAGTCTATCTGCACCCCCCAAAATAAATAAATAAAAATAACAAGAAAGAAACAGCTCAAAAAGGAAAACAGACATAAATGGGGGAGAAAAAACTGTTATGAAAAGCTTTTTCAGTCTCTGGTTTTACTGCAACCTAAACTCTGCTGTTCTTGAGTTCCTTGAGATATTCAAGTGCTTCATCAATAAATTTGCTGATCTAAAGTGAATGCCTACAACATAGTAAGTATGCAATACGTAACAATATAACTGCTATCTAATTCCACAAATGCTTTGTCAAATCGTTCACTGTATGAAACAGATTTATATAAAATATATATAAATGTAAAACTAATGGTTAAAAGAACAATAAGCTAAGATTTTAATTCTTTTTGTTAAAAGCAAAAAGCAATTGTTTTAAAAATTCAGCAATTCATATAAAAACTAATGAAAATATTATTTATTGAAATAGAACAAAGATCTGGACAAAGCAATATTCTTAATGAAAGAGCACAGAGGTAAGGAATAGGAGATAATTTTCCCCAAACTTCAGGCCAAGTGTTTCTATTAAAATAAAATTTCCAAAATGGACATTAGCAGAGTTCATTTAAATTCAGAGACTATCTCATATCCCCTCACATGTTGACTCACAATCAAGATGGGAAAATCCCCTGAGGTCAGTCACATAGTTCGTTCATAAGTTATTGGAAGGTGCTGCTCCACTTTATTTTAAGATATATTTGTCTATGTAGTTTGAAATGTCAGATAATATAAACCAACACAGAAAAAAATGATCATGGTAAAGCATAATCAGCAATTGTCAGGGCTCAGGAAGGCATCAACCTTTACTTTTTGCTTCAGAAAGAATCTTTATAGATTGTTGATTAACAGTTATGCTAGCACGTAAGAAGTCTGTTTGAGATTTTCCCCTCACAGATACCTGTCTTTAGAAAAAGAAGCAAACCTCTCACCTGGGCTTCCAAAAAAGACTGGATGCAAATGCACTGCTTACCAAACAAATAAAAGAGTTATTTTTAGCAAATTGCATTGAGAAAGGCAAATGTATACACATCTCTAGCTTTTCTAATACTTCCTTTCAAATCTAAAGTAAAGGAATTTTAGCAATCATGTAATATTAGTATCAAAACGGGATTGTAGGTAAATGTTTTCTTTGGTTAGTGAATTTCTAAAAAGCATCATTATTATTCTCTGCTAAAATGGTTCATCAGTCATTTTTTCTCTGAGGAGCTTTCCTTGATTTCAGAGTTAGGCATAATAAGCTGTCTGTCTATCTTCTCACAGTAAGTTATGCAAGAGGAATTAAGCATGGATTTTGGAGTCTTCTCAAATCTCAGCTCCCTTGCTTATTTCTGTGTGATATTTCATATCACCTTGTGTATTCAGCCTTTATTTGAACATTGCTTGAATATTACACAATCTAAGGTTGAAAACCATCCAAATATTTCCATAGATACCTGTCCAGTCTTCATTGACCTACTTGGTTCTTAGAATCAAGAGCTAGAAATCAAAATGGGCCAGGCAACTAGTAAGAACTTCTAAGATAATTCTGAGTGCCCTACACACTACATCAGTATTACAGAGCCATCTGTTTCTCATTAAGAACAAAAGAAGCTGTGAATGCTTGGATAATTTCCAAAGTCCTTTACTTCAGAGATTTGTAAATTTTTTTAGAATCTAAAAATCATGAGTAATAGATTCTTGTTTTCTTCACATATGAATCCCAGATACCAAGAACAGTGCCTAGCACACAGTTGGTGTCCTATTAATTCTTGAATAAATGAATTTAAAACAATAAGATCCCATTAGTGGGTGAGGAAAAAACAAAAAACACCTAAACTAAAAACTGAGATACTCCCAGTTATAAGAGAATGTGAGGCTGATTTCCTAGACCTTCAAATATGCACACACTGCATATTGTTATATATGCCCAACACTTTAAATGTTTTTTATGGACATTTAGGTCTCTATATGCCAAATTTGACAGTGATAAAGCCATCATTTGACTCCAGAGACATTCCTTAAATTTACTCATCTTTAAGCTTAAGTAATCACTAGTAATCATTATAAATATAAATCTAGGTAAGATTCTGTTAAACAAAAAGGCAATAAATAATATTGATTTGTGAATTGATAAAAATGACCATAAAGCCAGAGACCCTGAATGAAAGGAGACTCTAAAATCCTCTGTGTCTTAAAGGAGTACTATCTCAAGCTATTAGGGTAACTCGGAAAAGAGCCACACTCATTTTCAAATATAATTACATTAGCCTCCAGAATAAACACCCTCTGTATTTGTTCATTTTAAGCTTATATAATCATTACTAATCACTACCAAGAACTGGATAAGCAGAAAGTCAATCAGACCTTGATATCATACTCATAGCAGTTTAATTACCATCTTTCTGACCTCCATGAATCTCAATTTTACCATATGTTAAATAGGGACAATAATATCTATTTCATGGTTCACATAGGATTGTTATAAGAATTAAATATATTTATATGAAAAACTTGCAATACTGTCTCTAACCTAGAGTATCAGTTCATGGAAAATCAGTTTCCTCTTCCCATGAATTCCTGAGTAAAAAAATGGTATATAAAGAAAATGAACAGAATATGAACAGAATATCTAAGGAATATTTTGGTGATTGATAGTTTAGAGAAAAGCTCAAGACCCAGTTCTGGGAGCTGGGTTTGGTTTTGGCTTTGCTATTGACTTGGCTGATCATGAACTAATAATAATGTCACTGTGATTCAGCCCATCTCATTAAGGAGTGTCAGATTTTTGACCTGTAATATGGTGCTAAATTACATAACTCCTTTTTATCAGCATTTTCCCCTCTTTCTATTTCCCATGGAGGATGCTATTAAAGTAAAATGAGGGCCTGTGTGCAAACAATTGGGTTTTCCTGTTCTAAAAATGCCTGTTTCACAGCTATTTGTTTTAGATTAAGGCACGTCATTTTCTGCTGTTAGTGATTGTTTCCCAGGCTGGGCTGTATTTGCCATATCCATGTGAGGCAGCCCATACTAGACGGTGAGGAGTCTATGTCAATATATCAAACTCATCATTTCATCAGCTGGAATAACTTCTCACACATGGATAATTTTTACCACAACTAAAATTGAATTTTCCAAATTGTTTTTAATGGAAATTTTTTTTTAATGGAAATTTTATGATAAGGATAGAAGCTAAACATCTATCAAGAGCCCTCTCATTACAGAAGTTTGTTTTACTTATGTTAAGTCTAAATTTTCTACACTTAATGTCCATTATATTTGGGTTATGTTAAATATATTTATATATCAGTGATTTTGACAAGGTTTCTAGAAATTCTTTCAATTTAAATATAACTTTCTAATTCAAATCAGAAGGAAACACATCATATTCTAAGTGATAGAATTTTAGTTTTCAAGAAAAATTAAAGAAGTTAAAAATTCTAAAGTTAATTTAAAAAGAAGTCTCTTGCTGAACTTTATTTTTTCTTTGATGCATGCCACAATGATGCTGCATTTTCTCAAATTTCTCCTGCATGATAGTTAAAAAGACAATTCATGGTAGAATAATAGAACTATCCCTTCCATCTGGACACAATGATGAGAAATAAATATTCTCTCTCATTCATTTGGTAAAAATATTTTTAAGCAATTTTTTTAGTGTTTAAATTAAGAATCTGAATAACAACATATAATCTGTCAAAGCAGTGATGTAAATGATTAGAAAATTGTTTCCATTCGATTCTAGACTGGGGTCTAGTGCCAAAGTCAGTCACAGCTGGTGCTAGAGTTTGAATGTGCCCCCCAAAGTTTGTGTGTTGGGAACTTAATTCCCATGCAACATTTTTGGGAGATAAGGCTTAAAATGAGATGATTAAGCCCTTACGGCTCTGCCTTCCCAAATGAATTATTGTCATTATTGGAAAAGCGGGCTTCCTATAGAAGGGAGTTTGGCCCCCTCTTGCTCTTTTGCTCTCAAGCACTCTCTTGTCTTTCCACCTTCTTTCATGGGATGGGAGAGCACCAAGGTATTCGCCAAATGTGGACCTCTCCATCTTGGACTTCCCAGACTCTAGAACTGCAAGAAATAAATTTATTTTCTTTACAAATTACCCAGTCTGTAGCATTATGTTACAGCAGCACAAAAAGGGACTAAGACAGCTGGCATAAACAAAGATGATTAATCACTGAGTCTTAGTGACTACCAGGCTCTGAGTCATTTTTAGAATAGCCTCAATAAAATGATAAATCAAATTTGCATAGTGGTTATAGCTTATTAATAAAATCACCAAAAGTTTATCCTGTCTCGTTTGTACTTATATTAACAGAGATGCAGTTTTATTTGATAAACCAGCAGTGACTTCTAAAATGTTATACAATCACCTTAATAGTTGAAGCTTTTTCTGTATTCATGAAAGAAATATTTTTCTGAGAATTTCCATGTACAAAATATGTGGAATCCTTTTCACATGATTAACATTTATAGTGGACATTAAAGGAGGTAGCCTATTTGTCTTTCCTTCATATACTCATCTCCATCCCCTGACCATTTCATTCTCCATATTTAAATATAGTAGTGACTTAACAAAAGTATCATTAGTTGATTTGAAAAAATGGGGTACAAAAACGTCTTCAGTTATTTAAGGTATTATTCTTTCAAGGTGAAAGTAGTTAGATATTTTTCTTCATGATAAAATAGCTCTGCTTTTTGGGCAATGATTCAACATTGCTTTGAGTGTCATATACCTTTGACAAACTGATAAAAATTATGAATTCTCTTTTGAAAGCCCATATACTCTTCTACTGGACAAAAACAACATTCACAATACACATGCATAAATCTACACACATAAACCCAAACACATGTCATTCATTTGTAATTTCCAGGGATTTCTAAACATGCCCCCCCATCCAAGTATAGTCCCAAGATTATAATATATGAAACATGGAAATTTTCATCTTCTAATTTACTTTTGCAAAAGGGCATTCAGCCAATGTACCTGACACAATAGGCAGATTATGAAGGCGTATGACACATAGAAGAAACCTAAGACAGAAACAACACTTAATCCCTTTCTAATAGAGGAGAAGAAAGAGGTATCCTGCTTTTCTATTATTAAAATTGCACTGAATTTAGTGTAAAAATAATAGTACCTTTGAGAATTTGCTAAGCAACCCAAAATGTGTGAATCTAATGCATAATGATAATGTACTCTGTATAAAGCATTTGCCCCCTAGTAGATTAGATAGGAACACAGAAACTATACAGTGTGGTATAATAGACTTTTCTGTGGTATTCCATATTGGAACTTTCCAGAAAGGAAGATATTATCCATATTTGATTACTGAGCACTTGAATTGTGGCTAGAGCAAGTAAAGAACTTAATTTTAATGTTTTATTTCATTTTTAATAAACACTAAGACTTTGAATATTTACAGAAAAAATTCTAAGATAATACAGAGAGTTCCCATCCCCATATTCCAATTTTCCCTATGATTAACATCAGTATGGTATATTTGTTACAATTACTAAACTGATGGTAACATACTATTATTATCTATACTTCATACTTTATTCAGATATACTTGGTTTTACCTAATGTCGTTTTTCTGTTTCAAGATTTCTTCCAGGAAACATATTATATTTAGTCATCATGTCTGCTTGGGCTCCTCTTGGCTGTTGACAGTCAGATGGTTAATTTTATGTGCAATTTAGCAGGGTCATGGAGTACCCAGAAAGATATTTACATAAATGTTATTTCTGGGTGTATCTGGGAAGGTGTTTCTTGATGACATTGGCAGTCGAATCCACAGACCAAGTAAATCAGATTGTCCTCCACAGTGAAGGTAGACATCTGATTTGTTGAAGATATGAATAGAATAAAAGGCTTAGTAAGAAAAATATCTTTCCTTCTGCCTGTCTGTCTTTGAATTGTAACATGGGTATTCTTAGACTCAGACTCAGACTGAAATTGTATCCTTGGATCTCTTGGGTCTCCAGCTTGCCAATTGCAAATATAACATTTATATACTATATATGTAAATATATTATAGATAGAAATATATGTTATAATTTTTATATATTATATATAAATAAGATATGTATACACACACACATATGCACACACACACACATTTATATCTCCTATTGGCTCTGTTTCTCTGGAGAACCTGTATTAATACAGACAGTTTCTCAGATTTTTCTTGTTTTTGATGACCTTGACAGCTTTGAGGAGTACCAGTCAGATATTTTGCATAGTTTCTCTTGATTGGGAGTTGTCTAATGTTTTTCTCATGTTTAGACTTGGATTATGCATCTTTAGGAGGAAGACAATACACAGGTAAAATATCATTTGTATCACATCACATCAAGTATGCATACTATCAAAAAGATTTATCACTCTTAATGTTGACCTTGGCTGGCCTAGCTGAGTCAGTGTTTGTTACATTTTTATGTAGTAAAGTTACCCCGTTTTTGGTCTTTCTTTCCATTATACTCTGGAAATAAATCACTATGTGAAGCCTACATTTAAGGATTGAAAATAAATGCTTAATCTCCTTGAGGGTATAAAGTTTCTATAAATGATTTGGAAGTCTTCTGTAAAGGAAATTTATCTCTTTTCCAACTTTTATTTATTTATTCAATAATTTATTGAATGGATACTTATTTTACTTTTGAGTTATAATCAAATACTCTTGTGTTTTACTGTTAGATTTTTGTTATTTTTTATATTTGTTTGTTTTGTTAAATGTTTAAACATTTTCAAACTGTTTAAGCTTTGACCATTAAGAGCTCCTTTATTTGAATCCTATAGCCTTTGACATTGGCCCATCTTGTAATTCCCAATTCCTTGCTCCCAACTTTATGTCATTGCTTTAACTCTCTTCAGTGATCCATATGCTAAAATCACCCAATGTATTTTTATATTATTACTTTCTATGAAAAGTTATCTTTCAGGTCAATTAAAAATAAGAGAAATGAAAGACTTTATTTTATCCTCATTTATTCCTTCTCTGAGACGCTTCCTCTTTTATGCAGAACAGAGTTACTGACCCATATCATTTTCATTTTCATTCTCACTGAAGAAAATCTTTTATCATTTCTTTCAGAGCAGTTCTGCTGGTGATAAATATCATTGATTTTGTTTACATGAATGTTTTCATTCAGTATAGAATTCTCAATAAAGTCTATAAAAACTTAAAATGGAAAATTTTACATTACTAATATTTTATAACAATAAAATGATTATATTCAAAACAAATGATTCATCATATATAATACTTTATATATACCTAGCTTATTTTTCTAAAGAATTGACCTATTTCTTGGACCCTGTTAAAAGATGACCAAGGTCTACCATAATCTTAGGGTAAGACCACACATTAATTTTCTTGATGAGCCCTGAGGCTCATATCCTGCCATATAGTAATTTTAAATTAAAACATTTTCATTTTCTGAGTCAAAGCACATACCTTTCAGATAAAAACAATAATGTAGATTTATAATGGGTGTTCATGAATCCCAGCCATGAAAGAAATCATATTTTATTCTGTGTATTTTCAGAGTTATGTAATGCTATTTATAAGTTTTATGAGCTATTATATTGGAAACAATTTCAAATATTAATTTCTTACGTGTGGTTAATAATAGCATAAGTTTTCAGCTTTTAAGGAGATTAAGGTAGAAGGAATAGAAATTTCATAAGATTAAAAAAAAGCACAATTTCAAGTCATGTAAGCTGGTAGATTTGATGTACTGAATTTTAAAGGGATTACTATAGAGAATTTCAGATAACCTAAGATACTTCAGAAAAGAAGACAGACACTTGCATATGGCCCCACATAGTTAGCATTTAAAAAGTTTTATCTAAAATATTCAAATATCAAATTGACTTGTGAAAGAGCATGGAAAAGAACAGTTACCTAGCTTACTTAGCACTATGTCTGAAACTGAAAAAGAATATAGTATTCTTGATATCTGAAAAATCACTATGAAATAACAGCATAATATATTCCTCTGCACACAAAAAATAAGACCAGTTCAAACATAGGCATATTTAATAAGTATAGAATATTAAAAATTAGGTAAAGATGAGTTAAATGTTAATTTATCTTATCCTTTCCTTAATCAGACCACAGATTGAATACTGCATTCAGTTCTGGAGCTTTCATTTTGGTGACAATCGCTAAAGTGGAGTTCAGCGTACAATATCTGAAGTGACTGCAGTATGGAAATGCTATGTGATCTGAGGGAAGATGAAGGAATTAAAGAAGAGTAAAGGAAAATATGAATTATCATCTGTCTATATCTGTCCCCAAAAGGGGTATTGGACTTATTATGAATGAATCTAGATTTGAGAACTTTTGACTATTTTGATAGACATATCAGAGAAGCAGAGAAGGGTGGAGGAAATGGCAGAATAGAATGCTCTAGCAATCACATCCCCATAGAAACATCAATTTGAGCAAATATTCACATGTGAAAATATCTTCACAAGAGCTAAAAAAGAAACAGATGATATATCACAGTATCTGGTTGTAGCACAGTAATAAGAAAATACACATTGAAGATGATACAAAGCATGGTTTTATGTACCTTCCTCACCCCTCCCTCAACCCCAGGAAGCACAATAGAGATATTTTATATCTTGGAAGAAAGAGAGAATTAAGCACAGGACTTTACCTTGGACCCCAACATTGGGGCCAACACAATAAAACCCAACACTGGGCAGCCCTCTATGGCCTCAGACTCTAGGATGGTACCTTTGGTCTAAGATCCAACCCACCCTAGTACCAGTTGGAATGCTACAGCCCTAGGCTTTAGTCCTTCAGGAAGGACTCAATTTCTGGTCTGTATTACAGCTGAGTCAGTTTAAGTGGACCTGGAGTTTGGAAAGCCCTCAACATCAGGTAGACCACAGAACACCCAGGCTTCATGTCTGCCATGCCACTATGCCAACTTCAGCAACATCAGTCTTTGAAGCCATGCCAAATGGCCTGTCCAGATTCTTTGGATAAACTGACTCTTTGGATTCTCCTAGGTAAGCCAGTCTGAGCACTAGAATTAGTACCTACTTCTTCAAATGTGTGAACATTGGTGCACAGCCATAGGGATCAAGAACAATTAGGGAAACCTGGCATCACCAAAGGGATAAAATAAGGTATGAGTGACTTACTCTAAAGAGATGGAGATGTATGAACGGCCTGAGAAAGAATTTGAAACAACTGAAGGAGGCTCTGCAAACGTTAATAAAATACTGAG
>VBSM01001265.1:17982978-18018937 GCA_008086735.1 Cheirogaleus medius
AAAAAATGGTGATTTACCACCTTTTGCATTATTCTGGATAGAGCTGGAGCCCATTCTACTAAGTGAAGTATGGACAAGAATGGAAAAAAAGTGCCACATGTACTTACCATCAAACTGGTATTAATTGTTCAACACTTATGTTCACATATAGTAGTAACATTCATTGGATATTGGGCAGGTGGGACGGGGAGGAGGAGATGTGTATATTCGCACCTAATGGGTACAGTGCACACTGTCTGGGGGGTGGACAACTTGAAGCTCTGACTTGGGTGGTGCAAAGGCAGTATGTGTAACCTAAACATTTGTATCCCCATAATATACTGAAATAAAAAAAATAAATAAAACCCAGCAAGTTATTTTGTGTATATCAATAAACTGATTTGGAAGTTTTGATTTCTTTTCCTTCCTTCCTTCCTTCCTTCCTTCCTTCCTTCCTTTCTTTTTTCTTTCTTTTTATATATTTATTTTTTTAGCTTATTATTGGGGTACAAATGTTAGGGTTACATATATTGCCTTTGCCCCCCGCCCCGAATCAGAGCTTCAAGCATGTCCATCCCCCCGTTGGTGTGCATCGCACAGGTTTCCAACAAGTGGCGGGGGAGGGGATGGGTATATACATACATAATGATTTGAAAGTTTTTATGGAGAGGCAAAATATCCAGAATAGTCAATATAATGTTGAAGAAGATGAACAAAGTTGAAGAACAGATATTGCTTGGCTTCAAGATTTACTATAAACCTATAGTAATCAAGACTTTGTCACAGAGACAACTCTGCTCAAACTACAGACGCTGGACTTGGAAACTGTCATCCACTGTATTCACCAGACCTTGCACCAACTGACTACCACTTCTTCCAGGCTTTGGACTACTTGCAAGGAAAAAATTCCATTCTCAATAAGCTGTGGAAAATACCCTTTGCGATTTCATGGCCACTTGCTCTCCAGGCTTCTTAACTGCTGACATAAGCAAGCTACTAGTAAGATGGCAAAACTGTTGATAGTTTAGGCACATACTTGAAATAATTGTACTGCTTTTTGTTTGAGGTAATAACCTACACTTTTGATTCGAAATATGACATTTCACATGTAATGATCTAATAATTTTACAGAAGCTAAAACTTCTTAAGCCATTCGTGAGAGGACTCAACTGATGCCTTAATGTGATATTTTGGATCATGTAAAAACATTTAATTTTATTACTCACATAGAGTATCTTTTGATAAATGGTATAAATTATTTTTCCAAAATATTCAACTAATTATTTTAATATAACTGGCAAAATCTATTATTTAAATTGTGTCAATTTCACTAGCATAAATTAAATATATAAATAATGTTAGATTTTACTGGAATTTCTCTTCAGAGAGAGGACTTTGCAGACTTTCAAATATTTTAATAGTACATATTATTAATAGCCTAATCTTTATATTGTGCCTTTTGTTCTTTTCTTTAAAAAATCTAAACTTTTTTCTAATCTGTTTTTCAAAGGCACTTAATAAATATATTTTTAACTTAGACAATTATCTTATTAATATTGCATTTCTACCTCTCTGAATTTATTGATAAAATTGGGGAAAACTCACAAAGGGACAAGGTTTAGTATTTTATTTCTTTATTAAATTATTCAATTAAGAACATTATAGGCTTTTCCATTATATAAATTTTAAATTCTTATTAAAGTCTCACACTTTATTTTATATTGGTAATGAACAATTATTCTACCTGCTGATTTATTTTTAATATTTCTGCATCAATGTGCATAGGAAAGATTATGCCAAAGCTTTTTATTTTTTGTGTATTTATTTTTTAATGAAATTATTACAATTAAGGAACAGTCTTCATGGCACATATTTGAAAATTATTTTTCAAACAGAAATAACAGGTAATTGAACTAAATTTTGCTATCTTAGTTTATCTTTTATGACTAAATAAGATGTATATATAAACTAGAAATAAATATTTTGGACAGGATTTTTGATGATACAAGATTTTGATCATAATGATATATACTTACTCAAAACTACTAAATATATACACAAATTTAGCAAGTCAATTTTATGGGAACTATCTTGTAAATTATTTTCTGATACATATGAAGAGTATTTTTATTAAATTATAGTAACTCATTTTTAATTTTATACATTATTTATATTGATCATAAAACTTACTTAATGATTTGGCTGTGAATTACTTGTGCTTGTGTCAAAAGCACTGCACATGTTCCATTACACTTCTCAAAGAAAAAACTTTTATTATTGTACCAGGCATTTAAAATCTCTACCCCTGAGAACTTTGGGTTAATGGAAAGATTGATGATCCAGGTATAAGAATTATGTCAAGTTCTTCCAATAAATCATCTTGTGACATGAGGCAAATTACTTTAACATTCTAGACCTTGGCTTTCTAAATGAATGCATGTACCATGGACAAATGCTTGTGATCTGTGCAGCATGATTTCAGGAACCAAGACATCTCAGTACTCAGTGCTTCTGGTTTTAATGAAACTGAAACCAAACCTAGACTCTAGAGGGTGCTGAAGGTAACCCAGAGCTAGCCAATCTGAACTCCACTCTCTGGACAATAATCACACTTTCAGTCGTTGATCCTTACTCAGACCAGGCCAATAAAATTAATATTGGGACTTGCTGAAATTGTTGGGAAAAACAAATCCTCTTCTTGTTGAGGTTTTGGATGGCATAAACTTTTAGTTGAAGGCTGGCGAACATCTTTGTCACACTCTAGAGATTCAGGCTGAGAGTAAAGACAGGAAACAATGTGGAAAGAAACAATTTACAAATAATAATAAAGGTGCAATACACTTTATTGTAAATTCTATAAATCTAATTAATTCTTCTATAATGTACTCATTGATTATTTTCCACACTTTCATATTATAGCCAGGCTATGACTGTAATTAATAAAAAGTAATTCTGACATAAATATTGGTTGATATTTTCACGTACATTAATGTACAAAACCAAAGGGAAACAAGAAAGACATGTAAAATTTTACTTGTTTATCATGTACATAAATAACTATTTTACTGAATTACATGCAATTTTTGAATAATAGAAGAGTATTTACTCAATTTTATGGTGTCTGGAAGAAGGGCACTGTAAGAATACAAGGCACTTTCAGTTTAATTTGCACTATTAATATTTTCCTCATTACTCTACATGATTACTCAGTAGAATCAAGCCCTGATTTATAGCATTTGCCAATTGCTGTCTTGTAAATTTGTAAATTTCCACATGGCCTATTTTAACCTACTGACATCATATTATTAAACATTTCACACTGGGAAGAGAGCTGTATTTTTACCATATATGTAATAATCTCAAAAGTATAGATTATAGTAAATTTTGTAAAATACTGAGGAAATTATTATTTCTGAGTATATATTACCTTTATTTTTATATAACACATTTAAGTCTAAGTTTATATAATTTAATTTTTAATAATGGCTATGTTTAACAACTTTAAATATTTACTCATGATGTCCCTGAGATTTTAACAATTTCTACTCTAGAACTGCTATCTTTTTTAAGTCACAGTTCCTGGACTTTACAATGTATGGTTTTGAATTCAAATGAGACAAATTAAATTAACAAGAAAATTGTAATTCTAATCAAAAGGAAAAGATAATTTTGTGCCATAAACTACTAAAGGTACTTAATCTTGTTTAACATCAATTTCCTTATATATAAAATAAGATTTATAAAATAATTCTTTTAATAAGAATACTTTCAGAATTAAATGAGAATTATTAAGCTCTTAGCATAGTTCATAGTTCATAGGGCATAAAAATCAATACTGTCATTACTATAATTACACTCATTTCCTTCTGTCCTATAGTTAAGGACATTAGCGGATGAACCTTAATTCACTGTCATGAAACCCCAGCCGGCTTCTTCTAATCCTTAGCTATCTGGTCACTCCAAACATGTGAGTAACCCCCGTATTTCAAAGTGCTTCCTTGCATGTATTATCTGTTGTCTAGATATTTACCCAAAATACTATCCCTGGGGGATTTTGTCACTGAATTAGAGAGCTTATGTGCCATGAGACAGATCAATTACTGAGAGCCAAGCAAAAAACCATTATAAATACTATACTCGATTTTTAAATGTGAATCAGCATTATCACTCTGCTTTGGAGCATTGTATTTAGTAAGACTGGAGTTATGTGGATTGATTCAGAATGGAGATTTACTCAAAGATGTAGCCTATATTCCTCAATAGTGTGCCAATCACAGGATGAAATGACTCATTAGAAGAGCTTTCATTTAATACCTTTTTCCTCCAAATTCCAGTTAAAACTGGACAAAGTAATTTTACACATATACCATATTCTCAACTATACTTTTAAATGCAAGTAGTTACAAAATATTATTCCTAAAAACAATGACGTTAATTTGTTTTAATAAATTAGCTCAAATATAGATATTTAGTATATTAAGTATTAAATTTTTACATGGTATCTTATTAGCTCATGTCTGGATTGAGTCTTCATTTCTATAATAAAACATCTCCCACTTTTAAAATTTCACACTCAGGTATCTTAGGTAATCTGTTTGAAATTATACTAATTAAATATGGTCATTCTGACTTAATCCTGATTCACTAAATAACATAGTTGATTAGATTCAAGGTCCTTTTATGAATCTTCAATTCACTTTGCCAGTAGAATTAAAGTATATTGTGTATGAATTTTCTTTCCCAAATTGCTTTTACTATATGCATACTGTACTAGAACAATAGTTAACATAAGTAAATAAGAAATGTCAGGTGTTATTATAAGGGTTATAAAAATTAGAATAATTGTTCCATGGTCATAGTTCTACCATTTGCAGAGGCCATGACCTTCAGGTAATCATTTTCCATCTATACATTTTCAGGTTTATATTTAAAAAGTATATCAACATTATAAAATACAAAGTAAAATAATAAAAAATAATGTACCATATATTTATACACACACACATACACACACACACACTCACAAAATGAAATACAAAGTGTTTGGCACAAGAATTTCATAGATGCCAAGAGATGTATTTAAGTTTCTTTTGGGAAAAAAATGATAATAGAGGAAGCTTGAGGTTGTTAAGAGAAAAGATAGATGAAAGGCACAACAAAATAGAAGTAGATATTTTCTTTTGAAAGCCTTAGCAAATAAAGTACGGCAAAGAATTCCTAAGCCTTTGAAGTGAATTCAATCTAATGGGAAGCAAACTTGACATTTTTGTAAGATGGAGCTAATTTTGGCAGGTCAGAAAAGTTTGAAATGTATCTATGAGCTCTAGAATCAAATCAATGTTCAGAGAGGTAAGGATATATTTCCCAGTATGTTATGAAAAGTCATTAAATTTCTAACTGCTTTGATAGAGAGAACAGCCAAATATTTGCAGTAGGGGATTCTGGTAAATTAGATTATTTAAAAAAATATATTCGCTTTTTCTCCTCTCCTCAATAGAATGGTTATTTTACCATTTGGATTAGCCATGTATCTTTCTGTCTTCAATGGGATGTTGGTAGACACAAGATGAATAGTGGCTTAAAACGTGTGTGGGGAATTGGGCTTGTCTTTTGCAACTCTCCTACTTCCATGAGAGTGTAACTGTTTCTCAGGTAGTCACTAACCCTTCAACCTGGGTCCTAAAATAAATACATTCTGAGCAGACCTGAATGACACTTATAGACAGTGAAGGAGTCTATTATACAACTGTATTGAGAAAGTTCTGAAGGGTTATTAAAGAAGGGGAATTTAGTATGTAAGTTATTGTTATACTTACATATAGGAATGACATTAAAATATGTAACAACTGAAAAATAACAGGTATCTAACTTAACTGGGTACAACAAATCAAAATGGATTTGAGCCATAAACAACTGGTATGGTTATAATGGTGGAAACCAAATTTAATACACTCTTTAATTCCAAATTTTTAGCCCTCCACAAAATAGATTTTATTATGTTGATCAAAACAAAAGACAGCAAGAGCCCCACCTACCCACAGACACAACAGAAATTTAATTATTCTCCTAGCAATATGGACTCACAGTTGTTTAATTTTAAATAAAAATTAATAAAATTTAAAATCTAATATGTGATTCCACATGGAGGTTAAGAATAGACATGCACTGAGTAAATGCCTTTATATTAAATGAATGTATTCCTGTGGTTAGTATCAAAATTTCTAGTGAATTTAAGAATTTCTGTGCTTCAAACATTTATGAACTCAAAGATAAGATGTTTCATGAAACTGCTGTAAATGTTTCAAATGTAGTTATGCTGTAGCTATAGACGTGGATTGATTAGATATCATATATATATATATACACATACACACATATATATACACACACACACAGAATAACAAAGTAGATCAAAGGCAAGTTATATAAATTATTACATATTATACGGAATTTGATGCACGCATGTAACTCTCTTAAGAACAAGAGACAGTAAGTTTTGAATAAGTGACTGATGTGGTACATCTTTTCCTTCACCAGTTGGTTAGATTATTGTGAATTTACATTTTTGTAGAATTTCTTGTTAAATATGTTGGTTAAAATTCTGACTCTACCTTTAAAATGTACTGGATCTGGATAAGTTTTTTTTTGTGTTTTTGTTTTAGTTTTATATATATAATTATTTTCCTCAACTTTAATCTATAAAATTCCAAATAGCTGAATTTATCTTATAGAGTAAAACCATGGTTTCATGGGATAATGCAGAGAATATACTTGGAGCAATCACTAGTGCATAGTGATTAATCAATAAATGTTTGCTTTTTATAGGGACACAAATCCAAACTATTTTGAAAAGGTGAATATGCTATGGCTCATGCTATAAAACTATTTAACTTTGAAATATGTTCATTAAAACAAAACTGGATGTCCAAAATTCAAGTTTCTATGAGTATGTGAAATAAAAGAAATTAATTTTGAAAGATATTTACAAAATTACATATGTATTAAAATATGGAAGCACTCTACATGCTATTTATGGAACAGATTAAGAAACAATCACATTTCTAAAAAAGAATGATAGTATATTTAAGTAATAAACTAAAATGAGGCTAGATGTAATCTGAATGTTGAAACGTGATTAGAAATTGGAAATCAAAGAGGAGAAAATAGACATTTGAGGAACGAGGAAAACATATTACAAAGACATGACATTTCATTCATTCATTGAATCACTCATCTATTGATTTATTAAACAAATATTTATTGATGACCTACAATGTAACAGGCACTATCTAGACATTAAAAATGAAATTTGTTCAGTGATTTGAACAAAGTCTACCCTTATGGTACCTAAATTCTTGAGGAAGGCAGAAAATGAATATACACATAAATATACACATAGATATAGTAATATAATATGTCAAATGTTGAAAAATCCTATAGATGAATGCAAAGCAAAATAGGACCATACAGAGTGTGATAAGGTAGATTATTATTTTATATTGTGTAGTTAAGGAAGATGTAACTGATAAGTAACATTTGACTGGAGGACAGAAGGAAGTGTAGAGGGAAATAAGAGCATCTTGGGAAAGTATATTAAGAAAAAACAGAGAAAGGGTATTTTCAAAATATTTGGTAAAGAATATGCTCACCCTGTTTGAGGGACATAAAGGAGCAGAGTAGGTTGAACCAAAGTAGTGTTAGGAGAGGTCAGGAAGATGGTGATAGGCCAGACCTTTAGGCCATGTTGACCACTGAAAGGAATTTTGGAGTGAGTTGAGAAGCCATAGAAATACTTTGAAGAAAATAGTGAAATTGTACTGATATTGTTTATTGGCTTCTGCTACCCATCTCATACTTTCTGTGTTTTTCTTTTATCATATGGGCTAGAAGGCTAAAAACTACATTTATCAGATTTCCTCGTACTTAGAGATCTGGGAACTTGAGTTCCACCAGCGAGATGAGACTCTCATATTTAGAAAGCAAAATTAAGCAGTGACCATCTTCCTATGGAGATTCTTTCTATCTCTGCTAATTAAGAAGATTGTGGTTTTACTGATGAATATGCTATTTAATAGTGGAGAAAAATGGAGGTAATGAACATTTACTGATGGAAATCTATGATTGATTTTCTGATGAGTTTGAACATGGTGATGACTTTATTACTAGTGGAGCATGGGCTAAAGGTGCATGATATCATAAATTGGCAAAAGAGTTACCTGAATAATTTACTTGTGATCATTTGGAAAAAGGTTTCTATGAAAAGCAAGGTAAAGATGACATATTTAAAATTGCATCTTTGAACCCAAAAAGTATTAGAATTGGAACATGGGCTGGATGGGATTAGGGAAAGTTGCTTCTGGCAGCACTCGAAGCATAAAGACAATAATCCAAAATAACAAAGTTTAAATTCTCTGACCAAGGCCTGAACGTAAGATGAGATAGCTTCTATAACTAGCATAATTGTTTTTTAAATATACATCTTTTTGCCACAAAGCTGATGCAACAAAACAATCAGTAAAAAATTATAGTCTTCCCCTATAGTTTTCTCTATTACAATATTAGTTAAATTAATAACAGAATTGCTAATACTCTTCTGTGAAGGTTAGAATTATAAGAAATGAGTTTATAAAAAATAAAATGGAATAACTTGAATGAATTCTAGGTATTATCAATCTCTTAATTGATTAATGTTTATTTCCATCACCACCACCCCCAAAAAAGTCATTCTCTTTTGTGTGATGAGGCTACTTAACACTTGCTCGATGACATACAATTATTTTATCCAGGGTAAATATCCAGCTAGAGAAAGGCAACGCTTCTCATGTACTCGATTGTTAACCCTCATCATTTCTAGATTATAACTGGAGTCAGATCTCAGGATCACTCATAGGGACAAGTTCAAAGTCAGACCTACGAGCAGATAGATAATTCATGAAATTATTGACAATATTTCATTAATATTTGTTAGTAAAAACTTTAGGGATATTTATATGGATCGATGCTTGGAAAGTTATATTAAGAAATAAGGAATACAATATTATATCAAGCCAAATATAGTTACATGGGAAAACAGACAGAAGATTTTCCATTTAATGTGTTAGCACAAGCACCCAGGGGTAGTCCTAATAGATATCAGACAGTTGACTATATTCCTACTAAGTTGAAACCTATGTTAAATTGAATTCAGATGCCAGAATTCTTTATGTGATAAATGAATACAAAGCCCTAGTTAGATAGAGCTATTGTGAATAATTATGCTATTGTGAAAAATTGGAGGAGTATTGCTATGAGTTTTGATAGTCTTTTAAACATTTCAAATAAGGGAGTAGCATAGTCCAACTCATTTCAGAAATACAACTCTAGCGGGATTATGGAGCATAGATATGTATAGTGTAGGGGGCCAAAGGAGACTTTACAAAACCAAAGGCTGAAGAACTAGTTTTAAGTTAGGCCAGTAGTGCAGAAGACTGATAAAAGACTGCAGTGGCAGCAAAAATATACATTAAAGGACAGAATTGATAAATTTTGTTAAGATTAACTTTTTGAAACTTAAAGACAGAAAATGTAGGGGAAAGAAGTATGTATGGGGACAAGGATGAGTATGAAATTCCTTGTCTAGTCTGAGATAGAAAGTAATACAAGAGTGAATGCAATTGTGTTTCTCTAGAGATGGAGAATAATTATTCTATTTGTCTAATCTATAACAATTGAATTTTAATTTAATAATTTACTTTTAAATATCTATTTTCCAAGGTCTGGCAGGAGTATACAATCAGGGAATGCTTAGGCAAGGTACTAAATATAATTTCATGGAAAGAAGTGATACAAGCTTTGGATT
This sequence comes from Cheirogaleus medius, assembly GCA_008086735.1. NCBI lineage: Eukaryota > Metazoa > Chordata > Mammalia > Primates > Cheirogaleidae > Cheirogaleus > Cheirogaleus medius. The sequence continues at coordinate 17,992,796 of VBSM01001265.1, forward strand.
ATAATATTCCTATTCATTTAGAAGTGACAACCAAGTGTTGTAACAGCATCAAAGGATAGATATATGAAGATATTGTGCTGCTTTTAAAATACCTTATGTAACAAATAGACTAGGTAATACCAACTCCCTTGTTATTAGAACCAACAGTCATTCGCCTCCTAAATGGCAGTGTTGAGAATCTACAAAGGTATCAATTAGTTAATGTCTCAGTCTCCTTTCACCCCAAATTTGAATCACTTTCAAGAAATATTCTATTGTAATAGGACACATAAGAAGGTACATTTCAATCTTTACTCATGAAATGAATCTCAAAAGGAAAATAAAGTACAAAATGATAGTAAAGCCCTACCTTTGCTTGATTATATTTCAAAGGTGAAGCAACTAGTGTTAATCATTAACAAACTAAATATTTGATTCCCCCCTGCTATGAATTTATCATAGTGCAATGTCACCCTGAAAAGCCTTTGCATTTGCATTACTTAATCCTTCTATAGTGAAACAGGCAACTAATTAAGACTTTGTCAGATCTTAGATCTATAGGAAATAATAATCATGGGTTGAATATTATTTGTCCCATCAAAGGAAGCTTAATGAAAATAAGGTTATTATATTCTAAGAACAAAATATAGCTTTTATCACTGACTATAGCCAAACACTGTGACTTGCAGAAATTTTATACATATGAGTATCATCTCTTCTGAGTTGTCATAGTTTCTAGAAATAGTATCCCATTGTAACAAATAGGTCTTGATTTGGAAACAAACATCCAGAGATATCCCATCAACAGTTATTTCAATTGTAAATCACATAATGAATATGCAGACTGGCATGTGGCAGGATAGCAAGAGTAGAAAATATTTCAGTCATGGATCTCAGCAGAGATCTGAGATAGTGTCCCATTTCTGTCACTCACCTGGTAGTACCAGGTTTTATGCCACTGTAAAACTTAGATTCCCTAAATATAAATTAGAAATAAAATTCTTGCAAGAATTATATAAGGTAATGTATCTTAAAGACTTACCACAGTGTTTAGAGCATGCAATGAAGAGTCGACAAAATGTAGCTGTCAGTGATCATGAAATACTGCTTGTGGTTGTTTTGATGTTTTTCTTGTTAGAACTCTCTGGTCTCATGCACATTTGTTGTATTTGACTTTCTGTAGAACTAGCAATAAGAGACAATTCAACTTTAAAAAGTATTTATGGATTTTTTGTTTCATACTCAATACGCCACTAAAGCAAAGAAATCCTCAATACAAATCAGATTCAGAGAACAGTTTTACAAAAATTTTATAATGACAAAATGTAATTTTCTACATATACCATAAATTCCATACTGTCGCTACCCAGCATTATAACTACCCATGCATGAGTAAAATGAATAGGGAATGGAAAAATTATGAGTGAAATTACACACAGGGTAAGGGGATTGAGAGGCACAGAAGAAAGCACACTTTGATTTAAAACAGGGGTCATGGAAAGTCTCACTGATGGGGTGACAATTGAGTAGAGCTATGAATAGATGGTGGAGAAACTTTTTGGCAGAAGGATCTGCAAGTGCAAAGGCTCAATGCAGAAGTAACTTGAAGCAATTAAGGACTATCAAGAAGGCAGTGGTGTTGGAGCCTCATGAGTAGAAGAGAGTGATAGGACACCGGGTGATGAATTTGAACTTCAGGATTAGGACACATAAGAACAAATTAATGAAATGCTCTGATTTGCATTTTCTTTAGTTTTTATCCCTTTATTAAATATTTAGGATAGTATCTCGATTCAGATATAGTACTTCAGAAGAGTACTTTCTGATGTTGAAATGAAAATAACTTTTAGAATAATTTCTTATTCTTAACTTTGACAAATTGGAAACTTTTACACTGAATTCCAGCCCAGCTGTTCTTTTTCTTCCTTGTAGAAACTGAAGGGTCCAAGGCAAATACCTTAATATAGTCAATAAATGGTCCATGTTCAGGTTTTTTGCTGTCTTACCCTCAGCTAGTACACCACTAATTATCATTTAATTATTTCCATTATTATCAGTGAGAAGATACAATTTTTACTTTATTATCTCATCTCTGTTCTTCCTGGAAGAAAACTTTCCTGAACTTTACTTTCTTTTCTAATCCCATTTTCATGTTCAAGTCTATTTGTAGTACTCACTATTCTCATTCAAGAAAACATGAAGAAACTCCTGTAATGCTTGAAGTACAGCATCAAATCTAAAACTCTTTATACTGTAGGGAGAAGTAAAATCACCATACCTGACATCCAGCAATGGCAAAGAAATAATGAAATCAGACTTCAAAGGAGCTGTTGCTTAGGAGATCCCATCATAGCCATTCCACATTTCAAATAATCAGATTATTATTAGAATGATTATTAATATTATGAAGTTTAATTACTGCCTTAGATAGTCCTCCCACCCCCAGAGATAGAGTCTCTCTCTGTTGCCCAGACTGGAGTGCAGTGGCATGATCCATCACAACTTGGATAGCTTTTATATTTAGACTGAAAAAGAAAATAAGCCTTTAAGTTGCTATGTTGGGGATCACCAAGATAACCTCCAGATTTGGGTGATTTACTAAGGAGACCTACAGGACTCAGCATATAGTCATTGTTGCTACCTGCTATAGTGAAGCAATGCCAAGCAGTATCAGAAGAAAATCATGCACCTGGGGCAAAGTCCTAAGACAACCAGGCACAAGTTTACAAGAGCACAGAGTCTTCTCTCAATGGAGTCACACAGGATGCACTTAATGCCTCCAGCAATAAGTTATAAAAACAAATGTGAATGTTGTCTATCAAGGAAGCTCATTAGAGACAGTGCTTAGGGTTTATATTGGGGGCTGTTCACATAAGAAGTCTCTGCTTAGCAGGTAGCAAAATTCCAGACTCCTAGAAAGAAAGCAGATGTGCAGCATAAACCATATGGTTTGCACAAACTTTTTAGGCAGAGTGAGTCATTCTTATTAGTTAGGAGATTGTGAGAACCCTCCTGAAATTCAAATTTCCAGATGCCAGTCAATGCCAGTTTTTCCAGCAGCCCTTAAGGATAGCTTTCTCAGAACTGCCATGTTAACTCTTTTCTGCAGTTGTCAGTCTGAAAATTTGGTGACAGTATGGCAAGATTATTACTATATAAGAGGTAGGTAGGTCAGCATAGGGGAGAAAAGCAACTGTACACTACAACACTGGCTGAAAAACTACCTGTTTTGTGAAGCCATATAACTTCTTCAATAAGTAGCTGCAAGTGCTTCATTTTTCACTTGTTGCAGAGCATGCTTGGATAACTAGATACATCTAATATAAAGAAAAAAATTGAAAAAAAATTTCTTACCTAAAAGTAATACTTAGAGAAGTAACATAGGTCAGTGGTTCTGAAATTTTAGGTGCTTACGTTCAGATAAAGATCACAATATAAATGCAAAGTCCTGGGCTCTAGACATAGAAATATGATTTAGTAAATTTAGGACATGCCATAAGACTCTGTATTGTTCTTTATTGTGACTCTAACCTCAGATTAGTCTGATTCAATGTTGATAAAGCAACACCAGCTTTCTCATTTGGAATTCTGGCTCTGCTTTCACATGACCTTGAGTAAATCATTCAAATCCTTGAGTTGATCATATTTACAATCTTGTTAACCTGTACAATTATAACAGAACTATTTTTTTTAAGAAAAAAGTAACCTATCCTCATTTCAATCTTTGTATTATTCTCGTTAGGATAATTTATGGCTCTCTTCTTTCTTTTTGATTTTGTATTCATAATCAGTCACTTTAATTATGTTCACCTTTAAGTAAATGATTCTATTGAGTATTTGCTGATGATTTGGAGGATAAAAAGGAAATAACTGTACCTATTAATTATTAAAATGCTAGAAGCCTATTTTCTGAGTGACTTGAAAGTCATGAGGCCAATATCTCTGAAAGTGGCAGAGCCACGGCCCTGACCTAGGACCTTGTCACTCTACTTGCCAAGTGATATCCACCTCACTGTCATGGCAGGGAAGTACTGAATCTAGTGAGATAGTGACTTGTTAATTAATTTATTCAACCAATATTTGTTGAGTAACTGATTTCTTTCAGACTTCCTGGGGATACGATAATCAACAAAGCAAAACTCCTGCTTTTATGGAGCACATTATGTTTTAGGAAAAAAAGATTTCTTATAAATAAATAATAACTAAGCATATATATACACACAGAGTCATATTTTTATATGTATTGATATATATAATAAAGTTGGGTAGTTATTATGAAGAAAAATAAAAGCAATTTATAACAAATGATGGAAGAACAGGGTGCTGGAGTTAGTGGTATCCTTTTCGATAAAGCAATTCTGTAAAAAAAATGTACTTTTACCTGGGTAGAGACTAGAAAGAAATGAAGTGTTTAAACAAGTGGAGTAAGAGCATTTAAGGAAGAGAGAACATTAAAAGCAAATGTCTTGAGGCAGAAGGTTCTTATGAAATTTAAGAAACAGAAACAAAGACCAGTGTTATATAAGCAGAATGAACAATAAGGAGAATGGAATTATGTATGGCTAAGAAAGGTAGACTGGTCTAAGAGAGCCTAGTAATCCAAGGTAAAAATCTTATGTTAAAACACATTTCTAATCAAATTTTCAGTGAGACAGGAAGCCATTGGAAGGTTTAACGAAAAGATTATAATAAATGGATTGGATATTAAAAGAATCATTATGAGTATTGGACAACGAATCGTTTGGAGGGGCAGAGGTGGAAGTGCAGATATAACGTAGGAGCTGCTAGAGTAGTTTAAGAAATTTAGTTTTTTTTTTTAATTTTAAGAGATTGGGGGATTCGTTTATTCTAAACATGCAGAAGTCATTTTAGTAAAAAAAAAAAAAAATCAACTCACAGGAGCACATTCACAGGAGGAAGGAATCTAGGTACATGTGTTCCTTTCAAAAAACGGCAGAGTGGAGAGCAGACAAAGGGCTCAGGAGGATTTATGTCCTCAAAGTAGTGATGAAAGATTGAAAAGTTGATGCTTCAATTTCCCAAAGAATAAAAGAAAATATCAATTCAAAATGCATAATGTGGGTTAAAACCTTTTTACGATAAAATATGAATAGTAGCTATTTCTATTAATGCTTTATTGGCATTTTCAGTATCCCAGCTGTTTTTGCACTGAGGTCTTTATCAGAATTTGAAAACTAGGAAAGCAAAGAGATGATCAGAAATGGATGCTTTATGCCTTTTGTGTAAAAATATCAAATGGAAACTGAAACTTCAAAATGCTACTCAAATGCTTACCCACTTAATAAAAAATCCTTTCTCATTGCAATTGTAGACTAAAATATTAGTCTTATTAAAATATTAAATCCCTTTGTTATAGAAAATAAACATATTAATTATTTTATTCTCTCAGATATTACTTTTTAACATAAGTAAGGAAAAAGTTGTAGAAAATAAATTACCCCAGAATGGAACAAAATTACATTATTTTATAATTCTTCCAATAAAAATAAATAAAATTATAATCTTTATTAGGCTTTTATATTTATAACCAAAACAGAAATAAATTTGTACAAATAAATATTATATAATCAAATAAATGAATAATGGAGATTCATTTGATGCCACAGATCTAGGGGCCTTACAAGGATGATCACATTATATTTGACTCATTTATCTTACAAAATGTAAGTACAACAAAGAATTATATAGGGTAATTACTTTTTTAGATAATTAAAATTAGGAGTATTCTTTTGGAGGTGATAAAATTACATGCCTGCCCTTTACACACATACTTATATTTACTGAATATCCTTTATGCATAAAACCTGTGCATATATATTCACAGATGTCTTTATACATGTGTACATATAATTATCTTGAATATAAGGACACAAAGCAATATGTGCATTATTTCTATACAGATATTATAGGAGAGCTCTTCTCTTTCTTGGTAGGGATATTGTCCGTAGAAGCTAGAGATCTCCTCACTGTATAACTGTATAAACTGTATAAAGCCCAGTTTATAGCCCTGTGAGGGCAGTGGGTGGGGGATAGTGGCGATGAGTATATTGCATTACCTGTTCTTTTCAAGACACTGCGGTGTCGAAGTAGCATGAAGTAGAGTAGAGCACCCAGTGGAACTAAATGGTTGCCTTTGAGCTAAGAGGGGCAAAGGGAAAACATGCATACTACTTTTGTTTTTTATTGATGCTCTCATGGTACATGGGAACACTACCCAGAGAAAATTTGGGGTCAAAAATTTTAATATCAAACATAGGCATGGATACTAGATATAAGATAAAGACAGAGAGATAGATGGTGGGAAATGAGGGGTTGGAAAAAATGTCTTTGGCATAAATTAAATTTAAAAGACAGTTAAACTGGCCAGGTACAGTGGATCATGCCCCTAATCCTAGCACTCTGGGAGGCCAAGCCCTCACTTGAGATCAGGGGTTCAAGACCAGCCTGAGCAAGAGGGAGACCCCATCTCTGCTAAAAATAGAAAAAATTACCCAGGCATATGGTGGTGCACTCCTGTAGTCCCAGCTACTCGGGAGGCGGAGGCAGGAGGATTGCTTGAGCCCAAGAGTTTGAGGTTGCTGTGAGCTAGGCTGATCCCATGGCACTCTAGCCCGGGGAACAGAGTGAGACTGTCTCAAAATAATAATAATAATAATTTAAAAAAGGACAGTGAAACGTAATGAATCTCAGAAGTCTGAGATATAAAGAGTAAGAACTAATGGTATTTATCTCACATGATGCTGTAGTCCTCTGCCCATCACATATCTAAAAGCATATAATTTGTAATATTTCAAGTTATCTGAAAAACATAATTTCATCTTGGAGGTTTTGGAAGTCAATATGAAAGAACAACTTAATCTTATCTCAATTGCTATTTCCTCAGTGAAGTATTCAGAAAACTCAATCAAGTCTGATCTTTTTGTGATATGATCTTAATGTTTTCTTTGGTAATAGTTATCACTGCTTGTAATTATATGTTTATTTGCATCTTATTATGTGTTGATTAATGGTTTTCTCTTCTGCCAGAATTTAAGCTGTGTTAAGACAGAGCCCTGGTCTTTTCCACAGAAGCAGTATGAGATACTAGCTAAAGACATGGATTCTAACAACATGTTACTAGGCCAATGTCCTAGTTCTCTCTTTCACTGGAAATGTGACCACAGGCAACTTATGCAACATCTTTGTAACTCAGTTTCCTTCTCTTTAAACTCTTTAAATGCTTTCTTTTCTTATTTTAAAAAAGGAAAATACAGTTTTATGAGGATTTAACATGGTAATATATGAAGAACACTTAGAACAATACCTGGATCATAGAGATATTAGTGTTTTACTCTAGTTTTTCTTTGATATTGTTCTCTGTAGCTTTTTCAATCCCTGACACATTGTGAGTATACAAAAGATGATTGTATAATAATTTGATAACCAATTGACTTAGTACATCTTAAGATATTACCTTCTTTTAGCATAGATATTACTCTCTTTCTCTCTCTCTCCCCCTCTGTATATATGTTATTAATTCAATTTACACAGAGTTCGGAATGAAACCAAAATATAATAGAAGTTCTTAGCTCAGAGACAAATCTAATTAAATATACACCAATAAAATTTTAAAAGAGTTGGAAAGAACTGAACCCCTTTTGTTAGTTTTGTTAGGATGTTATAGTATGTTATGACATATGATAATTTGCTTGTTTCTTACAATAAATCAGTTCATATTATATGGAAAATTGGAAATCTTTTTTTGCTTGTTTTTTTAGGTATACCAAAACATTTTATGATCAGTACTTAGCATTTGGTTTAATATTTTATTCTACATGAAGGTAGACAGGCTCAATATTATCAATTGCTTAAAAATATCACCTATTTACATAGCTGCATTATTTTAAAAATATATAATACCTACATTCTAGTCAAAAGCCATATACAAAATAAATCATTTTAAACCTTATTTGTGCTCATTTAAGCAAGTAAAGAAATGTGAGAAATAAATCTTTATTAAATGTAATGTCATGGAATATATTGAAAATAATCTAATGTTTAACTATCAGTAGGGAAGCATATATTACTTCTCAAAAATCTTTAAAAAAGCCACTCCCATTATCAGTAATTCTTGTTGTACAACATATAAATTACACTATAATAAACACTGAAGAATGCATAGTTCTGTGAATCTCTGAAGTAAAAGAAGTAATGCTACAAAGCCAACTTGATCATGTTAGAAACTGAAACATGCAAATTTGAATATATGATCACACTGCAGAGTGGGAATTTAAAATAGAGCTAAAACAAAAAATAAAAAGAGTAAGCCTGTCCAAATTTTATTCTTAATCCAGAGCAATATTAGGCTAAAACCTCATCTTTGCCAACACATTACATCCCATATAATTTCTAATGAAATCTGCCTATTTCTCCCTTTCTAGTCTTACAAATGCTTCAAAAATGTGTCTTGTTAATCTAAAATAGTGACTTAACTTTGCTTAATGTTGCATACTCTGAAAAAGGGTGGGATGAGGGATAGACTTAAAACCAAAACTAAATTCCCTGATTTTGTTCCATAGACCTATAGAGACATCTAAGCACTGGGATGGGGAATCTTTTCATGTTGGAAGGCTACAGTAATTTAGCTGTAATCAAATAAGACCACATTCAAGAAACTTTAATTAGATAGACTTAAAAATGTACATTATTGTATAAAACTCTAACTACGCTGTACTTAATAAGTTCAAAAAATGAAAACTATTTGTTAATTTTAAAATTAAGTAACTTTTTAATGACTTTGTTATGTCTTCTTTTCGTTGGAAAGCATCTGCATAATTGGGTGCAGCATGGAGGTCCACAGTTTCAGTTCATCTTCTAGATGGGTATCAGTCATTTGTGATCTTAAGGGTGTCTCGATTTGGGTTAGGTAGGAAAATACAGATTCACAACAATAAGTGATTGAAAAGCAAGAAAGGATTTTTTGGGTGTGTTGCCAAAGGCATGTGCATTCTGCATTTCTCCATATTTCAATTGGATCTTTCTTAGCGTCAAACAATTACTTTAAAATGTCATCTAGTGGGCAACCTTGTCTTGTTCCAGTTCTGATATTGTATATTCCTGGATAGAGCTGGAACCCATTCTACTAAGTGAAGTATCTCAAGAATGGAAAAACAAGCACCACATGTACTCACCAGCAAACTGGTATTAATGGATCAACACCTAAGTGGACATATAGGAATAACATTTGTCGGGTGTCAGGCGGGTGGGAGCGGGGAGGAGGGGATGGGTATATACAAACATAATGAGTGAGATGTGCAACGTTTGGGGGATGGTCATGCTTGAGGCTCTGACTCGAGGGGGGAGGGGGCATGTGCAATATACATAACCGTAATATTTGTACCCCCATAATATGCTGAAATAAATAAATAAATAAAATATCATCTACTGAAAGCTCAATTAATTCCATCTGTATTCTTTAGGTGACTTGGTGATATCAATTAGGTGAGGCTGAAATGCTAAATTGAGTGTGATGTCATGATTCTCAAAGTCAGTGAACCTTTCATTGTATTCTCCAATCAATAGGTCTATAACAGTTGCATATTGTTCAAATGATTCACATATATCATCCTGCTCATCAATGACCTTTGCTAACTGGGGAAAATGTTCACCCGAAATTTCCTTTTGGAGAAGAAGTGTTTTGAAAAAGGATAGCTTTTTTCAAAATTCTTGGATTTTTTGTCACATATCTCACATATAGACTTAGTTTCCCTTTGCAAAGAAATATTCCAATCTTTTTTATTTGACATGATGTCACACAGAAACGCTGCATTCCTGTAGAAATTTAGCATTATGGCTTACTATTGATCTAATTGTGCCAGTCAATCTGGGAGAATTATTTTGTTGAAACTTATTTTATTCTTTGGTATTTTAAATATGTTCATTTAAAAAATAAAATAAAAAAGAGGAACAAAAATGTATTAATAAAAATAAAAGGATTTGTTCTGTAAAATTTGGATTTGGTCAAAAGGCCACACTGTAGGACCCAGAAGGCCAGATGCATGGGTCTGGCCTTAAGGCCACAGGTTCCCCAACCCTGGATAAGCCTTTCACTTGAGTATGGTAGAAAATTAGAAGCAAAAGGATTGATAAGACTATAAATATTCACTGTTATAGAATCAAATATGTTTTTGTAGCTGAGAAAGGACCTTATGAAGCCAGCACAAACTCGAAATCCTGATCCCTGATTTTGCCTTGGTCACTTTATCTGAAAACTCTAAGGATTGTCTATACAATTGGTTCTCTCTCTCTTACTCTGTCTCTAGCTATGCTATTAAAAACAGATAATACATGACACTAAACTGCTGTACAAGTAAAGTTACTATATTTTAAAACAATAATTTAGTGCTTATAATAGTTTTCTAATATTCCAAGTTACTAAATGTTTTGATATGTCAAAGCTAAGTAGTCAACATTTTAAGGTCACCTATTGATTTGAGTTTTTATTAAATATACTTTTATAAACAAAGTTCTAGTTACTTCTCACTGCCTCCCATTGCCTACACCTGAAAGTCATTTTCAGACTGTTTAGATGGGACAAAGCCTGCCAGTTACATTATTTTAAATATCTTCATTGTGCCTTAGCAGATCCACTTTGTAAAATAAGGATTTGTTCATGCATTTTGTGTTTATAAAATATGTGAAACCAGAATAAGTGAATATATTTAATGTGAAAGAATTAGAAAATCATTTAATTCTAAATGTGTCTAGACAGTAAGATTTTAAAAAGTGACAGCGATCTGTACATTTTCAGATGCATCAATAATGGAAACCACAAAGTAATTTAAAAAAATCATAAATCATCTAGCTAAAAGACTCAATATGTTATAAATTGTAGCAGCATCCCTACAAACTAAGATGTAATCTTTTATTCATCAAGAAATTTCATATAATGTATCAACTTCAGTATTTTTCAATAAAATTGAGTGTCACCTAAAAACATACCAAGTATATGTTACATGAACTCAAATTTTTAATAAGCACCATATGTAATTCAGAATCTCAGTAAAGTTTGAGTTATACTGCTTGATAACTATCAAATGTAATTATATACGAGGGAGATAGTATGTGAAAAATTTCCTGAATCTATTCTTTACCCTGGAATCCTTTTGGTGTAGCACATCTCTTGAAACCAGTCATGAAAAAGAAACTGTAGGATATGCTGTAGTGTTGAGTTCTATCATTAATTTAAATGTAGATGAATATTAAGATAAAATTATTTGATCATCCAAACAACCAAACATCATTTATTTAATGTGAAAATTAAAGAAATGATTGATGGCTTGGTATCAGCACCAACCTTGTCTGGCATATTAATCTCATTGATAAAAATACCTTTAAATATGCTCTGTGCTCTTCAGGCATCATAAAAATTAAGCAAGATAATGTTCATAAAATTTTGTTGTAATTAGGAAGAAAAAAAGAGATAAGCCCAATATTATTATAACTTGCAGTTATCATATCTTAATTATTTTATCAACATTTTAGCTAATGTTGAAGAAGAATTTTACTCTGTGAGAACACAGAGGGACTGTGGATTCTTTGTGGAGTTCTCTCTCTCCACCTCACTATCATTGCAAATATCACCTAGCCTGCTTGGGGAAAAATAGTTAACCATTCAAAAAGCTCCAGAGGATTGCACATACTGAAACCAAGTAGAAACTTCCAAGATTTTGGTAAAAAGGCAGCATTTTAATAGCTAAAACAGGAACTTGGCTTCAGAGGTTACCCCAGCAACAGCATGCAGCCCAGGGAAGACACTTCTGCACACACAAATGGCACTCAAAACCAACAGTGTTGTTGAGTGCAGCCCCAGCATCAACAGAAGACCAAAATAGCATTGCAGGTGCTCAGAACACTAAACTAGCACTGGAATTAAAATCCACAAAGTAGGCCAGATGCTACATACTAAACCTAATCGGGGCAACTATCTACTAAAATGAAAGACATAAGTAGCCTTAAAAGTCTCCTAACACAATAATCCACATCTCTAGGAGTCCATGGGCACTCACTCCTAGTACCAAAACCCATGAAAACCACAATTTGAATAGGGAAAGACAATCAAGTGGTGTCAATAATGAGATAAGTCGGATCTTAGAATTTCCTGATGAGGATTTTAAAACAGCTGTCATAAAAATGCTTCAAAATCAACTAGAAATTACCTTAAAATAATGAAATGATTAAAAACCTTAGCTCTTTATTAGAAGTTATAGAGCAATATATGCTGTACAAAACATAAGCTAAGAAAGAAAAATCACATGATCATATAATTTGACAAAATTCAACACCAATTTATGATTTTGTATATATAAGAGAAACTTAAGAATAGAAAGGATTTCCTCTAATTGTTAAAAATATCTAAATAAAACAGTTTACATCATACTTGATGATGAAAGACTGCATGCTTTCTTCCTATGGTCAGGAACAAGGCAAAAGTGTCCAAGCCTCCATTTCAGTTGTCCTTCTTTTTCATCCTAAACTTCTCCCTAAAATTATTCACTTGTAGTCCAACATTTACATGTGGTATACAAAGCATAAATGTAAAACTTATCCACCTTTTCTTTCCATAAATTAAACCAAAAAGTAATGAATACATACAGAGTTACAGGTTGGTAGGTTTTCCTTACTCTGAAATGTGAGGAAATCCTAAGTGTTCAGGTTATGAGAAGCATTTCAACATCCTACTTGTTTTCTCTACCTTCAATGTGATGTTATTGTATCTGGTGTGCCTACAAATATCAAAGGTATGTAATAGATAAAATGCAAATTTGTTAAGAACTTTCATAAAACTTTTCAGAGAAGGCGGGGGTGCCCCTAATATTAAAATGACCACAAGGTGGCACTATTTCTTAATGTTATGTTAAAATCTATTAATAGATTATTCTGAAATGTATTAGACTGTCAAACTGGTACTAGAGAATTTTACTTATTTCATATCTCCAATAATTGCATTAGTTTTGTGTTTTCAGTTAGTTGATTGATTTTTAGATGACAAGAACAAGTTATTTCACCACTAGTTTTAATACATGATTTCATGAAAATGATTCTGTTGTAGAGTATTTTTGAAAATGAAGAACATCAATTAAGGAAGAGAGAGAGAACATTAGCTATGGAACCAGAATTTGTGAGTTTGGTTTCAAACTCTATTGATTTATTCCTTGAATAAACTGAAAATTTCCTTTAAAAAAAGCAATTTCCACACTTACCACTACTATTCAACAGAATATTACAAGTTCTAGTCAGCAAAATAAAAACAAAAACAAAAAAATGAATTAAAATGGTAATAGATCGAATAGCAGCCCATAAAGCTGTCCTAATTAGCAGATAGCATGACTGTCTATGTAGAAAATTCTAATGAATCTCCAAAAAAAAAGAGAGAGAGTCTAGAATTGATATGTTTGTTTAATAAGGCCACAGGATACAAGATAAACACACACATTGTATCCCTATATTAGCAAAAAATATGTGGTTACCAATATTAAAATGCAATAACATTTATATTGCATAAAAATGAAATAATTAGTTGTCAATCTAACAATAGCTGTACAGGTCGTGTATGCTAAAAACAACATAATACTGATGCAAGTATCTGAATAAATGGAAAATATGCAGTGGTACTGAATAGAAGAATCAACATGACAAAGATAAAATATCTTTGTTGATTGACTTAGAAATGTAGCACAATTTCTGTCAAATTTTCAGCAAGGTTTTCATAGACATAGAAAAACGTATTTTAAAATTAATATTCAACAGAAAGACCCTAGAATATCGAAAACAATTTTCAAAATGAAATAGGAAGAAACAATGCTAATGTTAAAGCTTATTGTATAGTTAATGCAAACAATTAAGACTGTTTGTTTATAAAAACGGGGCTGGGGTTGGGATTGAGGAAAATTAGACATTAAAGTACTCTCAGCCAGGGTTTATTTTAGGTTCTGCATCTTCTCTCACTTGTCTATGGATGCTGCTGAAGGGGATATGGGGGAACTGGACTAGATGTACACTGATCTCAGAGCATGGGACTTCCACATTTTGGATGATGTCTACTATAGAATTACCTCTTCATCTCTCACCACAGACCTATCAGTCAAGGGCCAGGAGAAGAGGAAGCCAGGGAGGGAGAATGGGAGAGGGAGAGAGAAAAACAAAAGAAATGTATCAAACTACTATTTTTCCTGTGCTTTTTTAATCACTATTCATATTCTCTCTCTCTCTCTCTCTCTCTCTCTCTCTCTCTCTCTCTCTCTCTCTCTCCTTCTGAAATCATTCCTTTCTTCTACTCTTTCTTATTTTGTGTTTGGAAATGCTGTTGTTTTTAAATTAACACATGTCAATCAACCAATTTAGCTATATTTTTTAAATAATAGGTTGATGGGGACATGATTGTTCTGTCACTTTAAAAATAAGAACAGCCATATATAAAAACATAGAGTATTTCTGTAGAAGTACCCCATATGTTAATTTATCATTATTATATTTAAACCAGTATAGTTCTTGAACATATAAGCTCAGTTTACATCAATTTTCACCAAAGATTATCTTTTCTGAACAAATGAGAATTTCATATTTTACTTTCTTTCTTTCATACATTAGACTAAGTAATATATTGTAATTTGGAAATAATGGGTATAGATGTAACTAGGTATAGTGGATGATTGATGGAGGGACTACATTCTATACTCTATACTAAAGGAAACACAAAGTAAAAGTGGTAAGCTTGAGAATTGAACAAAAGAGTACAATAAAAGGATATGCACAAGTCTTCAAAATATTTCTATTATCCACATTAGTTAAAAATTCCTCCTAATTAGAAAAAGTACCTGCCTTTGGAAATTCAAGTTTTATCACATTGATTTTAGTATTATTTCAAATTGTATTTTATTATGTACAGTTTGATCAGAAAATCATGTACCAATTCAGATGCTTCAGTATGAAGCTCACCCATTTAATTATACAGAAGACCTAGGTAGGAGCACAGCTGGGTCCGTGAATTATGAAAATGGGATGAGCCATGAATGCATGTTTATTAAAATGATTACACATCCTCTCTCACCTGCAAATCTCCACAAGTTCCACCACAATAATCAGTTTATTTCTATTCTTTTAGACAACAATCTGCCATCTGCCAAAATGAGATAATTTAGCAACAAAAGCATGCAAGATAACA
Source organism: Cheirogaleus medius (assembly GCA_008086735.1). Lineage (NCBI taxonomy): Eukaryota > Metazoa > Chordata > Mammalia > Primates > Cheirogaleidae > Cheirogaleus > Cheirogaleus medius. The sequence goes on from VBSM01001265.1 coordinate 18,007,998, forward strand.
CCAAAACTATATAGATAAGTAAATCTTCCCAATTACTTACCTGTTTTATGAATAATAATCCAAAATCCATGATGGGAAAGATTGTTATACCGCTGAGTTCTCAAATAATCAGCAGAACTTATTGTACTAGGAGAGAAAAGGCTTTGATCTAGATTTGAGTCCCAACTCCACTTAGTACTAACTGGGAAAATTAGTATAAGTTCATAAACACATAATTTCTAAATTTTTTTATTACATTGAATAGTAAAATTAAGTACCAATAACAAAACTGAGATTTCCAACTTCCATATTTGACATTAAAACAAATGAACCATAAAACAAATCCAACTAGCACTTTTTAAATCCTAACACCCAAAACAAAAAAGATTCAAATCAAAATAAATTAGCATGCTTTAAATTAAGAAAGAAATGGTAACCGATTCATGATAGAGTCCTTGTTTTGTCCTTGCTTTATCTTTCTTCCAGTTTATTTTTTCTACACATTTGGATATTATCACAAATTATTCCTTATTTGTGGATTAGTATTTGAGAAATACAGACTTAATGTCTGCTGGTCTCTTTCTCTTTAGTAAAAATGGGCATAATGATGCTTATGTAATATGTCTGAGAAATACATAGTAGCTACAGAACAAAAACCAGTTAATTTGTGAACCTTTTCTGTAGGTAACATAATATAGTGAAAAGAGTGAAGAGTTAGCCCACTCCAAATTCAAATTTCTTTACCACTTTTTAGCTATATTAGCCTGGGAAAGTTACTTTATCTCACTGATGTTCTGATACTTCTTCTGTACAACAGATATACCTATTATTATGTTAAGATGTTACTGAATGACAGATAAAATGAAAATATGTGAAAATTTGTAACAAAATACCCTGCACATAGTAGGTGTTCAATTAAGTTTTGTTTGTTCCATTCCACTTCTATTACCAGTGCTCCTTTCCTTCAATCTAAATATCTATATTTTCCACAATAAATGCTTGAGTCCTATGAAAGTAGAAACAACAATATTTAGTTATTTTAATTTTGCAATTTTTGGTATCATTACATTGACTAAAACAAAACTATCAGATCATCAGAGCAGATCATCTATTTTACCATTGGGAAATTTTTCATGATCGTACATGCATATTTTTGTCTTCAGTATAAACATCTCGTTTGGAAATTGTGTGTTGAATTAAATTTGTATTAAACAGGGCAAATGCCAAGGAGCCCTTTAACTGAAAATAACAGCTTATTTTTCTAAAAAAAAGTCTCTATATGAGCTACAACATCTATTGTATATTTGTTTGTTTTTCTTACACTGACTTAGTATTAAAAAAGAAGAAAAAACTTAACGCAAGTAAAGCCATTAGGGGTTTAAACTCTGCAGTAATTCCATTCCAAGTCTTGTTTGTAACTAAGCTCACTGTCTGTATTACTTTGGCCCTATATTGCAAGAGAGCCTCATTAAATTGAGCCTTTTAAGTCTTGTTCTGTAAAACCCTTAAAGAACACAGCAAAATCAAAAAGAAAGAAATAATTGGGAAACACAAACTCCATCAACTGGAAAGATCTATGTTGGAACAATGTCCAGACCCTCTACCTATTTAATTAGGAGAGAGGTAAGGCTAAAACCGAAAATAAGATAAAAATATTTCAATTAAGTCCTAGGTTGCTTAGAAACAGGTACTTTTTGGGACAATTTATTGGTGATGTGACCACCCTTTGTTTCATTTATGAAATTAATTAATTCATTCAAAATGGTGTGCCAGTACTCTTTAGCTGTTCAAAAATCTTCAGACATCAGAAGAAAATAGATAGAAACAAAGACATTTACAAACAAAAATAAGATACTGAATCAAAGAAATGTATCTGAGGCCAATTGATAAAGCTAATAATGAGAATTTAAACTGGGAAAGAATATGTGGGGCATGGGGGTCTTATTTTATTTTTTAGAGATTGAGTCTTGCTATGTTGATCAGGGTGTTCTCAAATTACTGGCCTCAAGAAATCCTCTTACCTCAGCCCTGCAAGTCACGGGGATTATAGGCAGGGGTCTTGATACTGATTTTTCATTAACTAACCAGGTAACTCTAGGCAGGCAACCCTCCCACTTTGCTCATATCTATAGACAAATTATTATTTTTGTGAGATATGCATTTATTCTAGCTTTAAGTATATGTAATTCTATTTGAGAAATACTATTATGCATTTTCTACAAGTGTTTTGGTAGGTGCTAAAAGAAATACCTATACAATGATTTATATAGCCTGTCTTTTCAAATTTCTTACAATCTAAAGGAACAAACAGAAATTTTTAGGAGGAGTTAACATTCTAGTTAGAGGATTTCTGACTGGAAATGATGGTGTGGATCCATTTCCAGGAAATCCAACAGGGAGGGAGGGAAGGAAGGAAGGAAGGAAGGAAGGAAGGAAGGAAGGAAGGAAGGAAGGGAGGAAGGAGGAGCCAGGTACAGATTGATAAGTAGTGCATTTTATCACTTATTTGTGGGTACTAAAAAAGTAGATCCCATGAAGGTAGAAATTAGAATAATAGTTACCAGAGGTTGGGAAGTGTGTGTGGTTGAGGTGGTTGGATGAAGATAGATCAGTGGGTGGGCACAAACATACAGTTAGAAGGAATAAGTTCTAGTGTTTGACACCACAGTGGGGTGACTATCATTAACAGTAATTTATTTTATATTTTGAAACAGCTAGAAATTAAGATTAGAAATGTTCCCATCACAAAGAAATAAATGTTTGAGGTGAGGATATTCTAATTACATTGAGTTGATCATAACACTTTTTGTGCATACATCAAAATATCACATGTAACCCATAAATATGTAAAACTATTGTGTTTCAAAAAAAAATTTTAGAATGCTGGGCCCTTGGCCCTCAGCTGTACTAAAATGCTCTGCATGTATTATACCAATGAGGATCCATGAAGACACACTCTGGAGCTTGGGGTCAGGAAATTGGAAGACTTAGGCTAATTCACATAAAAGGTTTCATGAGGAATAAAGAGTCTTACTTTGATCTAGTAGGTCGCATTGTCTACTTTTAGCAGCTATAAAGTGGTAGTGGGTTTGTCCCATCCTCTGAGATTAAGGATTATCCTTAACAGAGATATTAAAGAAGAAAAGTCATGTGATTATTTCAAAGATGAAGAAACAATTTGTTAATATTTAAAGATCACTTATTATAAAACATTTATCACAATAGGAATTAAAAAGTACAAGAAGAATAAAAAGTATTCTTTTAATTTATTAAAATTATTAAATTTATTGTTTAACTTATTATATAATATTTATCAAAAACCTACAGAGACTCTTAAGATTATTGGTACATTCATTATTGTATTATTGGTGCAATCATTGAAGAATTTCATTAATATTAAGAGCAATCTAGGAATGTGACCTATAATCTGGATATTAAATTGTATACACATCTCAGATATAAAGATTGCTAACTAACAGAAAAATATGTCTTTATTTACACATGGCATAAATTCTCTGAGAGAAAGAAAGAGTAAGCATGAGAGCTAGTAAAGAAAATCATTAAGCACTACATTATAGATAAACTCTTAATCATGATATAGAATATGCCTTTGCTCCAATTATTAAAGTAAAATTATTATAAATCTAATTTTATATAAATATAACAAACTTGAAATTGCATCACCCTAAAGCATTGATTTCCAATTTTACATTTTAATTTCATTACACATTAATCTTCATATTTAATTTTTATTAAACAGATTGTATATATTAATTATAAAAACCCAGAAATAAAATGAAAATATGTTTAAAAATGTATACATTATTTCAACCATGATCAGATGACTTCAAGTTTATGTCCAATTTAAAATGTGAAGCAGCTTCTCAAAATAGAAGTTGTTGAGATGTAGATCAGTGTCTCCTGATAAGCTGAAACACCACCACCCTTGTGTAAACCCTCAGATTACCTCACACCCATAAGAATGGCTATTATCAAAAAGATTAAAGATAAGTGTTGGCAAGGGTGTGAAGAAAAGGAAACCCTTGTATACTGTTAGTGGAAATGTAAATTAGTGCAGCCATTATGGAGAGCAATATGAAAGTTCTTCAAAAACTTAAAAATAGAACTGCCATATGATACATCATTCCGGCTTCTGGGTGTATATCCAAAATGATTGAAGGATTTGGAAGAGGTATCTGCACTCCCATGTTCATTGAAACATTATTCATATTAACTAAGATATAAAAATAACCTAAATGTTCACTGATGGATATGAATAAAATGTGCCTCATATATACTGTGAAATTTAATTATACAAATTGGGTCATTCTTGTCCCAATTTGTTTTGTAAAACTCTAAACATTGTTTTTGTTCTTTGGACATAGCCAAGATTACTCAGTTTGTTTGTATGTCCTAAATTATAATTCTTACTTCCCAAATAATATATTAAATTTAGAGATCTGACTCTATATTTTTAATATAGACTATACAATAAAATATTATTTAACATTAAAAGAGAAGTAAATCCTGTAACAACATGGATAAACATAAAGAACATTATGTTAAATAAAAATAAGCAGGCATAGGCCAGGTGTGGTGGCTCACGCCTGTAATCCTACCACTCTGGGAGCCCGAAGTGGGTGGATTGCTTGAGTTCAGGTGTTCAAGACCAGCCTGAGCAAGAGCAAGACCCCATCTCTACTAAAAATAGAAAAAAATTAGCCGAGCATTGTGGCTTTCACCTATAATCTCAGCTACTTGGGAGGTTGAGGTAGGAGGATGGCTTGAGCCCAGGAGTTTGAGGTTGCTGTGAACTACTGCTGTGCTGACGCCATGGCACTCTAGCCTGGGCAACAGAGTGAGACTCTGTCTCAAAATAAATAAATAAGCCAGGCACAAAGAGATTTAAGGTTTCTTTTGATGGTGGATGTAACACAAAGACATCAGGATAGATAAAAGACAGAATATTTTAAATTGTATCTCCAAAGAGGAGAAGGCTGCTAGGTAGGGCCACACAGGGGTTGAACCCAGGAACAGGAAGGGTAACAGCAAACTGGAGTAGGGGCAGCTTAGATATGGCAAGCAGAGTGAGGTTAGCCAGGAATGGTGGGGACACCCTGTGAATTAGATAATTTGAACAATGTCATGGTCTCTGGAGCATAGGGGCTGCTCTTCCTTGTCTGGTTCCTGGCGCTGGGCCTATTAGGGCTGGTACATAGTAGCTAGAGTGTGAAAGCCCTAAACAAGTGGTTGGGATGTGGACTTAATCAGCTGCTGAAGTAGAAAAAAACTTAATGGCCTCTCGTGAGGGCCTCACTAGTTAACACAGCACAAAAATGAAATTGCAGTAACAACAAGTTGTATTACATCTATGCTACTGTTTATTGCTGTTCCCTGAACACCCTGGCCTCCCTAATTCCCAGTATTCATATGTTCATTCCACAGACTTTCTAGGCAGGAAATTCTACAATTTCCAGAGAGGATGAGCATTGAATATATTATTTGCTACCTTTAGCAAATACGGAGATTTTTTGGTCTACTGTTAAAGACAGACAGAGCCTGCATCACTGGCAACTAGAGGTCAGGAGAAGGGCAGTGGGGAATGAGCGACACCAAAACTATCTTTGTTTATATTGCCCAGGCCAACGTATGAAATGGACAGTTCAGAACGCCAAGCAAGGAAATTGAGAGTCAGTAACATCCAGTAAGTTGCCGAAATTATACAACCAGTGTTTGCTACAATATGCTTTATTATTGTAATGGACTGAATGTTCGTATTCCCCTCAAATTCATATGCTGAAATCCTGACCCCCAAACGTGATGTTTTTAGGAGGTAGGACCTGTGGTAGGTAAGTAAGTCATAAGGGTGGAGTCTTCATGAATGGGATTCATGTCCTTATATAAGGACCCCCAGAGCACTTTCTTGCCCTCCATGTGATGATTCCAATCTGCAACACAGAAGAAAGCCCTCACCAGAACCCCAAACACTCTGGCACCCTGATCTTAGACTTCCAATCTCCAGATTTGTGAGAACTTAATTTCTCATGTTTATAAGCCACCCAGTCTATTGTGTTTTGGCATAGCAACCTGAATTGGTGAAGAAAATTATTGATTACTACAGTTTACTTTATGTCAATTATTAAGTAAGAGAACCACAGTATATCATTCAGGTGCCAAAGTCTTCAAATATAAACTCATGAATTTAAATTTGAGTTAGTGGATAATGTTAACAAGAGAAGAAAAAAACCCTGGAATTTGAAATATAGTAAATATTGAATCATAGATGAAGTGTTGGAGAGAAATGAAACCTATTTATTGTCATATGCACGGACACTATGAACCACTTTTGAAAGGTAAAAAAAGAAAATATTTGACCCTGTGTAACATTACAGAAAATTATATAAAGTGCTATAGCAAAGATCGACTTGTTGAATCAAGAAAAATGGAAAAATACTTAAAACTTACCCAGCCAAGAAAAGTGATTTCCAATAAAAGTACCTAGTCATAATTGAAATTCTAATTTAAGAAAAGAAGGATATTTCTGATATTATTAAATGGCCCAAATTAATGAGAAAGAAGGGGATAAGGAATATCTGCCCTGAGGCTTGATAACTATGCTGGGAGCTACATTGATATGTACATCTTTCTTCTGAATGACCCTACAGCTGGTAGGAATATATCTGCTAGGATTGATTCAGGAATAAATGAATATGAATCTACCCATGAGGGAACACCTTTATGGGAAGAGCCATTGAGAGAGATGCAGACACTCAAGTGCACGTGATATAAATGCTGTAGACATATCCATCTGGCTGCTAGAAACAATTCTGTCAGTATTTCTTATTTCATGTATTCATTCAGTCATCAATTGTTTTTTGATAGACCGCTATTAACCTGAGGCTCAAAGGTGTTCATATGACTCATCACATGGAAGAGAAGAGAATTAAGTTCAGAACCCTTGGTCTTAATTATCCTGTGTTTCCAGGCAGTTTAAAGCACAGAATACAATAGGCAAGGTCTAAAATGGGAATATGTGGGCATTGTCCAAGTGGATCATTGAGTAATTAGTGGTCTAGTACAAAAAACCCAAAATAAAATAAAATAAAGTAAACCCCAACAAAACAAAACAAAAAATACAACACCAATATTCTCTATAATAATAGATGGAGGTAGATGAAAATGTCCTTAAAAGGCCCAAAGTGAGAGTGAAAATGGAGGTGAGGTGATGGGAGAAAAAGTTGCATTAATTGTGACTACAGTATTTATTACTGAATGATTTTTTCCACTCCATAAAGATGTAGAATTCTTAAATATTGGAGTCTAAAATGTCAAAGCTTTTTAAAGAGTAATGCATTTGGTTAACCAGGAGTCTCTCAAATGTACCAAATGCTAAGAGCAGGGGAAAATAGGAATACAGTAATGGGGCTTTCTTTAATACATTGACTGCCACACTAGAAAAAATAATTCCCTGGGGCCACGGTGTTTATTACAAAAATATAATAAAAACTTAGAAAACAAAACAATCCTTTCTAATTTAATTAAAATTTTGTTATTTTTTATTGTTTTCTATGTGTGAGTCACATGCAACCCACATAGTGCTAGAATCAATTTTTATACTGCACAGCAATTGATTTGTATGTGACTCACAACATACTTACTGAATTTGTTTTGGAGAATTGAGTCTTCACATAAAGTCCTGGTCTCAAAACTAATGTGAGTTAAATACAACTCACATGGAAGTTAATGTGTTAAAATAGTTTGTGTGATTCTAATGTCCAGCAATATATCATGATATTGTGACCCTTTTCCACACATATCTAAAAGAAAATAAAATACCACAAAAGTTTAATTAACACTTCTGTGCCTTGTTGAAGTCTTTGGATGAAATGTACTAACATAGTATGAAGTACTATAATTAATATTCCACAAAATGTAGATTTCAATTTGTTTTTCAATAGTTAGGTATCCAAGATTTGAAAGTATATGATACCACACATAGGTGGGCTGATTATTTATTTATTTATGTTTTTAATTTTTTTTTATTTCAAGAAAATATGAGAGCACAAACATTTTGGTTATGTTTTGTATCTTTGCCTCTCCCTAGCAAGGGTTAGAGGTATGCTCCTCCCCTCCACACTGCTCACCGCATCCCTCAGTTATGAGTCTACCCCCCCAGCCCTCTAATCCCTGTAGAACACCACCACCATTTGGGCACCATAGTATTTATCAGTCAGTATCAATTTGATGGTGAGTACATGTGGAGCTCATTCTTCCAATCTTGTGTCACCTCACTTCGGATAATGGGCTCAAGCTCAATCCAGGAAAACATAAGCAGTGCTAGATCACTGTTGTTTCTTATAATTGAGTAATATTCCATTGTATACATATTCCAAATTTTAATAATCCAGTCATGAATTGACGGGCACTTGGGTTGTTTCCACTTCCTTGCAATAGTGAATTGTGCTGCCATAAACATTCGGGTGCAGATGTCTTTATTATAGAATGTCTTATGCTCTTTTGGGTAGATGCCTAATAATGCTATTGCTGGATCGAATGGTATTTCTATTTTTAGCTCTTCCGGTATCTCCAAATTCTTTTCCACAGAGGTTGAGGAACAAGGCGATAGCAGCAAATTGGTCACATTGGCTCTGAATTTAATAATTAACAGCATTTATGAAAAATTGCAAAAATCACAAACTGTCCTTTTATGCTAAAGACCAAACAAAATATCAATTAATGAATCTATCTGAGGGCTCTATTTCATTTATATTGAAAGACAAACAAGTGAATGAGGAAGAGGTCTACTGTTTATTTTGAATCATAATATACTCTCTATAAATGAAACAGATTAAATTAAATTAAAATACTAGTTAGAATGTATACATTATTAAACAATAAAAATTTTCCCAATGATTCTGGATGGTTATATGAAGATAAATTTTTATCATTTTGCACATTTTAAAAGTTTATATTTATATTTCAACAAACACTATTGAGAGCTCTTTGTGAACATTGTGCTAGGTACTGAAAAGGATACATATACTCAATGAAACTGCACTATTTTCCATTTGAAGAGCAAGAGAATTTGTTACCTAAGAATTATGGCAATTTCTAGTTTTAGTAAATGTACCAACTTAATGACACATTATTATATTTTACATCATAATATTAAAAATATATAACCTAATGCATGATTTAATTCAGCCCCTTTACCTTTAAAAAAGAGAACATAAAAACAAACATTTCTCTCTTTCTCTCACACACAAAAAAAGATCATTTCCTTTCTTCCTCATATACGAGAAAGGGATATTGCAGAATTAGTTCATCATGCACAGAAGTTGCAATCAGATAGACTGAATTTGAATTGGAATTCAAGCTTCAACACTTGATTAGCTTTGTAATGTTCAGCAAGATATTATTTCTTTGTACTTTAATGATCTCATTTATAAAATGAGGATAATAATAAAACATATTCCATGTGTTATTATCATTATTAAATGAGTTTATTCATGAAAAGAGATTAGTACTTTTTGTTCTGTGAGTTCCCCCAAATAATTATTTTAACAAATAATTAGCTATTATTTTTGGATTTTGAAAATAATAAAAATATATTTTTCTGTGATACTCTGAGAAATACCTAGGCAGTCAGAGGACATTTTTAAGATCTTTAAAAAGAAACATAAATTGTAAGGAATGCTCATGCAACAGGAATTCAATTTTAAGCCCATAAGGTTTACTTCATAAATATTAAAAATAAATACAAACTATATAAAGCAAAATTCATGAAGAATTTTCTCAGTTTGTCAAGATGGCGCAATAATAGTTCTCAGACAATTAACTTGGTGATTGAGAAGTAGCATCCCCTATGAAAACAGATTTAATATTGAAATCATTTTGCATGGCGGTGTTTTCTAGAAATTCAGTCACTCTGTTTTGGACATTCTAAGCTAAGAAAACAAAATGAATTGAGGTCCCTAAGCATGGAAGTCATTAACTGGTGGTCTGATATGAATGAGTAAGAGGATAAATGGTACTGAAAGTAGGAAATTACAGGCTAGAAGGGTGAGTCGGGGCAGGCTTAACCTGGCAGGTGCTGAGGAGCTGACGGTGGTTTCTAGATTGAGGAATTATGTGGTATACCTTGGTGATTTAGACAACAGCAAGCAATAAGTATGAAGTGATTGGAGTGAGGTAATTGCTCAGGAGACAGGAGAAAAGGTCAGACAGATGGCAGCACTATATCAAATGATTGATGATTGAGAACTGACCTAAGTCTGGAAATTGGACTGGAAATGGAAAGTATAAATTTAAGGGAAACATACAATGGCTATGGACTAAGTAAATAGTCCCCCTTTCAAAGAAGTCCTAATTCTTAATCTTCTAAGACATTCAAGAAGTTATACAACTTTTTATAGATTAAAGAATGTCAAACAGGGAGTGATTTGGTGTTCATCTAAGCTAGGTATACATCTTTTTAAAAATGATTATTTTGTCCCTCCCCCTGGCCAAATCCCAAGGGATTTGTTTTCAAATCTTCAAGAGATTTAGGAGGTGAGAGGTGGGCTATTCCTGATGATTAATGTGTGAAAGTGTGAGGGCTCCCTTTAGGCTGCCCCGCCAGGAGTTTTTGACTCTTCAGCTTGCCCATACTCAGCCTTCAGCAGTTTCTCAGAATTACTGTTTAAGTACGATGATGTAGGTCCTATAGGTTGCTGGTTTCAGCAGCTTCTGCTTCAGATTAGTTGATTTATAATCTCTGTATTTGCTTATCTCTCCAGGTTTTGGGGCGGCAATTTATGCCGTGACCTGAAAATTCTGATGTATGTAAGAAAAGTGGTTGGTTTTCTGTTTGTTCAGTTTTTATGTTTTTGTCGAGAGATACTATTTCCAAGCCCTTTACAAGGAAGGACAGACAATGGAAGTCATGGATTTTTTTGTGTTTTGTTTTTTTGTTTGTTTTG
>VBSM01001265.1:18019037-18073650 GCA_008086735.1 Cheirogaleus medius
TTTTCTTTTCCAATGCTGAAATCTCTGCTTGTGTTTCATTGTGGAGCTAGATTAATGTTTTCCTGCTTTTCTGAGAGGGCTCACAAATAATGGACTAGGGAGTGGTGTATAAAGTGAAAACTATTAAGCACAAGAAATTCTGCATTTTTAGTATAGTCATATTTGATCTTTCTTACATTTAATAATATTCCATTCAAATTATCCTGGTAAGGCAAACCTCATTCTTTCCAACAAAAAATATATATTCTCTTTCAGAGCAATTTTTTTTTGCAGTCTCAAACAGCACAAGCCAGGCTAAGATAGTTAATAAAATTTTCAAAATTTTAGTAGCAAGGAGGGGGTGATAAAGTGGAGATAGTGGGTACAAAAATATAGTTAAATAGTTATTAATAGATAAAATGAACAATATTTGATAGCACAACAAAGTGACTATAGTCATCAATAAATTATGGTACATTTTAAAATAATTAAAAGGGTGGAATTGGAATATTCTTAACACAAATAAATCATAAACGCTCGAGTTGATGGATACCCCAAATACCCTAAGTTAATTATTATTCATTTTATTCCTGTATCAAAAGATCACATGAGCCCTATAGATACAACTATTATATACCCATAATTAAAAAAATATTTTAAAAATTAAAAATAAATTATATAGAGCAGAATGTTCTATACATAAGCCTCTTATAGTGTGTTATTGGCTAATTGTGTCTCCGCAAAAATCCATATGTTGAAGTCCTAAACCCCATTATCTCAAAATGTAACTACAAAATAGGGTCTGTAAAGAGGTAATTAAGTGATTTTATGAAAGTAAGCCCTAATCCAATATGGTATGTTTCAAGGGATTAGGGCACAGAGTTTTAGAGAGAAGACCATGTTTGCACTCTAATATTTTCATCATTAACCCACAAGTGCCTAGTGTCTAGATCTAGGCACTAGACCTTTGAACTCCAGAAGATACATAGAAGACATCGAGAAAGTCTTTGTTGAGTAAATGAAAACTGGATAAATAAATTATTTTCTAATGAGAAACATGCTAATTACATCATTTTTAAGTAAGAGGTTTTTAAGATAAACTAATAAAGAATTTGTACAAAAAAGAAAAGACATCTAGCTTAAAAATGTTTTGTAGACACCCTTTGGTATGTTATATAATTTAACAAAGTAATATGATAAAATGAAAACTCATGATTTTGAAATACTTTTCACAGAGAATTATTTTTAAATTTAAAATATCACAGCAACATTACATAATCGAATTATGTGTGGTAAATTTAACTGACTACAGAAAAAGAGAGTATTAGAAGCTCTCATTTTGTTCCACTTGTTTTTTATTATTCTTTGTGTTAAAATAGTATCTCTCTAATCTGCAACTCCTCCCCACCCCCATTCATCCAAATACAGGCAACCATGGAACTTTAAAAAGTGCTAGCTGGGACATATAATTGTGAATTAGCACCAGTGCTTCTCAGTTTTTCCTGAGTTTAGTTCTATGAATTTTAAATTTAAAGGCTAATGCTTTGTCTATAAATCTTCATTTTAAATGCACACTCTGGATGCTTTTAAGGCAGGTGTACCAGGGGTGCCACTCTTTGAGAAATATTATCTCACGTTGATATGGTTCCTTTAAGGACTTGTTGAATTTGAACGCCACAAATTGAAGCTTCTAATAATTCAAATAATCACAACACTGAAATTCACCTTTGTCCTATTTAATAAGATAGTAATAAATTTCAGAGAAAGTTGCATTAATCTTAGATACACATTAAAATAACTCTGAGAACATATAAAAAATTCTGACAATTGAGGCTACACCCCCCAAAATCTAATTTATCAGGGATGATATAAAACTAAGTTATCAAAAGTTTATTTAAGATTCCCATATGATTCTGGTGTGTACCCAGGGTGAAAAATAAGGAGTTATGTAAACCAAAAATGAATATGCATATCAAAAGGTAATGTTTAATACAAGGACAATTTGTTTACCCATACTAATCATATAGTATATATTTTAACATAATAGCAATATTATGTTTTCCTTAAGTTATCCTATAACATTATAGATAGATATCTAGATATAAATATATATAAAACGATTATATAACTGGGCTACTTAATACAAAAGAGACTCTGCTTTTTAACTTTCTCCAAGTTATTATGGAGACTATAAAGACTGAGTTACTATTGTCTTCCATATTTCTCCTAATCTTTCAGTGAATGTGAAATCCTCCTTGGTTCTACTAGGATAATTTTATAGAGTGAAGTATCAAAGAAATGCATTACATGGTTTCACGTTTTGAAGCAAGAATAAAATGTATCTTACTGTTTGCCATTGCACCTGGAAGCTTAGAGTCAATTTAATAGGCTGGAAATAACAGCTGAGTTGGATTAACATGATTAGACACATAGGCAAATACTGATAATAAAAAATGATACTAGACAGGTAGTTGTCCATTCTCTTTCAGAGTATTAACCATGATTCCTATGAGAACCAAAGATGCATTGAATTTTGTACATGAAAACACTGTAGTTCATACATACTATTTCCAGGAGTGTGGTGCCAAATATGTTTTGAACAGAAAGCCAGATATATCTTACTTTATTTTTTGGTATCAGCATAAAGATTTCAATGATGATATTGATAGACCATGTGACATACTCCAGGCTCATTCCAAAGTAGAAAATGCCCCTCTTAAAAAGCTGCCAAATTTCTGTTAAACAACCACCTACCTTAATAAGAATTCTTCCCTCAGAAATGTTCTCTTAGATGACCCAGAACCCCACTCAATTTCCCCATGAATGGACATATTTTTATCTCTGATCAAACTTTGATATTTCTTGTCTTTCATTCCTTCTTAGTGTTACTGGAAGGCAGGAGTTAAACTGATCCGATAGTAAATAATGATATTATCAATAAACAATTTTCACATAAAAATAGTCCAACATTTTAAAATCTAACAACTTATTTGCTCATTTCAAACATCTGTGAACCTGGCATGATGAATAGAATTTTATATATGAAAAATCACAACTCAATGTTTTCATGAAGGTAAATTCTAGTTTAGGCAGAATGCACTAATGCAAACAATCCCCCTTCTACTCTTCTCTTCTGCCCAGCTTTCACTATTAAAAATATTTAGAAATGCTGATAAAACATAACCAAAAATATAATTCTGAACATAAATGAAAGAAAGTGAAATTCCAGGTAAAGAGAAACCTAAAGCCTCAGAGCAAAATTCATGAGTGTGGGAACAATTTGAATGACTCATTAACATCTGAATGGGATAGAAGTGGTAGCCTTGAGGCTCACAGAGATAGAGAAAGGTGGCTTCATTCCTGGGGCCAGGCCTTTGCATAACCTGGAGCAAAGAGAAATGACCCTTTCTACACCCAATGGATCAATGAAGTCATAGTGCTCTTGTCTTAACGTACCAGGGAATCTATAACCCTATTTAAAATGTGCCAGGGATATATCTCTTAAAACATTCTCTATCATCTCTTTCTCTGAAGCCCCCATTTAAACAGCCAGCTTCTGGAGGGTTGAAACCATGAACACAGGTCTTTCTCAGTCCTTGATAGTATGTTTTCTAATTGTATTTGACACGATAAATATTTAGTTTTAAAATGAGATTGTCTTTTGTTGGAATAGCTGTCTAATGAAGCTCACATGCTGTAATTTTTTTCAAGAAATTAAAAGCAGCTGAACAGAAGCAGCTGTTTTTGTCACTAGGCACATATTAAAAATTGGACAGACATGTTTTACTCCTTATTGCTTTTGCGTCAAGTTGTCTAAAAGTATAAGTATCTGGAAAAAATTGTGGTGTAGGGGTAGTGAAACACTGCAAGCATAGAACTAAAGGGAAATGGACAGCACAGGCAAATTGATTGTTTTTCAAATTATTCACTTTGTATTTGTTTGTTACCTTCATAATATGTATCATTATTCATGTGTTTTAATTAATACACATGTAAATACATACATAGGCAATTTTTCTGTTTTGTTCAACCTTATATAACCAACACAGAGTTCAGTTTCTGACACAGAAGTATTCAACAGATTGTCTTCCCAATAAGTGATTTAACACACATGATATCGTTTTGTTTTTTTTTTTTCTTTTCCTTTCTGGCAGTGAAGGAAAGTTATAAGCTATTCCATTGGCAGAAAAACATAAAAAGAAATAGTTGAAATTACTCTTTCTGTGGGCACCATCGTGGCCTACTCTTATCATTTCTCCCACAGGAGGCTAGCTAGTCACAGATTGCTATGTCAGGAGTGAAATCAGCCAGCTGGTGCAGAGCAGTTTAAACATGTTCTCTCTTTCACATGTTGCAACGGGAAGGGAGATAGTCAATGTGATAAGGGTCAGGCAAGGCTTGGACAGGATCCAAAGCTTATGTGCCTTTGAAATGCAGACATTAAATGCTCAGATGAGGCACGGTGTGGCAATATTTATCTTTTTGTCCAAGGACCACATGTTCTCTTTATTCAAATCTTGGCTCTTTCTACCTAACAACAGATCAAAATGTTGGATATATGAGTCTTAAGGGATATTTTAACCTCATGGATTTATCTTAATGAAGCACACATTTTAAAAAGTAAGGTAGCACTGTACTCACATGCTGAAAACAAACAGTTCGCACTACTCAGGCTAGGCTTAGCCACTTGCAAAAGCAGGATCTGAGCATCCATTATATAACATAATACAATTAAGTGTTCATTTTTATACTGCTTGATACAATTGTTTTGAATCTACTCGTCACTGTCAACCTTGAGGCTCACTGGAATCAAATGCTCCCTGATGCTATAGCCGTGCTATAAACACTCCACGTTGTAATTTACTCTAGATCTTACAACCCACTCCCTTTCCTTTTGACCTGTTTCCCTCTCCCACACCTAGTCAACAAATCCTTCCAATTTGTTTGGCTCTTAACATTAAAATAAAATGCAAACTCTTTACTAAAAAGGTCATATATAAGCAGACTGCAAATCTTTCTCTAATATTATCTTTTCCCACTTGATTCCACTTACCATGTTCTGACCACATTATTCTTGTTTGCTTGTTTCTGTTTCTCAAATGCAGCAATTTAAGTTACATCTCAGAGCTCTGCTCCCGTATCAGGAATACTCTTCTTGCAGTAGTTCATACATAACTGTCTTCTAATTAGTATCTAAGTCTCAGCTCAAGCATAACCTCTTGACGATACATGCCTGATCGTTCTTGCTTGCTTCCAGCCTGTATAATAAGATCCATCACATTTTTCTTAGTTGATATCCTTTACAGAACTCATCACTGTTCTGCAGTTTCAAATTTATTTGTTTGTATGTTTTTGTACATCTTCCTCCCTTAAGATTGTAATTTATTTGAGGGCAGGTAATGATAATGACATGTTTTCTCTACTTTCTTCAACAGTGACTAACAGATAGAAGGTACTCATTAAATAAATTTTTAAAAGAAGAAAATGACATCATAGGAAATATACTAATGTTGTTTTAAATGATATTCCAAGAGTTATTCTGGAATGTTAAAGTATTTTATTAATATTTCAAGCTAGGTAAGATATTTAAAGCCCAGATACAATATTCTTAAGAAGCACACACATAATGAGGGTACACACATCATATAAATATGATGGAGAGAAATGAGCAGCTACTTCATTAAACTGTAGATTTTACCCATTGTGAAGTGAGCACAGCATTTCTTCCCAGCTTTATGGCTGATGTTTATGGACCTCATATATAACTTACAGAAGTTTCTTTGGAATCAAACATTTGCTATACTAGAAAAGCTCAGAAACTCCTGAAAGTTAAGGAAGGAATCGTTACTACAGAGCAGTAGTCTCTATGATCATGTTTACTACTAATAATAAATTTATTGAGGGCTTTCTATTTCTCTAAGTGCTTTACATTTATTAAATCATCTACTTTTTACATTAGCGCCATAAAATGGGTTCTATACTCATCTCCATTTTACAGTGAAACATAAAGAGATTGAGAGATGTGTACATGGTCATTTATTGGAAGAACTATTAGCAGGAAAAACAGGAAACAAAGGAAGAAGAAGGCACAGAAAAGAAAGAAGGAACAATTCTACAATAAGGGTTATGATAAGGAATATGTTTCCTCTTTTAGAATTATTCATTCTTTTCCTAGGTATGTCTAATTATTCAAAACTGGCTAAATTTTATTTTATCGATAAAGTAATAGCTAAGTAATTTCAATTGTAATTTTCTTTCAGCTCTGGTCTGGCCTATGGCTCAACCCTCAAATATTCCATTATTTTCTAATATATGCTGGTTTTTGTGTGACCACAGATTATGAGAAGCATGGATCTTAAAATGTATCTTTAATATATATTTATTTATTTATATTTTGGAGACAGAATCTCACTCTTGTTGCCCCAGCTAGAGTGCCGTGGCGTCAGCCTAGCTCACAGCAATCTCAAACTCCTGGCTCAAGCAATCCTCCTGCCTCAGCCTCCGGAGTAGCTGGGACTACAGGCATGCACCACCTTGCCCGGCTAATTTTTTCTATATTTTTTTAGTTGGCCAATTAATTTATTTCTATATTTAGTAGAGCCAGGGTCTCGCTCTTGCTCAGGCTGGTCTCGAACTCCTGAGCTCAAATGATCCGCCTGTCTCGGCTTCCCAGAGTGTTAGGATTACAGGTGTGAGCCACCGTGCCCGGCCCTTTAATATGTATTTAAATCTTAACCTATTATATATATTCTGCAATTTGTTTTTTTCAACATTGCATATTTGAGATTTTTTAGTATTAGTGTATATATATTGGTTTCATTAGTTTCAAAAAATAGTTTCAAATTCCGTATATGATTTCAAAATGTGAAAAAACAAAATGTAACCAAATCTGTGCATTTGTTTTCCCACTGGATGATACCAAGTGACTTTCCATTTTTCAGTTTTTCAAACATTGCTATAATTAATACCATAATGCAGTTTTCCAGGCATAAATGAAAAAGTGCAAACACTTTTTTTTTTACTTTGTTCTCCCCAGTGATTGTACCAATTTATAGCACATATGTGTACATGCTCCCTAGTATTCTGACTAGACTCAAACTTTTTATTTTTGCCAATTGTTTGCCACTTTTACCAACTTTTTCTGCCAACTGTTGTTTTGTTTCATAGTTTCCATATTTGTGTGGGATTGAACATGTTTTTCCTTTTCACTTTCCACTTAGGAGAATTACTGAGCCATGAATTTTGCATATGACCAACTTAAATAGACACTGAAAATAATTTCCCAAAGTGATTTATCGGGTACCAGTGCACTGACTTTGTAGATTAATGGGAGTAAAATTTATATCTTTATAAAATCTAACTTTCCTCTACAAGAATTTTCAGGCCTTAAATTTTCTCAGGTAAGTCTCCATATCCTTTAGTATCGTTATATAGTTTATACCCTTTGAATTTTGTTCAATATTTTTCTGTAAAGAAATAACAGGTTTTATAATATCTTTTATAGCTCTCAAAAATAGTATCTTTGGTTGAACAACTATAAAATTTCTATTTGATTCTTGCCACTGTGTTTTTTTTTTAATTTGGTCTGATATTTTTTGAATTTCAGTAATTCGTAACTAATAAATTTGCTTTTGTTTCTTGAAGAAATAAATATGAAATATTTAGAAGACATGGGTGTTTTAATTAGAGGTTAATTTAATCCATATTTTTAGCTTATTTTGAGCCTTATAAGAAACTAGAAATATTCACATATCCCCTTTCATTTTCTCTACAGTGACTATTTTAACTATTTAATAAAGTATAATGCATATGTAAAATAGTACACACCACAGATGTGCATATTGAGGACAATGTCCATAATTGAAAACATGTACAACTAGTACCAGAACTAAGAAAAAAACACTACTTGTAAACTAGAAGCCCCTTCTTGCTCCAAAAAAATAATAGAAATAGTCACCAAGAAGACTAGAAAGGTTGATGAAAAGGATGTCACAGAATGATTTAAATCAGGAGGTTTTGGAGCTTTCTAATCTGAACAATCTTAAGACTGGACCAGGACTTAAGAAATGCTTGCTCTGAGAGTAATGCAAGCTGACTATTAGGAAATTCTTTTGTGTAGGGGAGAGGTTTGAAGGGCTAGAACTGAGGTAGTAAAGCACATGACAGAAGGAAACATCTACCAAAGATATTATAGTGCTAGAAGTTATAGGGTTCAGCAATTGATATAGTATTGGTATTAATGAGAGGACATGTGGATGAGGAAGTCGAGCTAAGGGAATAATGATTAATATAGCATATTCTGGAATTTAGACAATAAGCTAAGCTGTAAACTGAGAGTGTAGGTGTTCTGTTCAGGTGCAGAGAACTACTAGCTCTCAGCTGGAAGTGAATGTCTGAGATTCAAGAATAAGGTGAATTGCTAGATGGTGAATTAATAAATGTATTATGAAAAGGATAGTAGAAGCTATGTATATGAATGGAGTCATGAAAGGAGAAGGTATAGAGAAAATCAGAGCAGAGACTACTGAGAAATTCACAAGTGGTGCAAAAGAGAATAGGATGAGGAGACAGTGAATGAGTAAGCAGAGACATAAGCCAGTCACCAAGAGAATGAAGTATCCCAGATAAAGGACAGAAGAATTTCCATGAGATGTTTGTGTTCAGTTTGAGAGGCTACAAAGAAATTCAGAAAAAAATACGTGAGAAGAGAAATCATTTAACTTGGCTTCTTAATTTATACTTTCTTATATTTTTTTCTATGTTTGTATAAAACTAAATTATCTTTAAATTATTACTTTCCCTGTCATAGCTCAGGAACAAAGCCAGCCTTTAATTATAGTTTACTTACCTGATATCAATATGTTAAAAATGTTTTATGAATGCTATAGTATATTATTAGTATGAATTTAGTAAGTTCATTGTTCAACAAATATTCACTTAATTCATAATATATAGCAATTAATTTCCTATGCACTAGAAGTATAATGATAAGGAAGACAATGCCCCCACTTCATAGAGCTTATTTTATCACAGGTGGAAAGACAGAAAATCACATATAGGTATCTCTACCTAAAGATATACCTTTAGGTAGTGGTAAGTGTTGTAAAGAAGTCTGTGGTAGACTTAAGTGATGGAGGTAAGTTTTCATCTATATCTGAAGCCATCTCTTCATAAATGATTAAGGATTTTTATTTTCCATCAAGAGGTGATGCATATTTCCTCTCCTATTGCTCTTGAATTTGGTCATTAATTTTTACTGGCAAGTGAGATACCAACACAGTAATGTAAACAGACTGTTTTAAATGTGCTTATGCTTGGATTTTTCTGTATCACTGAAGCATCATCATAAAATACATGCCTGAGGAACAAGGAGAACAGATAATACCCAATTTAAAATGATACTATAAAACTACCACAGACAATATAGTATGGTATTGGTGAAAATATAGACATATTGATCAATGGAGAAAATAGAACGCCCAGAAATAGATCCACATAAATATAGTCAGCTGATCTTTGATAAAGGATCAAAGATAATCAATCCAGTGAAGAAAGAATAGTCTTTTGAACAAATGAAGTTGAAACAATTGGCCATTTATAGGCAAAAAATTGCATCTAGAAATCGACTTTACCTCTTTCATAAATATTAATTAACTCAAAATAGATCACAGATCTACATGGAAAATTCAAAACTTTATAATTTCTGGAAGAAAATAAAAAAGAAATTCTGTGTGGCCTGTGTTTGATGATGGGTTTTAAATACAACACTAAAATATAGTCCATGAAGGAAAAAATAATTGATGTTAGACTTCATCTTCATAGGTAGCAAGCAATGAAAATATATGGATGAACCTTAAATGCATATTGCTATGTGAAAGAAGCTAGTCTGAAGAGACTACATATTGTATGGTTCTAATTATAAGACATTCTATCAAGAAAAAGCTGTAGAGGTATTAAACAGATCAGTGGCTCATATTGATTCAGAGAAAGTGAGGGATAAGATTAAGTGAAGAATGGGAAATTTTGGGGGAAGGTGAAAATATTCTGTATGATACTGGAATGAGGGGACACACTACACTGTCCCTTTGTCAAAACCAGTAGAACTTTATTCACAAAGAATAAAACTTATGTACAATCTTTTTGGAGGTACAAAAAAGAATATTTATTTAGAATAAAAAACCACAACAAATTACACATTTTTTAAAAAACCTTATAATACTAGACCTTACCAAATACAGGAAATATCATAATTTAAAAAAATTAATTAACTGCCTGATATACCTTTGTGAAACTTTTTCTTACATACTTTGGTTTCATACTCTTTGATTTGTTCTTCATATGAAAATGATTTGTCACAATATGTTTTATAGAGCTAACAGATATTTCAGTCATGCTACTAGCAAAGTTGAACAAAACTTGTTTTTATTACTGATAGTTTAGATCAGTTTCTTTCCAGTTCACAACATATTATTGGGAATGTCATATACATTTTTAGGATTGTTGTCAAATATGGAAAAAAACCTCTATCAAATGTCTTTCATTTATAAAGAATAAAATGTGGGAAGATTTTCCAAATTTTAGTTTTGAATCCATAAATAAATCATTGAAGACATTAGGGTATGACATCATGGAATGCAGAATATAAAAAATAATATCACTGCCTTAAAATATATGAAACAACATTAGTAATGGGGTTCAGTTTTTACTGAAAAACTGTCAACTGCAAAAGAAAGCTAAAGAGGCATAATCATAATGACTAAATTGAATGACGTATCCTGGAACTGAGAAATAACATAATATAAAAAAATAAAAAAATAATGTGTGGACTTAGTTAATAATCATCTATCAATATTGATTCATTAATTGTGACAAATGGAACATACTAATATAAAATATTGAAAGTCAGTATGGAGCATATGGGAACTCTCTTTGAATTCCACATGTTCCATTGTATAGTTAAGAGCAAGCCTTCCTAACATTATCCACAGTGATTACACAAAACTCCTTATACAAAATCAAACTTTCCCCTTTTCTCTCTCCATCTATGAAAGTGCTAATTGCTGAAGTGCTAATTACTTCTGTCCATTCTGGTTCTATACTGTAGAGAGACAGCAGTGTTGAGTTGGAGGGAAATAGATTTTAGAAGGAGTGAGCTGGAGCGTAAAGACTTTTATCACTTACTGGTTTTATAACTTCGACAACTCACTAACCTTTCTATGCCTCAAATGCCATGTAAAATGAAGACGGTCATAAAAACTTCCTCATACAATTGTTATGAGAATTGAATTAGAAAGCATTTGTAAAATGTAGAATAGTATAGCTGTTACATAGTAAATATATAAATATTTGATAAGTAATAATAAATATGGCAGGTAGTTTTCTTTTGCTTGCTGTAGGTATATCACAAACAGAGTCAAAGTAAGCAATCTATAATGCTTGTGACCTGGTAGAAAGAAGAGATTTTTAACAGGAATAGCAAATGTGTCTTTAAAGCTATGAAGCCACCAGCTGCCAGGATTCCCATTATTTAAATTGTTCAGGGCTTCAGTGAGGCTGGTATAAACTAGCTAAGAGATCTGGGGAGTTGGAATATTACAGAACGATTAAGTCAAGGTGATTACTGGAATTTCACTAATGCCCACATTGTGATAGGTTTGATCCTATTCCTAAAATAATCATCTGGTTGCATTAATTCTTACATCAAAGTCATGAAAACACACATTAAGAAAACAAGATTGGAAGCTGTTAAGCCAACAGAAGACTTATAAAGGCCAATGGGCTTTATTATTTAGAGAAGTTTTATTTGTTTTAAATCAAATAAATGAACTAAAAAATGTAAAATCCTGATATGAATTTATCTTATTTTTATAGATTATGGTATCATACAAGCTATCTTATTTTATAAATAAAATCTCGAACACAAGATCCTAAATTCATAAAAAATAGATCCAGAGAAAACATAAATTATAATACGAGGTATGTGATGTGTAGGGTGGTGGGGATAAGAATGTAAGTGGAGAAGAGCAGAAAGTTGCCCTGAATATAAGGTCATAATATATAATGTTCAAAGTACTTTCCTTGGCTAAGCTATGAATTTGATTCCAACCTTCTTTACAGCCAAGTATGGCATACAGCACACCCTGATCTGCAATTTTCATTACCATGGAATAGATAAAAATAAGAGAGACACAAGAGGAGCAGAGCTATTCCAAACAGTAGGTTCTAAAATAAAATTCTCTCAAACCAAGATTGTGATTCAACTCAAGAAACTCAATTATTCCAGGATCAAATATAATATAGTCCAAATTCATAGTTCTTCTTTTTAAAAATATTTTTTAATTTCTAAATATTTTTTAAATTTTTAATTACTATGAGTACATACTACTTGTATTTCCTTATAAGGCACATAGTTCTTCTTAAGACAAAGATAAAGGTACAATACTCTACTGGTTTCCCTCCCAAGGCATATGAAGGAGGATGACCAGACATAAGCTTTTGCTACAAACTAGTGTCTGCACTTTGTTTCACTCTTTCTCACCCAGACTGGAGAATGGGCTGAAATATAAGTAAGGGGGAGTGTGTTTTATACTTTTCGATATGAGGGACTAGAATACTTTTCTCACCGTTGTATTTTTAATAGCTAGTGGTGCTTGAAACATAATACATATAATAGGTATTCAATAAATATTTTTGTATAAATAAACCAATAAAAATGCATAAAATTCAATCTTGAGTAATACTGGGCTAAATTAAGGGGATGTGGGGGAGTGCAGGGACCTTTGAGTATTGCCCGAATTCTCATCCAATAATAAAATATTATAAGATGAAGTGTGGGTGGTGTGAAACAATGAAATCTAGGTATCGGGCTACTCATGTCCACAAAGATTCCTCATGGCACTGCCCATTGCTTGGAGAGACAACTGGAGACTGTAATATTGCAGGTGAGATCTAAAAGATAAAGTGTAACTACCTCTCCAAATATGTGGTTGAAAACAGAACCAGGGAATCTTGGTTTACTACAAGCATACCATCTTCTGCAAGCTTATAATAAGGAAGCATAAGGTTTTTCCCAAATTAGAGGACTTTCGGAGACACATTTATCAGGAACTTTGATCAGTAGCATCTTGATTAGGA
Organism: Cheirogaleus medius; assembly: GCA_008086735.1. Classification (NCBI taxonomy): domain Eukaryota; kingdom Metazoa; phylum Chordata; class Mammalia; order Primates; family Cheirogaleidae; genus Cheirogaleus; species Cheirogaleus medius. The sequence continues at coordinate 18,032,151 of VBSM01001265.1, forward strand.
GATTTTAAGGAACAAAGTGCTAAGAGAAGGATTTGCAGTAGGTTTGTATTTGGCAAAAGTGAAACAAGATTAGAAAATTCTGGAAGAAACATCCATATGCAAAAGGTTGTTATTTTGACTGTTGATAATATATCACTTGTCAGGAACCCTGGGACCAATAGCAATGCAAAAATGTATTTCAACATAATGATTAGAACTGTGGGAACTATGGGTTGTAGTCTCCTGAGTTGTAGTCACCTAAGAAGTAACAGGATGGGTTGGTGGAAGGAAATATTAGATGATCTCTTTCTCCTCTCCCTCCTTCTGCTCCTCCTTCTCCTCCTCCTCATCCTCCTTCATCTCCCTTTCTCCTCTCTGTCTCTCTATATATGTATTCCTTTATTATTTTTCTATTTTGTGGACATATTTATAATGTTAGAGTACAGTAACAAAAATAATATACTAACAATATCCTGTGCTTATTGAGTGCTCAACATTGTTGTAATCACTTTACATACATTAAATAATTCCATCCTCATAACAACCATATGAAGTAGATACTATTGTCCATGTCTTTGTATAATGTTAACCGTGGCACACATTGATAAAATAGCACATCTAATTTCACAAAGGTAGAAAGCAGATGAGTCCTAATTTACTTCTAAGCAGTCTAACTCTGGAGTCGGTGCCTCTGACCACTATAGGTGCATAGGTAAAAAATTAATAATTAATTAAAAATACATATATTTAGGAGTGTATGCTCAAAATTTAATAGAAATGAGTGATTAAAATATTGAAGACAATGCATACTATCAGAGGGATTTAATATGCTCAAGATTGTTCCTCTAAAGGAGCTAATGAATAAATGAAACAGGGTTACTTAGTTGTTAAAAGAACAAAGCTAGGATTGAATTGCTATTATACATCATTTAGCCTCTGTGTAAGTATTTATGAAGCACATGTATTCTGTGCAGTAGCACTGATCTATATTCTGTGGTTAATACTTGACAGATATCGCACACATACATGGATCATCTCTGCTTGCTGCTTTACCATCTTTTTAAGGAGGTGAAAAAAAATCCCTCTCAACCAAACACATACACACACATACACACCCACCCACAAAAAAACATTAACATTAAGATATACTTTGACGCCCAGATTTTTTTATGCAACACCTGGTCCTATCAATGATAATAAGTTGTGATTAACATTGAGAAGATTAGTTTTAAATAACTAACATATGTGAAAGGAGTCGATTTAGTTTCTAAATTATGCAGAAATAGCTTAGCATAACATCTGGTTAATGTGCTGTTCAAAATGAATTTCATTTTAATAGATTAAAGTTATATAAGCTTTCTTTGTGAAAAAGAGCAAATTCAATTTTTCTCAAATATAATAATTATATGTAATAGGAATTTTGTAGATGGAATCATTTTTATTAGAGTGCATATATATGTGACATTAATGAACACATAAAATATCTAAAATAATGAATATCTTCTTACTATATCTTTTTCATCAATTTCCTTTTTTCCCTTCAAAAGAACTTTATAGTGGTGTGTTTGTTTGTTTGGTATGTGATAGGCAGATGGGGGGGATCTGCTACACCTTCTCTTTCAGTGATGGGTTTTGGATAAGACTGATCCTAGCCTCAGATACAGCAGTGAAATCCAGCTTCAGATTTCTTTTTTTAAAATTTTATTTGTATTAATTTAAGGGGTACAAGTGCAATTTTATTACATGGATATATTGCATGATGATGAAGTCTGGGCTTTTAGTGTGTCTATCACCTGAATAATGTACATTTTACCCATCAAGTAATTTCTCACCACCCATCCAACCTCTACCCCTTCACCCTTCTAATTCTGTAATGGCTGTAATTCCAAGCTCTATATCCATGTGTACACATTATTTAGCTCCCACTTATAAATCAGAACATGTGATATTTGACTTTCTGTTTATGCATTGTTTCACTTAAGATAATGGCCTCCAGTTCTGTCATTCTGTTCTGTATATTTGACATATTGCCTTTATTCAATAATCTGATATTTTTTAAACTTTCAAAGTATTAATATCATGGAGATACACATATTTATTTATTTATTGCCATTTTTTATTAGTCTACAAAAGAGACAACAAATACAATACAAAATATGATAAAAGCCCTGATTGTATGAAGCTCATGCCCTATAGGCTTCTCAAACATTTTTATATTCACTAGTAATATATATATATGCACACACACATATATAAATATACATATATGTGTGTATATATATATATATCTTACACACACAAGTGCACCAAAATGTATTTTGACATTTCATTTCAAATCTCAGAAACTCCACATTAACTATTGGAGTTTATTTTCAGAAGAGCTACATTGATCCAGATAGCGGTTCTGTTCTATCAGCTTGAAATACATTATTTTACTCCTCACCAATGTTTTGGACTGGGCTGCCTCAGTACATTAAAAATTCAACTCCTGGGATGTTATGCATCAACTAATTATGAAAAAGTTGAATTTTATGTTGCATTTTCACAGCAGTCAAGTTAAATTTAGAGTATTTCAGGATCTCAAACACATTGACATTTTTCTGTGTGTCTTACCCTAGGTAATGAGCATTTATAATAGAGCCACTTTGATCTTTGGTTCATTGACTATGCCAAGCTCTTTCACATCTCCAGGCCTTTACATGGCTATGTTCCTCCTGTCTATAAGGCTCTAACCTACAATACCACCACACCCTCCATTCTTAATTAGGAATGTTTACCTAGCTAATTCTCACTCATTCTTCAGATTTCAGCTGAACATTTTCCCAAAGATGTCAATCTCTGATTACCCCAACATACTTTTGGCATATTAATTATGTTTCTTATAACATATTATATTTTTCTTCAAAGTATTTTACTAAGTGTGTTATAAAATATATAGAAAATTACATGAAAACAGGTACCAACCAATAAGAACTCATGGTACTCTTATATTTGAGTAGCGTTCTGGGATTCACTGTTGAAAGAGATTTTAAGGATTTAGTTTCAGATTATGGTTAATTTAGGGGAACCTAGAAAATATGCCAGGATGACCCAGGTACTATTTGCCAAGTATAGTATTTACCTGTATACTCTTTCAAATTACCTAGAAACATCATTTACCAATTTGTGTTTGAAAAGCCTTCGTTTTATAAGTAGGGACATTTTACCTAGTTGGGCATTTGGGAGAGCTTGAATTCACTACTTAATAGACCAAATGCTCCTGGAGGAATGCTCCTCTAGGAGCTATCATAACTCATCATGGGATTGACCTGACAATGTCTGTGCTTTCTTCTATCCAGCACAGGAATGGAGGTTTATTACTATTACAAACAACCATGCTGAGGAGCTAGGGAATAAAATACATAGCAAAATTTTATAGGTGCCATGATTACTAAGTCAGTGGTGAATATATCCAATGGGCACTTTTATCTAGTTGAATATGATTGAATGTAATGGTCCTCTCTATTTGAGCAAATTCTGCTGCCATTTGAAGGCTGGATGGAGACAAATTTTTGAGTGTGTCATCGCCAAAGTACAACAGCTACACTGCATGTTTGTTCCAGAAATCCTTTTAAAGTTTTTTGTTTAACCAAAAAATTGTCTCAGTGAAAGTCAGCAAATAATTAAACTACCAAATATTAGTTTTTCAAATTACCCATCATTCTAAAAAGTATATTTTATTTAAATTCATCTTAATAACAGTAACGCTTGGAATTTTAATGCATTCTTCTGGCATGTTGCTCAATGTTGAGTTATTTCTGATTCATTGAATTTACAAATAGAGTCAATTTATTCAGGATTTAGCAATCTAAATAGAATCCAAAACACTTTAAAATATATGAAACCTCAGAAATGTTGGGCATCTGATTAACATGAGTAACAGAACTTTTGAACATATGTTGATATTCAGTGTCTTATATGATTAATCATTTATTGTGTACTCAATTTTTAAGAAATCCATATTTAGTGTTTATTGTATGCAAGTCATATTTTAAACAATTTACAGAAATTACCACTACAAAGTCAGTGTTCAAATTTTTACTTTCTCCATGATGTTTATGGGAACTAAGGAAGTTATATATCTAGTAAGTTATACAACACAACCATAACTCATGTCTTAATGCCTCTAAGGTCTATCTTCATTTTTCTGTATTCCCTCATGTCATTTAATTTTGGCTCTAACATTACCTGGTCTAGGAGGCCTAGTCTGCTCTCTCTATTTAGTACTATAACCTGCCCTTCCTCTGTCTTCCCTCTCATGTTGTCTAGATACCTGTACTCCATTTCACATTTTTTTCCTATAATGCTTAACTTTCTGATATATCATAGAAATAAATTTTTTTTTTTGCTTGTTTTTGGTAACTAATCATTGCCTATCCACTCACTTGAATATAAGATAGATCAAGTGAGGTATTTTGTCTTTTTTATTCACTGACATAACACAAATCCTAGAATAGTGTCTGGCACATAAAAAGTGCTACATAAATATTCAGTTGAATGAATTGGTTTATTAAGTTAATTGTTACACTTTAAATACATATATCATTTTAATTTTGTGATTGTGGGACAAAGTAGGTGATACTATCCATCTTTTAAAAAAGATTCCAAAGCTTACAGAAAAAGCTTCCCTGTGTTATATTTCTGCTGCATCATAAAACTTGTTTCTAGCACTAAAAAGTATTTCTCATTCTGTTTGTCTCTCTTTCTCTCTCCACACACGCGCGAACACACACACACACACACACACACACACACACACTTTTCAAAGATACTCTTGAGTTCACTTTTTATTAACCATTGAACAGATAACTTTCAAAATATTTTTTCTTTTTTAATCTTTTTACTCTACCTTAATAATGTCAATGATACATATGTTATACTTTAATTTTTAATTATATCTCAGCTTAAAGATTAAGATTAAAAGAAATTTCAGAGAATGGATATCTACCAAGGCTAATTTAATTGGATGAGGGTATATGTACATATCACCAAGTACAAATTTCTTCAGTATATAAATTTGCAAGTGGGTGTCTAGAATCTTACTTAAGACTACTAAATCCCAAAGCACATACTCCTTAAAATGACTAATGAAATAAAATTAGTATTTTAAGAAAGGGAGTAAAATATTTGTTTAATATAGCACATTTATTTATTGGATAATGAAATACTAAAATAAATAAATCATTCTAAAAACAGATTTTGTCTCTTTTTTTCATATTTTTTGGATTTTTCTTATTTTCCTTTTTTTATTTTTTTAAATTGACAAATATAATTGTGTATATTTATGGGAGTCAATGTGATGTTTAGATTTAAGTATACATTATAGACAGATTCAATCAAGCTCATTAACACATCCATCACCTCAACAACTTATCAGTTTTTTGTGTGGTTAGAACATTAAAAATCTATTCTTTTAGCAATTTAAAAATATACAATACATTATTGTTAACTGTGGTCACCATGCAGTGCAATAGATCACTGAAACTTATTCTTCTAGTCTAACTGAAAATTTGTGCCCTTTGATCTCAAAAAAACAGATTTTAAGGAGGTTTGAGTAAACCTGAGTTCTGTTTCTGGTCCTATCTCCAAGCACACAGGCCTGAAAGTGATATTAGCACTTGGTGTTTTCATTACATCTTACCCACACACTGGTAGTAATAATGCCATTCTTTCTATTTGACAGGTAATACTAGTATTTGAGAATTAAGTTAGATCTTACAAGTATAACACAATTGACAAATATAAAATAGAAAACTTTTTTCCAATGCAGGAATCTTTTAAATTATTTAAACTGTTTAAAAACATGTGAAACAGTGAATAGAAACCTAAATTGTGACATGCTTATGCAGAGGGATGTAATTATATACTCAGTAATTATTTATGATGACCTACTGAAACACATGAGTTTCAGAAATATTATGCAGAATGAAACAAGTTAGGCACAAAAGAGATTATATTCAATAAACCCATGCATATGCAGATGCTAGAACAGGGAATATTAAACTATGGTGATAGAATCAGAAAAATGGCTGTCTCTGGGTTTATGGAAATGGTTTATAATCTTTTGGGTTAGTGTTTATTTGGATTTAAGCATTAGCCAAATCTCATAAAGTTGTACCCTCATAATCTGCATTCTTTTATAAGTAAGTCATACTTCAATAAAGTTGTTTTTTTCAAAAGTAAATAAAATATGTAAGCCACTGGAAAAAATCAATCAGAAAAAAATAAATAAAAATGAAATCAGAAACAACTTATGAGCTCCAGCAGAACAATAGCTTTTTATTCACTTCATTGCTTTAAATTTACCTTTCAAGTGCTTAAACATAAACTTAATAGTAAACATCTTTGCCTTATAGGGTCTGAACACAATCTTTCTGTGTATTTGACAAGGTCTCTCAGCTAAGTAGCCCATGATCTGTTTCTGTATGTAGAAATTAAAATGCTAATAATTCACAATAAAATAGTCTATGGCTTATAAAATATCCTGTGAAGCCTGATAACAATCTGTATGTTTGTTCATGGCTAAGAGGCTGATACACAGCAAACTGTTCTTTTTGCCCATGGAATAATTTTCTTCAGTTTAGAGCTACAATTTTGGCTTTAGCAAAATGTTTTTTATAATTATATCCCTATTTCTTGGCCTTATTGCTTCCCTACAGACTTCAGAATGGACTACTTGATTTCCACCGGCTTGCTTCATCTGTCACAGCTCTTTTCTTACAGTTAGAGAGGTTACATGCTTTGAAACCGTAGCTGTCACATGAGGGTCAAAATGCTTACCCAGCCAGTATTACAGCTACTTATATCAATTTTATCTACTGAAGCCCCTATAGCACTTCGTTTTTTCCTGCATCATGACCTATAATCCACAACCAGAAAATTAATGAACAAACTTCTTCAAATTGAAATTGTTTTATTAAATATAAGAAAAATCAAGCTCTTTAAAATTTAATCTGGGAAATATGATAGATTAGATATTTCACAGAGATTCTAGAACATTTGCTATTCCTCTTCCTTTATTCATTCTTTTTTACTGGATTTAGTCATCTATTTCTTCACTAGTTTTCTTTCCCATTCATCAACCCAGCTTCTTGTCAAGCCATCCATTGGTCTTTCATCTTTTGCTTATTTATATGCCTCCATGCATTATTTGTGCATCCGTGCAACTGCACATCCATGCATGTATGAATCCATCATCCATCATCTGTCCATCCATTCATCCATCTAACCCATCTATCCACCTGCCCAGCCAACATTATTAAAGCCAATTGAAAGTTAGGCATCAAGTTATAGCAGACACTTGAGGAATAAGAAAGAATGGCATTAACTTCAGACAAGAGAGGAGAGAAACTTGTTTTATTTTAGTTATATAATTTTTGAATATTACTAATTATTTCCAAATAATCTTTTCAGTGCTCATGGGTTCATATCTAATTACTTTAAATGAATATTCAGAGCAATGTGGCCACAAGGAAAAAAAATCAGCTGTGAAATTTGAGGAAAATATGTAAACTTTCAGGCTACAAAGTAAACTGTCTATTGCAGAATATCCAGAAACTTTGAGCATTATGATATTTTCATATCTCCACATGGATTTTGGTGAATAGCCAGCACTGAGGACCACGGGCTTCACAGAACTCCTACAACATAGTTTTCATTCAATAGAATGTTCCCATGACACACCTCCAGAGAACAAACAAATATTTTAACCAGACATCATAAATTGCAAATCCCATATTGTGCAAAAATCAACAAAAACTCAGTATAAACCAACACTAAATATCACATGCTAGTGAAGTGGAAAATGGCACATTTTATAACTGACATGTACCAAAAAATAAAAGGTTACATTTTTTATATATAAATTTTCTTATGGTTTTTCAAAGAAACTCCTCCTCTTCCATTTTCTACAAGGAATTAATACTAAATATATACTTCTGAATCCTCTCTGCACTCCTTCTCAGTAAAGGACAGAGGGGAATTTTGTGGGTTGTTGGGTTGAGAGTCTAGAATCCATTGGCCCTTCCCTTTTCAGCAGAGTTAAGGTATTAAAGCTTTCTCTTTCCTAGCAAAGTCTATTTATTCCCTCTTTTGGGACCATCCTCTGTGTAATAAGCTAACATGTTTCCCTTCCTTGTGATAAGCAAAGCTCATTGATGTCCAAAATCCTTCTTTCTACAGGAAGTTCTGGAGCCTATTGCTTTGTACTGCTTTCAAGATTTTATGACTATTAGGCTACAAAATGCTTTGTAGCTAATCTGGTATCTTTCATGCAAACACATTTCTTGTATGCAAATATGGATGTAAGATAGAAAGATAAGAAATAGAGAAATATGAGCATTACAGAAAATTTATGGACTAGCATTTTATTGATGATAAGTCTGGAAATGTAATTTTGGAGAGCTACATGTATGCTTGCAAGCTAAATTAGCTTTGGGAGAGCTTCATATGCCATGCTAAAGAGACTGGTCTTAATCCTATAAGGATTGGGGAGACATGAAGTATTTGAGAGGGTGAGTAAAGGCACATTTGCACTTAGACAATTGTTCAATCTACAGTATGGAAGACAAGATGCAAGAAAAGAATGATGGATGGGGACCGGTGTGGCAGACTCTTGCAGTGATTTAGAGGAGGTAATATAGTCTGGAAAAGAATAGTGGTTGTGGAAATGTAGAAGAATATTTGGGATGAAATATTTATTTTAACTTCGAATGATCATAAATAAATATGCAATTTTTATTGAAATATCCCTTATATCCCTTGATTTTGATTTCCAGAGTCGATAAGTATGATAATCTGCTTCATTGCTTTGGGTTCTCCTATTTATTAAAACAACAGGAAGAAGTGGAGTAAGATGTGGAAGGGATGTATGTTGATATCTGCATCTGTTTCTACATCTCTAAAACTGGCAAGTGGGAATCTATTCTGAGATATATACCTCTTGCCAGTAGCATCTGGCAATCCAGGCTAAAATATGTTTGCTGGGTTGCAAGAGATTTAGGATCTAATTGTACAGATTTAAAATAAAAACATCTTTCCTTACTGCTCTCAATATCATTGCCCCAAATCAGAACTTTGCACAGATGCATTTATGGACAAATAAATCCAATTACAGTTATTTTATCCATATTTAATTTCAAGGAAATTCATAAAGCTATTAGTACTGATGAGTTGTAAAGTTTAAGGTTCTTAGCCTAACATAAAAGGCTCCCCAAAATCTTTCAACTCCTGCCAGGTCACCAATTATAACTTGTACTATTTGTCAAATCCAAGCTCTTTAGTTTCTCTCGTGCCTCTGTGCATTTGTTGATGCCATTGCCTCTGCTCTAGTTACCACTCCCATTTCTATTCCTGGGTGATTCCTTCTCTTTCTAAACTCACTTTAATGTTTATTTTTTCTTTGAAATGTCTCTTACATCTCCAACCATTTAAACTCCTTTATACTATTCCCATAAGCTTTCCGAGTGGATACTTTTCTCATTTTGGGGGGAATTTTACACATTTAATATATACATGATAAGCAAATCAGCGTATCAAGTATGCTTCAGATGGACCCTTAAAGGAAACCAAATATTATAGCAAAAATTTGTTAGGTATATAATCAACATTAAAAAATTTCCACCTGATATTCCTAGAAAAATATGTTATAAGCAGTCACATATCTTTATCCAGACAGCAATTAGCTGCAATTAAGTTAAAGAATTGTATATAGTTCTTGCTCCTAATATCCATTTATCTTTTTAAATAAATTGACATATATAATTTTTATTTGGACAAAATATCCTAGTGATAATTTTACCTCAAAAAAGCTATAAATACATTGTTTTTGATAGTCTGATGCATAATAGAGAATAAGAGCCGAGTCCTCTCATGAATGGTCTTAAGAAGTTTTTGCTTCCATAAAATTAATTAATACAATAAAAAATAAAATTTTACCACAAATGAAATAAGTTAATTGCTCTCTCCTAGCTTACAAGGACAGCTGTGTAGCTAGAGAAAAAATTGACCTGTAATATAGTCTGACATATCTCTGAGATTGAAAAGTAAAAGTTTCTGAGTTAAGAAGCTATAATATATACCAAGAAAGAGAAAAAACAATAATGTTAGACTTGGATAAAACGGTCTGAAAATTTAATTAGAAAGAACCTATTTTTAAAATGCATGGCAATCTACTGAGGATAGAGAAAGAAACTGAATCTCTAATATATGGCTTTATAGACTATATAGCACAAGTAGTAATTTTTTTAAATGCAAATACCCATATACTCTCACTGAGCCTTTCAAATTACACTGAAGAATATATATCAATCAAACTATTTACAGAAAAAGAGACTGATGCCCAACCATTTTAAAGACTTTACTATCTTATTTTCCAAATATTCAAAAGAGGTGAAGTGGAACCCAGATCATCTGACTTCAAAAAACACATCAAGTTACATTTCCCTAAAAGAAAGAAATTGACAAAATATTTAGAAGAAGACTCTACTTATGTAGAATAAATTTTAAATAAGTTATTTGAGAAGGTACTATGTTTATAGTTGTAAAATGATTTTTTCTTAAAGGTTTTCTTTTTTTCTCTTTCTTTCCTTCTAAATATGTAGTAAAGTCTTGGCCTTTCAGTAATATTTTTGACTTTGGTATATGGATTGCTTGATTGAATACAGAAAGTGCTGATATCACAAAAGTGTTTGACAATATATAAAACAGGAGTTTTTTACACATCAAAAATATATCCATAACTACACTTGCCTACTTATAGATTCAGTAAATTTTAGTATTTCTAGTTGTTGATGTTCAGTGGAAAAGGTTGAGGGAGATATGCAAAATTGTAAAGCAAGAGACTGCAAAGGAGAGATTATGAGATCCAGAAGAAAAAGGAAAAGAGATTGGTGTCTATAGCTTCAGAAAGGCTTTGTCTTTTCTCTGCTGCCTGAGTGGCATATGTTCAGGACATCGACATAATCTTCATGACCTCCTTAGATATGTAACCCCTCTCCTTCTACTCTTCTCATCTACCTTTAATTTTGTAATTAGCCATGACATGATTTCTTTCCTCCATTAAAAACACAAAGACTCTTGGGACTGGAAAACAGATTCACCATTCACTAAAATTCTCCTTCTCAAAATTTGAGAAATTCAGCATAAAGAGTAGATGGACAGAGACAGTAGAGAGACAAGAGAAGAAGATGAAAAAAAAAACGTGAAGCAGAAGAAGGAGGAAGGAGAGCAAAAGGAGGAGAAGGAGAAGAAGGCAAAGACTGCAGGGATAAGATTTGTTGACTTTATGCATGAGTATGAGCCTATATTATCTGTGGATATCTATAAAATCAGTTTTTTCCAAGAAAGAGATAATAATTTTCAAAAAGACAAAACAATGTAAGAAGAGAATGGCTTGATTGTGGTGCAGTGTTCCCCAGTAACTGACATTTATTTACAAGCACAGGCTAGAAGAGCACCTTGGGTACTGTTGGGGAAATCCCTTCTTTCAGGATCCTTCCAATCTGGAAATTCTGAGTTCTAGAATCTTATGAAATAAAGGGTAAATATTGAGATACCAGATCCTTTTTAACTTGGTTCTTTTCACTGACATAAATAGTCTCTCTTCTTAGAGATCTCCCCATCACACACCAGGTAAAGAACTAGAGGTTTTAGCCAATGGTACAGGTCTTCTAGAAGTGCAACTGCAGATTCTGCTCTGTTTTTATGAGTTTTAAATTCACTTTGATAAACTATGGATTTTTTTAAGAGTTCTTTACTTTTTTTTATTAACTCTACAAAATAGTGTGGGTTTCTATAGCATTTCATTTAATTACTTTCAGAGGTACACAGCCTTTTTTTCATTTTTTTACTAGTAGATTAAAAATCATCCATGTGCCTTAAGAACAGTTATGCAAACATATAAAATAAATTAAATAATTCTATGAATAGGGTTTCAAATGAACCCTGATAGAATATCTAAATATGTTTACAGACCAAAATTATCATTCAAAAGAGAATAATAATGTGCTCTTTTTCTCTGAAATTGCAATTGGCACCACTAGTAAGAAAAAGCATATAGAGTGTAAAGCACTTTAATGTTTAATGAATGAAATTGCTATACTATTTTCACTGTCACTTCTTTTTATTTTGTTAATAATAAAATTTAAGATTTAATATACAGCTCCACACCATAATTCATCTGTATTTTCATTAGTGATAAAAGGCATTTTATGCTTATAATAAGTCCCTGACCCATATTTCCAAAATGCCTGAATGTAATCTTTTTAAATGTCTTACATTCTAAATGACTTGTATCAAAATATCACATGTACCCCATAAATATGTACAACTAATACGTATTCACAAATTTCTTAAAAGTCTTAAAGAAACTAAGATAAATTCTCTTAGTGTTGGCCATTCAGTTTTCTTGGGATACTTACAGGATGCTCAACATTTTAGTAAAAAACTGTGATTGAAAAAGTAAAATTTATGACCTAAAAAGCCATTTTTTCAATTGATTTCTGTATTCGCCAGAATATATATGTGGCCCAGGCAATTTCTCCAAGTTTTTGTTCTCCTCCAAAGATTTGCTAACAGCTCTACTGCTACTGTATTTATTCCAATCAAAGACATTTTTTAGCCCTAAGTATTTAACATTAGCTTGTGTGCCCCTCTCAAAGGAATGCCAGCCTTCAGGGGTGCAAATTGCAAATGGCAATATTGATTGGGGAAGCAGGCACTGTAGCCTTTACTTCACCCTCACAGGCAAGATGACACATAGTCTACACACACACCACAGTGATCCTAAACTTAACTTTGGCCTTGCTTACTCCGTGAAGATCTCATTTGTGTTCCATATTCCAATATTCCGTCACTTTTGCACCACATTCTTTCCCGATTTTCTATAAATATAAGTAACATGATGAACTGCCATCAAAAAGCAATGGGGAGCAAAGCCTAGTGGAGAAGTTTTCTGGAAGGTGAAGACTGGCTACAAAGAAAATGTAACTAGAGTTTACCTAAGGATAACAAAAATGTTATGTGTTGAGGACTAACTCACTCATTTTTAAGAGTTAATTCTAATTCTCTGTTGATAAAACTATCTGAGACTAGGTCCAAGCTCAGTGGGCAAGAATGCCCTGGTCCATTAGCTAGGTCTGTAGTAAGTATATAGGTGGCATGGCATAAATAAATTTATTTATTTTAAAGTACTTATCATTTCTGAATTATACTAGCTAATGTCACGGTATGTCAATATGCCATAGCATTTTTTTTTCAAAGTTTGAATTAGTGGTAAAATTTTAATAACATTTCACAGGATAAAAATCAACAAAATAAGGTTGAAAAAATATTTTACCAAACTTGTACTAACATAGTCATCTCCTCCAAATATCAAATCATTAAAAAGAGCAGGAGCAAAAGAGGAAGGTAGAAATAAAATAAGCAAGTTTTATTTCCAAGAGATAGTTATGGTATATTATTCCTTCCATTAGATAAAGCTGCTTGGAATGGCAGAGAGGAGGGTGAGGATCAATCCACAAAGCAATGTTTCTTAATAATCTCTGGGGGTTAAGGAATCTTTTACAATTTGATAAATTATATGCCTCCTCCTTCAGAATAATAAAAAAACCCACAAACATACATGTGAAATTTTATGAACACAAGTGTCAGCAGGGGTTAAAGGACTCGTTTGTCTCCAGGTAAAGAATTCTTTCTTGTGACAATAATATCAACTAGAAAAAGAACTTATTGGTGCCTAATAGATAATATGCATTCATTAAATGTGTGTTGAATGAATAGACCAGTGAATAAATGAGCTATGAGATTTAGATTAAAGCTTTTTGATTTTATATAAATCCCTAAAATACATTGGAAAATTTAATCTGTAATACATGTTAACTGGACTATACTATCTCAAAATCTTTTGAATAACTCTATCTTAGTATTTCTGAGGATTTAGAAAATTAACAAGATTTATCTAGGAATATTCATGTCTGCTTGAATTTTGTGTTGGCATGGACTCTGATAAGGAGAAAATAGCTTTGTCATAATCTATGCATCTATCCTGTTATATGGCTAGTGATGATAAATATTAATAACAAATGTCTTTGAGTTTTGAACACAGCAGCAGGAGAACAATAGAGTCTTTGTGCCAAGGCCAATTACCTTTCCCATGTTTTCTAGCCATAACACGTACTCCAAATCCTTACAATAGGTTTTTTAGAAAAGATACTATTAATCATAAGTGTGTGTATGTACATATGTACCTGTGTAGGTGTGTGTGTACATGTGAGAGAAGGGCAAAGAGAGACAGAGTAAGAGAGAAACAGAGAGGCAAAGAGGCAGAGAGGTGGGCATAGTATAAAGGACATGTCTCTTCAACTCCATATAGAATGCTTCACATAAGCATTACATTTTCATATGGAAAATGGGATTGAAGTCGGTCACAGGTGGAAACTATCCATATCTTTTTTCCATATTGTCAAACCCATATTTTTCACACATATATCTTTTTAATGCATTTTCAAAGGTGCATATCTATGTTTGATACACTACAGATGCATCTATTAAGATGCAAAGTAGAAATATACTCTAGAAGAAAATGTGAAATGTAGTTAAAAGGTTAAGTTTAGAATAAAAGTCTGTCACTGAGCATTCCTATGACTTAGGGAACTCTTTTGACATCTGTGGACTTTGTTTTTCTCTTTTGTGAGATAGGGACAAACCTTCGTGCCCTATATACCTCTAGGGATTATTCTGAAGCACAGCGATAACTGGAAAAGAGAAGTGTTTTGACAACTCCAAAGCTTGTTCAAAATATAAGGCTTTATATAAGGGGGAAAAAAAAACCCAAAAATCTTTCGAATCTGTTTATATAAGATACCTATCCTATAAAGCTGAAGCTCATTTAACCGGAAACAACATGAAACTTCTAACCAATGGATAAAACCAAAAATACTTACACTCATTAAAAACTGGTAGAAAATGTTGGTGTTTTAAGTGTAAGTTATTCAAGAGTAAATGCACAAAAATACTTTAATTATGCAAGGGTCTAAAAATTAAGGGAGCAATTACTTAATATTATTTCTTTTAAGGAGTTTCAAAGTGATGGAAAAATAATCTGACACTTTACTTCCTAGCTAGGAAATGTCCATGGTAATGTCTCCAGTTTCCATAGTAGATAATAATGGGACATGAACTCAGATAGCCTTGAAATGGCTTCTAAATTTTGGAGGGATAATTGCAATAGAACTCAAATTTAAAACATGTGCCCTTTTGTTGGCTGACACCTACCTATACACCAAATGACTGTGTCTGGTTTTATCACTACATATACCAGAATGGCAGGGTCAACATTTTGACCTACTGGCACAAGTATTAATGTATGCTATAAGAATAATTATTAATGTGATAATTATTATTAGATCTATCCAATGTACATAATCCTTGCAAAATATACTTTAGAGGAGTGATGTTTCTCCAAGTCGATTAAAGTTTAAGCAATATACAACAAGTAAACAAAACAACAAGAAATGTTATACTAGTGGTACTAAGGAAATTTTGTGGTTATTAGTAAGAATTTAGGCTTTGTAGGCCTTAATTTATGTAACTGTAATTATTAGTCTAACATCTTTTCTATTTACTTTATAGGAATTTGGGGTAAGAAACAAGAGAAAATAAAGGAAAAATTGCTTAAGCAATAAAAACATTTTGTCAATGCTCTATAGCCCATAACTCCCTTGAAAGCAGGGATCTCAACTTCACTCACCATTTTAATTCAAGTATCAGTACAGTTAATGCCACATGTAAAAACTTTAAAAATTCTTCCCAAATGAATCTAAGAATAAATTGTTACAAAACTAACACTATCTAATTCAGATAAATTTAAGTCAGAATACTTTTTGTAAAACAAACAAAATATATTAGTATTAAATCTTTTACAACTATACCAAAATGTGGATAGGAGTCTAAGAAATCATGGGGGATAAACATTGGAACTTGAAAGTGTGTCAAAAATAGCATGTTTGAATACTTAATGAGTGACATGTGCAACGTTTGGGGGATGGTCACGCTTGAAGCTCTGCCTGGGGGGGGGCATGGGCAATATACGTAACCGTAATATTTGTACCCCCATAATATGCTGAAATAAAAAAAAAGTTAAAAAAATAGCATGTTTGAATATTGACAAAAAAGCCATGAATTTCAGAAGACAGAGCAAAACATATTGCAAAGAGCAATAAATAGGAAGGTGCAAGATATTTAGAGAAAAGAGTAAGAAAGAGGTTCAAAGGACCAAGCATCCAGCATCCAGGGAGACTATAGAACTATGGAATTAAGAATTAAGGAAAAGACAAAGAGTATAAGGCAGGAACACCAAAGTTAGTGATGGCCTCCTTTTATGGTTACACTGTTATTCCTGTGAATTGCCTCATGGATGTAGTAGTCAAATATAGACTGTGGAATGTATATCCATATGTTTGAATTCATTTATAAACTATCCGAATAACTAAGGAAATTTGGGTTTAATATTCTCTTTGGGTTTAATATCCCTTGTTGTAAAATGGGAATAATATCAGTACCCATATTTTTGAGGAGGAAATATGGTAATTCACATAATAAATGTAGCAAAAAGCTTTACACATAGATTATAGATTATCTCATTTGCTCACAATTTTTAAAGATTGAACTGAGTGTCATACTTTGGGTCCTCAGACAAAGTGATGCCAAAAGGGATTAGATGTGTGAAAAATTTATTAGAGGAAATACATGTGGGGAAAAAAGGGAGGAGAGAGAGCAGGAGCAGGCAGTGTGTGTCTTAAACTGAGGATGAAGATTTGATGCCTGTGAAAGAGGGAGGAGAAGTGAAGAAAGGAAGAAAGGGAGGGAGGGAGGAGAGGCAAGGAGGAAGATTTGGGTAGAAACTGTCTACAACACTTATGATAAGCACTTGGCCAAGCCAAAGAGATTTCTTCCAGCAAAAGTTACCCATTTGCAAAGTGCTGTCTCAGGCCAGAATGGCTGATTGTAATGCCCCTGCTGTGCTCAGACACTGGCTGGGAGCAGCCCAGAGAAACCTTAGCCTTTGCTAATAGCACTGTTTATTTGGTTTGGTAGCTGAAGGCTATCAGTCATCTGTGCTTCTTACAAACGTTTCTGTTGAGTGAAAATGTGGGAGTGAACATCCATGGCTTCTATAGTTCATCTCGGGTACAGTGCAGATCCATGTATGTTCAGCAAACAGCTTCTCTATAGTTCCCATGAGATTCTCTTCTTCAGGAGAAACATACAAACGTGTGTTGCAATTACACTGGGTGCTATGACTACTAACCCATATTTCCCTCCTCCATTATCTATTCCGAATTATTTTCAGCATTAGCTATCACTTTGGCATTATCTCGATGATAGCAAACATTCATTCCTGAGTTGGCGGAGCCCTTAATACCCTTTTCAGGAGGGGGTCGTTTCCAGTTTCCATTCATAGTTACAATGGACAAGGAAATAGCAAGAGAGGCCCAAGTGGATCCCCTTGGTTCTAAACATACCCCTCCTTGTCTGAATCATGTAAATACCTCTGCCTGTGATCAGAGTCAACTACCTTTGAGATGATAGTGACTCTTAATCTTGCCTGATGATCCCTGGATATAAATAATCCAAAGTTTGTTGGTGGCTGCCATAGCATGTAGCACAATGGGAACTTTGTTGTATCCTCTGACAGGAGTGTTCCCCCTCTGGGGACCAGCACCTGTAAATTTGCAAACAAAACCAGGTATACAATATATTGGTTCTACCTAATGCAAAATAAAAATGTGTGTCTTCTTGTTCAAGAAAAATGGCCAACTAAACATACTAATATATAAAGCTGTATTTTCTTCCATGTTCTCTCTCAACTTGCTACAACAACTTGTTCGTTTTCTGTGCTTTTCTATTTAATGTGGTTCTTGTTAAGGAGAAATAAAATTTAAATTATTAGTATGAATTTTACCATCCATACTTATTTAGTGCAATGCCAGTTTCAAACATAAAATAAGCACATTTAACTTGTATACAAAATCATCATAATTATACGATTTCTATTTTTGTACCTTGCATATGTATATGCATTTTTTTCTCACCAGAAGAGTAGAATCACTGTACAAAAACCAATGACTGTTTTTATTTCATTTCTTCATATACATGCATCCTATAAAACTCTCTTTTCCACATGTGAATAAAGAAGAAGTAATAGGGAAAGGAACAATGAGTTGCCCTATATTTCCTTTCCCTTCCACATCATAATTTTAAGTGTGGAGGTTTGACTAATACAGGGAAGTAACATGCATAAGAAAGGATATAATAGGTTTCCTTAAGGAAGGGACAAACACATGGCTTTTCTGCTTGCAAGCATGCTTCATTGTTCCATAGGACTTTATTATAAATCATAAGTTTAACTATATAATTAAGAATTTCAAAATGGTGACAGCAGAGAGTTACATCAAATGTAGGCTCTTTTGCAAATGCAGTTTGCATGCCCATGATATCAACCCTAGCTAAAGAGCTGCAGGGTGTCCCAATCTGCTTCTAGTCACTTTCTTGCCCTACACTTTTGTCTTTGACAATAGTTCCACAGTTAAATGTCTTAAACATCCATTACTATCTTAGTGTTTCCTTCTCAGAAAACCTGCATTGACACAGATAGGACTGGGTGAGGTCCAAGAAAAGAGGCAGTGATATAGGATTTAGAGACTGGCTCACTGATTGCCTGGCAGGTAAGGAGGACCCAATGAAGTGAGATCTGATCACATATCCAAGGCCACCATACTGAGACTCAAGAAAGATAAGTTTTCCTGAGATAAAATTTGGCTCAAGATCCAAAGAGTTTCTGAAATAGTCCTAACAAGTGTGGACAAAGTCGCTGATAGTCATATCCTCTTGTTAGGGACTGTTAAGTCTACTGAAAGATATGATGAGATATTCTGACAGATGAACTAACGGCGTATGGAATTGGTGAATGTATATTGAGTAACAGCTCTTTCACTACTCAACCCAGGGTGAGCTGACTTAAAAGTCATACTAAATATACCTCTGAGATTATTTTGTAAAGCACAAGGGTCACTTGCCGTGGCCAGATACTCTTGAGTACTTCTTTTATAAGTTTTGCTAGCTATTGCCATGACATATTTTTGTTAATATAACAAATAGTTATTAGAAGCCTTGACACTAGTAATATGAGACTAAGAAAATAAGATAACTGCTCTTCCCCAAGTAAGCATAATTTTATCAGCTGCCTGAAGTAGCAGCACTCTGTTGTTTGCATACCCAACAATGAAGTCCTTCAGAGTAGAAGATGAGTAAGAAAAGTTCTTACAATTCACAGACCTATTAGTATAATCCAGTTCCGGCCAGTGAGATGCAATGGAAACTCTGTAGATCACATTATTGCTTATACTTTTATCCCAGACATAAAGAGGAACCCTGAAAAACATCTAACTCCCCACTTCCTCCCTGCATTTGGACATAGCTATGTAAAGGCGGTGCCCCTAGAGCTTTGTCAGTCATTTTGCAACAAGGAAGAGATAAGGCTGAATGACAATTCAACTCATTAAGAATGCTGTAATGAAAAGTAGGAAAAACAAAAATACCCAAACCGAAACAAAAATGATATGGGGGTGAAGACAGCAGTTAGAATGTCAAGATGCTGGGTGGCTGTGTGTTTGTTCATCATGAGATCAGCATTTGTGAAGAAGGCCAACATAAATATAAGTTTAATACAAATTTCACAGTCAGCAAAGGTAATTGCATACTCTTTGATACAGTTAAAGATGAGTTACATGGGATAATCACACAATCCCAATTTTTCTGGGCAATTTCAATTTCAAACATACTGATATAAGCACTTCAGTGTTATTTACATTTATACTTTGAAGATTGCAGATCCTGATTCTTCACTCTAGGGAGAAACATATTAAATAAAAATAGGTTACTATTGTCATATCATATAAGAAAAAAGTGGTAAGTGAATGAAATAGGGGGCTGTATTGAGAAAATAAACACAAGATTTATACCTTTACCACCAGATCTAAGTTACTATGTATAGAAGAAAATTCCACTGATAAGAAGTTCATTCTTTTTTAATGTTAATATTCAGTAATACTTTGGTGTATCTTGAATCTTCCATTCATTCCATAATGAATATACAGTGAATTAATCATATATTCAGAACATTTTAACCCTATCACATAACTGTAGTTTGCAGCATGTAAATCTATAACATAAAGATACAATAATGTTTAAATCACTGTTGAAAGTAACCCTAATTATAGGATTAAAATTAAAAATAGGGTGACCCTATTTTCAATGAATCAGCATTGCATACTTCCAATATTGTATAGGTCATTCTCCAGAGAAATCTCTGTTGTAACCCATCTACATCCCCATATCTATTGAATCAGAAACTTGATAAGGGTGTCTGGGGATCATAAAATGTAACCAACCATAGTTGTGCCTCTTCTGGAAGAGATCATTCAACTCCAGCCCTAATATGCAGGAATTGGTATTTCTTACAAACCAGTAGATATTTTATCTTTCCATAAATAGGACTTTTCTTCTTGGTATTTCTAGTAAAAGGAAAGCACAGGATACAAAGCCTAGAAAGACAAAAAGGCAACATTGTGTTGGTGTGGTGGAATGCTGGCATTTTAAAGGGAAATCCCAACCTGGAGGATTTTCACTTCTATTCTAAAATCTTCCAATTTTGTCAAAAAAAGTGAGCCAAAAGATGTGACTCAAAAGTGATTGAATAAATGAGATTCTGAATCCAAGCTTTCTGTCTTTTTACATTAATTTTATCTCTAGAATAATTCTTGGCTTCCAGGACTACCACATCTGAGTTATGATGTTAGCACAAGAATAAATCCTGTCATCTTTCTCTAAGTGTGCAAATTTGGTTTGCACCACCTACGTGCTACCAATCTGCTGTCCAGGGCTCATTGACAGCCAGAAAAGTCTTGCAGGAAAAAATGAATTCCAGCATTTTCAAGCCATCTCTGATTTTTTTTTTTAAATGTGGACAGCAATGCTCAGCTTAAAAAATACAAGTAAACTAATCATGTACATGTTTCCTCATCTCCCAACCATAATTTATACACTCATAAAATTGGATGCTGTACATCTTAAATGGAGAAACAGGTTTATTTAATCATTTTGCATGCCAATATTTATAAATGATTTTGTTACCTCCCAAGTGGAAGGGTTCGTTCACTTGGCAGGTATCAGCCCAACAAACACAGCCAAGTTGGTTATAGCAACGGGGTTTTAACCTGGCACATGTAAGGATCACACTGGGCATAATTCCTAAAGCAGTGTGTTCGTGAACAAGGGGATTGGGCTGGTTTTACAGTCTAAGAGTAATGAGAAGTGATCTGATAGGATCTTGCAATAGGATGATGCCAGGAAGCATTCTCTGACTGGATCCTGCCATGTAATGATGTCCTGGCTCGATCTGATTGGATCCTGGATCCTGCCATTCAGTGCCCGCTTCTTAATTCAGTCCCTGCTCCACAGTCTGGCTGGAGCACTTAGGTTCCACATACGGTTGCACACTTTGTTTATTTGGACATGTTCTGGTCATGTGACCTTCAACTTATGGGGTCCAGGACAACTGAAAAACAACTCACAACTTTTGTTACATGAAAGTTGAGCCAGATTGGTCTAGTGTGATTATAAATTCTTATATGCAATATAAAGGGTCTAATTTAATGTTTTCCAGAGCTTTATCAATGTAAAAGTTCATTTGTTAAATACTAATTAGGAGATTAAAATCCAATTATTAAGTCCTAATTAGGATTTAAATATTAAATCCTATTTTTATTCTAAAAAATATCTGACCAGTTACCCCTCAGAAAATGTCATCACAAATAAGAAAGTTTGAGATAATATCACAAAGGTACCTTAGGCGACATGACAATAAAATGTAATAAAGTATCCTGAATGAGATTATGGAATAGAAACATTAGGTAAACATTAAGAAAATTTAGGTAAAGTATGGACTTTAGATAAAAATAATGTATCAACATTGGTGCATTAATTGTGACAAAGTGCCCTATATATGTAAGTTGTTAATAATAAAGGAAACTAGATGTGAGGTGTATGAGAACTCTCAGTGCTATCTTCTCAATTTTTAAAAAATAAAAAATAATTCTAAAATAAAGTTATTAAAAAATTCACACACAGGAAAAAAAAGAGAATTGGGAAGAGTAAAATCAGATTTGGGGGGTGGGGGAGGGAAAAAGAATGATTTGTTTCATTATTTAACATTTCCTTTAATAATAAAATATTTTATATAATCATTTCAAAATCTGGGTGACAGACACACTTTGAACCCTAAATCGAACATTACAAAAGAGATCCATGTAACCAAAAACATTTGTACCCCCATAATACTTTGAAATAAATAAAACAACAAATTTGAGACTATCAATTGTTATATAACTCATTAATTCATTCAGAAGTGATTACAATACCTGGACTTCTGTTTCAACACTAAATAACAATGTACAGCTAGATTTCTTGAGCACTTGTGTCATATTTAAAATTTTTTTCTTCTATTCTTTAATAATTTCTCTCATCATCACTCATCAACTCTCTGTTGTCAGTGTGTCTGCAGAGCATCTTCCAGACAATATCATTTCAAATAGCTGCTTCTAATCTTTAGTAAGCTGGTAACCAAATCTCATCCCAGTATTTGATAAAAAAAAGAAACATAATAAGAATATATAATAGAGTAAATGTCTCTCTTTTTGTAAAGTGTGGATTTAAACCCAACTGATATTTTGTCTGTTCCTTTGAGCTTTGTTTTTTAATGTGTTACCAGCAGCATCTCTAGTATCATTTTACCTTAACATATTCACTATAGTTTAAAGTTCTTTAGTCATAACCTTCAAAATTAAGAAGAAATTTAAAGGATTTCAATATTTCAGGTTACTGTGTCTATATACAGTTTGTTGGATTATCTATAGACAGAGTTTATATCATAAAAACAACAAATATAGCAGTAACAAAAGGTATAGAATTGTCATAGGCTAATTGATCCTAAGACATTATCTTTTAATCTGAAATTCTTTCTTTCTTACCATTTTAGTATTAAAACATTTCTTTTATAAAATAATAGTGAGCATAATGTCAAATTTTACTGTTCCTTTTAATATTTTGCCTCAGAAAATTTTTAAAAATGATAATTATCTCAGTTTCAATGGAGTTTATAAATTATATTTTTCATGAATTATGTAGTTAGGCAGAGTTAGAGTATAATATTTAGTTCATATTATATGTCTTTGTAATTTTATCTCCTACACCATATTATGGCATTACTAACCATAATTAGTTGAATCGATCAATTAAACTTACCACAACATTTCTTAAAAGTGAAAGAGTAATCCCCCCTTCTTCAGCAATGTTAAACTTTAAATCTACTCATTAAATAAATAAATAGGCATATAGGGTAAATGATTCAGTTATAATGAACACATTATAGCACATTTTAGTATTATGCAGCTCTATGTGAAAAACTTAGCCATTAAAAAATAAAAATGTAGAGATAATATATACTCTAAGGTTTTATGAGGAAGAGAACATATAAATTATTATTAAATCAAGTGTCTAAAAAGTGCAGGGAAGGCCAGATTTTTTTTTTATCTAAATGCTCTATTACTTACATGATCTCACTTCAAATGTGGAAGAAGTTGTAAAGGGTTATGTTTTTATGAGTATGATAATAATCTATAAATAAATGAATAAATGGAACATAATTTTACATTACAAATTTAACTTAGTTTTATACCTATATTTTACTTCTCACATTTTTTTTTTTTTTAGACAGAGTCTCACTTGTTGCCTGGGCTAGAGTGCCGTGGCATCAGCCTAGCTCACAGCAACCTCAACTCCTGGGCTCAAGTGATCCTCCTGCCTCAGCCTCCCGAGTAGCTGGGACTACAGGCACGCGCCACCATGCCTGGGTAATTTTTTCTATATATTTTTAGTGGGCCAATTAATTTCTTTCTGTTTTTAGTAGAGACAGGGTCTCACTCTTGGGCTCAGGGTGATTTTGAACTCCCGACCTTGAGCGATCCACCTCGGCCTCCCAGAGTGCTAGGATTACAGGCGTGAGCCACCGCACCCAGCCTACATCTCACATTTGAATGTGTCATGTGAACAAATCATAAAGTCTTGGCATTTTTTCTTTTAATTTCAAATATTTTATTAGGTCTTGGTAATAAAACTACTTTTCTCAGAACAAAAGCCCCAAAACTCCTTTAATCAAAAAGAAAATTGGTGGCAGCTAAATAGAAGTGTGTTGAGTTTCTGTTTTCCAGCCTTAACTGGATGAAAACAATATTGGTGCTCTTATATGATTAGCAAATGATTCATCCATTCATTAATTTGCTCAGATATTCACTCTGCCTTCACGATGAACCATTCATTATGTTTGGACCTAAGCACAGAAATATACACGTAGGAACCATCTACACTTACAGACTTTACATGCTGGAGAATGGCAAGAGAAGCACAACTTGGGATAAAAAATTAAAACCCACGTGATTTTAATTGCCTGTGTGTGTGTGTGTGTGTGTGTATAATATTATGTAAAGGGGGCATTATAAACTTACTATAAATGGAATTGGGACTATAATTTTTGCCCTGAAAGGGCACTTGTATTACATTGTTATGTGAAAAAAATCAAGCTGTAAACAAGCATAAGTGTTATGATCCCAGTTTTGAAAAACAAACAACTGTGTATAGTGTATATATATTTGGCTACATGAAATTTCATAAAAAATGGAAAAAAACACATATAGCCTATTAACTATCATAGTATAATATTGCATGAATGTCTGAAAAACAAAACCCTGTCTGCAATTCCAATTCTAATTTAGGCGTATAAAGATTGAACAAAAGTATGCTTAAGGACTAGAATGCCAGATATGCAAGTGAAAAATCACCACTTAATTAGCTTAAATGATTATGGGTAATTTTTTCACATATTAATATTCATGTTCTTATTCTAATAGAGCTTAATATACCAAATATACATGGTTAGAATTATGTGTCTATACATTTCAGTAATAATTTTAGAATTAAATTCAAATATTAAAACATAATTAAAGACACAATGCATATGTTAAGGTAAAATTACACTAAAGATGCTGCTGGTAACACACAAAAAGAAAGTAAATACAGAAGGGTTGAGATTTGAATAGGTATTTTTATTGTTGTTGCTATTTACATTTAGTATTAATACCTTTTCCCTCATTTAACTGAAAGCTCAAACTACTTTTTCTCTGGGTTTCCAGTGATAGAAAGAGTGCCTTACTGTGTAATTTGTGTTCACAAATACTTGCCACTGAAAATGAGTCAGTGCTAAGAAGTGACCTGGCAATTTACTGCCTTGGAGTGGCAGTGTGTGTTTTATTATCTCACTTGACAACAACTGAAAATCATAAATCCTTATTTTGAAATACCTACAATTTCTACTATCTTGGTCTTCATGGAACTTCTCAAAAACCTAAATGAGAAAATTTTACAATAATTGCATGTAATGGTTTTGGGACATTCTCATTTCCCTGATGTGTTGGGCACTCCTACAAGCCCACCGTGGATTTTAAAAATCCACTGAAATGTGCAGAACCATCCCAGGGCATTGCATTACTTAGGAGATACTATGATGGTGGTTTTCTGTCCTAACTAGACTAGTAGTCCCTTATGTTTCAGAACCACACTTTCCCTCATTAAAAACAAACAAACAAAACCCAAAAACAATAGGAGCATTCTTAGTGAATAAGACAAATTAGGTATTCAACAAGTGCTTGTTGGATGAATTAATTAAATATTCTAAGGAAGGGTTGTAACCTCAGCCTGAGGACCATATATCTAAAATGCCAAATCTAATCAAAATGTTCATACCACTGGCTATTTAGTTGTTTTTTTTTTTTTTTTTTTTTTTTTTGAGATAGAGTCTCACTGTTGCCTGGGCTACACTGCCTTGGCATCAGCCTAGCTCACAGCGACCTCAAACTCCTAGGCTCAAACTATCCTGCTGCCTCAGCCTCCCAAGTAGCTTGGACTATAGGCACATGCCACCATGCCTGGCTAATTTTTTCTATTTTTAATAGAGACTTGCACTAATAGGGGTCTCGCCAACTTAGTATTGAATTTAGTAAATTGTCTTCTTAATCCAAATGCATTCAAAATATTACCATTAAACGGAAGTATTGAATAGTTTATCTCCAAGTACATCATTTTTTGGATAGGAATATTATCAAATACCTTGTACATGTCTCTATATACAGAATATATTTTAATCTTTTTCTTGACATTCAGATCCTTATTAGAAAAGTAAACTGATACACTGGATTGTAATGATAATATTTTCACTTCTCTTTTAAATAGCCACAAATGTAGATAGTGTATATAAACCTTTTATGAAGATGATTATTTACAAGTATAATTTTGATATTACAGAGTATCTTAAAATGTTGTATTCAGGAACAATCACTTTTACAATGATTTATTTCAGCTAAAATAATTAGTTATATTACTGTCTAAATGAATCATCTTATCTGTTGATGTCAATGAACAAGGAGTACCCAATAGCTTATTAAGTTTAATTTATGTATGAAAGTTCCCATGACCTAATTCTGATGTGTTCCTAAGGGTTGACACCTACTTTCCTTATCACAAAATCCCTATTCATTAAATCAGGGTTACAAGATTGATTGGATGAAATGTCTGCTAGTCCCCACTAAGGATCTGCTCAGTTTACAATGATTCCATTTGGACACCTTAACAAGTAAAGTAATGGGACTAACTCTGGGTATATCTTTCATAAATATTGTGTGAGAAAACCTATCTCTATCTAATAATTTTGCAACATTCACATAGATCACATTGTCCAAAATACAAAACATATAATTGGTTTATTGGCTCCTTTAGATGCTGCTTCAATTGCCTCTTTATTATGTGTGTTTCATGTGTTTACTGTGTGACTAAGTTATTAAATTGCAGACATTTGCTTTGAGGATTATGTCCTTGTTATCACAGCTAGAGCCCTATGTAATTTTAGGACTCTCTACTTCCCTAGTCCACTCGTAGTATCATATTTATGTTTAGTTATATCATTTTTAAATTTAAAATTGGCAGCATTTATAGTATTCATCTTCTTCTGACATATGGAGGGAATCTTGTATACTGTATTGTCCAATCATCTTGATATAATAAAAATATAAAATATTGTTTAAAATTATTACAATCCAGATTTATTGTTACTTTATTCTACTATAGAAAACATTCTGGATATTGAACATTTTAGGTTGACTACCAAACTGGAATTTGTTTAGAAAAACACAGTACTTGATGGTATTTATCTCTAGATATCTTTTTCCTCCTAAGATGGAAATATTCTTGACTATAGAATTTCCTATCTGCTTCTCTTGTCATTATTATATTCTTACTTTTAATAGAATATTCTGCCCTGGTAGATGAAAAAAATGGGACTAAATATATGGGACTCAATTCACTATAGAACATAATTTTAAGAAAGACTTATTTCTCCTTTCAAACATGCATTAAGCCCTTCTATGTTCCATACAGTGGGGCTACCAAGATGAAGGTGGAAATCCCCTGCAGGAGCTCCTGATCTAGTGAACAGGGCTGGCAAAAAAAATTCCCAAGCTCCGAAAGAAGCATAAGATGTGTTTTGAGCATCCAATGAGTGGATAATTTAGCTTAAAGTTGGGTTATATGAAGATATCTGCCAAATAAGGAAAAATGAACTGAGGAGAGGAAAGAATAAGTGCACAAAGCCCTGTAATAAGCTCATTGTGGATATACATGAGTGGCTGTGGGAGGGAAGATTGATAAGACTGGAGAGGTATACTGGTGGCTACCTACATAAGGCTCTCTATGCCAGAGGAAAGCAAATCTTTGAAAGTATTAAGTGGAAATCAAGTCATCATGTATACACTTTAGAAAGATCAGAACTCTGGATTCAGAATTCAGTTATGTATCCAATATTACCTTTTATGGAGAATGTGGCAATTAATTTATGTGCAGTGTTTATATAGAGAGAATAGAGTCATTCTGTTTATCAACTGCTTCCATTGGGCCAGATTCTAGTAGATTGATTGCAAATATGGACCTGAGTATTCCCCTCTCTGTTTATCCCTTTTTAAGAGACTTTGCAAACTGTTTTGAGAAGTTAAGTCTATTTCTCCATACCTCAAATCTGAGCTGGCCCTGTGACTTGTGTGGATCAATAATAAAAAACAGAAATAACTGTGTGCTGTAATAGTTCCAGGCCTAGGGCTCAAGAGGACTTGTTCACTTCCATTTTCACTCTTGAACCTGAATCTCCACCCATCAGCATGACCATCACTATGATAATGTGTACTAGCTAACATTTTGCATGATGAGACCACATGTAGCAGAGTCAAGTCATCTTACATAAGGGTATCTGAGATCAAGCCTTATCTCATTGTCCCACCACCTAACCACACACTAATGAACAAGCCTGAGTTTAGTTGTACATTGCCCAGGTAAGAAGATGTGTTCAGAAGATGCATAAACTTAGGAACAAATGTAAATGCTTATTATTGTATCCCATTGAGATTTTCTGGATATGGGATGCACATTATTATGGCAATGGATGACTGGTACATAAGCTATTGATAATATTTTCATACACTATTCTATCTAATGTTCACATCTACTCTACAAGGCAAATATTATAAGCTGTATTTTGTAGATGATAAATCTGATGTTCAAACACTTGATTTCTTTTTCTATTTTCACTCTGATGCTAATGTGTGAAGCTAGGATTTAAATTCTGGCTACCTACTACTAAATCCCAGGCTCTTCTCCATCAACTATATGGTCTTTTAAAACTCCTCTTTTTTGAGAAAATATAATAACTTCAAGTCGGAGCTGAATCTCAATGAACAAAAATATATTTATCCATTGATTTTATCATGGAGTTTTTATTCTCAGAAGACTGCAGTTTTTTTATCGGATAACCCAGTCCCCCAGGCAGGTAATTAAGTAATCATGCTTAAAAAAAGAGTCCTTGTCCCTAGAAGAGAAACTATGAAAAATAATCTGATGTGAAGTCATTAGGAAAGGTTAGTAATTTCATCAGAATTACTGCTGTGAGTATTCTCACCCAGACCCACTCAATTAGGGAAGATATGAGTGACTAATGTGATTGATAACAGATTTATGTCCCTCTTCTCAATTTTAGAGAAAAACAAATTATTTTTTAAATGTTTTCAAATTTATTTCCTGTTTTAATGCCCAGATTATAAAAACAGAGTGCATATTTCCACATTTACAGTGAAAAATTGTTAACTGCTTAAGATTTATTAATGTCACCTGTTTAAATAATAATGTTATGTTTAACTACTGCTGGTCAGTAAATAGGATGTACCAAAAGCATCATATTTAATTTATTAGATGAAGCATTCACACCTGCCTTATTATTTTTGCATTAATTGAAGCTTGCCAAATATTTATTACTCTGAACAATTACATCTTAATTTGTTTTTAGCTAGAGTATAATGTTGTAGTTCAAATTAGCTGATAAAACTTAACTGTTCAGGTTTCTATCACGCTTGTGGTTTCTCTTTTAGTTCACCAGGTCATTTGAAAATTTCCAGTTTTAAATTTGTTTGTTTGTTTCCACCAGAATCATTTGAAAACATATTCTGGAGGAATATGTTCCAATCCAGAATGCTTATTGTTCCAATGTTTAATAAATATAGAAATTAGAAATACATATGAGTAAATTATAGAGATATTTGTCACTACTGGTAAGCTTCTTTTTAATCCAAATATAGTGTCAGATAGAGGCAAAAAATTCTTCTGTGAGCTGTTTTTCATCTTTCTCTGCTCTTTATGTATTAAAAATATGCACATACACACATGTATATGCATTTTTTTCAGGACTCTGGTAATCTCCTTTTATTCTTTATCTTTTGGTTGGATGTTGTAATACAAGATTGGTAAGGACATATTTTTGATGCATTTGCTATGTAAATGCCAAGACATGGGCTACCACCACACGACTCTTTCCAGTTCCACAAAAATAATGTAATTAATCAATGGAGAAGGTTAAGAAATAGAACAGACATTGAAAAAAATCAGATATTCTATTTTCAGTTTTTCAGTGGGAAAAAAGCTGAACTTGTCTTACAGATTTGCTCAAAACAATTCTGAGTACAGCTGACTGTAATCTGATAATGCATGTATGTATGTATACATGTATATGTATGTGTGTGTATATATAAATATGTGTGTGTATATATATATATGTTTCAACAATTTCTATATAGTTTGAGTCTTAAAGTGTCATAAAAGAACATTTCAGGTAATAGAAAAAAGAATCAATGCACCAAAAGTGTCTCAACTTAGCTCTTTAATCAGTGATAAATTAAACAGATAATAGAGTGTCAAGGTTAAAACAATCTTCCTGTCCATATAAACTCTTCACCTACTTTATATATAATATTTATCATCAATTTCATTTTAGTGTCTTCTAATTGATTTTATACAGGAATGTTTATGCCTTTTCTCACTTAAAAGTGATACTCATTTGCTTACCTTTCAAGAATTGCTGTATTTTAAGCATTATCATTGTACGATACATTTTTGTTAGTTGTACAGGATGCAGAATATTTTTAAAACAAACCCTAAAATTCATGCTGATAAGGCATCATATAGTGAATCAGTTGTCTAGGGATGCAAGATTAAAAATAATAAAGTGTTCCAGTCCTAAAGAGGACTTTCTTGAATCTCCTTGTTAATGAAACAGAATACATGGTGAGTGGAAACACAAAGGATTTTGGATCGGGAAGATCTCTGAAATTTGAACTCTTCCAAATGTTAGCTACATTACCTATGACTAATTGCTCAACCTGTCTGAACTGTGTATCCAGTGTTCTCTTCTGCAAATGGGGACCTAATATGTTCCAAAATCTGCTAAAATGTCAATGAAATTATCCATCACAATATATAATATGATCTGACATATATTTAATATTTACTCTGGCCCAGACATCTTGCTAAACACATCAGATACATAATATTATTATTAAATCTTCTCAGCAACCTTAGTAAGTAGGTGGTATTATAATCTCAGCTTTACAGAAAAAGAAACAGAAAATCAGAAATGTTAAATAATTTGCCAAAACTCATACAGCTAGTGTATGGCAAATCTGGAAATTAAACTCACATTTATGTAATACACAAGTCTTTGCTTTTATGCATTACACTATATGGTATACAGAGATTTATACATGGTAAACCCTCAATAAAAATATTTTTCAAGATAAATATCACCACCACCACTTACCTTCTTTGAAAACTTGAATGCCATAAAAATATCAGAAGCTTGATTTCACAAATACTAAACAAAGAATAGTGCAGATTATACCCCAAAAGTATGCTTCACAAATTTATTCCTGAAGAATCAAGCAAGTTCAATTTCAGTTCAGAAAGAGAGGTCAGCAGAAAGCAAGGCCAGAGGCAAGATGTGGAAACAGAGTTCGAGGAATACTGTTTCAATAAAATGGGACATGCATGACAATGCAAATGTTAACAGCAAGTAGCAAGACCACTGCTGTTGTACACAGTACTTCTCATTACAACATACAAGAAAATTGTATAATTGCACCAATGAGTTAGATCACTGGAACAATGTATTTCAATATAAAATACAAGAAATTTCCTGTTCCAATGCATATCCTAGGGGTTAACAGTTATCTTAAAGGTGAGAAGTTATTATTAAAGAGTTGACATTTTTTTTACTAATATTTTTTTACCAGATAGTCATTGCACAGGACCCTTTAGGTGCTTTATCTCATTTAGTCCTCATAGCAGTCATAAGAGATAGGTCTTATTATCCATGTTACCTATGAAGGTGTAAGCTGGGTGAGCTTAAAAACCTTGCCACGGTCATGAACAGAAACTTTTCAAAAGAAAACAGAATAATGGCCAGCAAGCATATGAAAAGTGCTAACATCTCTAATTATTAGGGAAATGCAAATCAAAACTACAATGAGATATCACCTAACTCCAATGAGAATGGCCTCTATCAAAAAGTTCCAAAATAACAAAGGCTGGCATGAATGTGCAGAGATTGGAGCACTCTTACAATGCTGGTGGGACTGCAAATTAGTACAACTCCTGTGGAAAGCAATTTGGAGATATCTCAAAGAGCTAAAAATAGAAATACCATTTGATCCAGGATTCCCACTACTAGGCATCTATCCAAAGGAAAAAAAAAGACATTCTATAATAAAGACATTTGCACTAGAATGTTTATAGCAGTACAATTCACAATTGCAAAGATGTGGAAATGACTCAAGTGCCCATCAATGCATGAGTGGATTAATAAAATGTGGTGTATGTATACATGGAATACTACTCAACTACAAAAAAACAATGGTGATCTAGCACCTCTTATATTATCCTGGATAGAGATTGAGCCCATCCTTCAAAGTGAGGCATCACAAGGAGGGAAAAACATGCACCACATGTACTTGCCATCAAATTGGTACTAACTGATCAACACTAAGGTACTCACATGATAGTAATACTCATTAGGGGCCAGTCAGGAAGGGGGATAGGGGGGTTGGAGGCAGGTAGGGTGGAGGCTGGGGCAGTAAACCCACAGCTAATGGAAACGGGCACACTGTATGGGGGAAGGACACACTTGTAACCCTGGCTTGGGTGGGGCAAATACATTTCATGTAAACAAAATGTTTGTGTCCCCATTATATCCTGAATTAAAAACAAATAAATAAAACTTGTCAAGTTTCAACTTCAGGCCTGTCTTACTACAAATCCCCCATTCTTCCATCCATACTGTTTTTGTGTAATCACATGTTATTCATTATCATAAAAGAGAAAAAGGAAACAATACTTATCCTGGGGGTTACTAATCTTTCTACCTATTTTAGAGATATTAAGTGGCTAATCATTGACTGGATGGAACATTTGAGATATAACTAGAGTAAGCAGCTTTAGATCTTATCTGTACATAGTGAATTTTGTTTGTTCTTCCAAATTCATATTGAATTTATCTATCTGAATTTATACAGATAGAAGGATGCTGTGGAAAATACATGGGTTTTGATTTAGATAGACTTATATTCCAGCACAACCATTTACTTGTGATACTGTATTAAGCAGGTGACACATACATCCTATTCTTTGGATTCCTGATTTTAAAAGTGGGCATAACAATATCACCTAATTCTTTGCATTACTGTAAGGATTCGAATAGAAATTTGTTGGAATTCAATAAATGTGAATGTTTCATTGTTTTGTTTTTCTTAGATATTGTAGTAATATATTTACTTTGTGATTTTTCCATTAATTTCTTATCCAGTACTAATTTTAGTTTCCAGTGAATCTTAACAAGTGCCAGAACTAAGAGATTGAGAAATCTAGTGTGATATAAAATATTAGAGGGATATCAGTATACACTGTGCATCTAATAGTGAACTGTGTAGAAAAGTCTCTAAAAATTATTCTCGACTTTTAATGGTTAGTACATTTAGCAAGTACATTAAAGCTATGACATTGAAAAATTAGCTAATTAATTAATTTATATTGTGGTAAGAACATGTAACATGAGATCTACCCTCTTGATCATTTTTAAGTGCACAAAACAGTATCGCGAACTACAGACACAATGCTGCTCAGTGGATATCTAGCAGTTAAACATCTTGTTTAACTGAAACTCTATACTCATTCAACAGCAACTTCCCATTTCCCCCTTTTCCCTCAACCTCTTGCAACCACCTTTCTACTCTCTGCTTCTATAAGTCTAACTATTTTAGACACCTCATGTAAATGTAGTCATGATGTATTTTTCTTTCCGTGACT
Source organism: Cheirogaleus medius (assembly GCA_008086735.1). NCBI lineage: Eukaryota > Metazoa > Chordata > Mammalia > Primates > Cheirogaleidae > Cheirogaleus > Cheirogaleus medius. The sequence goes on from VBSM01001265.1 coordinate 18,066,063, forward strand.
ATCTTATTTCACTTAGCATAAGATCCTCCAAGTTCATCCATGCTTCCAGGTATGGCAAAATTTCTTTCTTTGTCAAGATAAAAAATATTTAATTCTTTGTTCATTCTTCTGGTGATGGACATTTACTTTGCTTCCATATCTTTGCTGTTGTGAATAATACTGCAATGAATACAGGAATGCATATATCTCTTCGAGATCCTAATTTCAATTATTTTGTATGTATTCTCAGAAGTGGGATTGTTGGGTAATTATATTTTTATTTTTTAAAGTACATCTGTATCATTTTCCATAGTAGCTGCACCATTTTATATTCCCAGCAAAAGTGTACAAGGATTCTAATTTTTCCACATCCCTGCCAATGCTTGTGATCATTTGTAAAACAGTTTGGTCTTGGCACAAAACAGACATATAGATGAATGGAATGGAATAGAGAGCCCAGAAATAAACTCCCATATATACAGTCAACTGATCTTTGACAAGGGTGTCAGAAGTGGTGCACAATGGGGAAGGAGTAGTCTCTTCAAAAAATGGTGTTGGGAAAAGTGTATGTCCACATGCAAAAGAATGAAATTAAACACTTTTTAAATACCACACACCACACACAAAAATCAGCTCAAAATACCAAAACTTAAATATAAGACCCAACAGTATAAAATGTCTCGAAGAAAACATAGAATAAAAAAGCTTAACAGCATTGGTCCTGGCAATGATTCATTGGATATGACACCAAAAACACAAACAGTGAAATCAAAAATAGAGAAACGGAACTATATCAAACTTGAAACCTTCTGTACAGCAAAAGAAACAGAATAAAAAGGCAGCCTATAGAATGGGAGAAAATATTTGTAAACCATATACCTAATGTGTTAATATCCAAAGTATATAAGGAAGCTCAACAAGTCAATAGTAAAGAAATAAATAACACAATTTAAAAAAAATGGGTATACGACTTGAATAGACATTTCTCCTAAATAGACATACGAATGTCCCACAGATATATGAGAAGCTATTCAACATCACTAATCATCAGGGAAATACAAATCAAAACCACGATTAGATAGCATCTTGTACCCATAAGAACAAATTTATTCTTCAGTTTATCTATTCAACTCAGCTGTATTCTTTAAAATGTTATTTCAATATTAAACAATGAAATAAACAAATATATCGTTCATGGTTCAGTTCTCCTCTCCCAGTTGCATGGAATGGTTCTTTACCTAAAGCCAGCAGCTTGTGTTCATAGTACCTTCTCGCTGGCACCCTAGGAAACTGACAAGAATTGGAGCTCTGTTAACAACCAAAGCTGCAGCACCTTCTTTACTGGGGCAGGGTGCCTGGACCCGCCTTTCACTCTATGTAAATCTGTTATTGATTCATCATAAAACAGGAGATCTCAGAGTTTTCTGATTCATTGGAAATACCCAAGAGTTTCCCTAGGAAACTTGGTCACATGGTAGAGACCTTATTATCTTGTCTTTTCATCTGTGGAATGATTTTTATAAGTGGATGGTAAATAATAAAAAAGATTAGGATACAATTCAAAAATAGTGGGGATATCAACTAACAGATAGAGATTTCAGAAATCAAGATGAACAAGGGAAGAGAATGTTAAGCCAGAAAAATAATTAATCTTGTAATACTCACTGTCCTCTGTAGGATAGAGATAGCAGTGGAAACATTTGAGTTAGAGATGTGCTTTTTGAACAAGTCACTAGTGGATTTTAGCAAACATCTTAAAGTTTCAAGATCACAGAATATTAATTCTTACTATGTCTATCAGGAAACCGAGCCTCAGGGGTATCAGAGAGTAATAAACACAGGGATTATCACTCTTAATTAATCAATAAAATGCCACTGATTATGAGAGATTCCTCCTTTTAATGATATTCCCATTGTCTTCCTTCCTCTGGCTTTTCAATGCCCTTTCTATTACTGCTTTGTCTCTTTTCATGATATCATTCATTTTCCAGACATGTAAGTAAAAGGTGGTATTTGAGACTGAAGAGAGATAGTTTATAGTTTTTGTTTTTTATTGTTTATTGCTTGTAAGAGTTTGAAAACTTAACTTTATCCTATGAATCATTGTTTCATTTTATTCAAAGTGGTGATAATAGCTACTTCACAAGTTTGAATGAATCACAGGCAATAGTGTAGGCAATCACATCTATTATGATTTCTAGTGTAATACAACCACAGCACTAATTTCCCCGTTCTATTGTTTTCTGTGTTGCAGTCTCCTGCAATTTGAAACTAAAGTATCATATACCATCAGTTAATCACTTTTAGCAAGAATTTTCTAAATTTTCTAATGATTCTTAAGTAGATGTATACTATTTTGAAAAGAGCACTAGAACTTAGTGACTCATCATAATCAATATCATTAACATCATTAGTAACAACTTTTCTTAAATAATGTGCCAAATTTTTTTTAGGGGCATTATCTTATTTTATCATTTCACCATTCATTCTAATGTGTATCCTTACCCTAGATGTAGAGGTCACATGAAATTAAGCGTAACTTAATCTAAGGATAAGACTTGTAACTGATAGAGTGAAGGGTTGAATCCAAGTTGATCTCACTCTAAAATCTGTTTTAATCACTAATGTTTAAAAATATAATAATGATTATACTGTACATCACAAGGGTGCTGTAAAGATTCTCAATGTTTAAAGTTGATTTTGCCACTTAATAACTTCGGTTATTGAGAAAGAATTTAATCTTCTTGGGTTTCAGATTCCCATTTATAAATTCTGGGTGGTTTTACTTTTGCATACTAGGTTATGAAACTGTTATGAAGATGAAAGTTATCATATATATTAAAACCTTTTGGAATTTTAATAACTGTAAAAGCAAGCTACTTTCACTCCTGATTGATGGCTCTGAATCAACACTGAGTATGCTTGGGAAATTTTACTGTGCTGCTGAAATACCACTCTAGGGGTAGTGGATGATAGGAAGAGAGATAAAAGAAAATAAAAAGCCCATTTCACTGAGACATAACTCCAGTTTTGATTGATGACATTTCTGACAGATCTTGAAGAGTACAGCGGAGAAAATTTATTTAACATTACAACACTTTCCTCTAAGACAAACTAGGTACATTTACAGAGATTAAGATATAATTAAATGGAAATAGTAGCTACCCTAAGAACTGTATGATCAAAGCTTGGGTAGCGGGTCCACAATGCTTTCTAACTGATATTTCCTATGAGAATTAAATGCATGAAAAATTGGTAGAGTTCAGGAACATGAAATATAATTCATGTTTGTCTCTACTGTAATCATCTCTTTACGAGAATCATCTCTTTAGGGACCACTGTTTGTATATATAGGTCTGCTTTTTTCATTGTTGATTATTGTGGAGTGTCTTTTTTTATGCTAAAGTATTAGTTTGATAACAGGATAATAGAACCTTGGTTTTTTTTGTTATTGTTGTTGTTCTCCCAGAGATTATATCAATGCTATTTTGAACACTGCAAAATGTGGCTAAAATTTTTTTTTTTTATGAAAAAAAATTCTTTCTATTTTTATGAAAATGTAAGAGCTGCTAATTCTACAAGGAGGGGAAAGAAAATTTCCCCATAAATCTTGTTTGGGGAGTACAGAGCTTGATGTATTTTATTTCTAAGTAGTATAATCATTTGTATATTAACTCTCCTTGTAATTGGAATTATTGTGATATTTTATGGATCAATAAATTTTTGTTACTACTTTTTATTTCATTCTATTTCATGAGCTAATAAGATCAGTATATAAGAATGATAATGTGGTTTATTATTCCTCTGCAGTTTACAATTAACTTTCAGATACAATCAGAATCCTCAGAGCACCTTTGTGAAATGTAGTATAATAATTATTTATTAAAAAAGAGGAAATTACCAATTTGAAATGTAATGTCACCTAACTGTTGCCCTAAACAAGCTATTACATAATTACAAAAAATAAGAGAGATTTTAATGTATGTTTGTAGAGTTTTAGAAGGCTTGAGGGAGGACCGTATCTAGATTATAAGAGAATAAAGGAGAAAATTTTAAATGGGAAAACAATATATGTGCAATTGAAGTTAATGTGTAGTGAATATACCAGTGATATAGTTTGAATAATTGTTCCCTCCAAATCTAATGTTGAAATTCCATCCCCAATATTGAAGGTGGAGAAAAGTGGAGTGAAGGTGACAAAAATGTCTGATAGTTCTAGATTCTGAATGTATACATATATTAGAGCAAAAAATAATTGTGACAAATTGTCAGTAAAAAATGAGAGAAGAGGCACCAAGCAGGACTCCAAGGTTTTTCACATAAACAAAGAGAAAATGGAATTGTCATTCACTATAATCACAGAGAATTCTATTTCTCCATATTTCCGTATGATCCATGTGTCTTAGAGAGATTATCTATACCTTAAATCACCAAGTTTTAAATCCCCAAACTTTCAACTTTAAATTAGGAATATGGAAAGAGAAAGTCAACAGACTAAAGTTGGAACTAAATACTGGGAAATTTTGCAATGTTTTAAAGAATTGTCCATTTTAATAATAAGTAAATAAATAATACGAAATTAAATAAATAAAGTTTATTTTAATAACATTCTCCAAATTCAATATTAGAAGAGTTAGTCCTAGATTGAAGAAGAATGTAATTTAACTATCAGTTTGAATTGAATGAATTAAATGATCATAAATCTTGTGAATGTATCTTTTCACAGAAAATGTTGCTCACACTTTCAAACCAAAGCCCTATATTGAAAACTTAATATTCATATATCCTTGAACAAATGAGGATTTTTCAGACAAAATCACAAGTGATAAAAGTTAAACAATATTAAGAACACAAAGAAGTTAATGTACCAGGTGCTCTATCTATGCAGGATCTCTATTTTCATACATGTTAGGGTGATAGTCTTAATTTTATGCCAGTTTCATGAATGATGGTGATTATTGTTCTTATAGCAAGTGAATTTCTCTTTATTTGAAGGAAATATATATATTGGTGGTTTTGTTGACACTGCTTTTAGATTAAAGGGAAAAGGAAGAGAAAGGGTGAGGAAAAGAAAAAGAAGAAAATGAAATGGAGAAGATTTCTTATAACTGTATTAAACTCAGGCAGATACCAATCACAGATATTTTCATTTTTAATTTTTTTGCTTAGATTTTCTTTTCTATTTTTTATTATTATGGATATATAATATCTGTATATAATTATATGGTATGTGATGTTTTGATACATGCATACAATACATAATGATCAAATCAAGGTAATTGGGGTATTCAATACTTCATGTACCTATCATTTCTTTGTGTTAGGAATATTCCAATTCCACTTTCACACTTGTTTGTATTCTCTTTAGGAAAATAATCTTTTTCTTTCTTTCTATTGGCTAAGTCTTAGATTTCTTTCAATGATTTACTCTAGTGTCATTTCTAGGAAACCTTCCTTGATTTCACCAACTTACATAAGCCTGAATTAAGTGGTTTTATTTTGTGTTGCCCTAGTGCTGGGCTGCTTAGGAGCACTGGTAGTTTTTACTAACTTGCATGATAATCATATGCATCGATTTTTTTCCATTATACAGATACCTTCCTGATTACAAAGACATTCTAATCCATTTCTGTATCACCAACACTTACTCTCTTAGTACAGACACTAACCTTACATGCTGATCCAACAACATCAAAAAAAATTTTGACCATACACACACACACACACACACACATACATACATATATATGTATTCTGATCAGATCTAAAATATCTGTATCAGATCTGAAACTAGGACAGACACTGATGGTCTTTACTCATTAATATCAGATGTATGAATGCCTGTCCTTATGGCATATACAGATTAAGGAAAAACTCCCAGTAGCCAAAGAAAACACACATACCATCTACACCAGCAACACCACCAAGCATAATCATGAAGAAGTATCTTTCATTGGCTGCTGTAGTCAGGTAGGATATCACTGTTAAGTCTGGTATTCTACTCTCTGTGCAATAGTTACTTTCCACTTTAGTATTTCTTAATATGACAAATATTGGGTCCAAACCCAAGCTGTGTAAGGAGTCAATCATCCTGAATCTTAAAGCTCTAAGCCCTTTCTTACACAGGTAAGGAGACTAAATACATTTAGGGCAATTTGTCCCTGTATTGAGTGATGACTTATAAGGATGAAAAAGCCAGAGGTAAAATTTTTATATTTCAGAAGTCGTCAATGATAAATTAAATAAATGCTGATCAAGGTTTTACAATAAGTATACTTCAATAGTATGTATTGGAAACTTCACAAGGGAGGGAGAAGTCTGCCTATCACTGTCAGTCCATCTTTACCAGAATCTGCCTGGGGAAAGAGAGACATGTTTTCAAAGATATTTTCTGCCTTTCATCTCCTGGATGATATTCATGACCCAAGGTAGTCTTGGAACTAGATGTTTACTCTGGGACTCATCAAATCTCTCTATGAATAATACAGGAGAATTTTGTGAGTCTCCCTTTGTGGAATCCTTCACTTTTAGAAACAAGTACTTTCAAAGTTGCTGATAACCAGAAGTAATTTTTTCTGAAATTCCTCTTTTTCTCTCTCTTCTTCATTATTCTTCCTTTCTCCCAGGGCTCTATTTCTGATATTTGGATGTTTATTACTTTTACAGCCTTAAGTAATGTATTTACAAGCTATTTATTGCACACTTACAGTATGCCAAGCACTTCTGGGCAGTAAGAATACACTTTTGAGTAAAACAGATTATATTCCTCCTGAAATGGAGCTTATATTCTAACAACAAAATGTTTATCTAGACATCAAATATAAACTTTGCTAAAGATAAAGTTACTGCTTATTATTTATAGTAAGTTTTTGAAAGTTGACTTTTATATAAGTAAAAGCTGAGATGGACACAAACATAGAAACAAGAAATAATTTTCAATGGAGTAGACCAAATTTGCATGTGATATTCTATTATACAGAACTTCAAAAATCTTTGTTTTTTACACAACTTCTGAAAAAATGCTGAAGTTATAAAATAAAAATGAAATGCCTGATGTCATATAAAACCTTATGTCAAAAATGTTATCATTAGTAGTTTAAATCATTTTATTACATTTATACATAGACATTATATTTATAGAAAGTTTATGGTAAGGGAACCTTATAGTTCAGTCTGACTGTTGTAAAAATTATAACTTTAAAAGATTATTTTTCTGCTTTCTAAATCTTATTTATTTCACACTTAGTACAGCAGACAATTTTGCAAACAATCCTTTGTTCATGTTTTTTGGCCAACCGCTCTAAAATTATTGGTGACAATTATTGGTGACAATTATTATTGGTGACAATTATTAGGTGACAACCTAAGAGAGTATGAAACATTTATTGAGGAAAATCACTATAACTCTTTATAGTGTTATTTTATATCTTTAAAAATAAAGAACAGAAATATATTTTCAATATTCAGTAGCAGTTAGGACAGATCCGTTGTTAAAGTAGACACAGTTAAATTTGGCAATTTTTTCACCTTTCTTTCTGCTACCTAAAGTAATTCTTTTGTGTCTCTTTATACACTTTACTTCTGGCATTTGTACTAGGGAAACATTTTG
>VBSM01001265.1:18077016-18096147 GCA_008086735.1 Cheirogaleus medius
CTCTTCACATATTTTTGCATTTAAAAAACACATCAACTCCTAAGTCCACTTTCCTTGTAAGCCATTAGAATTTCTCAGGTCTAGAACAAACCTACTTTTTTGATGTATTTTCTTCTGAGTCTTCATATTTTCATGATAGTTTTGAGTCTTATCCTTGAATTTATAAGAGAATTAAATGTACACATTTGAGTTCTGACAAATGTCACACAGGTATAATGAGACTATTTACTTAGGTATAATAAGAATATTAATTTTCACAAAGTGGCACTAGATTAACATAAATTCTACTGTATGGCTAGGTTGAGAAGAGTTCTAAAGGGGCTATCACATCACATATATAGATAAAATTTAATGAATGTTATTTACCCGGGAGACAAAAACATTTTTCTTAATAAATTTGGATTAAAGAATAAAAAGTTCATTGAAACTATGTGTTGTAGCAAACCTTCATTCTGACATTTGATATCTCAAAGGACACAGTACAGATCTGAGGAACATCAGACCAAAGTGCATTGCCGGAACTCTAGATAATTTTCAGTGAATGTGGATGTCAGTAGACATATACTCAGCAACTTTATTATGACCTACCTGTATGTAATCTTTCTTTCATTTTTCTTTTTTCCTGCACTAGCATGAACCTTAAAGGATCTCTGAAAATAGCTACAACTTAGAGGATAATGGTAGTTTGGTTAAAGGTATTATGCTGGCTTGTGCCCTACAATATATTAGTTGCATCTTTAGCCAAAAGTTTTAATTAACATGTTGTAGTTATTCTTCCATTCCCTTTATAATAGTCACAGGTGCAATCTCAAGGATGAGAATTATACTCACTGCATAAAATAAAGGTGAGTATTATAATTATCTCCATTTTATAGGTAAAGAAACTTAGGCAGAGAGGATTTATGGAATTTCCTCAAGTACTCATGCTTAGTGAGTGACAAAGCCAGAACTTGGACTTCTGAACCCATTCACTTAACTATTAACTTATACCAACTTTTACTATATCAAGAGTTAATTTCTTTAATTCCATTTCATCTTGAACTGATAATTCAACTAAAAATAAATCGTAATTTAAAGGGAAAAATAACGTCCTTCTGAATATTTTTAACTCTAGGCAATTAGGGACACTCATCCTTCCTTCAATAAATGCTTATTGGATGTCTGCTCAGCGTCAGACCCAGTTTCAGGACTGGAGTTTTATCTGTGAATGAGGCAGGCAGGAGGGTTATCAGGTAACTGAATTGGGGCTTAAGGGTGGAGGAGAGCAATAAACAAGAAAATAAAAACACAAAATATAGCTTTAGTGTTAAAAAGAAAGTAAAAGAAACTGATAACATAATACAAATTACCTAGGCAGAAGGGCTGCCCTTAATAGACTGGCAGAAATGTCCTTGAGAAGGTGAAATTTGAGGTGAGGCTTTGGATAGAAAACTTTGGTTATGAGAGAATCTAAGGGACAAGTGCTCAGGCAGTGAGAAAGGCAAATAAAGAGATAACTTGCTTGGTATTTACAACAAATGTTGAAAAATTTTGCACTTCACTCAGGTCTCAGAATCAATTTCAAGAGATTTTATAGGATTGAAGACCCAAGTTAGTTCTGCTTGTTCTCCAAATGCCACGGCACAGCTCTTAAGAAGCATAAATGGAAGGGTACCAGCTTGCGTTTCCACATTAATTAGAATATTAGGCTTCTAGGGCTCTAGGACTCCAGAGGCCAAACTCTCTTTGAAAACTTATTAAGATGATTTCTATCAATAGAGAGTGATCTTTCTTAAATTTTTTTTTCTGGTTATCATGTCATTATCATATATTGTTATATAATCTTTCTATGGATATATGAATATATAAAATAAATTCACTTTAAATAAACTTACATCTGTACTTTCAATCTTCCTTTATAATTTTCATATTTTGGCCTTTATTATTTATGGACTTCTTCCTTCTATGGAATATGAGTTTCACTAGTCCAAAGATTATTTTCTATTAGGCTCAGTGAGTCAAGAAAAATACTTAGCACTTAAAAGATATTGAATAAGTGAATAGATTAATGAGTTAATGGATTTAAAATTGTGTTTAATGGCTACAAATTCCAAATTAAAAGTAAAATTTTTTGATGGGTCAGTGAAAGAGGTCAATATTTTAGAAAAAGTCTGATAGCTGAAGGTCATTCATTCTCTAAGATGCCAATGCAGGGTATCTGCTGTTACTGTTGGAAGTAGCTTGCTGTAGTACAACAGATGTTATACAGAAAGAAATACTGTCCATGACCAGGCAAATTTAGGGAAAAGTGCATTAGTCAAAATTAAATAGGTGTCTTTATTTAAAAGCTTATCAGAATCATTGATACATGCATGGCAATCATAAAAAACAATGTGCCCTACATTTATAGAAATAAGAAACAAATTACAGATGAGAGCACACTGTGGAAAATAAGTATAGCAAAAAAAAAAATCATAAGGATTGGAATCTGCCCAATGTAGATTGAAGTTCTGTTCTCTTATAACCTTGGGGAAAGTACTTTTACCACTCTGAGCCTACATTTACTTGTCTAAAGTAATCAGTCAATCAACACCAGTAATATTAAATAAGTGTATAAATTAATCATATTTAGAAGTGTTCATTATTGTGTATTAATATTTGTTTATTAATTATAAGTATATTTATAGCATACTAATAAAATGCTATAGAACATTCAATGGAATGACTTAACATGGCCTCACCATCAAGTTGAAAGACTTCCACTCTTTTCTTTTTCTATTATCTTCTCCATGCAACAAACTTAGAAAATCATTTAAAATATTTATATCTAATTCTGGACTATTCTTCTAAGTGTAGTGTGAGTGATCCCATTAAAATGTAATTCAGTTTATGTAATGAGTTGCAATGACCTTCTATAATTATAAAAGTATTTTATTCAACTTTTGATTGCTAATACCTAAAGAATGCCTGACATAGTAAAGGCTTAATAAGTATTTGAGCTGTAACTATTTAGGAGGATTATACATTTACGTTAATGTCACAGATGAGGTTAATTGCATTATACTAGTTGGGTTTATTTGGCCTTTGTATAGGTCAGAACTCTTGGTTGCAAATTACTAAATTAAAACTTAAATTGATTTAAATTGACATAAAGAATTAAAAATAGGGAGGGGCTAAGATAGAGGACTAGAAGCAGTCCACACATGCTGCTCTTAAGGAGAAAATTGAAAGTTGCAAGTAGATGCCCACCCACAAATGGACCCTCTTGGAGAGAGCATTGTGAATCATCAGGCAAGTGACAGGAGACACTGGAGGGAAGGAGATGGGGAGAGGAAGATCCACTTGCCAAGATTGTAAGGTACCTGTGGGAGATCCCCACACATGGCAGGGAATAAAGGAGAGAGTCCCTGGGCCCCAAGCTCCCTTTGTGGACACTGTGACCTGAGCTGTGAAGGGGGCTCCCACCACCACAGCAGGTCCCTGTACTGATCAGGGAACTGCTTGGAGACTGTGCAGTAACTTTGCACTGGAGAACAGGCATAATAGGGACCCACTGGCTTCTGTTCCTAGGTCACTGACACTGACACCATTCTGAGCTCTTGGGTCTGGAGCACCCAGTCTAAATGAGGATCAAGTCACTGCAACTTCCTCCACATTGCCTTTGCTGGACCAGAGATGGAGCAGGGAGAGCAGATGCACTCATGACTGGGAGCCAAGGACCCCCTCCATCAGGGAGTTTGAATGGAGAGAGCGACAATGCCATTGGAGAGGTCCCACATTAACAGCCTCAGTGAGACCTATGTGGGGAGAGAGCTCCAGTGCTCAGACACCCCAGCCCCTTGTTTCCCATGTGCCGCCCAGTGGGCTATGCCCCTGTGGAACCACATACTGTGCAGAGGTACATGCCCCCATGCCACCCAGTGGACCATGCCACCACAGCAATGTGTGATGCTGTGGCTGTGATCCAGTGCTCTATCATGGACCTGGTAGGCATGAGATACCCCCTGTTGCATGATATCACTACACATGGACCTGGCTGGAGTGAATGTCTGCAGCACTGACACCCTTGACCATCGCCTAAATAGCCTTGCCCAGCAGTCACTGTCACTGCTACTGCCACAGGGAGAACTGGGCAAAGTAATCTTCCATGAAGCTTGTCCCCTTCGAGAGGGACTAGCCCAGGCCCCTGCCTGAACTGCCAACAGCAGTCTGAGGACCAACCCGCCACTCCACATAAAGATCCACCAGCAATGGCTTAGACTGTGGCAACCATGGGGGAATGGGAAAATACAGAACAGCTACAATACAGGATCTCAGTGGCTCAGCCCCACTCCTGCCTGATCAATCTTCCAGAATAGGAAATAAATGCATCATCTAGGGACTTCTCATTCTTCTCACTAAATAGGAAAGGTCCCAGCAAAAGAGTGCAGGTACATCAGAAACTTATCTGCCCTTAACTGAGAGAAGAGGTTTCAGATGAGAAGAAACCAGCAAAAGAACTTTGGCAATATGAAAAAAAAAATGGTTAATTTGACACCACTCGAGTATTACAATAGACCTAGAGTAATAGATTCCAACCAAAAGAGAATTGTTGAAATGTCAGAAATGGAATTCAGAATATGTATGGCAAATAAGATAAACGTGATTTAAGAGAAAGTTGAAAATGAACACAAGCCAAAAAAAAAAAAAATTCAGGACATCGATGAAAAAAACTGAAAAAGTTGTTAAAGAGCTAGACTACATAAGAAAGGATATACACAGATTAAAGAAATGGAAGTTATTTAGGGATTTTTAAAATAAAGCAGAAAGCTTCTACAACAGGCTAGATCAAGCAAAAGAAAGAAGTTCAGAGCTTGAAGACCAGGTTTTCAAACTAACCCAGTCAGTCAAAGACACAGGAAAAAGAATAAAGAAGAATAAACAATCATTCCGAGAAATATGTGACAATATAAAGTGAGACAATATAATAACTGTATGTGTTCCTGAGAGAGAAGAAGAAAAAGCAAAAAGCCTGAAAAACTTATTCAAGGGGATATTAAGGAAAACTTCCCTAGTATCACCAGAGATTCAGATATTCAGACAAAAATGGTCATGATTCAATGGAAACATGTATAGAAAATAGGACATCTCCAAGACACAAAGTCATGAACCTGGCCAAGTTAAAATGAAGGAGAAAATTCTACAAGCTGCCAGAACATGATATAGCTGCTATAATATAGTATATATCCTTTTCATATTGTCTTCTTTCACTTCGTGACATGCATTTAAGTCTCTTCATGTCTTTATTGCTCATTTCTTTTTAGGGCTAAACAATATTCCATGATCTGGATGTACCACAGTTTATTAATCCATTCACCTTCTGAAGCATATCTTGGTTCCAAGTTATGTCAATTATGAATAAAGCTGCTATAAATGTTCCTGTACAGATTTTTGTGTGCGTATGTTTTCAACATACTTGGGAGAATATCAAAGAGTGCTATTGCTAGATCATATGACAAGGAAAGTTATTTTATAAAAGAACCTTCTAAATCCAAGAATATATCTAATACAAATCAGGCATTATCACATAATAAAATGAGACTGTTAAATAATTTTTAGAACTTTTTTTCAGAATAGTATTTGGACAGTAGTGGACACAGGTTGTTGTCTAGCCTAGATTTCCTCTAGCAAAGCAGCTCATCCCCCTCCCAGATGCTTTGAAAGTTAGCTGAGTGCCTGTCTCTTGTTCTAGAAATTGTCCATATCTAGAAGGAAACTGTCTTGCTCTGAAAGCAGCCAACAGTCAATTACTGACTCTGAGAGAGAAAAATGTCCAACCACCTCATCTGAAGATGTGACCAAACTTTGGTATAATTCAAGCTCAAAGTATCCCAGTGGTATCAAACAGAGGCTAGGCACTAGCTGAAGTCACATACCTGCTTAACTCTATCCCTTGATCTTTCCTGCCACCTTCACTCCTTTTCTCTTGAGAGCACTCCTTTAAGAAATGTCCTACACACAAATCACTGACTAAATCTCTGCTTCTAGAGAAACTAACCTAGCATATTGAATATTTTAAAAATAAATTGAAGTTTAAATTAGGCATAACAGAATTTTGGGGAAATTTGATACAAAATAATAAAATAGTTATGGAGCTATAATCTGAGAGTGTTGCAGAGGTTTACTTTCAGTGTCATTTTATAAGTCAATGAACACGTGTATAAAGGGTTAGCAAGAGTCATACAGACCTTTACACACTAAAATGACCCAGGCAAAAAGAGTTTTGGAGAATATAGGAGTAAAGCAATGACAAATGTGTCCACATTCATGTAGTAAACTTGGAAATCCTCTGCCTATAACTATTCTCTGGCTGTTATTAATATTTCATTCTCACATTGATACCATTAGTGATCTGGTCCTTTCCTATCCTGTCAGCTCCCTCTCTTGCTTCTCTACTTTGTGCAGCCTATGCTCCAGGCATGGGGGCCTATTTACCTCATGTGACACACAATCTTCATTTGTGTTTCTGTGCCTTATTTATCACACACTGCTCCTTCTACTGAAAATGCCTCTCTATTTTCTCTGTAGGAGATGAAAGGATTGAAAATAATGAATAGAACCTCAGGGATCTGTGAGACAGTATCAAAAGTTCTTACATGTCTGTAATTGGAGTGCCAGAAGGAGAGAAGAGGGAGAATGGAAAATAATAACGTATGTTTAAAGAAATTACAGTTCAAAATTTCTTAACATGGAGAAAGATATACATTTATGAATTCTAGAAGAACAGCAAATTATAAGAAGGATAAATATAAAGAAAATCATATGGAATAATCAAATGGCTGAAAATCAATGTCAGTAAGAATATCTTGAAACCCAACCAAGAAAAGAAAATGACACACTACATAGAAGGAACAAATCAAATGAATATGCACTTCTTATCAGAAACTATGGATACCAGAAGACTATAAAAAGACAATGTTAAAATGCTTAAAATAACCCTAACCCAGAATTCTTTACCAAGTGAAAGTATCCTTTAAGAACAAAGGTGAAATAAAAATTTTTCACATAAAAAAGCACTAAGAGAATTCATCGACAGGAGGTCAGAAATTATTGTGGATGTTTGCAGGCTTAAGAAAAATGATAAGAGATGGCAATATAGATTTTTCACTAAGGAATTAAGAAAACTGATAGAGAATTTCTAACACCCCCTAACAATCCAATTATTTACATGGCATTTCCAAAAACTAGTCATGTATCTGGTAGTTTTCTAATTCATAAGTAATAAAAATCAGCAAACACTGATTCACCATGCTAGAGGAAAAAAAATTCTTTTTCTTCTCTCTGTAAAAATAATATTAAAAAATCAATATAACAAATTGAATATTTATCAGTGATGAAGTTAATTAATAAAACATTAAGTATTTAAAAATGTTTCTATGTTGGTAGCATTTGCCAAACTTTTATAAATTTTAATTTGTAGAGATGTATTTCTCATTCTAAGTTATCATTTTTATCTAAACTTATGTTAATAATTATATTGATATAATTCCCTCAATTTTAAAAGCTGCAGGATTTATAAATTCCAGATTAGCCCCATGCTAAATGAAATATTTTACTTTGGTCCTTTCAATTTTCATAGCATTTCATATGAAATTCTGACAACCTCTATCTCATGCTGTCACTTACCAAATCCTGGCTAATTTTGAATCATTTTATTCTAGAAATTACTCTTTTATAGGATGTGTTAAGTGGACATTCAAAATAGAGAATCTTGTCATTTCTATGACATGATTCAAAGAAAGAACATTTAAAGTTCTTAAAGAAAGAAAACAATAATGTTGCTATATTATTTTCCTGTATTTCAGGTAGTCTCGGGATAACTGGGGAATTATTGTTGGTGGAGACTGACTTAAGGGTTTGAATAATTATGCACTGGCATTGCTATATTCTTATGTTTTGTTGCCACTCTGCAGATAGAGGATTCAAAACCTCTGCACACAGTTGACTCAATAAGGAGACTAATGATACCACACACACCAAAAGGGTATGAAAAAATTGACTTCACAAATAATGAGACTTTTTTTGGGACAGCAAAGCAGTCATTGTAGGTCCTAAATGGCTTCAGTGATGAACAGGACTATGGCTTTAATATTTATGGTGATTAAGAGTTAGGACTGGATAAGAGCTCCTCTTGCTTGCCTGGCTAGGGTTTTCATTGTTTAAACTTCCCTGCTGGTGCCAAGGATGAAGTGTTCAATCTTTCTTCGTGGCTTCCTTATATGTGGGGCAAGAGAAAAAGAGGGAAGTGTGGGGCCTGAAACCTGTTAGTGATCTAACATTAAACATGGTATCAGACTCTTTATTACATCATATTTGAAGGCATTAATCTGAATAGAGAAGGAAATTTCCATAGTAAACATAAGAGAGCAGAAATATCATTGCACTTGTGTTTGTGAAGGTTCACATAGCAAGAAAAAGGAAAAAAAAATGGGTGAGAGAGTAGAAACAAGACAATATATATAAGACAATATATATAAGACAGTATATATAAGCCTGCTGTTTAAAATTCTCATAATTAATTTTGAACAAGAGCCTACAGGATTTCCATGTTCTGACCTATTGAAAATATTTGAATAAACAAGAGCTTTCTTATCCCCCCCGCCCCCCGCCTCCCACCCAGGGCCTCCTTTAAGGATAATTGTGATTACATTGTGAACACTCAGGTAATCCAGGATGATCTCCATGTTTTTTGGCCAGCTAATTGAGAACTTTAATTCCATCAAAAACTTTAATTTCCTTTTACTATGTAACATGACATGTTCATAGGTTCTGGGGATTAGGATGTGGATATATTTGGTACATTACTATGCCTACCACTAGTATACATGGAGTGACAGGATCTGGCTGTTCTGCTCAAAGTGAAACTTCTCGAGGGGAAATTTTTTATGTGAGAGCTTGCACTGGGATGGCTGAAAGTTTCTCTGAGCCACACTGCACTGCGAGGATTGTCCTTCTTGATCTTCCCCCTCCCTGACTTCTTTCACTGTTGTTAGATTGCCATTGCTTTTTGAAGGTTTTTCCTGCCTACTCCTGCTGCCTCCTCTATCTTTCACAACTGGCACCTCTAATAAATCTTCTAAAAGTCTAAATCTATTTAAGTGTCTACTTCATGGAGGACTCAAGTTGAAACAATAAATCTTAAAAAGATATTAAAACAACAGGAGAGAATTCATTGTTTCTGCTCTGAAGAAGGATATCAGTTCTTGGTTTAGATAATACTTTATAAATTCACTAACTTAAATGTATTAATTTATATACATTCAAAAAGATACTGTATCACATCAGAAACGTGATGAGTTAATATCATTCACATTAAAATATGTATAAAACTTGGTTATCCTTGAAGAGTAGGTAGTAACTGATAGATAATATTAAGTAACAAATAATCGTCTTGTATCAATGACACGAAATGGTTGAAAAATAAGTCTACTTTTCTAAAATAAGTCACCTTTATTAATAGAGGCAATAAGTTAACTATATTACCCATCCTTATGGACAATCAAACCTAATTAATTTGTGTTGTTTCTTGTTCCTTAGATTAAGGAGGCTCAAGAATTAGTAATTTAAGCTAAAAAAAAATCTTTCTAAGAAGCATTGAGAATTTCTTAGGAAACACAGATTTTGAAAAAGAAATAAACTTCACTTTTTTGTGCCTCTTGAAATTGGCTACTTGCCCACTTGCCAATGTCAAGTCATAGTCTCTGATCATGTCTGTTTGTGATTGTGGTGGTTTGGTAAACAGAACCATGTGTCTGCTTTCTTTGCCTAACTAGCAAGTCAATTACAGTAAAGTGGCACCCTGGATGAGACCTTATTAAAATAGTATGTACATACAATTGAAAGGTATGAGCACAATGGCTGCACTTACAAAGCATTTATTCCCCAGTGATTTGGTGCTTTTTGAGTGTATAGGACTCTGAATGTCATTAATGGAACAAGGTCAGTTAGGTTATGGTGTCTTTACAAACCACAGTTATTTGGGGATAAAAAGAACTCTTGAACTGGTCAGTTCATTTGATGAAGTCTTTTTATTTTGGACTCAAAAGAGGACATTTTGTTCAAATTCATCCATTCTGAGGAGCATTGCGATGCTATTTTCTTGTCATAGATAAGTCACACTTGAACTTCAAAGTCAGCTTGTGACCTTGTCAAGAATGTAACAACTACACTGTAAAATGTGAACAAAAATCTCTCTATGGTAGTAAAATCGATGTTCTCTGGTTGAAATAAAGCAGTACACAAAGACTATTTACAAAATTAGAAATTTTTGTGTTAATTGTTAATAATCTTCTCACATTACTAGTTTCATTAATACTTGTAATATACTAATATCTATGAGTCACTTATATGGGGCTAGTGTTTCATTGAGTATCCAGCAAATTTTAATCAATTAACTAACAATGATCACAACAAACTTCTGAATCAAACTTATTTTCATTGTACATTTTAAACTTTACCCTTATTAATGGTTTCTCAGTTTACTAATTGTATTAACTATTGCTCAGTTTATTAACTGTACCTCAGTTCTTATCTCCATGAGTAGAGTACTTCTCTTGGGTCATTGTGAGAGTTAAGTAAGTTAGAACTATAGCCGGAAGAGAGTAATGCTTAATAAACGTTTATTAATATTTATTATTATTACTACTATATTTAAAGATGAGAAACAGGTACACATAAGTGGAATTAATTTATTCTTATTATTCTGGGTACTTTATAAAGGTATGTGGATTTCAAATAGCATTTAAAAACTTATTTAGGTTTTGAAACTAAGAAAAACATTTCTATACTAAATAAATTAATCCATAGCTATAGAAATTACCCATTTTTTTCTAGGAACTTTCTTTACTTTTCACCTATGGTGATTAAGAGATTATTTTTCTTAATGATTAAGCTACTAAAAGCTATAAAAGAAAAACCTCAAACCATTAAACAGTGATATATGATTTATTTCATAGTGGTTTATACTTTTAAAATTAAACTTTATATATGTTTGCATAGTCATGTAAAATACTCATTTTCTATATGTTTATTCAACTATCCAGCTCATTTCATTACATACAA
Organism: Cheirogaleus medius; assembly: GCA_008086735.1. Taxonomy (NCBI): domain Eukaryota; kingdom Metazoa; phylum Chordata; class Mammalia; order Primates; family Cheirogaleidae; genus Cheirogaleus; species Cheirogaleus medius. The sequence continues at coordinate 18,088,096 of VBSM01001265.1, forward strand.
TGTCCAAGAATGCCAGAAAGTACAACAAATATTCCCTGAAGGAGAATAAATCCTTTACTAACCTTAAGCTATGTGGTTTGATTGAGAAAACTCTCAATGATTTGTCTTTTTACACATTTCTCTTCACAATCTGTGAAGGAGTTTTAAAGTAGCACTATAAACTATTTTCCTTTACTAAATTATTTTTGCTGATGTCTTTTATGCGTCTTGATATTTTTCATAGGTGTCTTTGGGGATGTCTTTCAAGTTGAAACATAAACTAAGTTTTCCTCTTGATACCAAACAGAAACTTTCCCTTAAATAACATTTTTTAAAAAGTAGCAACGCTGAACATAAAAAAATGCAAAATAGTATTTACTTGACAAGATATAACAAGTTGGAAATTAAGCAATTGTTTAGAATCTATGCTAAAAATTTTAGGCACACATTGTTGTATTGCACTCCACTTTATTGCACTTTACAGATACTGCATTTTTTTCAAAATGAACGTTTGTGACAACCCTGCATTTAGCAATTCTATTGTCACTGTTTTTCCAGAAGCATATGCTGAATTCTTGTCACCGTGTCATATTTTTCCGAGGCTGGCTACATTAACCTTTTTCATTATTATATATTTTATGACGACCTCTGATCAGGGCTCTTTGCAGTTACTATTCTAATTGTTTTGAGGCACCATGAACCACTCCCATGCAAGATGACAGGCTTAATCGACAAATGTCATGTTCTAACAGATCCACTGACCAGCTATTCCTCTGACACTCTGTCTCTCCTTGGCTTTCCTATTCCCTAAGACACAACAATATTGATAATAGATTCTACAATGGCCTCTAAGTGTTCAAGTGAAAGGAAGAGTTACATGTCTCTCACTTTAAATCAAAAGCTAGAAATGATCAAGGTTAAAGAGGGAGACATGACAAATGCTGAGACAGGCCAAAAGCTAGGCCTCTTGTCCTAAACAGTCCGCCAAGTTGTAATTGCAAAGGAAAAGTTCTTGAAGAAAAGAAAAAGTGCTACTCTAGTGAATACATGAATGATATAAAAGAGAAACAGCCTCAATGCTGATAAGGAGAAAGCTTTAGTGGTCTGGATGGAAGACCAAACCAGCCACAACATTTTCTTAAACCAAAGACTAATCCAGAACAAAGTCCTAAGCTCTTGTCAATTTTGTGAATGTTGAGACATGGGAGGCAACTGCAGAATAAGTTTTAAAGCTAGCAGAGATAGATTCATGAAGTTTAAGGAAAGAAGCCCTCCCCAAAACATAAAAGTGCAAGGTGAAGCTGCAAGTACTCTCATAGATGCTACAGCAAGTTATCCAGAAGACCTAGCTAAGATAATTGATGAAAGTAGCTATACTACACAACAGATTTTTAATGTAGACAAAATAGCCTTATTTTGGAAGAAGAATTAAAATTATCACCCACAAATCATCAATTATTTTCATTCAGATGTTTGATCATTATTAAATACTGTATTATCTTTCTGAAGAATGACCCTGGCAAAAGTTGGTCGATATTCTTAAAGTAAAAAAAGAAATATTCATAAAAGAACAAAATAGAACAAAACTTCAGAACCGTAAAGACACATGACATAAACAAAATCCAATTGTCTATTATTCTGTTAATCTGAAGTTTTACCTTATTTTTCTGATTGTATTATTTCAAGGTAATTAGATTTTTTTAACTTTGTTTAACTTAATAGCAAATTGTAAGGAAATATAAGGTGATGATGATTATTCAATAAGAAAATATATGTAAAGCATTCAGGGCACTGACTCTTATAGAGGAATGGCTCAATAAATAGTAAATAAGCATAACAACAAAAAGCACAGTATCAATAACAAGAAACACAAGACAAGAGGATAAGCAGGTCAGGAGAATTATGATTTTGCTCACTCTGCATTATTTGGTAAATTATTACTTTATCATTCAGAATTCAATTTCAAATTACCATCTTTTTTAAAGTCCTCATCAAGTACACTGGACAGAGATAATATTCATTCTGTAAGAACCCATCTCTTCTCCATGGTTCATAAGCATTTTATAGTGGATGGATTTTTAAACATTTTTCACATTATCCTATAATTATTGTACACATCTTTGTTTTTTCCAATAGAAGCTGGATTCCAGGAGAACTGAAAATTTTCATTAAATAATTTCTGATCTCCAACACGTTAGCACATAGTCTGATATATTTAATAGCCAGCCAGTGTCAGTTTGTTTTCTTCTCTTCTTATGAGTTTCCCTTGATTGAAGGGAAATTTTCCTTAAGGAAAATAATTATCAGGAAAATGGCATTGGATAAAAAACTAGTTCATAACTTTGGACCTATAATATATTAAATATCAAGTTAGAGTTCCACTGAAATCAGATGGGCATAATTGCTCTTGCCTATAAATCCAGCAACTGGGAAAGCTGAGGTAGGAAAATGGCTTGAGCCCAGGAGTTTGAGGCTGCAGGGAGGTATGATCAGACCACTAAACTCCAGGCTGGGTGACAGAGCAAGACCCTGTCTCCAAAGAGGGGAATAAAAAGAAAGCCTAAGAACAATTATGGAAAAAAAGATAATGAGCATTTCATTAAAGAAAAATGAAGTATTTCTTATGTATTATGGCCCACTTCTATATCACACACCACACCTCCCAGTCTCAGTTACTGTCTTATACTAACTGTTCTTGACCAAATCCTGTACCACATTTACCAAGGACAAATATTTTTTAAGCCAGGGGCTGCCTTCATTCTGGACACTTCCCTATCTTTCCATCTCAACATCTTTTTTTCTTAACAAAATATGTTCTGGCACGTGAGTTAAAAATCACAAGAAACATTTGTATAGCACTTTTCAATCTTTGTATGTAATGTATATAATTTTACATACATTGTTTTACTTGATTCTTACTGTGACTGAAATATATACCATCTATTATCATGTACATCTAATGGAAAAAGAAACATATATTTATAAAAAACCAAAATAAACAAAAAAACAACAACACAACAACAACAAAACACAAACTTGCCTAACATCAGAAAAGTAGTAGTCCTCATCCAAGAGCACATGTTCTTGTGGAACTAAATGTTATTTTTTGTTTTTAAATACCAGTTATTCTCATCTATATTTCCATGGCAACTTTTTATATATGGCATAGCAATTAGGGTGCTCTGTTTTATCTTATTGTTGAATCATTCTTATGTTGAATGGACATACATGTCTTTAATTCACAAACAGCATGAGGAAAGGCATATGTTGTTTCTATCACAGTTAGTTGAATTAAAACTGTTGACTTCGTTTTATGAGATCATTTTTATGCTCAACATAAGTTAGTTTGGGACTCATATGGTAAACCTTTTAAGGTCAGAAGAACAAAAATAATTAGCCAGACACAGACTGCCATACAATGAAGCTTGGGGGAAAAAAAGTTTAAAAATACTTTTATAAGAACTCCAGGAACTTATGGTTAAATGAATAAAAATACTATGATGGGAGTTTAGAAAAGAGAGGTTATGTGTGCTGCAATACTTGAAACCATAAAGATTGAGCTGGATTCAAAGGTGATTAAAAGAGACTAGAGAAGACATTTTGTTTGGGTTTAAGACAGATGGAAAAATTGGTATGTATTTTTGGATATAAAAGAAATTGTTCTCCCTAACAATTAATGGTTAAATGTGATACTTAATATCAGATTTTCCCTAACAATTAATTAATAATATAAAAAACATAATTGTGGAGATGTCTCAACATCTTCCAGAAAAATGTGCTGAAGTAACAGCTTGATAGGTACAATTATATTTCTAAAATATCAGAGATTATTATTTTTTTCTGTCAACTTATTATGTATGTTCTGTTTCTTTAGTTTTTATCAGTACTAGAATTATCTTCACTAGAATCTGGACATATTTAACTCCTTCTCATCTTAAAAAGCAAAGCAAAATGAAGAACAATCTTTGACATCTCAGTGTGGACACCACTCAACAGGCCCCAAATGTGAGCATATTTCTCTATGGTATATTCCAAAACTCTTTCCTCCCAGTGTTCATTTTTTCAGTAAGTTTTACCAAAACCAGCCAGTTACTCAAACCAGAAATGTTATTATCTCCTACATATGCTCCCACCCCTTCAAATAGTTCCTCTTCAACTCACCAGTAACCAAATGTTCTCTCTTCCATCTACCAAATATTTATCAAATCTCTCGACTTTTCCCTATGTTTACTACTGGCGTATTTGTACTGGTTCCATAATTTCTTACCTAAGTACTGATATAATCTAATGGATATTTTACATACAGATTTTCTTTCTTTAATCCATTTGACGCATTGCTAGCGCAGTGATATTTTTAAATGCCTATATTATTTTGATTTTACACTACTCTTATCTCTACGATTTACTAATTTAATTCTCCTTTGATTAGAGCAAACACGAATCACACTGAATTCTCTCATTTGTAAAGATAACTCCTATTTATAAATAAGATCTCCTTTTAAACACAACTTCTTCAGGAGAACAAGTTCTAGTTTCTTATCTCTATTAGCAATGCTCATCACTTCCTAAATGTCTGGGGGTTTTTTTGTTTGTTTTGTTTTTGTCAGGATGGGCTAGGTAATGTGGCAATAATCAAGAGTATTAAATCCCAGTGTCTGTAAAAATAAGGTTTATTTCTCACTCACATCGCATATCCTTGTGGTTTGGGGGAGCTGGGAGAGACCTATGTTTCAGATGACCACTCAGAGATCTAGGGTGTTACAGACTATACCATATTAAAGCTATAAAATCTGAAAACAAAACAAAAAAAGCCCCCTTGGTTCAACTTGACACAAAGAAGGAGAGCCTGTAGAATCCTTTAAGCCTATTTCCACCTAAGAAGGCATGTGCAAAACTTTAGTTTTACTATTTCCTTCACCAGAACCAGTCACATACTGGGCCCCATTCCAAAGCTCTTAGTCAATGCATTCTTCCAGGTGCCAGGAAGGGAGAAGATCTGAATGTCATTAAGGACTAGTAATGTCTACCTTTCCTGTATTAGATTGCAAGCTATACAATCTAACAAGTGCTTGGTTTATTGTAATACTATACTATACTATTAATAGTATTAATACTATACTATTAATACTAACTGCTATACCTAGTGCAATGCTTTGTATCATAAGAGGTTAAGTCATAAACATTTATTAAATTAATAAAGCAATAACCTGTTTCAGTTAACAACATTGATCCTTTGTTCCAAATACCAAGCCTATCACTTACCAGCTGAGTGATATTAACCAAATTCATCTTTCTTTGTTTCAGCTTTCATCTATGAAATGGAGTTCATATTGTACCTAGCCATCAGAGTATTCACAGTGATATTGTGCTTAAAAACAATCTGAATCTCTACAGGCTTATTGTGTTAGCCATTGTTACTAATTTTATGTTTTTTTAGTTGAAGCAAATTATTAACCTACATATAAATAAATCATTAAAATGTAAACATATCCAAGTAACCATTGCTAATATTATCATTGTTATTTTCCACTTTGGAACAATGCTTTATATAAAATATTAACAACTGGTACAACCTAATATCCTTGTAGGACAGATTAGGAGATTATAGCCAAAAATAAGGAATTAATATTCCAATGACCACTCTACAAGTTAGTGGCAATGCACAAATAAATACCTAAATCCCTTTTATCCTTTTCTCAGGCTTCTCTTTTGGTGGGTCAAAAAGTCAAAGAATTCTTTATTTAAGGCTTTATGTTTATTAGTGGCTTCTTTGATATAGTCTGTCCAGGAACTCAAAAATCTAAACAATATTAATACAGATAAATTATTGAAAATGGGATAAAAATGTACCAAGAACAATAATAAAAAGATTGATAGAAAATTATAACAGTTTAGTCAGTAATTTTATGATTTTGAAATTTAAACTTGTTATCACTTACAATGCAAGTATTCGTTATACTTGAATTTTCACTCAGGAATGTTAAGACTCATACAAACATCTTCAAAATAAATTTTTGTCTACCAGGATTTGGAAATCCTTCAAATTTCCAGCCCTCCTAAAAATAATTTCATCATGTTCTTTGTTTTCTTTATGAAATAGCTTTATCATAGTTGATACAGCAAAATAGACATCCAGTGTTATATGATACGAATGCGTTTGCTCTAAATCAAACTTCAAACAAAAATGTTATCATAAAATATTGATCTTCATTAATAGTTTTTTATCTTATACACAATAAAATGACACTCAGTACTTTCAATTTTTTAGTAGGCAAAGCATATCAATGGACAGACAGCTCAGTGAATCTTGCCTTGATTACTTCCTTGGAAAGATAATTTATATTCACCATCTAATGTGAATTTTTCAAGAAACTTAGCACTCAAGGTATTTTAATAAGGGTGTTTGTATGAAAAAAACAACAACAGAGAGTATTTTTTATAATCATTTTCATTCTACTTTTATGTTATACTACATGGACAATCCAGAAATAAATATATATTTGTTAATATAATCTAGAAGCTCAAATTGATACTTTAGAAATTTATAAAATATTAGATTCCATAATATAAGACTATATTTTAACAAAAAAGCAACTGATAGATCCTAATTTTCACTTATATTACCAGATCTGATTTGTTAATTTCTTCCCCTCAATCAAAAATGACTTAAGATATATTTTTATAGTGATATCCAAACTCATCACAGAAATAAATAAAAATGGGAGAAGTAAATATAATTGAAGAATTATACTTTCTCTTAAAATGTCATTAGTTGTGTCTTTGTTTGACATGCAAGGAAATTAAGATTAAAAGCAGATAGCACAAATAAAAACCAACTTTTAACCTTGGTCTTTGACCAAGGCTTCTTGGGTGCATGGTTGGGTATATTTGATCCAATGACCATAATACCTTAAAATGTGACTATACAAAAACCTGATGATATAATTTTGTATTTTTTATTAATGTGTTTGAATTTTTAAAAACAGAAATAAAAACCAAAATATGATAATGAAACAAAATTCCCAAGGTAGTGTTTGCCAATATTATAGGAAGCCAGTAAAGTCCAACAAACACCCCTGAATGATGAAATTCCGTGAAACAATTCTGGGGCAAGGGAGGAGGTTGTGTGTCCCAGAGCCTAAAGAATTCTAAATTTTATATGCATTAGGAGGAAAAAGATGGCCAATGGGCCTAAACTCAGAAGTAAGTAGAGGAAATGACAAGAGATGAAAATTGAGAGATGGGTAGGTTTCACATCTTCTAGGGTTGTAGGCCAAAGTAAGGAATAGAGTTCTAAGTGCAATTAGAAGGCACTCTAAGCTTTTTTTCCTTTTATTTCATCATATAATGGGGGTACAAATATTGTTAGGGTTATATACATTGTCGCTACCACCCGTACCCTCCCACATGCCAGAGTATGAAGCGAGTCCAATCCCCAGGTGGCGCGCAAGGCACACATTATGTAACTATACACTTCCTCCCCCATCCTGCCTGCCTTCCATCCGACAAAAGATTTTTTTTGTTTTACACTTTGGATACATTGTATAACTTTGCCTCTCCCTAAGAAGGGTTAGAGGTATGCCCTTTGCCCCCACATTGCTCGCCATATCCCTATGATGTGGGTCTTGCACCCCCCGAAACCCTGGTGAACACTATCACCATTTGAGCACCATAGTTTTAATCAGTCAGTACCAATTTGATGGCGAGTAGATGTGGAGCCCTTTTTCCATATCTTGTGTCGCTTCACTTTGGATAATGGGCTTAAGCTTAATCCAGGATAGCATAAACGGTGTTAGCTCACTGTCGTTTCTTAGAATTTAGTAATATTCCCTTGTGAGCATATACCACATTTTAGTTATCCACTCATGAATTGACGGGCACTTCGGTTGTTTCCATGACCCTGCAATAGTGAATTGTGCTGCCATAAACATTCGGGTGCAGATGTCTTTAAAATAGAATGACTTATGCTCTTTTGGGTAGATGCCCAACAATGCTATACTGGGTCAAATGGTATTTCTATTTCTATCTCTTTGAAGTATCTCCAAATTCTTTTCCACAAAGATTGCACTATTT
>VBSM01001265.1:18114175-18126564 GCA_008086735.1 Cheirogaleus medius
GGTATGGGCAATATACGGAATCTTAACATTTGTACCCCCATAATATGCTGAAATAAAAAAATAGAATAAAATAAAATAAAACAAAAACAGACACATAGACCAATGGAACAGAATAAAGTTCTCAGAAATAAATCCATGTATCTACAGTCCACTGGTATTTAACCAAGTTATCAGGACACAAATTGGGGAAAGGGAAATCTCTGCAACAAATAGTGCTGGGAAAATTGGATATCCACATGTGGAAGAATTACACTGGATCCCTGTCTTTCACCATATACAAAAATCAGCTGTAAATGAATTAAAGGCTTAAATGTAAGACCAAAAACTATGCAACTACTAGAATAAAACATAGAAGAAATGCTTTATGACATTGGACTAGGCAAGGGTTTTTATGGATAGGACCTCAAAACCTTAGGTAACAACAGCAAAAATAAACAAATGGTATGACATCAAACTTTTCAAAAGCCTCTGCATAGCAAAGGAAACAATCAATAAAGTGAATAGACAACTTACAGAATTGGAGGAAATATTTGCAAACTATACATCTGATATCTGAATCTGGATATACATTAATATCCAGAGTATATAAGAAAAACAACAGATAAAAAAAATTGATTATAAAATGTGTGAAAGACCTGAGTAGACATTTCTCAAAAGAAGACACACAGATGGCCAACAGGTATAGAAAAAAGTTTTCAGTACCAGTCATTATCAGAAAAATGCCCATTAAAACCACAAGGAGATATCATCTCACTCCAGTTAGAAAGAATATTATCAGAAAGACAAAAGATAGTAAGTGTTGGCAAGAATGTGGAGAAAGAAGAATCTTTGCACACTATTGGTGGAAATGTAAATGAGGATAGTCATTATAAACAGTATTTAATTTCTTCAAGAAAATTAAAAATAGAGCTATCATATACTCCAGCAGTCCCACTACTGGTTATGTATCCAAAGGAAATGAAATCAATACATCAAACATTATCTGCACTCCCATATTCTTTGCAGCATTAAGAACAGCCAAGGTATAAATCAAATTAAGTGTCTATCAATGCATGAATTAATAAATAAAATGTGGTATATATTCATAATGCAATACTATTCAACCTTTAAAACAATGAAATCCTGTCATTTGCTACAACATGGATGAACTTGGAGGACATTATTTCAAGTGAATTAAATCAGACACAAAAAGACTCACTAATATGTGGAATCTAAAAAAGTTGATCTGTTAAAAGTAGAAAATAGACTGGGAGTGGTGGCTCACGCCTGTAATCCTAGCATTCCAGGAGGCCCAGGCGGGCGGATTGTTTGCCAGGAGTTTGAGACCAGCCTGAGCAAGAGTGAGACCCCGTCTCTACTAAAAAAAAGATAGAAATTAGCTGGACAACTAATATATATATTAGCTGGGCATGGTGGCACATGCTTGTATTCCCACCTACTCAGGAGGCTGAGGCAGGAGGATTGCTTGAGCCCAGGAGTCTGAGGTTGTTGTGAGCTAGGCTGACGCCACGGCACTCTAGCCCAGGCAACAGAGTGAGATGCTGTCTCAAAAAAAAGTAGAGAACAGAATAGTGGTTACTGTAGGCTAGGAAAGATGGGGAAAAGGGAGGCAGAACGCCTGGTGTTATATTGCACAATAGGGTGACTATAGTTAACAATAACATATTTTATATTTCAAAATAGCCAGAAAAGAGGATTGTAAATGTTCTTACTGCAAAGAAACGATAAATGTTTGAGATGATGAATTTGCTAATTACCCTGATTAGGTCAATACTCAACATACATATGTATAGAATCATCACATTGTAGTCCATAAATAAGTACTATTATTATATGTTTATGTCAATTAAAAATAATATAAAATTGAAACAATACAAAGTGTCTTACTGTTTAAGTAAAGTTCACTCATTAGGTAGAATATTGATTCATTCATACTTTAAACATTAATATTAAATCTATCCCTTTGTTAATTCACTCATTCATTTTATTTAAAAATAATTCTTGTTTGAGGCACTCTACTGAGGTATTTGGAAATTTATAGGAAAGATGTAACATGGGCATAAACAAAGGGAATTTGCTCTATTTTACATTATCTCAGCCACTAGTGAAATTTATGCTTGTTTCTATTAGAGTTCAAGAATTCCTACTGGTTGAGAATCCATTAATATTTATTGTTGCTAAAATGTCTTAATAGTCATTTGCTTTTATGATTGCTTCTGACTGTAAATACATTTAATGGAACATATGAACAGTATTTTTCAAAAAGTCTATACTATGTTTGGAGCGAAGGTAGGCATCACACTTTTCCTATTTTTATTTGTGTTTTTGACTAGTGCTGCTTATGGATTTGGAAGAACACTCTCCTTCCCTCATCTCATTGCTCTTATGAATTAATATTGGAACAGAGGAGCCATCTGTGAGCTCAATGTGCTTAAATCCTCAATAGGATGCAAAGCATAATAAAAAGGAAAATAAGCTTATTTGTGTTTGTGAAGAAAATTTTCAGGATACTCTATGTTCTTTTAAACTTCAAAGAATGTTTTCTAGCTGTTTATTTTCCTAGATCTGGCATTGTGTTTATACTCAATCAAAATGATCTCCTAAACTGATTTACTTCACCAGATCACCTGGATCAGGTGACTTTTCTATGATTATTAAGTCATAATAATTAAAATATCATATAAAATATTACATAGCATACCACCTGTTAAAAATTCTAATTAAGTGTTTATAATTTTTTTATTTCAGAATTTTAGGAGGTACATACAAACCATGAACTTCTATAATACATAACTCAAATATAGTCACCAAAAATGCTGGCTTAATGTTTTAGAATGCTTCATTTTTTCCATTTATATTTTATCGCTTAAAGTTTTGTTCAGGCTCTCATTGGAATGTTCTGTCAACATCTGTTTATTTATATAGGTGGGATGTATCTCTTCATATGTCCCTTTCATCCCCTTGTAGAAAGGTTTTACCATCTACAAAGTTCACAAAGTTCATGGTAGGAAATAAACATTCAAGCAAGCAAACATCATTTCCTTTATATGAGCACATTTTTACCTTTTGAATGTTGACACAAAACTATATTAAATGACTGACTGAATAAATCTTTTGGATCTCAGTTTTCTCATAACCAACATATGTAGCTTAGATTAGATTACTGGTTTCCAATTTTAGTTGATCAAAAGACTTCTCTAGGGAATGCTAAAAATACATATTCTATAGCCCCATCTGACAATTACTGAACCAGAAGTTCTGGCACTGAGGTTGGAGGGGTGACATATTTCAACAGATGTCTGCATAATCCTAACTTGGAAAACTCTTAATTACATATTCAACAAGAATCTTTCTGTTATTTAAGATACCATGATACAAAATTCTGGGTTCTTTATCTTGATTGACAACATAGAATTCAGTTTTAAGTTTAAAAGGATCTTAGAGATAGATAATCTAAATTTCTCATTTTATCCTATGATATAAATTTGCTAAAATTAGCTGATTTGACTAACCTCTCATATTCAAAATAAATGGTCAAACTCGTATCTATCCTGAATATATGAACCATTGGAATCGGATGCATTTATGATTATAGATTTAAAAATCTACAAGAATTTTTTTATTGATATTCAACTCCATAGTGATTTTTTCTTTTTAACTGAAGTGACTTTTAATCCCAAATCTACAGATTGGTCATTATATCCCTTATAGGACATTTATCCCTTATACTACATTTTTCAGCATTTATCTGTACAAGCTACCACATGTTTAATGTTCACACATTAAATGACAATTGCTCAGGATTCAATAATGAATCAATTATTTTCTATATCCAAACATATTTCCTCCAAATTCAATAATCACTTGCTTAGGAAAAGGTCATCTGATCTTACTAAAACACACTGTGCTCATGGGTGAAACAATTTCCCAAAGTACTGTGTCTGCTTCCTCAGTTACTCAAAAGTTTTCAAGAATTAATTTGTGAAAAAATGATCCTACACATTATGGATGTTTAAAAATTCTACTTCCAGTGGAACATATTTAAATAAGTCAGCTTGTCACAATTTTCAAAAGAAAAGAATGGAAAAGTTATTTATTTGGGTACATCAGTTCTGTGAGGCATTTGTATTAACTTCACAACCCATCTCCTAGGAATAAATAATGATGAATTTATCGAACCACATTTGTATTTCTCACACTACATAACTATTATCCTAAAGTGAAGGTTCTCACTCAATAAAGGATAAATGAATATTTGAGTATTTCTCTAAACGGGTTTCATGCCAACCAAACTGCTGTTGATAAGAAACTCACAGGATTGTGTTTCAACTTTGTTTTGAATTAAAATCTTTATAAAATATAATTACAAGAATAAAAGAAGAATAAAACAGCAGGGTTATGCTAAGTGGGTCTAATGCAATGGTGGCCAGGTTCCAAAAGGGTATTTTAAGGCAATCACTCAGTTTCATCTGAGGAAAAGCCTTACATACAGTACTGGGTCAGCCTCAAGTTTCAAAAGATTTTGGATAAATATTAATAGCAATACTGACGTTCTTAGACTTGAAATTTGCACCAAATTTTTTTTAAAAGAAGTATTCACATTGAATATTAGTGTGGAGTGAATAAGATAGATGAAAATATATTATATAAAAAAACCCCAAAAAACAGTACCTTCATTTGGATACCCCAATTACCCTAATTTGATTAACCCACATTGTATGCCTGTTTCAAAACCACACGTACCCTATAAAGATATACAAGTATTATGTGCTCATAATAATAAAAAAATAAAATTAAACAAAGAAACTGTACCTTGATTTGATATTAATGGACTGAAGATGAACTCCTTGCAAAACTACACACTGTGCTTAATGGATATGTTACTCATGGTTTCATGATGTGAAATAATGGCTTGCCACAGATATAAATGCACCCTTTGCCTGACTTCTGATTCAGAAAGTTTGGAAAGAAAGCACAGCAATATGGAAATAATGAGCATTGTGGAATTATTAAGATTTGTATTTATATCCGGACTCACAGTAAGACGTTATGTGCCTCCAGGGAATTAATTTGCATCTTTTGACTCGATTTTTTTAAGATGTGAAATTGGAAAGAATGATACCTTCTTTCAGAAATATTATGAAGATTACATGAGATAATATAATCAAGACACCTAACATAGTGTCTAGCTCATGAACACCCATTCATTCAACACATGTATATTGTCTATGATTTGCCAGGCACTTCGCTAGGCATAGGTAGGGCACTAATTGTCAAAGCAAACTTTGTAGCTCCATGGAGTGTGTATCCTGGTGGCAAAGATGGACAGCAGACACATATATAGTGAAACACCATTAGTGATAAGCCCTTTAAAGAAAAAAGAAATAAAGAAATAGCACCAGAAGGTAGTGAGGAGATGAGCATTGCATATGTTTAAGAGAAGAAGCCTCCCAGAAGAAGATGGAGAGAGACTGTGCTGGATGCATTTGAGGGTCAGTGAGTCCAGAAAAGATCAAGCAAGAATTTCCGAAGATCATACAGAATCAGTGACATGAAAGTTTTAGGATTTTTGTATAATTTTGTTGGGAAAGGAATTAGTTTGAGTATTGAAATCATATAATCTGATTCATGTATTGAACTACCATTATGATTGCTGTGCGGAAATAGACTTTAGAGCTAAGAGCAGCAGCAGGGAGACTAATTAGCAGACTAATGCAGTAGTCAAGGTGAGAGATGCCCGTAGATTACATGCTTCATTAGCAATGGGTGTGGCAAGATGGATTCAGTGATGTGATGTATTTTGAAGCTGTAGCTGACAGTTGTGCTAATGGGATCATGATGGGGTGTGAAAGAATAAAAAGAATCAAGGAAGACTTCAAGGTTTGCAGCAGCTATCAATTTTGAGTGCTTACTACATGCTGGAATATTACCCCTGTGAGGCAGAGGTAATTATGATCATTATCCTCATAACAGAGGTAAGTTTCTAGACTCCATGCACTTAAACTCTATAATAGACTGCCTTTTAGAAAACCATTAATAGTAGTACGAGCTAGTAAGTAGCACACAAATATATGATAAAAATAGTGATAATACAATTTGATTTCATGTGATACTTGCATGTGACAACTTTATACAACTAAAACTTTAGAGATAACACTAAGAATATTATTAATTGTTTACTCTGTTCTCTCCTTAAAAAGAATCACAATGTTTACCTGGGTTAAAAAGAATTACTGATTAAGACTTTACTTATGTATATTTTTTCTTCTTGAAAATTTAAGCCAAGACTAAATTGAAGACTTTCTATTAACTATTTCTAATCATTTCAAAATGCAGATATAAATGTGATTTATTAACTTTGTTTCAAATAACTGATGTTATTCTTACTACTAAATAGCATATGGCCTCAAAACTGATATTAGACACATCCTACCACATACTCTGGATAAAAAAAAATATAATAAATTCAATTACAAAAAGTACTCATTCTTCAACAATGTATTACCCAGGTTTCCTTTTGTTAATTCAAATATTATTGACTTTACTTTTTTAAGCATTTATGAGATTATTATAATAGAATTGATATACCCAAATAAAAACTTCCATTAATAAAATATATAATTTAATGTGCATTCACCAATGCTAGGTACTGAAGTAAATGATTGTTATATGTTATTCACATGTCAATTTTTATACAATTTATTCTCACAACTCTGTAAAATAGATGTTATTTATATCAATATCCTACAGCAAATATGAAGATTAGAAGATTAAGTAATTTACCCTAAGTCTTAAAGTTAATTAGTTTCAGAGTTGTGGTTCCTATCTTGACTTTCTGGAATTCGTAAGCCCATGCTCTTAACCCGCAAGCTTTAATAATTACCATGTAGTCCTATCAAGATTGTTCAGAAGTTTATGAGTAAATACAGAAACTGTTGAGTGTTTCTAATACTTTCATTTTACTTGAAACCTGAAAATATTGCATAAATACTTTATATTTTATTCAAATATACATGCATGTTTATATATACATGTATTATTGTTTTTAACATACTAAAATGTTGTTACCTTGTGAAACTCAGGCAGTTCATGCCTCAGTTAAGACATTCCAGCAATGTGTCCATTTTTGTGTTACTTGGAGCAAATGCTGTGAATTACCTAGAGCCTAGTTGGCTCGTATGTAAAATATTTCTTCAAGACTAAAGTGTAACTTTCTAAATATAGCAACAACTAGAAATAGAGAATGTGCTTTTTAGTTTAATTTTTTTAACAATATGGGTAATTCGCAACTTGATTTCTAGTAAATCCAGAGAAAGTCCTGTAAAAAGCATCCCTGCCATACCAGAGCCTTTCTCTACACTGTTAGATGATGAGCACTTCAATTCTGTTCAATTTGAGGAATAAGCAGTTAAGCCGAATTTGTGGTAGGCTACAATATGGGCCTCTTTGTAGAGCTTTAAACCTCCAGGATCTTTCATGCCACATCATTTATTTAGAGTGCGGTATCTTGAGTTCATCCATTAACCATAAATGTAGAAGTCCTAATGCCCATTTAACATATGAGAAAAATGAGATCCACAGTCCAAGGTGAGAAAAAGTGTGCCAGAGTAGCTAAAAGCTGGGTTTCCAAAGCAAGGGTCAAATCTTAACCCCGCCACTCCAGAGAGTGACCTTGGAAGTTCTTATGCTCTCTTACTCTCAGTTTTCCTAATGGCAAAATGAAAATCACAATACTATCAACCTCAGAAGTTTGTGTGAGAATTACACAATATGACAGATACAAAGTGGAATTTTGCAAGTGGTATATTCTCAATAAACACTACTTTTTCTTTTTCAATCAATCACCCTAATGTCACAATTAAAATCTGGTAAAACTAGTATTTAAACTTAGACCATCTTATTCTATACCCAAAGTTTGTATTCCCTTTATACCAAAGCTGCCCCACAAGTAACACACTTTGTTTATTTTCAGTTGAATAATCATGACTTTGTACAGGAAGGAAAGGGTTAACTATTACAGGTATTGTGAGACATTTTACTATGCCCCTGCATTGTAAATTGTCCTATACTAGGTGACTGCTAGGACCATGGATAGAGTCAAGCTGCCAAGGTTACATCCTTGTTCTACCTTGGGCAAGCAATTTAACTATTTAATCTTTCGGCACTGAGGTTTACTAATTTAGAAAATGGGAACAACTGTATCAAAAGCTTCTTTTGAAAATTAAATCAATTTGTGTGTTTACATGAATATGTATATATAATGGATGTATATATATGTTTATGTGCACATCAAATATAAAATGCATGCCATACTTCACATATGGAATCCAACCTCATTTTCCCAGGAATATAATCTACAAAAAAATTTTCAAGTTTTTGATGTGCATTATATCTGCTTCAACCTCAAGGGCATTTTCTGTTTAGTAATGTGTCATTCCTGTTCTTTTCATGTTTTGTTTTTGAATATTTTGGGGTAGAGAATGATTGTTTTTTTCTTTTAAGATCTAACTCAAGAGCTAGGTTTGTTTCTTGAACATTAATGAGCTATATAAACAAACATTCAATGATTTATGAATCATACAAATTCAAAGAATGGTTTTAAAATTCAATAGCACATATCTTTAGTGTTTTCTTTTTATAAAACTTTTGACAGTCTGTGTGAACTATGTACTGTAAAAGTGACTGGGATTTCATATTCTAGTAAAATATGCCTTCTGGCAACTTTTGAATTTTAGACTACTTACCACTTGCTTTCCCGTACATTTTTTCTGTATAATCTTAATAGCAACTTTGAGAAATGAGTATTATTATTGTCATATTGCAGATGTAGAAACTAAGATATGTAAGAAATAATGTAAGATAAATGGGTTTCAAATGATTGCATAGAAAATCAATCTTTTATTTCTCTAAGGTCTAGAACTCTTTTTTTATACTAGAGTTGGTTCCATATTCATATTATTGCTAATTGTGAATGCTCCTAATTCCTTTCATCTTTGAAAATCCACAATAAAGCCCTAAACAGTGATTTCAACTTATGTTGATTAAATCATCTAATTATGTGGAACTTGATTGATATTTCATAATTTTTAGGCATAATAGTGAACTGTGGTTTTGTTTTCTGGTTAGATTTTAAACTTATTAGCAAAACGATTTGAGCTATAGTGGTGTTTGTATGTCTCATAGCATACAGATTGCTGTTGGATATATAGTAGTTACCTGACAAGTCTTTCATCATGAATGCAAATTTCTATGTAGATTTGTGTTTAAATTTGTTTTTGCCACATCCTATCTGTGTGATTTGCCATTTCCTAGCTGTGTGACTCTAGGTGGTATTACTGAGCCTTAATTTATTTTTCTATTAAATGTGACCAATAAATATTTTCTACCATGGTGCAGAAATTAAATAACAAATTTAAATCATCTGCTAGTATTCCTAGAATATGGAAGCTATGAAAAAGTTATTAACACTTCCAATCCTACCATCTTTCCATTTTTAGAAGAAACATAAATTGTGCATGTTATCTCTTGCTATGAAAATAAATTTATTTTTAATGCAGTATTATATAGAACAATTAATGCTCTTTCTTAGTTTTGGAGTCAAGTTACTCAATTTTGAGAAGATGTATATGTCTTTCACTACTATAAGTAAATTTTTCCTTTTATCTCTCATTTTTAATTCACTTTTAGAATTTTAATTCTGTCTTTCTTGTTGAAATAAGCCTTACAAGATTTTCCACGAAAGTCATTCAAGTATATGAATTATATAAGAAGCGTGAGTGAGTCTAGGCACACATTCTTATCCATTAATTAGAGGCCTACAATAGATAGGATAGATAACTTCCAACAGTTGCCCGAGTGTTCATAAAAAACTCTTGAAGCCAACTCACTGGAAACCTGGATAGTAAATAACAAAGAGCAACGAGCTGTCAAGGAGTTGGGATGCATGAAATAAGAGAGAATTGAGATTACTTAGGTAGGAAATGAAGTATATAGCTGATCCTTATACCCATAAACTATGCCAGTGGACTTCTTTTAAAAATCAAATTTAATTGCATTAAAGTCCATGCTTAAGAAAACTTTTTAAACTCCCCAGGGTCTGTACTTATTGCCATAATT
The DNA here is from genome assembly GCA_008086735.1 of Cheirogaleus medius. Classification (NCBI taxonomy): domain Eukaryota; kingdom Metazoa; phylum Chordata; class Mammalia; order Primates; family Cheirogaleidae; genus Cheirogaleus; species Cheirogaleus medius. The sequence goes on from VBSM01001265.1 coordinate 18,124,292, forward strand.
TATGAACATGGATATCAGAAAAACTTAGATTGAATAAATGCCTGATTCTTACAGAGATAAGCACATAAAATGAATTGTTTACATCATACCACTTTGAGTCTGATTCCTTGTTTATAAAATCAGAATGGGATTTTTCTACTGCACCCATTATCAAGTAAAAAAGCAAAACAAGAAGAACAACAGAAAAAACAGAACTTCACTTTTTGTGCTTTATTTATAATACAACCTTTTGAATGAATCCAGTCATGTCATCGTGTTTTGGTTTCTCACTTATGGATATTCTACCTGGCATCCATCTGTTGAATTTTGAGCATGTTTCTGGAGAATTCATCCCATCTTTACTGCTTACATTTCATTGACAAGAACTTGACACTTGTCCACATCTATCCGCAAGGGAAGTTGGTAAATACAATATTTATTCTTGCATGATGTGCCCCCATATATTGATCCAGGCTTCTATTACCCTGAGAGAAAATATTGAATATTTGTGTATCTCTAGTGGCTTCCTCCACAGTAGCATCAATAAGAATATTAATAAGAGTAAAATAAAAATAGTAATATTAATACTAAGCATAATTTATACTTATCACAAACTATTCAGAGTAGCCAATTTGTTTCTTATATGTCAGAAGCAATTTCATGTTAGTGACTTACTAACAGCTTATTTTTGCCTTTCTTTCACTTAAATTTTCTTTTCTTGAAGCAATGGTCTCAAGTAGGGCATTTAAGCTAGTGTAGGTTTAGGTTTTTGTATAAATTGAGATTGAAGAAAGCTGTTTTACTATTTTGAATCCACTTACTAAATAAGTATGATGATTTGTATTATTGATCAACAATTCACTCAGTTTCTCCTCCCATTGTGAACAGAATTTAACTTCCTCACTTCATTGATGTTGGCTTTGATCATGTGACTTGTTATAGCCAACACCTGTGTTCTCCAACCCCCAGGGAGCTGCCCCTACTGGTCCATGGCCTGTTAGCAACCTGCTGCAAATCACTGCCTGAGCTCTATCCCTTCCACCCTCCAGTTGTGGAAAAAATTGTCTTCCATGAAGTGAGGAACCAGGCTGCACAACAGGTGAGTGAGCAAAGATCTATCTGTATTTACAGATGCTCCTCATTGCTCCCTCAAAACTACCCCCAACAACCCATCCCCCCACCATAGAAAAATGTCTTTCATGAAACAGGTAACTGGTGCCAAAAAGGTTGGGGACTGCTACAAGGAATGGATTAGTCTAAAGGGACAAAATTGAGAGCAATAATAATCGGTTATATTCAAGATTTTTGAACTTCCAGTATATAAACACAATCTGAGAATATGGTATAGTAAATAACTTCAATGGAGAGATTACTTTGATGTCACTCTGATATTTCACCCAAGTGTTAGCAAGCTAAAGTACATTCAAATCCAAAATCAGCTTTCCTTTAACACTGATTAATTTTAAAATGCCATTTTGGGAGGTGTTCAATAAATGTTAACTTATAATTTTTTTTTGTTGTTGTTGTAGAAGTAAGTATCCAACAATCTAATTCCCTGCTTATGTTACTAGTGCTATAGTTTTGACCACATTAACCCTCCTTTGTCCTTACCATGTTCTCTCATCTGTAAAATGAGAATAATATCATGTATCTCAGTCATTGTCTTAAGCATTAATTGGAACATACATGAATTACTGACCATAATCCCCAACAGTCAGTAGAGTTTCACCAAATAAGTGATAATTTTCACTCATTGCATACTATAAGAAATGTCATTGTATATACATGACATGAATTGCTTTCAAAGCTTTAATATAAAACTTTCTTTTTTTATTACTGTGTAATTTTATTAATTTTTTCTATGTTTAAAAAAATAAACAATTAATATTTAGCAATATGTGATTCATTCACCTTACAATTGCATGCAAATGTTTTCTGTTTTTTATTTCATCATATAAAGGGGGTACAACAAATATTGTTAGGGTTACATACATTGCCCCTACCAACCTCCCCTCCCCACATGCCAGAGCTTCAAGCGAGTCCAATCTCCAGGTGGCACGCACGGCACACATTATGGAACTCTACACTTCCTCCCCCCTCCCGCCTGTCCTCCATACAACAAAAGATTTTTTTTTTACAGTTTGGATACATTGTATAACTTTGCCTCTCCCTAAGAAGGGTTAGAGGTATGCCCTTCCCCCGGACAATACTTGCCACATCCCTATGATGTGGGTCTTGCACCCCCCGAAACCCTGGTGAACACTACCACCATTTGAGCTCCATAGTTTTAATCA
>VBSM01001265.1:18128356-18146484 GCA_008086735.1 Cheirogaleus medius
TTTTCTTGAAAAACAAAAAGGGATAGAAAGAGATGTATAGGCATGTCTTCATAACATAGTCACATGATTTCTAGAGCTAGAATCATAGATATTATAGATTATTTAATTAACACACATTCTCTACTCCCAAATTAACAAATGACAGATCTGAGGCCTGGAGAGGTTTGTAACACTTTCTTTTTTATCAGTGTTTTTTGTTTGTTTGTTTGTTTAGTTTTATTTTAGTTTCAACAGACAAATAATATTATATGTATTCATAGGATATAAATATATCATATTATTGATACATACACACACACACATGTTGTACAATAATGAAACCAGAGTAATTAGCGTTACCTATCACTTCAACTATTTATCATTTGTGTTGAGAACATTTAAAATTCTTTCTTTTAAATATTTTGAAATATTAAATACATTATTATTTACTGTAGTCACCTTGCTGAGCAATGGAACACCAGAGCTTATTCCTACTAACTAACTATAACTTGGTACCTATGGACCAACATCTCCCGTTTCCCTGTGGACTGCCATCCCCAGTCTCTGATAATCATTTTTCTACTCTGTACTTCTATAAGTTTGACATTTTTAGATTCCAATATAAGGTGACCATACAATATGTGTCTCTTTGTGCCTGGCTTATTTCAGTTAGCATAATGTACTGTAAATTTGTCCATGCCATTGCAAATGACAGAATTTCCTGTTTCATTAAGGTTGAATAGTATTCCATTGTGTGTATATACCAAATTATTTTAACAGTTTGTCCATTGATAGACACTTAGGTTGTTATTTCCATAAGATTTTGTGACATTTTCTAGTTCAACAAACCTGAGATTATATCTCCTCTCACACTGAAGTCACTCTATGCCACATTGCATCATATAGCTTTTTCTTACTATAATTACAAGGCTTATTACTGAGTTTGTCTATGATGATAAAAATCTAGTAACTCAAAAACCAACTTATTGTACATATCATATTACTAGAGAACCAGATAAGTTTGGGAATTTAGCCATTCCATGATAATTCTAAGCATTTTATTCTTTACACATCTAGAAATCTAAGCTTCTCTTTCCTCTGTCCCCTCTATACCATGATCCTTGGCCCATTGACTGTATACCTTAAATATCAAAAACAGTCTATTTAAATATGAGAAATAAATAGAAAGTTTTAAAATTTATGCCCTTTTTGATGATTTGTAATGAATATCATTTTTAGCAACAATTTATGAGAAAGATGAACTGCTTAAATATTGCTCACTCTTTGGGCTCATATATTTTCTTGTTTTTGTAGCTTCTGTTCAAATCAACTTCAGTAAGTAACCTCGAATAACTCATGCCAATTGTCATAACCTAGATTCAAGAAAAAGATAAAATTCTTTCCATGGATGGATTTTTTTCATCAATGTTCATGTTCAGAGAAGGGCGTCCTACTGTTTGTGGCCATAGTCATCTTGTGAAATTGCATTTTCCTAGCAAAGGCCTTCTATACCATAAATTCTAACAAATGACCCCTTTACTTTCTCATGGCATCATAAGTCACAGAAATACTTATGGTACTAGGTAACAGATAAAATTTGGAAACAATTTCCATAAAGTTTTTGGTGACTTTAGTAGGCAAAATATAATATTTTTTATTTACTGGAAGCTATTACTAAGGATATAATTTCACAGTATTTCCTTGACATTTTATGTTTCACATTCCTTTAAAACTTAGAACTATGTCAGTAATGATTACTATTTACCTAAGTCACAGGAAATAATATGTTTATAGAAAATCAGGTACCTTGCAATTTAGAACAGATGGAAGGAGCCTAACAATTGTTCATGGGAATAGAATGAATTGATTCCTAAGTTGGGTCCATGAAACACTGCAAGAATTTCAATTATTTGCTTTCGTTTCTGTGACAGTTGAATAACACAAATTCAAATGGATGCTGATATTTTATGACTTATAAAATACATGCATATGCTATTTCTAGTATTTTACAAATGTATTGTTAATATATTTTCAGGGGGAAAGGATTTGACTGCACAATTTTTACATGTCTTTAATGTACCCAGTAAATCCTAAAGGCAGAAGTTGAGCCCTTGACTGAGTATCTTGCCCTTGCCTCTTCAGATAAACTTCTGCCCTTTCCTGCCCTGCTTTTTGCCTAGAGTGGACTATATTAATCACACACATGCTTCTGCCTAGTGTTTGATTTGACCAACAGAGAGGAAGAAGAGTAGATAGGATTGAGAGAAAATAATGAGGTCAGTGTATTTATTCCCTCAGCTTCCCCCCTGAAGGGTCTTCCCAGGAAGCTACATTTCTGTAGTCAAAGATCACAATCCTTTTCCTCACACATCTGAATCTCCATGCAGATAATTGTTTCTTCCCTTACCCGTAGGTGCTGTAATGGTGCCAACTAATACTGGCCATGACACGGTGAATAGCCTTTGTGGTTTACCTTCAACCTTCACTTGCCTTTGAAAATATTCCCATTGATATCAACTCTGTAAATTGCCTACTTCTGTCGTGCCATTTGTTTTCTGCCATGACTGTGACTAATACAATCTATTTCCACTTTTGTTGTTTATTAGTTTAAACCTAAACAGTGTTCCCGTGTTTGTCCTTTTCCAGACATTTCTCCACCCTCTATATTATCATATATATACAGCACTAGATTCCTTTCTCTCTCTCTCTCTGCTTAATATTCAGCATCTAATTGATTACCTAACTATTGGTAGTTTATGAAATATGCCTTTGCAAATATGATTTCTTAGCTTGAATGTCCTTTTCCCTGATATCTTCCTAGATAACTATTTTTTTCTTCAAATCTCAGATGAGATAAAACATTTTCCACTGAGCTGTTCTGAGCGCACTCTCCCATCCCAGGTTCAAATAATTACTATTTCCTCCTCAGATCCGTGTTCTTGTTTCTTGTTTTACTTTTATCACCTTGTTCTATATTTTATTTGTTTATATATTAAGTTATGTAAACAACTTGGATAGCTCTATGTCATATTCTTTTTTCTATCCCAGAAGACTGGTATAGGAAGGACTGAGTGCAGAGTGAGTGCTCATTAAATGTCTGCTAGTCAGATTAGTATAAACTTAATGTCTGGTGTCTTGCTTTCTTGACATATTTGGAGCTGTCAGGCTATCAAGAGTGTCTTGCCATTTTGTCTTATACATTTTATCAATAGCCAGAAGTGGAGAGAGGAGGGAAGTTATCAGAAATCCAAGTGAGGGCAGAAATCCTGAGATCAGAGATTCCCCCATACTCTCCAAAATGACAAAATCCAAGACCTGTAAATGACATACTTCCCATCCTGCAAATGGCATCCCTCTTTCATCTTGTGTCACTGTGGCCTTAATATTAAACCATGGCGCCTCAAATGTAGAGGCACCTTTCTCAGTGTGTGTGTTGAGAAGGGCACAATTGTGTAGGCAATACCTTTTCAAAGGGATTTATTGGACTTTGTCTCTTCTAGTAATTTCTGCAAATATTGCAAATTAAGAAAGTATATATTTTGACAATATCATCATTTATTTGGCAACATTAATTCCTTTTTGGTATCATATTTTGACAGACTTTATGTATAAAATATATGCTTAGGGAGAACACAGGACATTTTATAAATAGATTTTCCTACTCTTTTGAGGCTCCTAACCCCATAAATATTTCCATTTCCAATCATTACTCTACTTATTCTGGTGAAAGTCAATACACTGACTATGATTCACTGCCATTCCAGAATCATAGCCTTAGTTAAAAATGCCTAAAGTATCTCTTACACAATCAGGGGCATCATTCACCTGTGACCATTTTTCTTCAAGTTTACACTCAGGACAGGATATATTAGTACTGACTTTTAAACATTTACTTCTTAGTAGTGTATGCAAGTAACTTAAACTGAGAATGACAAAGAGACGGACTTTTTATAAACTCCTTATCCTAGGATCTTAACCTGGGCATCAGTGCTTTGGCATCAAGAAACAATAATCTCCAATATAGAATCACATTTTAAATGAAACACCACAGTAACCAAAACTGAAACTGTTTTTCCAAAATATATTTCTCATTGTGCAATATGACTGAAAATAAATATTTTTTCTTACCACAGACAGCAGTAGTAGCACAATTTAAAATTATATTTATTTGCCATTGTTTTCATTTTGTAAGGTAACATAATTAGATACTATCACTCCCTTTTTGATTAACAATTCTAACTGAAGATGCTTATTGAAAACTATTGTGGCAAGAAGGATGGTTTTTCTAGAGTATGTTTCCCAATATAAAACAACTTTATGAGTAAAATTACATTTTAATAATTTGCTCTTCCAATTCCTACATATGCTTCTTTGAAAAATGAGGTAAATTTGTCCATAAAAACCTATAGCTATATTCTTCCATGCCATATCTTTCTAATCTAAACCTTAATTTTCCTGAAGATGGAGTTTGGAAAAAAGTTCCCATTAATATTCAGAAATTTGTCCACTAATAACCCTTGGTCTTCATAGAAGTGTTATCTCTTCTATTCTTTAGAAAATCTATCTATAAATGATCTCAGGTTCATTATATGTGACATATACTTAAAATTACAAAGAAAAAATATGCTCCTCTTAGGTTTAGGAGAAGGATTACACATTAAAAAACTAAAGCAGGAGCCAATCATATATGTTTTTTCATTATTTAATTCTGGCTGTCAAATGATCTATCTACAGACAATCTCAGACACTATCATTAAAATTACAAAGAAAACATGCTTCTCTTAGGTTTATGAAAAAGGCTTCAGATAAAAAAACTAAAGCAGGAGGCAAAGATATATGATTTTCCAGTACTGAATTTCTGAAAGTCAAATGGAATAGTTGTACAAAATTATGGAGACTGTTATTCCCAAAAATGCATGTGCCTGATGGATGTAAAAATTAGATAAATTGATATATTGGCATTATTTTTGTCAAAGTCAGCAATTCTTTGGTTTTTGTCATCTAGTTGATCACATTTGCACTCGCACAGAGAGAAATTTTGGATAAAACCCATCAAGATTACATTATAGGGAATAAAATACTGACAGTTATTCAACGCAGTGTTGATGGTGACAATTTAATGACAGAAATCAACAAGTTAAATCCACCCAGGTTTTGGCCTTCATCATCAGTGTTCACAATGTATAGATCCCCATTTACATGACATCCCTTCAGGTTTAAGATGTACAAAAGCAATTGTATTATAAGGTCTTTGATTTCAGGTACAAAAGAAATGTAGATGGTTAGATGCTGGCATATTCTCCCTTGTTTATTGCACATTTGCTATTATAACTTTCACCTGACACTTTCCATCAAGGATGGAGTACATAGTATCAAAATGTTTGGGTCACAATGATGCACTCATCACCACTGTACAATATATTCATCCACACCTCCATGCTTTTGTCCCTGCTGCTTTACTCCATCTAGAAGATTCATCCCACTGCTTCCACCTACTCAGCACAAGTTTGTATAAGCATGATTTGGAACTCGATTGGTAGAGACTTGTAGTGCTCCTAGGGCAATGAAATGTTATATAACTCAATTTAGTATTTGATCTGTCTTGTACTGTGCTATCATCTTCTCATTTCAGGAACATATATTATAATATTCAATTGGATTTTCAAACTAAATTTATTGAGGCCAGCATTTGTATCCATTATTCATTTTGTTTCCACTGCTCTTAGCCCCACCCAGCCTATTAAGTGATGTAAAGGAAGACCTGAATAGAACAAATTCTACTGTAAATCAGAAAGCATGTGGAAAGTATCTAGCAAAGAGGCTGGAATACAGTAGTTTCAGTCATTCAAATTATGCATTTATGATACACGCTTTATGATGCTCCAAATTTAATTATATTAAGTCTCTAAAACTGTTTAGGGTAACATCCTTAATTTTATTTGTAGCAGTAATTCAGAGGTGTAAATGATAGCTGTGAAGTGAGAAGATATTTGTTTGCCAACAAAACAGTATCATTTGAAAGCATGATAAACAGATGCCAATTAATACCTGTCTTAATCATAATTTCTTTTACAAAATATCCTTCCACAGGCCCTGACTTACTTTTCAGCTTATCGATTCAGGTGTGGGAAACTCATCAAATGAAGAGTCGATCCAAACATGAAGTCTGCAGATAAAAAGTAATCTGAATTGTGAAGTTGGGGTTGTTAGAAAAATAAAGCCCATAGTATAAAGGACAGCCTATTTGGACCACTGACAGCCAAAAAAATATATACAAAAACAAAACTTAAAAGACCTAATTTGCTGAGAAAGTATTATGAGAAAGAAATGCAGTGAGAAGCAGAAAGGAAAGAACTCTCTGCTTACATGAGATGAAGAAACTAGCTTCTGTTCTTGATGTCTTTTCATTTGCAAAAAAAATAAAAAAGGCAGCTATATTTTATATTCTGTTCTTGGATTTTTGTGAAATATCACCTTTGCCTATAGTAACTATGTTCTTTTTGATTTATGAAAACTTGAGTATTTATATCCCTTAACACCAAAATTTTTACAAACAATCTTTGAAGAGAACCAATATACCATTTATATAGACAGATTTTAAGGAAAATATATTAAAAAATAGCATTTCCAACTAAGATCCTATTTTCTTACCTATTAATTTCATCTAGTTTATAGACAAAGGCCAAAAAGTAATCACAATATTAAGAATAATGTGCACTTTCAAAAGATACAATGACATTATTATAAGGTTTACAACATGATGATATTGTTCCAAATAAGTAAAATCAAGTCTTTTACAACTAAACTGTAGCTATGTTATGGGCTCTGTTCCTGTTGCACAAGACTGTGACCCTACCTTTTATGACCACGGCATGTTATTTGGGGGTGAAGGAAGGGCAGAGATAATTAACTACAGTGATATAATGATTGCTAGAGATGTCCATAGAGTATTATGAGGGAAACTAAGTAGATCTGATATTCCAGATTTTAGGGAAAATATGCTGTGGCTTTTCTCTAATAAATATGAGTAAAAATGTATATCAAGAACATCTGTGCTTACAAGCCTCAGACAAAAAAAGAAGCCTGCTCCCATGTTTTAGTGTACAACCATGTTACACACTATCCCCAGCTTAAATCCCCACAAAGCTTTATTGTATTTATTCTCTTGCATTTCACTCTAAATTCTTATTTTCTTGTTCACATTTTTTTTTCCCCTCTGGCAAGATGACAGAATTAATAAAATCCAACTCTATATTTGGAGATTGCAACTCTGCAGCTGAACGTGTCTGAGAAAACAATGCCAACCGGCTGCACTTTAAATTCATCATTACTAATGTCAAGTGGGCCTTAATGCTGCCCAGTGACCGTACAAAATGTTCTATTTATGTTTTCTCTCGTATTCTCCTGGATAACTATTTCAAATTTCCTCCTGTCTTCCTAAACTTCCAACAACAATGTCCTTCCATCATTCTCAGCTGATGAGTTTGTTTTCTGCTTAGTTAAGAAAATAAAAGCATTCAGAAGATAAACACTACATAGTCTAGACTATTAGAGTGCAGTCTTCCAGTTCCAACATTCGCAATTTCTCTTTCTTGATTTGTTTTCTCTGTAGCACTGATCACCATCGATAAATTAGTTAAAGAAAAAAAAAAACAAGAATAACTTTTGTCTCTTTCCCTTTTGTACCTTCATTGTCTAAAGCAGTTCCAGACATATGGTAATTGCTCAATAACTTTAGAATGTATGAAGGAGATGAGTAGTGCTTACCAAGTATGGTCTAAGGATCTTTAGGGACTTGATGAGGGCACTAGTAGATAAGGGAGGGGGCTGAGCAGAAGGCACTCTGGCCTCCATACCCGCTTCCCTCAGAGCAGCTCCACACCTATCAGCTTCCCACTCAAATTTTAGCTATCTAATTTGGGTGACTCTTCCAATATAACATAACCTGGACATTTCTCAATCTGCAAGGTAAAGAATCTTTCAAGAGGATATCAATGAAAAATGTAGAACTCCCTGACCCCAATTCCCCATAAATCCTAATTTAAAATGCTCAAGTGGGACTCAGAAAACTGAATTTCAGGAAATTCTGTTTCATGTTCTTCCAGGTCTAAATTTTGGGAAATATTCCCTTCAAAAATTTAAGATGTCAAACCAATTACGGTGGCATACGTTGGTTAGTCCCAGCTAACAGATGTTTATTGATAGCTACTATCTCTCCAGCATCAAAAAGGCAATGTTGGGCCAATATTAACACCCCTACTTGTATTTTTTTTTTCCAAACACATTGCCCCTGTACTCAGATTTTAGAATCTCACCAATGTATGGGGTAAAAGTTGGATTTTTTAGATAATTGCAAAAGGTTAAATTATTAATGATCAAAATGAATGCTTACAAACAATAAAATTTACTACCATCACTGGCTCAGCTTATGAATATACATCCTTTTTGTATTTCTTTCCCAAAACTTCCTTCCAGCCATCATTTATAGGGACCAACAGAATAGGTGAAGCCTCTATGACACTCTTAATTTCCTGATAGAGGAAAAGCATTCATCTCCCCATTTTAATTAAAATTAAGCATATCTACAATATAATATATCCTTGGTATATCATTCTTTTCTTATATATATATTTAATTGGTATTTGTACATAATAATTGTATATCTTTATAGGGTACATGTGATGTTTTGATATAGGCATATAATATATATTGACCAAATCTGGGTAATTGGGGTATCCATCGATTGGAATGTTCCTAACAAAAAGGAATGGAATATCATTCTTCATAGCTTGTTGGGGAAACATAACAATAATAATTAGAGCACATACTTTTTTCAAAATAGTATAATCAGGAAAAGGGCAGGATTTTCAAAAAGTTAATTTCCCTTTGATGCTTAGGCATACTGGGGAATTTATCCTCTAAATGTAGTGACCTCAAATTCAAATAAATGGTTTGACAAAGGATTGGTTACATGATACCTAAGGATTAATATAAATGAGTAGTTTTATAGCCATATAAAATGTAAATCCCATTCATTTGTACATTGAATGAGTCATCATTATTTAAATAGTAAATATCACAAAAAAACTGGGCTAAGTTCCATGTCTGTGCCTTTAGGAAAAAGTAATTTTAAAAGAGAAATCACTGGAGAAAAGTCCACAGATTTCTCACTTTTGTTAGTGACTGAATCCATTTGTCTCAATAAAGTCCCAAAGGATGGCTCAAGATGAGGATATATATTTTGATTGATAGAGATGCCCAGCTCTATGATGTAGGGAAATTTGTAAATGTTTCAATATATAATAAAAACTATGATTAATTTGCAAGTTGTGAAGAAAGAGCCAGAGAAAGAGTCTTACCAGAAATAGGAGCGCAGCCTTTAAGATACCTTTACTCATCTCCTCATACTACTTTAAATGTTTCTGGTACTTCCATGATGCCTCCAAAAGTGTGTGCTACTATACATATGAGCCTGGTATTTGTTTGTGTGTGTGTGCATGTGTGTGCGCATGTGCCTACTTCTATGTAAGAAAGTCAGACTTCATTCATGCTACCCCAGTTCATTTAAAATTACTTTTTTGTACTTTCCACACCTGCCTTCATTTCCCCCCTGTCCCTCCTCAGTCCCCTCATACACACACAGACACACAGACACACATGCATATATGTTCTTCTAATTATACAACCCAAGGGGAGTCACTCTTAAGTCCTCATGATGATGGCTTCTGTGGCTGACAGAAGTGCTGTTCTCTGAACCACTCCAAGTGAGTCTGGAGAAGAATCAGAGTACCTTGCCAACCTGTACTCAGTATATCAGCACTGGAAAATAAATATGATTAGCCCAAGATCCGTCTCTCTCTCGGGAAGACCAAGGTCAGGGTTTAATGAGGAGGTAGAGGAGAATTGCATTTCATGTGCTGGTTGGATACCAGTACACAGGTGACTGTGATCTCCACACCTCCTGGCACCAGGATGAGGAGAAAGCAGATACTGCTCTTTGGTGTTGAATCTGAGGCCACTACCACCTGGACCCTTGCTGAGGCCAGGTGACTCCCTTTAAGTCCCTATAAACCTCCATTATAATGGTCCCCACTACTGAATGCACTTCTGCTTTATGTGTGTTGTCTGTGTGCAGTCCTGTTTCCTTTTGCTCCTAAGCCCTGAGGAAATTGCTATAATTTAAGGTCATTTTAGTGGGGCATGTGCATGATCATGAACCTACTTGGCTACTGCTGCCCAGTGCCTCTGGCTTCTAAAAATAATATAACCTGAGAGAGACTTGTCCCTTATAGACCACAGTTAAGGATGTTGAACACAATATCCACAGCTTCATGTGGTATGAATGATAGATATCTGGACCACCTAGCAGTGAGCCATGCTCCATTTTCACTGGCTCATAGACTGTGGCTAATAGCCTGGATGTGTGGTCAGCCCCCAGGCATATGAATAAAAAGCAGCTCTGCTCCTAATAAGCTTTTGGTTACCCATGTGAATACTTAACCGGAAAAAGCCCTATACTGAAGAAGGGGAACATGACCAAAGAATAGAACACTCTTTTCAGCTAAATATGAAAACTGAATTGTTTTTGACCCCTGGTCAAACATATGTGCAACTAATTAATTCTTGAATGCACAAGAGAAAGTCTTATGGAGATTAAGGCACCATCCTAGTATGGGCTTACACACACAGGTTGTCAGTGCTACTAGAAGACACTGAGACAGGATGAACTACTTTCCCACCTGCTTGACTCTAGCCACTGCTAAAAATACTGCCAGGGGTCAGATCCCTCCAGCAAACAATTCAAAACAGTCTTGGCTTATAAATCATGTTGGGTTTCTCATTTCCCCAAAATGTGCTGCTCTTTACCTGACCCCACCAGGTGCAGTTCCATGGGAAATATAGAAAACTGCAGAGCTGGGGGCTATTTTTGCATCTTGTTTATCCTGTTGCTATAAATGAATAAAGTTTTGATTGCTACTTTTAATTTGGTTCATTGTCCTAATTGACCACCTTGACATTTTGCAGCAGCACAGTTCCCTGAAAAGATGATAATAACTTTTCATTAGAAAACCTAGTCCCTGCTAAAGTACAATATTACTTCTCCTAAAAATAATGGTTTTGGATAGTTTAAATCCACATGGCCTCAAGATAGGGCACTCAGAAATAGCTTACAAGTAAGAGCTGAAACTATGAAACTATTAAAAAAAAACATTGGTGGAATACTTCAAGACACTGGTCTCAGAAAAGATTTTTTGAGTAAGACCTCAAAAGCACAGCCAACAAAAGGAAAAATAGATGAATAGGATTATATCAAGCTAAAAACCTTATGCACAACAAAGGAAACAATCAAGAAAGTGAAGAGACAAAACACAGAATGGAAGAAAATATTTGCAAAATATCTATACAATAAGGATTAATAACTGAAATATAAAAGGAACTCAAATAACTCAAAAATAATAATTTTATTTAAAAATGAGCAAATGTGATTCCTCCAGTTTTGTTCTTTTTGCTCAGGATGAGTTTGGCTATTCTGGCTCCTTGGTGGTTCCATATAAATTTTAGGATTATTTTTTCTATTTCTGTGAAGAATGACCTTGATGTTTTAGTGGGGATCACACTGAATCCTGAAAGTTCATTTACTTATCTGTGTTTTTGAAGGCGTTGCATATAGAAGGTGGTGAATAAATATTCATTAAATAAATGAGTAAATGATTTTTAGCCTTAAGAACTTCTTGTAATTATTGAATTCAATACTCACCTTTAATTCTCAGGACTGCCTGGACTAGGTCAGAATGTTATAAATTGAAAGAGAGTTTACACCACACTTTTTGAGATTTGAAGAAATTTCTTAAGAGGAAGGATGGGCTGTGAGGACAGGCAATGATACATGAAGTCAGGTGAGTGTATCAGGAGAATTAATACAGGACATGTTTTCAGGTGGTAGATTGAAAGCAAAATTGTAAAGTATAAAATGTTTCAAATCATCCTATACCCTTTTACAGTCATTCCTGTATTAAATTAAAATTGCAAAACTTACAAGCATTTGACCTAAGAAAGTTACTAAAATATATATTAAGAGAAATAAAGAAATTCATGTTGAAACTGCTAAGCTCAAAAGCAGCTAATCTGCAGAAAGAAAATTTTGATTTGAGCTTAGGGAGGCATTTATTGCTTTATATGATCAAAGCTGAACCTAATTATCCCATATATAACCAAACATGAACACATAAATGATGATCATCGTAGGCCAAAATTAGAGTAGTTGAAACTGATTAAACTGAAATGAAGAAACATACCCATGGGCTTATTTTGCAAAGGTGCAGACTTTTCATTTTTATTTCAATTAGTGAGCTTTTCATTCTTTGTAAAATTTATAATGTCTATCAGTGCTTTTAATTTGGGCCAGTTGAAAAATTTGCACTTAATTTTTCTGAAGACTTTGTAAGTTGTGATGTGAATCAAACTAGGTATTCTGGTGACTGCTGATTGTTTATGAATAAGTTTTCCTGTTTTCTACATTGGGTCATTATTTGGGCAGGAAAGTAGATAGCCCTATTTTGCACTATCACCCTGCTACATTAAGATTTTTTTTTAAGATTTTGCTACCACTAATAAGTGATATTTTTCAAAATTATAGGCATATTCACATTTATTAAAATTTGTGTAATATTGGGAAAATAAGTGAAGACTGCAGTACTAATGCCCTAATTTTTCAATGTATTATTTGAAACATTTATAATTACATTTTGGTTGACATTCATATCATCTAAAACAACACAATTACTTTATAAAGGAATAAAACAGAATAAAAAAACCAATAATCCCTGATGGTTTGCACAAAAAGCTAAAGAAAATACCAATATAATAGCACAACTAACAAAGAAAGGTGAATTTGTTTTTTCTAAGTAATAGATGGAAGAGAATCATTGAGAAAGAACTTAGTTCCTTGAAAAGTTAACAGAAATAGTAACCTGTCTTGACTAGGTCAGGATGTTATAAATTGAAAGGATAGTCTGCACTACATCTTTTATAATTTGGAGAGGTTCCTTATCTAACCAGGGCTTTAGTTCCTTCCATCTAAGGTGAAGAATAAAATCTGTGTCACAAAACTCTCCCTCATTTTATCCTATAGGAGTGAAAAGATGCAACATGTAAAACTATTGTGTAAGATTTGTATAAGATTTCAACATTGTAGATTTCAAAATTGAGGGTGGGGGGAAACCTAGCAAAATAATTTTGTAGATAATTTCTGCTCAACTCCCTTTAAATTACTCATGATCTTATCATTTTCACATCACAGAAAAATATAACTTGAAGTGAGAAAGTATGATTATCATTTATTCCATCTCCTTTATTACACAGATTAGAAAACCGTGGTCAGATATGCCCAGTGCTTGCCAGCAGTTGCACAACTAATTGGTATAAAAACTGTGATGGTTAATGTTATTTGTCAACTTGATTAAGCCATGGGTAGCCCAGATATTTGGTCAATATTATTCTGGGTGTTTCTCTGAGTTTTTATATGAGCATAACATTTAAATTGATAGACTGAGTTAAGTAGATTGTCCTCTTTTATGTAGGTGGGCCTCATTCAGTGAGTTAAAGGTATAGGAAAAAAAAAAAAGATGAGGCTCACCCTTACCCAAGTAATGAAGAAATTCTTCTTCCTCACTGCTTTCAAATTGTGACGTCTACTTTTTCCTGTCTTTGGACTCAAACAGAAATATTGTTTTTTCCTGAGTCTCTATACTGCTAGCCCTCAAACTGGAACTGTGCCACTGGCTTTCCTTGCCAACTCACCCTGCAGATTTGGGGACTTAGCCTCTTTAATTGCATGAAACAATTTCTTATAATAAATCAATCTCTCTTTCTTTCTCTCTCTGTTATAAAGTTATCATTTATTATGTTTATCTGAAGAACTTAATATAATAACCAGCACAGAGCCCAGGAATTTGGATTTTTAGACTTATTTTGTCTACCATCCTGTCACTCTACTTTCTTTCATCAGTTCCTGCTGAGAAACTGCCTGGTATGGCAGCTCCCCTTGCCCTGTTCCAGCCATAATCACCATTATGACAGGTTGACCACAAAAATGTATACCACTGAAGCCGACTTATTCCAGGAAATGACTGGCGATAGAAAACCCTTGGCCACTAACATTGAACAATTTTCCTATTTTGAAATTATGAGCCACTAGCTTGCTCCCTTGTAGTCAGCCAAGGACTGCTATCAATATTATACCTGAAGACCAACTACAACAGTTCCTCTGATTCCAGAAATCCCACCTTAATAAAAATTTTATATTTTAATACACATTTAGCCATTATTTTTCAAATATTTTTCTACCTTATATATCTCATTTCTTCTGGAACTTCAATTACATGTTAAATTATTTCATATTATAGATCAATTTCCAGCGCTCTCTTAAGGTTTTAACAGACATTTTTCTTTTTGTGTTTTGATTTGAAAATTTTTCTTTGAACTTTCTTTAGGTTTAGTGATCCTTTTCTCTGTCATCATTAATTAACTATATTCTCTTTTTCCTGACACCTAGCAGAATACCAGGAGCATGAGAGATGTTCAAAAGCATTTATGAACCAATGGATAGCAGGAGAAAAAAGATGAATTTGAAACAACTTGTTAGAAAACAGTAATCTTTAAAAACTCTTTGTTATGATGGAAGGTTTTCTAACCCTTCTATAAGTTCAGCTTGCAAATTATCTATATTGATTGCATATATTTACTTTTAAAAAGGGTGTATCTCTCTTTGAGTTTTTCTCTCTAGGTCTTAGAGTTTTAAACCTTGCTTGCACATTTTTTTCCCTTTGGAGATATAGTCTTGCTCTGTCTCCCTGGCTAGAGTGCAGTGGCGTCATCATAGGTCACTACAAACTCAAATTCCTGGGCTCAAGCGATCCTCCTGCCTCAGCCTCCTGCGTAGCTAGGACTACAGGTGCACATCGCCATGCCTGGCCAATTTTTTCTATTTTTAGTAGAGATGGGTCTCACTCTTGCTCAGGCTGGTCTCAGACTCCTGACTTCAAGTGATCCTCCTGCCTTGGCCTGCCGGAGTGCTAGGATTACAGTCATGAGTCACCACACCCAGCCAGTTGCACATTTTTTTAAAAATATAACAGTCTTCTAATTTTCTAATTTTATATTTTTCTACCAGTGATATTTCTAAAAAATATACTAATTAATAAAATAAATCCAATCTGGTAAGTAGAACAATAGAGAAAAATCAAATGGATCTATAATACTTATAAATAAAACATTATATTTCCCAAAATATCTCTAATAGAATACTAGTTCCTTAAAATTATCAATGAATAACAAGAAGTTTATAGTCAAGGTGAAAAGGCAAAATTATTTAAATTATACAACTTCCCCTCTTTCTACCTTCCCCTTCATGCTCTAGGCTGTCTCTATATATCTTAGCTTATTAAAGACTCTGAGAAATCTATAATAAAGCCGGTTTGAATACTTTAGCCCAGGATTTTCTGAATTGTCTTAACCACTGAATCTCTTTCTGTTAGTAATGTATACAGTAATGTATTGCTTAACAACAGGGATAAATTCTGAGAAATGTGTTGATAGGCAAATCTGTCAGTGTCTGTATATCATAGAGTATACTTATACAAACCAAAACAATATAGCCTACCACATACCTAGGCCTTAGGCTATTTATTACTCCTAGACTACTAACCTGTCCAGCAGTTTACTGTACTGAACACTGTGGGCAATTGTAACACAACTGTAAGTATTTGTGTATCTAAACATAGAAAAAGTAAAGTAAAATACAGTATACAAAATAAAAATTGGTAGATTTGTGTAAGATAGCTCTATTATAATCTTATGAGACCATCTTTGTCTATGCTGTCTATCATTGACCAGAACAAACTACTCAATGTGTGGTTTGGAAACCTGTAGTATAGCCATCACCTGGGAATCAGTTAGAAATGTACATCTCATCTTTAACTTCAAGTTTACTTTATCAGAATCTGCATTTTAGTAAGCTTTCAAGTTGAGAGGTATGCCTAACTCACTATATGGCTTCCTAAATACAAACCACTGTTTATGTTAGCTTTTTTTTTTCATTGCTAAGCCCCACTCAGAGTGTTCGATGACTTCCATAGCTTTGAATCTGTACCCAATGCAACCTCTGGATTCTGTCATTTTAGGACTCATAAAATTTTGATACTCGTATGGCTTGATCTTAAAATCACATGTCTCCATTTCTTATTCACCTTGTCGTCACAGAAAAACATACTAAAGTAGTAACAAAGCGTAGGTTTCAATTAATTCATTTTTCTAGTGAGGGTGGCAGAGAGTATTTTCAGTTTGGGCACATAGCATGGCAGAGATGTTTATGCCTAGTGCCCCACGTGAGCTGTGTCTCTATCTCCAGTGGCTGAAGAGGATTTTAGCTTCCACATTTCTGTAGTATAATTTGAGAACTTTCCATGGCTACATATATCATAGCCTGAACCTGAACCTTGACCTCCCAGAAATGTGATATGCTACCTTACATACATAAAAGTCATTTGATGATTAAATTAGTTAGTAAGTGACCTTTTGGTTGCCAATGACTCAACAAATTTAGAAACCAACAATCTCCCTAAAAATTTTGAAAGTTTGTTAAATTTTCTCTTTAAGTAAAGTATTAATATATGATAGCTTTTATGTTTAAAGGACAGATGATAACAGTGGTAGGCCAACAGTGGAAGAAAAATAAATAATTATGGGATTGAATAATACTAACATTACTATTTAATGGACTTTTTATAAGTATTTTTTGAGCTGCCTCAGCAAGATAGTGAAGTAGGAAGCCCTATACTCTTTTTCCCCTATGAACACACTGATTCAGCAAAAATTCATGGAAAAAAATTCCTTTTTGGAAAATCTGGAAACTAATTGGAAGGAAGACAATGTACTCTGAGCAAACACAGAACCAGACTTATAAAAACCAGTAGAAAGATTCAGGACATGCTCTTTGCAGAATCCCTACTCTTGACACAATGCCATATAATAGAGAAAAGACCATCAAGCTCCCAGCTTCTCCCAGTGGATGGAAAGATTTGGCCCATTTGTCCAGAACCCTGGCTTTTCTGTAGGCACTCCCCCAGACTCCTGGCTTTTGTGTTGTCAGTCTTATAGCAATGACTAGACTAGCACAATGTAATTAGGAGAGAACAAAGACAGTGGCTTGAACTGGTAGTCACCATAACTACTTCTGATTCACCATAGAGTGACCAGATGAAAAATTCCAGCTTCTGTCTTGTCCTGGGGAGGGCGGGAGGGGAGAGATGGTCTATACTTCTAAGCCCTCGAATTTTCTGAGGGTTTCTGCCATGCCTCTTTCAGATTGCTGATAACACCTGGGATAATCTAGCCACTTAGGAGCTATTCAGAACAGGGACACAGGCTTGAGCTGTTAATTTTGCAATAGCCCTCTGCCCAGATCAGCAGAGAGTAAACAGATTTAAAAACCGTGGGGAAGAGGGAAGGAAGGTATATGAAATATCCAATGGTACAGCTTTTCTAAAAGCCATCAGAGGAACTAGATTCAGCAGGACTTGTTCTGGTGCACTCACAGAATTTGGCATGGCCTAGATACCTGGAGTGCTGCAAAGAACAAAAAGAATAGATTGGGCTAGGATAAAGGTTTGAGTGGCCTCCAGAAATCTCTGGCCAAGCTGCTTGGTTTTTACCTTTACAAAGGCTGTCTGTGAAGACTGGGAGAGGTCTTAGTTGCTTTAACTAAGGCACAGACATTAGCACATAAAGTAAACAAAAAAGAAGCAGCAGACAAATATGTTTCAAACAAACAAACAAAAACAAGATATATGTCTAGAAACTGACCCTAATGAAATGAAGATATATGATTTACCTGAAAAATAATTTAAAATAACCATTATAAAGATGTTCCCTAAGATCAAGAGAACAATGAATAAAGAAGTGAGAATTGAAAAAAGGAAAACAGATAAAAGTACCAAAAGAAATGGAACTGAAGAGCAAAATAATTGAACTGAAAAAAATCCCTAGAAGGAGTCAAGAGCAAACTAGATTCAACAGAAAAAGAATCAAGGAAACTCAAAGATAAATCAATGGATATAATTCCATCAGAGGAGCAAAAAATAAACAATAAA
>VBSM01001265.1:18148359-18172587 GCA_008086735.1 Cheirogaleus medius
TAAAAAACAAACCACAAACTCTTGAACAACCAGTGAATCAAAGGAAAAAAATAGAAAATATCTTGAGGCAAATGAAAATGAAACTGGAAAAAACTAGAAAATTACAAACTATGTAAAAGCAAAGCACAAACTCTTGAACAACCAGTGAGTCAAAGGAAAATAATAGAAAATATCTTGAGGCAAATGAAAATGAAACTACAACATATCAGAATTTATGGGATTCATCAAAGGCAATACTAAGAGGAAGTTTATAGCAATAAGTGCCTACATTAAAAAGGAAAACATCTCAAATAATCTAACTTTACACTTCAATGAACTAGAAAAATAAGAACAAACTAAGCACAAAGTTAGCTGAAGGATGGAAATATAAAGATACGAGCAGAAACAAAATAGAAAATAGAAAAACAATAAAAAATATCAATGAGAGCAAGAGTTGTTATTTGAAAAGATCAATAAAACTGACAAACTCTTAGCTCAGCTTATAATGAAAAAAGAGAAGAATCAAATATATAAAATCAGAAATGAAAGAGTAGACATTATAACTGATGCCATGCTAATCAAAGAAATTATAAGCAACTATTATGAACAATGATCCTCAAATTGGATAATCTAGAAAAAAGGGATACATTCCTAGAAACATATAACCTTCTAAGACTGAGTTATAGAAAAATAGAAGATATGAATAGACCTATATCTAGTAAGGAGGTTGAATTAGTAATATAGAACCTCTCAACAAGGAAAACTTAGGACCTAATGATTTCACTAGTGAATTCTACCAAACATGTAAAGAAGAATTAACTCCAATTTTTATCAAAATATTTTGAAAACATAAAGAGTAGGAAATGCTCTAAAACTGATTTTACCTTGATACCAAAGTCAGACAAAAGCATTCCAAGAAAAGAAAACTACAGTCCACTATTTCTGATTGATACAGATGTAAAAATTGTCAACAAAATTCTAGCAAAGAGAATTAAACAACAGATTAAAAGGATCGTGTACAATTATCAAATGGAATTTCCCCTCAGGTAAAAAGGTGGTTCAACATATGAAAATCAATCAGTGATACACTATATTAGTAGAAAGAAGGGTAAAAGTTGTATGATTATCTCAATAGGGGTAGAAGAATCATTTAACAAATTTTAAGACTCTTTCATGGTAAAAACTATCAACACGGTGAAACAACAGAAGAAAATTATCTCAACAAAATAAAGGCCATATATAAAAATCTCACAGCTAACACATTCCATGCTGAAAAACTGAATACTTTTCCTCTAATATCAGAAACAAAACAAGAATGCCTACTTCCGCCACTTCTATTCAATATAGTACAGTAAGTTCTATCTAGAGCACTTACACAAGAAAAATAAATAAAAAAGGCATACCAACAGAAAAGGAAAAAGCAAATTGTCCCTGCTTGCAGATGACTTGATCTTACATGCAGGACACAATAAAAACTCAATACAAAATCTCTTAGATGTAATAAAAAAAAATTCAGCAAATATGTAGGATACCAAATAAACATGTGAAAATCAGTTGTATTTCTATACACTAACAACAAACTGTCTGTGAAGGAAATTAGGAAAACAATCTCATTTACAATAGGACCAAAAAAAAATAAATACATAGAAATAACCTTAAATAATGAGGTGAAAGACTTGTATACTGAAAACTACAAAGTATTGATGAAAGAAATTAAAGAAGACACAAATCAATGGAAAACATCCTCTTTGTTCATAGATCAGAAGGTAAAATATCATTAAAAATGTCCATATTACCCAAGGTGATATAAAAATTCAATACAATCCCTATAAAAATGTTAATATCATTTTTCACAGAAAAAAAATTCTAAATCATATAGAACCACAAAAGATAAAATAGCCAAAACAAACTTGAAAAAGAAAAACAAACCCAGAAACATTAGGATTTCTGATTTAAAAATATATTACAAACTACACTGACTAAAACTTTATGGTACGGACATAAAGACTGACAAATAGGCCAACAGAACTGAATAGAGAGCCATTCATGTACTGTCAACAGATCTTCAACAAGGGAGCCAAGAATAAACAGAAGGGAAAGGAAACTCTTCCCAACAAACAGTGCAGGGAAAACTGAATGTCCATGTTCAAAAGTATGATATGGGAAACAAAAAATCAACTCAAAATGGATTAAAGACTTATACCTAAAATCTAAAACTGTAAAACTCCTAGAAGAAAACATAAAAGAAATGCTTTTTGATGTGTTTAATTTAGAATTTTTAAGATAGAGAGTACCTCTTTAATGATTAGGAGCAATGCAAAGTGGAAAAAGATTTTATTACTTACAGGTTTGGGGGGCAAATGGCCTAACCAAAGGCCACACACATGGGGTCAGGGATCACAGATAGGTAGGGAGGAAGTATGAACCTGGGGACCTTGAACTTAATGGAGTCCAGGGTGAGGAACATGAGTATCAGGGAGCAGGGAAGCAATTGTGCTTAAAGCAAACAGGCACAGAATTTGAAACAATCAACAAGAAAACCCTTTGCCTCAAGGAAGTATTATCTTTAAATCAGGCTTACTCCAAGGCTGAATGTATGAGATATAAATCCTAAAAATAAGAACCTGGGATTAGGTTGATTACACATTTGATGTGTTCACGTGTATCTTTCCTACTAGATGAATTGAGTCACTGATAATCCAAGGCTTGTGGTGGCATTATGATTACTCACATTTTCCCTAGGCATGGATGGGAAGTGGTGTGAGTAGAGGGAAAGTTGCTGAGAAATGAAGTCCCTGGGGTAACTATTCACTATTATAACAAGAAATGAAGTATGTGGGGTACCTGTTCACTATTATAATAATGGTTATTAAAGAGAAATGTGGCATAGGCTATGGCTTCTAGAAAAAAAAACAATAGAAAATGTATGCAAAATACAGAATAAAGAAAACTTTTACTGTCCAATTCAAGGCACAAGAAGAAAATTAGAAAGTCTTATTAGCAGTTTTTGAAAAGTCTCTAATTTCATAAAGGTACAGAGCAGACATATGCTCTATTTATGTTGTCATAAATAGAGTCATACTGTGCCCCTCGGTCCATCTCAAATCTGTACACTTATATTTGTCTCATTTGTGTTAAATAAAATTGTGAGGAAATAAGATTTTATTTTTCACAGTGAATAGTTAATATTCTATTATTTTGGTTATTTGGGGATACAAAAATTACCAGTGAGAATCAGGGCCAAAGCAACTGCAGATTCAATCACCTGCTGAGACTAATTGTACCATTGTCATAGGTAACAATGATAATGATTGAATTAGTGTACTAAATAAATAGACTTGATTGGAACATGCTGTAAAGTTAACTTATTTTATAATATATTCAATTTGTAATCAGTGAAAAGGGAAATGATAGTTGATTATAGTTAAGAAAGTATATGTCATGAAAAGAGCAAAAAATGTTTTTTTGAGTTTATAAATTTGAGCTTGATTCTGGTACTTCATTTGATAACCATGATAATGGTTAGAGGGACATTAAAGATTATCTGAGATAATATTGCATGAGAGAAGAGCACAAATTTTGGCACAATAAATAGTAGACTTTTTATATTATTATTGAAACTGATAATAGTAAGGTATATGGCTTTTTAAAAGTGAAAGTCTATTTCTTAGATGGTGTGGCATTTATGATGAGAAATCCTTCCAGAATCTGCATGTAAAAAGTTGTTTAAAATAACAACATTGGAAATTTTTTCCCCTTTGTAGTTTTCTTACTAAAAATGCTTGCTTCCTGATAACCTTGCTATCAGGATAAGACAAACATACAGAAAGAGAAAGATAAGTATAGATAGTTTTTTGTTTGTGACATAAGTACTTGGCTTCAGAGTAACTACTTTAAGATAGGATTATTGTTCCTATGAATTAAAACTTGATATATATTATATATAATCTTAAGAAAAATCATGAAATTTATGGCGATGGCTAATTATATGTGCCAAATTGACTGGGCCATGGGGTACCCAGATACTTGGTCAAACCCTATTCTGGATGATTCTGTGAGGGTGCTTTGCATGGATGAAGGTAACATTTAAATCTGTAGACAGAGGAAAGCAAATTGCTCTCTCTAATGTGGGTGGGCCTCATCCAGTCAGTTGTAACCTTGAATAGAAAATAAAGTCTGACCCTCCCCGAAGTAAGAAAATTCCTCCTCCTTGACAGTCTTCAACTAGGCTGTTGACTTTTTTCCTGCCTTCAAACTCAAACTGAATCTTTGGCCCTTCTTGGGTCTTGAGCCTACGGGCCTTCAGACTGGAACTACATCATCATCTCTTCTGATTCTCAGGTTTTCAGACTCAGATTGGAACTAAACCATCAGCTATGCTGAGTCTCTAGCTTGCTGACTAATCTTGCAGATCTTGGGACTTGCCAGCCTCCATAATCATGTGAACACATTCCTTATAATAAATCTCCTTTTATGTATGTATATATACCTCCTATTGATTACGTTTCTCTAGAGAACACTAATACATTTACTTAATTAGAAATTAAATAATTGATACCTAGGCTATCTATGAATTCAGACCATCATCATTATTATGCAATTAATACTAATAGCTGCAATAATATAGCTTACTATATATGCCTGATGTGAAACTTAATATACATGATCTCCTTCAATCTCCACAGAAATTCTATTAGGAGGCTGTGACTACCTACATGGTAAAGATGAGGAAGCTATAAAATAACTAATGTTAAAGATACTCTGTAAGAAGCTGGATCTGTATTTAAGCTGTCTTATTTCAGAAAAAAGTAATTTTTATCGTGTTGTATTTTTTTTTCAAGATCTCTCGATTCTTAATGGTAATTTAGGTGTAATCACTACTGATTAACCCATTGTTTCTTTGGAATATGGGCTTCTCAGTTTTCTTTGCATAAGTGTACTTCTGAGAACAAAGGCATAGATCTGCATAGATCCAAGCAGTGGATTGATAATTTGTTGTCTTTATAAATACAAACATAATTGATCTGGGCTGTACTATCACCCTAGGATTACTGTAAGTATTTAATATGTTAATCCATGAAAAATAGAAATGATCTGGCACATAGCAGGCACTCAGTAAAGGTCTTTATCATGTCTGGAGTAAGGGGATGGGTATAGTAGTTATCCTACCACTTACATATGAAGATTTCCAAATTAGTCTCCATCTATAGGACTTCACCTCATGAGTAACACAATTCCATTTGAAGCTTTCCAATGAATGCTTCCTTCCATGTGGGATGCCAACAGGACCTAGAAATGTCCCCCTTTGTTTTGATCTTGCATCCAGTAGAAGATTATCTTTAAATCAGAATAGTTATTTTATGCTTTACTAATTTATTTAATCCAGCTTTGTTTCCCATACATAATATAATTTAATTTTGTGATAAATTCCTGACAGGATAACCGGAATCAAATTGAATACATTTAAATATTAGAGCATCAGATTATGACATCAATATGTCTATAGAAGAAGGTGTTAATGCTAGACTTTTCAAAATGTCACAAAATGACCACACCTATGCTAGTTATAGTAAAGATTTTGAATTACAAATACAATATAGCTCTTGTTCCTGAGTGTAATGTAGAAAGATTTTTTTTCTTCTTTTGAAGTAGCTCAAATTTTTTCCATTCTGTATTTCGTAAGAGATATGAATAAATGTGATCATTCAATGTAGAAATGCATAATAAACTAATCTGTGAATAAAGTTACGCTAGACAGAAATGCATATGGCCACAAAAGAGCTACCCCAATTAGTCTCCTCAACATATACTATTATATCCGTCCTATCTATGATGACTTTATCTCACAGTGCTTCATAGCATGCTAGAAATGCTTTTGCTTGAATTACTGAGTTACAATTGCATTTATATTATTATTTGTGGGATTATTTATATAATGTTTATGTTTTCCAACTACATTAAACTTTATGAGGCTAGGGATTATAGCAGTCATATTTATCTACTTTAGTGCTTAATAAGTACTTGACTCATAATAGGATCACAGTAAGCATTTTTGGGTGGACGAATGGATGAATGAATGTATTTACTTAGCCTCACTTAAACAAATCTTAGTCCCATCTTTTCCAGAGTACAAGGGTATATCCATTGCTTGAATTTGTTTTGCTTAGATTCCTTTATTTCTTTTAAAACACCTTACAAAACCAACTATTTACAAATTCTACCTATCACTTCCTCACCTCGATTTTCCTTTTATTTTGTATTCTGTGCATATTTTTCTTACTGTCCTTTCTAAGCATTCCTAAATTATATGCAAGAAAGATATATCAAATGACTGAAACACAGTATAATCTAGAATGTATGATAAAGACAAATATTTAGAAGGGCTTTGTGGTTTTCCAAAATAGAAGTATGTTATTATTTGGAAAAATTCCTATGATACTATAGATGAGGGCTGCAGCTCAAGGGACAGATGTTGAATCATAATAGCCCTTTTCCACCACTAAAGATTTATCCAATTAAGGTCAGAATCATTTTGTACTCTTGTGAGCACAAAGTGTATCTATCTTTCCATCTTAGAGAGGAAAACCAAATAAATTGCTGAGCATTGTGGTAAACCCAAATGAATTCTTCATTGTTGATTGAAAACAAAGGGCACAGATGTTTTAACTGCACACAAAGGATGAGATTTTAGAACATAAAAATGAAGGAGCAGGGTCATCATTCAAAAACGCAATTGTCTCAGATAATATCAAAGTTTAAGAGCAGCTCTGACAAACAAGATTTTGTGGCTGGGGTAGACGAAGGTTATTGTTTCTCTTCCAGATTTTCCCTTTTGTGCCAGAAGCTGAGAAATGTAGTCCTGTCAAAGATATTACCAATCCTTCTGTGAATAAATTTGTGGTTTTCAGAAGAAAACATGCAATACACTTTATGTATATGGAGTACCTAAATATATTCAACATAGATAATTTCTGTACTTGAAATGAACCATATGCTACAATTTACAATGACACAAGACATAAACTTGCCGTCGTTCTCACCTCTGTATTAAAATCAGTCTTGATCTGCCTGTGATTTGTGTTAGCTACTTATGTTGGAGGATAGGTTATCTACTATTTTACTTTGAAAAGAATTATATACTAGTTTTGCTATAATATTAAATTTTATATTTTCCAAAATAAGGTCCCCATCATTAATGCCAAACAAATAGCCTAATTTTTTTCCCTAAGATAGCAGTGATCCAC
Organism: Cheirogaleus medius; assembly: GCA_008086735.1. Lineage (NCBI taxonomy): Eukaryota > Metazoa > Chordata > Mammalia > Primates > Cheirogaleidae > Cheirogaleus > Cheirogaleus medius. Next base: position 18,155,583 of record VBSM01001265.1, read on the forward strand.
GGCAACTAACAGACAAACTTGAGTTAGAAGTTGGTGGGTTTGTTTATCACTGTGAGCTATTGATAACTGATAATTGGGCAACCTCCTCCAATTTGTTATTAATTGAAACAACTTATGGGTACATTAGATGGTATTCTTTTTATCAACCTACTCTTTCAGGAGCTTTTTCTTAGCTCATTTCATGGCATTAATTGCACTACTATTTATGGACAAGACACTGTATCATTAATTAACTAGAGTTTTTTCTAGAACTTCTCTAGCAACATTTCTACCATTATTGGATGTGGTTCTATCTGAGTATGGAAGTGCAGCTGACCTGACAGAATGATGAATCGTTTGAGCCCTGAAATAAGTCCTCATGAACAGCCTAATGTGTTTTTCTCTTTATTTTTATGCAGTAAGACAAGAAAGGAAAGGAAAAGAAAGGGATGGGAAGGGAAAGGATGGGAGAAGGAGGAAATTCTAAGGGAAAAAAATTTCCTTTAATTTCTTTGAATTCCTCTGAGGCTTTTTCTGATGACATGATCAGCATCAGCTTAGGAGGCCATAATATATTTTGACCCTAATGTCCTGCCTCTCTACTCAGTCATCTCTCAGTCATTTAACTTTGTAAAAGAAGACAGAATAATGGCCAGCAAACATATAAAAAAGTTATCAATATTTCTAATCATCAGGGAAATGCAAATCAAAACCATAATGAGATATCACCTAACTCCAGTGAGAGTGGCTTTTATCAAAAAGTCCCAGAACAATAAATGCTGGCATGGATGCAGAGAGATAGGCACACTCTTACGCTGCTGGTAGGACTGCAAATCAGTACAACCTCTGTGGAAAATAATTTGGAGATATCTCAAAGAACTAAAAATAGAAATATCATTTGATCACTTTGATAGTACAGAAATTTTAACTTATTTAATTATTCTGGAAAATAAAATTTCTATCACTTAGAATATGATGTGTTTCCTTTAGATTTATAATTAGTAAGTTATATTTAAATTGAAAGAATTTCTAGAAACCTTATCAAAATCACTGATATAGAAATATATTTAATATAACTCAAATTTAATTGACACCAAGCATAGAAAATTTAGACTTAAGTAAGAGAACTTTTCTAATGAGAGGGCTCCTGACTGATGTTTGGCTTCTACACTTATCAAAAAATATCCATTAAAAACAATTTGGAAAGTTCGATTTTAGCTGTGATAAAAATTATTCATGTATGAGAAGTTATTCTAGCTGATAAAATGATGAGTTTAATATAATGATATAGACTCCTCACCATCCAGCATGGGCTGCCTCACACGAATATGGAATATGGTAAATACAGCCCAGCTTGGGAAACAATCACTGATAGCAGAAAATGAGATGCCTCAATCTAAAGCAAATAGCTGTGAAGCAGCCAGTTTTAGACCAGGAAAAGCCAATTATTTGCGCAGAGGCCCTCATTTTATCTTAATAGCATCCTCTGTTGGAGATAGCAAGAAGATAAAATGGTGATGGATAGGACTGACATCATTTAGCACCATATTATAGATCAAAAGCTTAAGCTCCTTAATGAGATGGGCTGGGCTGAACTGCAGTGACTTTATTATTATGTTCATGATCAGACAAGTCAATAGCAAAGCCAAAATCAAAAGCCAATTCCCAGACCTTTCAGTCTTGAGCATTTTTTTCCAAATTGTCAATAACCAAAACAAGTTTTAGATATTCTGTTTATTTTCTTTTTGCTACAATTTTTACTCAGAAATTCATGGGGAGAGGAAACTGCTTGTCCATGAACTGATACTCTGGGTATTGCATGTTTTTCGTATAACTATATTTCATTCTCATAGCACCCTCCACAGGGAGAACTACAAAACACTGAGGAAGGAAATAGCAGAGGATGTAAACAGATGGAAAACCATACTATGCTCGTGGATCGGCAGAATCAACACTGTTAAAATGTCTATACTGCTCAAAGTGATCTATAGATTCAATGCAATCTCTATTAAAATACCAACATCATTTTTCACAGATCTACAAAAATAATTATATGCTTCATGTGGAATAAGAGAAGAAACCATATTGCCAAAACAACCTTAAGCAAAAGGAACAAAATGGGAGGCATCAACTTGCCAGACTTCAAGCTATACTATAAGACTAGAGTAACTAAAACAGTATATCAATGGCACCAAGAATAGAGACATAGACCAATGGAACAGGACTGAGAACCCAGATATAAAACCATCCTCATATAGCCATCTAATCTTTGACAAAGCAGACAAAAACATACACTGGGGAAAAGAATCCCTATTCAATAAATGGTCCTGGGAAAATTGGATAGCCATGTGTAGAAGATTGAAGCAGGATATACACTTCTCACCTCTCACAAGTATCTCATTGATTTTTAAGTGCTGTCTGCACATATTTTATAACAAGATAGGAGCATACACACAAAGTACAAAAATTGTACTTTTTGTACTTTTTGTACTCACTGTATTTTTATGTTTGTAGACATCTATCTAGCTACCATCCACATCAATATATGGAACATTTCCAGGATCCTACATGCCTCCTCTCAAATATAGCCTAAAAATATAGCCACTCTAATCTTTTTTATCATTGAATTTACTGTAAATGAAATCAGACTAAATGTATTATATACTTTTCTTTGAGTTTTTCAACATTATCTGTGAAATTAATCTAGATATTTTAAACTTGTATGACATATATGGTTGTATAGGAATATTATACAAGTTTTTCTATCCATTTTACTATTTGTTGCCAATTGGGCTGTTGCCATTTGTCACCTATTATCAAAGAAAGCTGCTATGAAAATACTTGCACACACAATTTGAATTGGACTTTTGGCATTATAGGGTAGACATATTTTTATATAGATTTGTAGATGAGGCCAACAATATATGAGTGTTCTACTTACTGAATATTCTCATCAATATGTGGTATTTTCACTCATTTTTATGTTTAGCTGCTTTTGTGAGTGAATAGAGGTATCTGTTTTTGGTTTCAGTTTGCATTTTTCTGATGATTAGAGAATGATACAATGTACCTCTTCATATAATCATTGTCCACTTGGTCATTACCTTTTGCGATGTATGTAAAAGGCCTTTCCCCTTTTTTTCTATCAGACTGTCTCACTCGTTCTTATTGATTTGTAGGGGACATTGCCTAATTCCTAAAATTCTTTCCAGTATATAATATCAGAGCCTGGCTGCCGACTCTATATTCCATTCTTAGTGTATGTTCCTAGACAAGTTATATAAACTCTGAGTTTCAGATTCCTTGCATTTAAAAATGGAATAAGAAGATCTATTCTTCATTTTGTATGTCTTTTATTAGGATTAGACACAGATGAGATAATGCATGTGTAAATATTCAGAAGCTGTGAGGGACTTTAAAAATATAAGGAATTATTCTGATTGAAAGGCATCATAAATATTTTTACTTGATTTTTTAAATATGTGATGTTATTTCAGGGTTTGCAACTCTCATACTGGGAAAACACACACAAAAAAGCAATAAGAGGTGATTTAAAGAACATACTCTGAGCTTTATTGGAACCTTGTCATCTAGGTTTTACACACTGATAAAATGCATGCCTTTTTGTAGGCAGCCTGTTTCTTTATATAGAGAAGAATGAAAGGCGGTCAATATAGGTGGTAAGTGATATGAATGTGTCAGGTTTCAAAGGATGATTACAGAGAATATTCTGTGCTCCACTGCTAAACTAAGCATTATGTGTGAAACCCAAACCTTTTCAGTGTGGCTTCTTAGGATGCTGTTTGAGTTCCCACTTTTATGAAATCATTTCAACTTGGGAAATTGTATCTTGACAACTTCAACACATTTTCAACTTAGGGAAATAAAATAAGCAGGAAAGTACTATTTGTGTATAAATATAAAGAACTACAGTAGGATATTCAAGACCCAAGGTATTCAGTTTCTGACCTTTCAAAAGTCTTTAGCAGCCTAGTAATTAATTTAAAATACTGGAAAATATTAGGACTTGATATTTAGCATTAAATTGAATTTGTATCTGTTATTTAATATTCAATCTTTCTTCATTGCAATCCCTAGCAAAACAGAAGTTATTAATCTCTTCAGCCAAAAATTGGCCACATAGCATTATAGGAAGAGATTCATGTAATACATTGGTCTATAGGCATTTCCCCCTTGCTGTTCTGGTACTTCTAAATAGCTTCATTATTCTTATCTATGGTTATACATTGGGGATTCAACTGGTTCTTTCTAGCAATGGAAGGTCACCAGGGATTCTGAAACACAAGGAGGATCTCCAAATGGATTTTTTTAGTCCAACCATACCTAAGAGAGTCCTCTTTACCATGCAGGACACACTTCAGACTATGAATGCTGCCAATGACACACAGCAATTATGTGTGGAAAAGAAGATACATTCTAATGACTTTTAGCACTTAAATGACTTTCATCTCTCACTGGTGCCTTCACCAACTTACTGAATTGCCAAGCAAAACAATAAGTCATTCTACATACCAATATTCTTTAATCCATTTTGCAGGAGATAGAGCATATTCATGTTACATATAATTATTTATAACAAATGGGAAATATTAGTTCTTTCCAGATGCCCATCTTTGGCTTTCTCCATTCATGTAACAAATTGTATGGTTAAGTGTCAGATACTATTTTACAGTGAGCAAAATAGATCTCTTCCTATATATGTAGATATACATACATACATTTATGTATATACACACAAAATTTATATATAATTACATTAAGAAACAAATACATACATAGAGAGACTGAACTAGTGAGAAAGAGAGGAGAGATTAAGAATTATTAATTATCACAAAGTGAGAAATGCAATATGTTGTGAGAGCCCAAAATGGAGAGCTAATTTTATTTGAAGTATACAAATGTAGAACTATTAATACTTGATGCATTAATATTTTATCCAATATTTGATGAGGCCTGGAGTTGGGCAAATGAAAAGACAGAGGATATTATATGCAAAGGCCACTGTGGTACCTGCTACGCTTTGGAGGATCTGTACTAAAAGAAATATAACTGCATGAAGAACAAGGAGGAGAGCTCTAGAAAGCCTCTTCATGCCCAAATATTTTCTGGAGCTAAGATATAGAAGATGGAGGAGACAGTTATGTGAAAATTTGGAAGAAGATTAGTCAGTCATAATAAGAGCAAACAGAGAAAAGCTCTCTGAAATGGGAGAGTATATGGCATTTGTGAATAATAAAGGTCGAAAGTCTGTGTAGCTTGGGCCAAAGGGCAGGATGATATAATTTTCACTGTATAAATGTATATAAATATAAAAAAGAAAAAAGTGAAAATTTTCTTATAACTAAGAGACAACCACTGGTAGCATTTTGACATATTTACTTTCATCCTCTGCCTTGGAATTGTTAATGTTTTCTATTTTCTTTTCCTATGTCTATCTGTCTCTCTTTCTGAGAGTACATATATATAATGATCTCTGAAATAACTTATATACACATATACAGACACAAACATATGTACAACAGGGATCATAAAATTCTCAATTCTTATCTCTAACATCCCCATAACTCTATAACCCTATGTCTTTATATTTTGTACTTGAGACCCTTCTTCTAGATTCCCTAATGTAAAGTTCAAAGTATATAATACCATCCATATGCCAGGTCCTATACTAATTTGCTTAGGCTACAAAAATGGAGAATACATCATTGTTTCATGATATCAGGAGCCTGACATCTAGTTAATTATCTTTATTTTTAACCATACATAACCTTTTTCTTCAGACTCTGTTATCTGGCCTCTGTTTGGCATAAACCATTGAAGTGAGTGTCATATCCTTACTTAATCCATTTTAAGGAATGGGTTGAGATCATATTAGATTTACCAGAACAGTCAAGCTATTAATTGTATTCCAAGAGCTTTGAGGGAGAAAACTCTAGTGAAGTCTCAATTTTACCATCATTTGACATTCAGACAAAAGAGTGTAAGAGAAGAATTCTTTCCACAACCTGCTGTGTACTAAGGGTAGAGAAATGTTTAAATTGTTATTAATAGAAGACTTTGAGATATCTTCCCCTTTTCTCATTAGTTAGCTAATTAGATGAGGTTAACATAATATTGTGTTTATTGCTACAGTCTTACTTTTCTTATTTAAATTGATAATAAGAAGGAAGGCAGAGTCTTGCCAGGTGATACCTCATTTAGGTCTCCCATGCCAGTTGCCACGTATCACTAGCCCCCTGAAACACTCACTGATGTGACATAGGCCCAGGGAGACAATTGGCTTTATTTTTGTAGGTAATATACATTTCTTCTTCTTTTTTTTCTGAATATGTTAGGTTTTAAACAATTGTGTGACTATTTTATGCAAGGTATATAATGGTCTTATGTGTATCATTTGGTTACTATTTATACACAGAAAGAATATCTATTTTGATGTTTATCTCCTCCCTGATTACTTAATATTTTTCTCTTACTAATAAGAGAATAATTAGCAGTTTATTAATTTCAGTTTTCTTTGTATACAATAATATTTTTGAATAATCATACTGACCCCTTCTTTTCCACTGGTTCAATAAAAGGGGTCAATAAATTGGGTTACTATTAGATAACTAGTAACCCAATAATCTAAGTAGCTTTGTGGAAAAAATAAAATAATTTTACTGACAGACAGAAAACAAAATATATGAATAAGTAGATAATTATATCATTATTGATCCAAGATGGTAAGACTAAAATACCATAAACATGTTGACTCTCTTCAACTTTGTTTGGTTTACTGAAGTTCTAAATAAACTATCAATGAAAGACTTTTAGAAGTAAAAAAAAATATATATATTTTGCAAGTTTATCCAGAAAGTATTTTTTAAATGGTTTGAGTGTTAAAAAAAAATGTTTTAGGGATAGGGTGAGCAATCCTAGACTACATTAGTTAGGATTGGCTTTAGCTGGATATACTCTAAGTAAAATGATATTATCTTAAACAGATAAGGCTCTGCCACCTTAATGTGTCTCTGCTTCATGCACAATGATTGTCGTGTCACTGGAGAAATCCTATATCTTTTCTAGAAGAGTCCTGCGGGCTGAGTAGGTACTGGCATTTCAGGAAAACCATAACTATCCCCATTCCATATGTCATAATATAATCATATTATTAGCAAGAATGAATAGAAAGTCTATAGATTTTGTAAGTGAGTATATGGCCATGACAAATAAATTGGAGTTTTGTTAGTAATACTCTTATTGATATATATATATGTATTAATATGTGTGTGTGCATATCTGCATATCTACATCTATATCTATATGTATATCTACCTATCCATGCCTTTATAGATATATACTCATCCTGTCTGAGGAAATTGTATATACTATATATATACTTATACTGTATCTACAAATATAAGACATTTAAATAAATACTTTGTATAATTTTTATATTAGTGCTCTGACAAAGTACTGCAAATTTGCTGGCTTAAAATAACATAAGTTTATTATGAAAAAATTCTTGAGATCAGAAACCTGAAAATAATTTTTATGGAGCCAAAATCAAGATATCATCAGGGCTGCATCGCTTATGTAGGCTTCAGGAGAAAATCCATTTACTTGCTTTTTAGAGTCTTAGAGGTCACCATTACTTTGCTCATTTAGCCCATCCTCCGTTTTCAAAACCAGCAATGCACCATCTTCAAATATCTCTCTCTCTTTGACCTCTAATTCTGTAATCACATCTTCTCTAGCCTGACCTTGGTGTCTCTGTCTTACAAGGATCTGTGTTCTTACATATTGAGTCCACCCAGGTAATTCAGGATAAGCTCCTCGTGTCAAGATCCTTAACTTGATCACATGTGCAAAATCCCTTTTGTAAGATAATATTCATATATTTTGGGATGTGGATGTGACCCTTTGGAGAGGGGCTTTAATCTGTCTACCAAATATTTCAAACCAGTACAAATAGATGAATAATTTAACAATGATGATAAGAATAATCCAAATAGTTTTACTTATAAAAAATAAGTTAGTTATTACCTCATGCCATATACCAAAATATATTGTAGGAAAAAAAACCAGATATATGTAGAAATTGAAATCATAAACATTTGGAAGAAATATTATTGATGATTCATCTCAGGTGGCCAAGCACTTTGCAAGCATAGAGATGAAATACATATAGAATAATTCTGGTATTTAAATATATAAATATGTAAATATTCTTTGTATGAAAATAAATGTATTCCTTAATATATTCCTTTTATTTAAAAGGAAATGACAAAGAGAAAATATTCATAGCATTTATGACAGCTAACTTTTAAATATTCTCAATAATCAATATCTATTTGAAAAATAATGAACACCTACAATATGTCCCACTCTGTACCTAGACCCCTGCCATTGTTCCTTTGAAGCTTATCTTCCAAAGCAATAAGAGCTATAGAAGACATTGTATTTCTTTGCCTCTCCCTAAGAAGGGTTAGAGGTATTCCCTTCCCCCCACAATGCTTTCCATATCCCAAGGATGTAACCAAAATGTCAAAAAAAAACCTTTTATCCGGTGGTGGGCAGGTGGGGGGAGGGGAAGAGTGTATACTTACATAATGGGTGTGACCCGCACCACCAGGGGGTTGACATGCTTGAAGCTCTAGCACAGCGGGGGGGGGGGAGAGGGTTGGCAGGGGCAATATATGTAACTAACCCTAACAATATCTGTACCCCCATAATATAATGAAATAAAAGAATAAATAAATAAATAAGAGCTATAGATGAAATAAACCTGCTGGTGCAATAGAGAGAAACTAGGGAGTGTCATGTTCAGACAAAGTGGTCTAGGAAATATTTAAATTGAGATCTAAAGGAAGAGATCAAGACAAAATTTCAATATTTAGGCAAAAGCAGGTGCAGAAGGCTTAAAAATGGAAATCTCTTGCTTTGCTGAGAAGGTAAATGCAGACCAGAGTCAGAGTCCCTGGCAAAGAGTGAGTAGATAGGAGTGTAATTTGAAAGAAGCTTAAAGGGATGGAAAGAAGCCAGATCATACATGTACCTGCAATGTATTTAAGATTTTGCATTTTAGTTTGAGAGTAATGGAAATCCATTAAGGGATTTAAGCTAGAAAGTTTTAAAATATTATTTACCTTTTATAAACCTCTCTCTGTCTGTTGCATTTAAATATAGTTTATCATTTTGGCAATGTCTATCATGATAATTTAACAAATTTCTGTCCATAAAGATCAGAAATTTCTTTCCATAAATTTATCCAAAAGAAACAACAGAAATGCAATTTATTAAAGATTATTGCAACTTATATAAAAATATCTTCCTCCAGATGTTAATTTTCATCATGAGGAAAAATCAAAATGAACTTCAATAAAGGAATTACTAAAAATACATTAAAATGCTATTCTAAAAAATAACTAACATGTTTTTTAAGGACTACTTTAATAATGAGAAAATTTTCATGAATCAATGTTACAAAGAGAATATCAGATCACACCATTATATGTGTTTATGGGTTAATTCATTTGTGTAGTATGTTTATTCAGGGTTATACATATATAAACCCATATAGAACTCTCTTTATCTTCATATATTTTATATATAGAGAGATACACATACCCACATACCTGTTGTCTCTCTTTACACTATATTTAGCCATATTTGACTTCCAGTAGATTGGCTTATTGCTAAGATTGCTTCCAGAATTTGTTAGAATCATTAACTAACCTGCCAAATGGAAGTATGAGTGCCTAGTCAAAGTAAATTGAACATTTATGCAATTATCCAGAAAACACAGATAAATGAAGAAAGCAAATGAAATATTTTGGACACTGAACATTGATTAGCCAAAGTACTGCATTTTATAAATAGCAATTTTAAGATTAACAGACAAGAAGGGAATTTGAGAGTATATATGCTCACTTGGGAAATCAGGAGATCTGAACTTGGGCCTCGCTATCTTGTTATTATTTATAACCTTGGCAAATTGATTCCCTCACTGACCCTCAGTTTCTTCATCTGTGTACTGAGAGGGTACATTTGTTTTCCTTCCTGCTCTAAAATACTGTAATCAGCCTCACTCAGGGGAAAGAATTTTTAGATACTACAGGATATATCCACAGAGATGAGCTGACCTCAGAATATATACCATCTTCACTACCACCACCATCCCTTATATATTTTAAAAATATATAAATACAAAAAAAGAAAACTTTACATTTGAGGGCTACTTTCCTCACAGGGCTCAAGGTTTTTTTCCCAAAATGTTTCCAATAGAGAATTATTTTTATTGTTCCAATGAAGTCACAGTATTTTATGTAAATTTTATATATAGTAGAAAAAGGAGACCCAGAAATAAGTTATTTGTTAGCATCTACACCAACTAGGGAATGGTGGAGTTGAGAGTTGAACTTGGTTCTTCCTGACTATGGTAGACTGAAAGTTTAGATTTTCTGGCAGAACAACTGAGTTCTCATAACATCAGTCTCAACTCTGCCTCAAAAATAATCACAAGCGAAAAATTCCAGAACACATAGTTACTCATATTCAGTTTTTTCCAACTCTGCAACCATTTGTTAAAAATGCTGATTTGACAGGCCAGATGACAGAGGAAACCCCCTATTCATATTAGATAGATGGCCAAAATCTCCTGTGCAAGTAGACACAGTCCTAAGTGGCATGAGTCAACCTCAATACAGGAATCAAATTTGGAAGGCTGTTTTAGCAGCCAAAGAAGGAGACATGACTGTAGGGAGACAGCTTATGACTCCAGAATATTTCCTCAGCCTTAGCCATTGCCTTCTATTAAAATCAAGTGTTCAATTACAGACAAATAAAAATTATAATGGAGAGTAGTCAACTCATGGGAGCACCTAATCCAGGTATGCTATCTATTAATTCCCATATAAATGAGTTAGTGACTTTTGCTATCACTATCTTGAAAAATAACTAGAAAATATAAATGAATTGTTTATAATGTCCTTAACAACTCAATATCTCTCTTTATCATTTATATGCCATAATTCCATATTCTATTCCTTTGTGTCCCATTCTTGTTTTCTTGTCTCTTGATTTATGTTTTCCTGTAAACAATGCAATCAATTACACTTTAAAACCAACTGATATGTTATTTATATTATGTAGTTCAGAAGAATTATAGCCTGTCTTTTTAAAAATGGGGCTTCAAGGGAAACATTATATGTTTATATCCTTGACTTTGCCTTTTAAGTGCTCATTTATCATACAATTTCTCTGTAATTATATTTTGCCCACTAGTCATTTCAAATTTAGTCAATAAGGCAGCTTTAGGAAATGAGCATCTGGCATCACTGAAGCTCTCAACATGATCTAAAGAGTTTTGTTCTCCAACTGTCCAAATCATTTATCAAATATCACTCACTATGACAAGATGTACCATCCTAATAGATGTAGCAGCATTGCAAGTAGAAATGTCAAATGAACATTTTTTCTCTTTTCATCTTGCAAGAAATTCGTAACTTTCAAAAGAAGATAATGACTAAATAAAACCTTCCACATTTAGTGTTATAATTTCAACACAAGTGAATACAAAGAGACAACATAAAGAAAAGCAATGAATAAATACAATGAAAAAATGTTCACTCTTAATGATTAAGGTTCTATTTTTACACTAGCAAAATTTTTCAGGAAAAATCAATTAGAATACATATTGTTAATAAAGATACAGTAAAATTGAATCATAGATATATCATTTGCATTGAAAACTGGTATAAACTTTTTAAAAGTAGCAAAGTAAAAAGTCACTGTACAGTAGTTCTGTAGTTATAAACACATACATGTAAAGACCTCAAGAATTTATTTTAAGATTATAACTCAACAGACATAACATTCTGGTTTGTAAAATGATGCTTATTAATGAATCATCTATTATTAAAAAGGAAAAAACTGAATATAATTGAAATGCAAAATCATATTAAAATGATAAATTAACATAAATGACATTTACATAGCCAGCAAATGAACATTTATTATAAAGACTAAGCATGGAGAGAAGGAAATTTTATAATGTCGATAAAATCATAAAATAATTATGCTTATATACTTATTATATAATCATACATACATGTTTTCCCAAAGCAAATACATAGTGAGAACCTAAGAAATTTTAAATAATATTTTATAAAAATTTCAGTATAGAAAGGATGTACATATGTATGCATGCTTTGAAATTAGGCAAGAGAGTTGGGGAAGCACTGTGTGCCATGTCTAGCTTTTAACTCCTAAATATAAGAGTGATGGCCTTATTGTTTAAGACCGTAAAGTGAGCTTGGCAGTGGCCGAACTCAAAACCATTTAAGATTTCAGCAGGTACCTTAAATGGAACTTTTATATATTTTACTCTTTCCCAGGCTTTCTTGAGACATTCAGGTTACATTTCAAGAATATCCTATAATTAAAGTGATTGAACGCATGGGAATGCAGAACTTTAAGCAAATATGCAATTTTAATTCCCAGCCCTGCATAAAAGTTCTACTGTAATATACCATAACACCATTTATCCATACACGATTCCATAAAACTAAATGTACAAATAAGAGAAAAGAAACCAAAGCTCTTCTAGAACACAGCATCACTTTTTTTTCTTTCTCTTTGAAACAGAAGTTTGAAATTTTCTTCCTCAGTAATTAATTTTTTATTGTTTTTCTTAAAATTTCCACCATCTTTATAAGGGAATAATTTAAAAGCCCAAATACAGGTTATTTTGAATGATATTTAAAGCATTCCGGATAAGTGCAGCTGTTTGAAGAATGGCTCAAAGTACGGAAAGTTCATACTGGAAACTGCTTTTCTCTTCCTCCTTGTCCTCCTTCTTCTTGCTTCTCTCTCTCCTCTCACTTTCTCCCTCTCTCTCTCATCTCTAACTCCATACTTCCTTTGGCAAATTCAATAACCCACATTTGGGGGGGGTGGAGAACTTTACCTCCAAATATCCTCTATATATACAGAGTAGAGAGGAGGGCACACTAGGATCCACTGAGAATCACTGAGTTTATTACTATCTTTGACTGGGATGAGCTTCCCACAGCAATGAGTGCTATTTTTCTTTACCTTTTCCAAACTAGCCCTGGTTTCTCTTTTGGTCAATTATAAACTGGAGACATACAGGGAAAATGGTACTAGAAAATGTAGTTTTAGCATAACAAGATATATAACACCACCTAGACAACATTCATTTATTAGAAATTTGTGATGACATAGTCAATACTATTAATACGGTCAGAAAAATCGGTCAGTGTGGTTAATCACTTCCAGGCCATGTTTTGGATTTATTCTGGAAAAATTGTTCACAGAGGAGATTTCTTTACTCACATAACACTGGGGGAAATTGTAAAGAGAACAAGTAATTTATTGAATACAATAGTATGTGGGTAACTGTACTAGAAAATTTATACATGTTGATTCCTGTAAACATTCCAAAATACATAAAATTCATCATCATTATTCCCTTTTTAGATATAAGGCAATGAAAGCTATTTATATTTTGTTTCACTTTCATGTGTACTGTTTTATATTACATGTATCATTGCAATATTAGATAGTCAACACAAGTCTTGAACTTTTGAAATTTATATCACTAGCTGCTTAAAATCAATTTTGCCAAAAAGACAATAATAGCAATAAAATTTTTGTAAACATAGCCCTTTATGAAAGTCAACGACCTTCTATAGAGGCACCACATAATTAATCCTAGGAATCTAAGGCTCTTACCTTCCAACAAAATAATACTAAGATTATGGAATCAGACACATCTGAATTGTTAACCTGTTTCTGTCATACAAAAATCTGTGTGACTTTGGAAAATTTACTTTAACCTCTTTAACAACCTATTTCTTTACCTATAAAATAGATAAAATAAGAATACATAACTCACAGGTTTGTTCTGAGAATTAAATGAGAAGGTAATGATCTGACATGCTCAGCAAACATTAAAATATTAAACTGCAAATAAATTCCAATATTTAAAATTATAATGAGAAAGTTTAATATATATGTAAATAACATGTGAATGTATAAAATGAAATATAGAGTGTAAAATAAGATATTATATATGATATTCATTTATATATCCTTTATTTAACCTTGACTTGACAGAGGCTCAGGGGTACAGTTAACATGGAAATGTAACAACCATATAGGACTAGGTTTTGGAGATAACAACCCCCTTATCCTTTGTTCATTATATCATCTCAGTGAACTGGATTGTGTCCTCATTTTCTTCTTTAATAGTCACATGATAGCTGCTGCATCACCAGATTTCACATCAGGGTTTAAGATGCTACCTATGGCTCTACTCCCTTATCAGGAAATAAAACTTTTCAAGACTCCAGCCCACTCTCTAGTAGCAGATTTGCAGTTAGATATGGTTGTCCAGAACTTAGTCAAATAGCAAACCCTAAATCAGGGATCATAGTTGTTGGGAATGGATTATAAAAATTATTATCCATCACCTATAGATGCCACTTGGATGGGGAAATGGATATTATATAGGGTGCTGACACTGTAGGCTGCAATGGTACTTATTCTATAGAGTCATTATGACATTTAGATGAGAATGTGTGTAATTATTTGTCACAAACTGAGTGTTCAATAATTATTAGTGCCATAATATTAATTATCTTTGTTTACCTGCCTTAATCGATCATATATCTATTTGTGTGTAGCAGCTAAATTTAATTCATATATGCATATTTGGATACCTCTTACTATTTAGAGCAATAAAGATGAAAACAATATCTTGGCAATTATAGCTTTTACATATAAGTATTTACTTTTTCTTTTCTTTTTTGTCTTTTAACTTCTATGGCAACCACTGTAAATCAATCATTATCATTCATTATAAAAGTCTTAATCAGACTGTAAGCTTTTTGAGGCTTAGCACTATGAGTATTCTTGCTTCAGTTAAATAGTCAGTTATGATTATTCTGACTGTTTCCTGATGAATAAACAAAAATTTAGCCAAAAGAGTTTCCCAGGGATGTCTTAATATCACACAGTATTTACACTTAATATTTTTAAGCAAAAGATCAATTTACTTAATGAGATTCCCAAACTTTACATCTGTTTCATTCGTTTTTCTTTACCTATTTAAATATAGCATTTAATATATTTCTGGCATGATAAAGAGTCCACCTGACTTCTTAACCCATTCTTCAAACAGAGTCAGGCTTCTTTCTATTAAAAAACAACAATTTTGTGCACAGAGGGTAATTAAAATTAAAAACTGACATTTTATTAGGTATCAGCTAGGTGACTAAGAACTACGTTTTTATATATATATCTAACTAAGAATAACTCAAAGTTGAGGATAATAGCAAAGTCATAACCTTCCTACAATAAAATTCAGAGAATACAAGCACTTTGTGAAGAGAAAGAACTGGCAAAATAGGTCAAGCTATACAATACAACACACACTTATTAGTCACAGTCCTTCCAAAAATTCTGAGAGCCCTATTCATTGCACCAATGCCTACAAAGACCTCTATTTCTAATCAGAAAATTAATCAAAGTGGTTAGAAGTTTTGTAAAGGTGTTTTCATTATTGATTTTGATATCCATTAATATGCGAACGATAATGGCATAGACTGCTTCATTTATTGTATGGTAGGGAGTAGGCAATCAAAAATATTAAATGGATTAATATAATTCAAATGTGAAAAATTTAACTAAAAACTGAGAGATAAATTCTAATTTCTAGAGGACTATGTGACTCATTTTTTGTACCTTGAATTGTACACATTCAAACAATATTTCAAAAGCTTTAAACACTTTTATGTAAAAACTTTTCCATCTCTGGGAATTTTGCCAAAAGTACTTAGTGATACAGCTTTATAACAATAGAATACATCCTCCCTATTTGCTCTGATCTAAGCTCTTATCTAGCTTAATCACCAATAAGCAGCATAAAATTTATAAGACTCTGGTACACACAAAGGATAATTAATAAATGTTAACTAGCGATGTGATAGAAAAGACTGTAAACACAGAAACTTAATGCAAAAAGGCTTAAATCTCCCTGTCTTTAAAAAAAGTGATCCTCAAGTCTATCAATTCAGAATAAGCATTAAGCACACAAGGTTTCAGATAATTGCTAAATTATAGGTTCTTACTGTAGAGATTGAACCCCAAACACTTGTCCCTTCATGAGATGCTTAAAGCATTTCACATCCTGTTATATCTTGAAAGAAATTTTCTTTCTCATCAGAAAATTGAATAATTAAATCAGACTACTTTTAAAATCTGTTAGTCCTATGTTGTTTGATCTATGAAAAATAAATGAAACCAAAAAATTTAAAACTGAGAAGGAAACTTTTAACATCTAGAAAACTGTTACTCTTACTGATCTTCAAAGAAATCTACATGTTTAGCAACTCTTTTTTCCCCCATCTGCATTAAGGTATACTTGACATA
The DNA here is from genome assembly GCA_008086735.1 of Cheirogaleus medius. Lineage (NCBI taxonomy): Eukaryota > Metazoa > Chordata > Mammalia > Primates > Cheirogaleidae > Cheirogaleus > Cheirogaleus medius. Next base: position 18,172,020 of record VBSM01001265.1, read on the forward strand.
TATATATATATATATATAGCATAATATCTTGATATATTTGATGATATTTTGATATATTGCAAAATTATTAAGATATATCCATCACCTCACACATCTATTATTTGTCATGGTGAGAAAGTGAAAGAACTAACATAATCTTTGATAAACCAGACAGAAATATACAATGGGGAAAAGAATCTCTCTTCAATAAATGGTGCTGGGTAAACTGGCTAGCTACATGCAGGAGAATGAAGCAGGATCCCTACCTCTCACCTCTCACAAAAATTCACTCAAGATGGATAACAGACTTAAACCTAAGGCATGATACCTTAAGAATCCTAGAAGAAGAAGTTGAGAAAACCCTATCAGACATTGGTCTAGGCAAAGAATTTTTGAGGAAGACCCCCAAGGCTATCACTGCAGCATAAAAAATAAACAAATGGGATCTGATCAAATTAAAAAGCTTCTGCACAGCCAAGGAAACTATCAGTAGAGCACACAGACATCCCACAGAGTGGGAGAAAATATTTTCTCCCTTCACCACTGATAAAGGCCTAATAACAAGATCTATCTAGAACTTAAAAGAATT